>JAUMJL010000760.1:0-600000 GCA_033558185.1 Dromococcyx pavoninus | reverse complement strand
TGTCATCCTAAGGGAGAGCAACTCCCCAGAACACACAAACACATAAGGGGGTTCGTGGCATTTCCACCTTCTTAGCCATGAGCCTGGTGAATTCTCCTGTTCAATTCCTGACAGGCAGAGAAACCCAAGGAACTGCCCAACAAGGTGTCCCAAAGCACATCAGTTACACCCTAACAAGCATTTCCACACAGAACAGCTGCAAAGGGCTGTGATAAAACAGTTAACTCTAATTTTCAACACAACAGCTGTGCTTTACATCATTCCCTGGAAGAGGACAGTCTCCCAACATTTGCTGAGCATTTCCAGCATCAGAACTTTCACCTCCAGGTGCTCTGCTGCTTCCCAGGGGAAAAAAAGCTGGAAAAAAAAAAAAAGCTGCACTTTCTGATATGCAGAACTATCAAAGATGAATAATCAGTCAAGTCCTCCAAAATAAACCATGAGAACAGGCCGGCAACAGAAAAGGGCTTTAAGGCAATAAGAGGCATTGGCGCTGCCACGCTCCCGTCTTCACATTCCAGCACGTGTTCCACTGCAAAGGGTTCCTCTCCTTGTCCCCCCATCTCTTCCTCATCTGTTAACTGTCAGACTCCTCCTCCTTCTCCTCCTCCTCATCATCGTCCTTTGCATTGGCCTCAGATTTATCTGAGGATTCATGGAGGAGAACGTACTCCCTGCTGCTGAACCCAAACTTCAGGACATCCTTTTCCTTCAGTTCGTAGTAGCGCTGCGGCTCGATCCGCTGGTTGTTGAGGAAGGTGCCGTTCCCAGAGCCCAGGTCGATGATGTAGGGCCTCACCCTGCGGCCAACGGTGCCGTCAGCACGAGTGTATTCCACAAGCCTGGCAAAGCAAACAACACCCTTTCAGTCACAGAGACACAACACTGGTTCCCAACACGACCCCGCTGCAGCCGACACGGATCTGTGCTTGCAGAGACCTGAAAAAGTCTGACAAGTCTGACAGAGACTGTGCAGACCCAGACAGAACCCCAGAACCAGGGAATGGTGGGGCTGGAAGGGCTCTCTGGAGTTCAAACAGCTCAACCCCCTCCTAAAGAGGCACGTCCAGGTGGGTTGGGTATCTCCAGAGAAGGAGACTCCACGTCCTCCCTGGGCAACTGGTTCCAGTGCTCCTTCACCCGCAAAGGGAAGTTTTTTCTCATGTTCAGGCAGAACTTTCGAAGCTCCAGTTTGTGCTCAGGGCACAAATCCTTGGAGGGGTTCAAAAACCATGCACATGTGACACTTTGGGACGTGGTTTATTAGGCACGGTGTGGTGTTTGGGTTGATGGTTGGACTAGATGAGCTTAAGAGCTCTTTTCCAACCCTAAAGACTCCGTGATCTGTTGGGAAACACCAAATGAACAAAACCTCTCCTTGAAACACTTCCGTTGCCGATTGCACCTGCCCAGTTTTCCCAGTGCAGGTGGATACATAGCTCCCTGTTTGACCCTACTGTGTCATCCATGCTTAAACAGAAGGTGTTACTGATACTTCTGCTGACTTCTAGGATGACATGGAATGGTTTGGGTTAGAAGGAACCTTAAAGCCCATCCAGTTCTGACCCCCTACAATGCAGCACTCGGACACAAATTCCACCTCTCTAACGGACTCGCACCTCTCCCCACACGCAGAGGGGGGGTTGTCTGCCTGTTTTCTCCCGGACAGTCCTGCTCCTCCAGCAACACTCACCGGTACTGGAACACTGCGTGCTGCTTGGAGCAGGAGGGGTGGTCAATGGGGATGTCTGCGATGCGGCGGTGCCGGCCCAGCAGGTAAGCGCTCTGCCGGTGGATGTACATCACTGGCAGAAACTCATCATTTTTAAAGGGATAAAGGCGCCACCGCTTCTTCGGAATCCGCGCTTCGGGGGGTTCACTGTACTTGATCACAACGCCTCGGAAGGTGTTGGTGTCCTCCAGCAGAGCTCCGGACAGCTCGAAGCTTGGCTTCTCTTTGTTTACAGAGGGGTTTTCTTTAGGTCCGTTATCCGATTCCCTAAGTTCTGGATTGTGGTCAGCGCCGCTGCCCTCCTGAGTCTGTCGATGCTCTCGTCTTCTCTCGTTGTAAAACTCCCTCTCTGCCTGCTGCTCGCGGGTGTTCTGGACATCCCTCTCCCGCTCGTGGCCACGAGCTCCAGGCCTTTCGCTTGGGTTCTTCCTTCTTTCTGAATGGTCTCTGTGCCGGTCTCTGTCCCCGCTCCTCTCTCTCCTGTGTTCCTGCTCTGAGGAGTGTCGCTGCTTCCGCTCCTCATTTCCTCGACGCCAGTGATCATCTCGTTCCTGTAACGAGGAATTACTTACACTGACGGAATTAGAATGGAGCGCAGCGAATCTACATCAGTGTTTAAAGAAACCACACGCTCCGCGGTGCTGGCTGTGGTTCTAACACAAAGTGAGAGAAATCGGGCACATGAGGCAGCCTGCAGGGTCAGCTCACACAGCGACACAGGCAGGGATCCCCCTCCCCACAAACATCCAGGCACTTATGGACAAGCCCAAGTTGGGCAGCGGGAGCTGTAACACCGCAGGACCACCTCCTTCTCCTGCCAAGACCTTCCTTCTCCCAGTAGGGTCTAATCCCTCTCCTGCCAGGCCTTGCCACAAAGAGTAGCAGAGAACCAATGCCAGGCAAGAAGTGTTTTTCCATAGCTCGCATGGCTGGGTCTCATAGGAGCAGCTGCTGTGGCAAAGCTGGGGAGTGCAGGACCCCAAACACCTCCACGAACAGCCCCAGCCCTCTTGTTTACCTGCTTCACCTTCACGGTGTCACGACGTGGGCTGCGACTCCTTCTGCCACGTGGGGACCGGCTCCTCCACTCAGGTTTGCTCTTCCTCTTGGGAGACCTAGGGAACAGGGAGAAAAGTGGGGGAAAGGAAAGAGGAGGAGAGAGGATAAGGAGGGGGAGAGGGGAGAGAAGGAGTAGAGGAAAGAGGAGGAGAGATGGAGAGAAGACAGAAGAGGGGAGGGAGCATGAAGGGAGTGAAGGAGGAAAAAGGGGTGGGGAAAGGAGGCAGAGAAGAAAGGAGGGAAAGGAGGAGGGGGGAGGGAAGGGGGGGAGGGAAGGAGGAGGGGGAAGGAGGAGGGGGGAAGGAAAGGAGGGGAGGGAGGGGGGAAGGAAAGGAGGGGAGGGAGGGGGGAAGGAAAGGAGGGGAGGGAGGGGGGAAGGAAAAGAGGGGAGGGGGGGGGAAGGAAAGGAGGGGAGGGAGGGGGGAAGGAAAGGAGGGGAGGGAGGGGGGAAGGAAAGGAGGGGAGGGAGGGGGGGAAGGGCCGGATCGCCCTACCTGCTGCTCCCGCCGCGGCTGCCGCTCCGGGGGCTGCGCTTCTCAGCCTTGACCTCCCCGCGCCGCCGCTCCCTGCGCCGCCAGCCCGCCGCCTCCTCCTCCTCCATGGCGCCGCCGCTACCGGAAATGCGCTCCACTTCCGGTCCGAGAGCACTTCCGCCGTTGGGGGAGAGCGCGCGGCGGGAAGCACCGCCTCTACCGGAAGTGTCCGGGATCACTTCCGGACGCGCAGCGACGAAGGCCGTCACCACGGCAACCGACGCCGCCGCGATGGCGACCGCAGACTCGCTGCTGCGCTACAATCCGCCCGTGCTCGCCAGCAGCTCCGCAAGGACCCCGCCCCGCAAAGGGGCTCCCGAGCCGCCGCGGGAGCTCCTCAACGCCATCCTGCCGCCGCGGTGAGCGGCACGGCCTCCCCGACCCCCGACCCCCAGGCCGGGCCTGCCCACTGACCCCGCGCTCTCGCCCGCAGGAGGTGGGAGGAAGGGAACCGGCGGTGGGTGCAGGAGGTGTCCAGCGCGCCCAGCACACGCGAGGATGTCGTTAAACTGCAGGAGCAGCTGGACCGACGGCTGCGGGAGCGGCAGGCGCGGGAGACCGGCATCTGCCCCGTGCGCAGGGAGCTCTACCGGCAGTGCTTCGGTACCGCCGCCACGACGCCCCTCCTCGCCCTCCTAGCGGCACCCCCAGCACCTCGGTTTCCCCACAGCACCTCAGTTTCCCCATACCCAACAACCCAGTTCCTCCCTAGCATTCCGGGTTCCCCCCAGTGTCCCCCATTTCCCCCCTAACCCAGCACCCTTGTTCCACCCCCAGCTCACCATGTTCCCCCCAGTGTCCCCATTTTCCCCTGCTTAACACCCCACTTCCATGTACCCCCCACCAGTGGCCCCCGGTCCCCCCCTCCAGCAGTTTTTCCCCTTGGTATCACTGTTTCCCCCTACCCAACACCCCATTTGTCCCCCAGTCCTTCTCTCCCAGACCCTTCTCACTGGGACTTCTGCTGGGGTAAGAGTTTGGGGTGTTGGTGGAGGGGATCTGGTGCACCCTGGCCATCCCAGCTGCCCACAGCCCCTGCCCAGCTCTGTGCAGAGCCCATCCCAGCCTCCCAGTAGCCCCAGAACTAACAGCAACACCAGCTGGGAGGGTTCCCCTAAACAGACATCCTAGTGAAAAATGTAAAGCAGCACAAAACCTTCTTAATTGCATTTAACCCAATAGTTAATTTAAAATAAATTAAACCCCTGTGTAACTGTTAAGCACTCACAGGCTCTGCTGACGTGGGGCCTTTGGGTTGAGCAGGATTCTTTTGGAGGCTCCTGACTCTTCTGGAGACTTCTCCATAACTGCAAAAAAGGCTGAGGATACACTTAATAATTAATTATGTATTTTGAATGTAGGGATCTCCTCCCACTTTTGTTTCCTTGCAATCAGCACCACACTGCAGACCTTAGACCATAACATATTGATCATAGAATGGTTTGGGTCAGAAGGGACCCTAAAGATCATCCATTTCCACCACCTCTACCACAAAGCTTTTGCTTTAGCTGATCAGTGTCACAGCTGTGGCCACAGGTGCTGCACCAAGTCTCTGCTCTTCTTGCCAGCACCTGAAACATAACAAACCAGAAGCCCTGACCCTCTCTGTTAAACCCCTGTCACCTTTGTGATGCAGAGAACAGGTAAAGCCAACAGCTCCAGACACTGCCTATCCAGCATTCCCAGGAAAATGTACAGCAGCCGTTCTCACTCCATTGTTCTCCCCTTTCTTTAAAGATGAACTGATCCGTCAGACCACAATCAGCTGTGCAGAGCGAGGGCTGATGCTGCTCAGAGTCAGGGATGAAATCCAGATGACGCTGAGTGTGTACGAGACGCTGTACGAGAGCAGCGTGGCCTTCGGCGTGCGGAAGGCACTGCAGGCTGCACAAGGCAAATCTGACATGGAAAAAAGAGTGAGTTGTCCTCTTAACCACACAGTGTCATGTTTTTTTTGGTATGCAATACAGGATATTAGAGATAAAATGTGATATGAAATCAGTCAAGTGCATGGTAATGCCAAGCACAAACACAGGCTGGGCGGGGAATGGATTGAAAGCAGCCCTGAAGAAAAGGACTTGGGGTGCTGGGGGATGAGAAGCTCCACATGAGCCAGCAAAGGGCACTGGCAGCCCAGAAACCAACCAATCCTGGGCTGCATCCACAGCAGTGGGACCAGCAGGGCAAGGGAGGGGATTCTGCCCCTCTGCTCTGCTCTGGTGAGACCCCACCTGGAGCCCTGTGTCCGGTTCTGCAGTCCTCAGCACAGGAAGGACCTGGAGCTGTTGGAGAGAGTCCAGAGGAGGCCACTCAGATGACCCAAGGGCTGGGGCTCCTCCCATATGAGGACAGGCTGAGAGAGTTGGGGTTGCTCAGCCTGAAGAAGAGAAGGCTCTGGGGAGACCTTAGAGCAGCCTCCCAGTACTGAAAGGGGCTCCAGGAAAGCTGGGGAGGGGCTTTTGATCAGGGAGTGCAGGGATAGGACAAAGAGGAACAGTTTTGAGCTGAAAGAGGGGAGACTGAGATGAGATCTTAGGAAGAAATGTTTTGCTGTGAGGGTGGGGAGGCCCTGGCCCAGGTTGCCCAGAGCAGTGGTGGCTGCCCCATCCCTGGAGGTGTTTAAGGCCAGGTTGGATGGGGCTTTGAGCCCCCTGGCGCAGTGGGAGGTGTCCCTGCCCATGGCAGGGGTGGAACTGGATGGGCTTTGAGGTCCCTTCCAATCCAAACCGTTCCATGGTTCTAGGATTTCTGTTTCCACTGGATGGCAGCACAGGCCACCAAACAGTCCTTTTGCTCTCCTACAGCTTAACTGTACTTCATAAATTTTGTGTTATTGTATCTGAAACACGGTACAGACTCTAAAAAGTTGTCAACCTTAACTGAGAATTGATTATTAACAAACAAAACCTGAGAGATCTGTTGTCTTTTCCAAGATTGCAGAGCTAGAAGCAGAAAAGCAGGAGCTGGAAAGACAAGTGAAGGAAGAGAAAGCTAAATGTGAAGCAATTGAAAAACTGGGAAATGAAAGGCAGCAGCTGGAAGAAAAGAAACACACTGAAGAGGTTCAGTTCCTGAAACTAATGAATCAACAGGTGAAGGTTGGTAGAAAGCCCAGAAGGTGAACCTCACAGCCCAGAAGGCAAACTGTGTCCTGGGGTGCATCAAAGGAAGCATTGCCAGCAGTTAGAGGGAGAGGATTCCCCCCCCTCTATTCTGCTCTTGTAAGACCCCACCTGGAATAATGTGTCCAGTCGTGCAATCTCCAATATCAGAAGGAGATGGAACTGTTGGAGTGGGTTAAGTCATTTTGTTTCTTTGTTCTTGGCCACTGAAGTTGTCTCTGGTAACGAGGCAGCCTGTTTGACCTGCAGTACTACCTGATAAGGACAGTTGTGTGTGCAGTGGGGACTGCAGGATTGCAGGAGTGATCCTGTGCAGTGGCTTTGGGGAAGAGTGAGCTCCTGCTCATGGCTTGGCTCCTGGAAGGAAAAAAAAATCCCACATCTTTTGAGGAAAGATAAGATGTTTCCAAAACAACATTAAATGCTTCTGGCCACAGCTGAAAACCTACCATAGAATGGTTTGGGTTGGAGGGGACCTCAAAGCCCATCCAGTTCCATCCCCCTGCCATGGGCAGGGACACCTCCCACTGGATCAGGGGGCTCAAAGCCCCATCCAACCTGGCCTTGAACACCTCCAGGGATGGGGCAGCCACCACTGCTCTGGGCAACCTGGGCCAGGGCCTCCTCACCCTCACGAGAAAACATTTCTCTCTAAAATGTCATCTCAATCTCCCCTCTTTCAGCTGAAAACCTTTCCCCCCATCCTATCCCTGCACTGAGCTGCTTTCCTCCTCCTCTCTGTTGCAGTAGTTTCTCTTTTCTAAACCACTGACGCCCGCAGATGGTACAGAATGGAAGAACTGTTTGATCAAGTGTTTTGCTACTGGATCCTTGTTTCTTCCTTGAAGAACAAGCACCCTAACAGCCACGTACACACCACTTGTTGTTTATTCCCAATGGCAGCTCTAGGAAGAGGAGAATCCAGGAGCCCTGGAAGCTCAGTGCACTGCCTGCTCCCTAAGTACAGGCTGCTCTCTGATCCATCTCCTAATTGGGCGTCAAGTTGTCTCCCTAACTGACAAACCCGCTGTTCCCAGCTGCTTTTGTCCCAGAGTTTCTGTTCCAAATGCCTGAAACACCAAGAGTTTAATTTAGTGAACGGTCCAGCCCGAAATCAGAGCATTCAGACCACTGTTTCAACAGCTTTGATTTAATTTCCTCTTCAATGCTTTACATTATGAAACGGGTCTCATTGTATGGAGCCAAGGCCAGCTCTTTTCTTCTCAGAATGCAACACGCCTGCATGCCAAGAATGAAAAGCTAATTTATAAAACATGTAGTCAGGAATGTCATAGCTGGGGAAAAACACCCTGGCCTGCTCCTCTGAAGCATTTCAGCGTCCCTCTGCTCCTCCCTTTGAGGATCTAACAGACAATTTATCACTTGACAGCGACGCGGGTTTGGTTTTTAGGTTAAATCTAATTTGACTTACTCTCTCCTTTGTTTTTCAGGCCCAACTTGAAAGCTTCATTGCAATAAATAAGTAGATTTGTTTGTCACCCTCCTGGCAGCGCTGTCAGAGCAAGAAGTTTGCAATTAGTGACAAGGATTTGTCTTCATAGAACAATCTTGAATGCTCACTTACCGGTAACTGAAGACAGCGCGATTGTATTCCTTCTTTCTCTCTCTGGAAGAGTTGAAATTCCAGAGCTTTATTAGTTCCACTTTGATGCTGTCTCAACCTTCAGCTCCTCAAGTAGTGGCCCCATCTGGGACTTCTCTGTTGGTAACACTAGAAAACCTTCAACACGGTGAATTAATAAACATTTTTATATGGAGTCGTCTCTGTGACATTATTACTTTGAAAACGTTGGAGAGAATTCCGAAGTAACAAAGTGTCCACATTCATAGGATCATACTCATTAAGGTTGAAAAAGATCTCCAAGATCAAGTCCAACCATGAACAGAACAGCAGGGAATTCCCAGGCAGGTATCTGGAGGGCATTTCCTTGCATAAGTGCAAGTTGGTGCCAACTATACCTCAGAGCCCCTCATGAGCAGCTCCAGAGCTCTCCATGGGGTTATTTCTCCCAAAACAAAGGAATCTGATGCCATCCCATCATCACACGAGTGGTAGGAAATGCAACCTCAACTGGAGGTTCCTCAGCTCGGAGGCTCCTCAACTGGAGGTTCCTCAGCTCGGAGGCTCCTCAACTGGAGGTTCCTCAGCTCGGAGGCTCCTCAACTGGAGGTTCCTCAGCTCGGAGGCTCCTCAACTGGAGGTTCCTCAGCTCGGAGGCTCCTCAACTGGAGGTTCCTCAGCTCGGAGGCTCCTCAACTGGAGGTTCCTCAGCTCGGAGGCTCCTCAACTGGAGGTTCCTCAGCTCGGAGGCTCCTCAACTGGAGGTTCCTCAGCTCGGAGGCTCCTCAACTGGAGGTTCCTCAGCTCGGAGGCTCCTCAACTGGAGGTTCCTCAGCTCGGAGGCTCCTCAACTGGAGGTTCCTCAGCTCGGAGGCTCCTCAACTGGAGGTTCCTCAGCTCGGAGGCTCCTCAACTGGAGGTTCCTCAGCTCGGAGGCTCCTCAACTGGAGGTTCCTCAGCTCGGAGGCTCCTCAACTGGAGGTTCCTCAGCTCGGAGGCTCCTCAACTGGAGGTTCCTCAGCTCGGAGGCTCCTCAACTGGAGGTTCCTCAGCTCGGAGGCTCCTCAACTGGAGGTTCCTCAGCTCGGAGGCTCCTCAACTGGAGGTTCCACACTGCAAGCACAGGAGAAAGAAGTCATTGTGACCAAAAGAAAAGCTCTGCAGAGCCAGCTTCTAAAAAAACACGGAACCACCACCACCATCCAACAAAGCTTCAGGAGATGTTTTTCCAGCACAGTGTTTCCTGGCCAGAGATGGCGATGTGGAAATGCCACATCTCCAACTGCATAAAGAACTTTCAGATGATGCAGAAACAAAGGGTGAGACTCTGCTCCCGGGAACAAGACGGAGCAATCCCACCAGGCTCGGAATTGGAACAGCAAGTTTTATATTAAAAAAAGCCACTGCACACTAGAGCTGGTTTATGTAAAATTTAATAGAATAAGCAGTTATTGCTTATGTTTGAACTTTTTGTGCTTTGATCTTTGTTCCTCCAAGCCAGTTTTTTTCTTGTTCTTATTCTTATTTTTCACGTTGTGAGTTTCATAATACCGAACTCCCACTTTCTTGGAGCGCTGCTGCCTCTCAGCTCGTCTTCTCTGTAAATACACACACAAGGCATTACCAAATCCACAGTGTCCATACCCAAATTTGTCTGCATTCTTTCCAGCATCGTTCATTTTGCATTCTACGTGTCTTAAGTAAAACAAATCATTTCAAACTGAACATTTCTGATGTGAACGTGAGGACATCGACACGGAACCCACCCACCCTCTTGAAATGTGACGCTGGAAGAGACGATTTAACCTCAACCAAAGCAAAGAACAAGGGACAAACGAAGCCTGATGTGCACAAGGTCTTCAACAGAAGATGTGACAGAACATTCACAAAGAGAATCCAGTCTCCTGCTCACTCCAACAGTTCTAACAACCCCCAGCCACGCTCCAAAAAGCTCTTGCAGCACGTTTGCTCAGGAATCCCTTTCAAAGTCTCAAAGCCCTAAACTATTTCTCTTGGTATTTAAGTTATTCTGGAGGAACTGCTGAGACTCGACCACTGCAGAGAACAGTGGCGGCAGCTCTCTCTGAGGACAGACCAGCACTGCCCACCTAGATCCAAGTCCTCCCATCTCCCAGCACTTGGGCCCCTGCTCTCCTAATAGCACCAGAGGGCACGCTCACACTCTGCCCACAAAGGGTTGTCCCTCAGCACCCTTCGCCGTGTGACCTGCTGGGCCCTCGTACGGGTGCGCGGCCAGCGGGAGCGCGCCGCTGTCACACCTCACGTCAGCATCACACCCACCCCGCCTCACCCGCAGCCCCTGCACTCTTGCCCTCCCTCTGCTGCCCACTCACGTGATCTGCACAGCAAACCCCCAGCTCTGTTGCTGTACCAGAAGAAACCACACTTACTTCTTTGGATGTCAGCTTCTTGCCAGGCTGTTTACCCAAATCGTCATCATCTTCGTCTTCCTCTTCTGCTTTCCGTTTTCTTTTATTCTCTGTGCTGCCTGCAAACAGCAGAGATCAAACACTCAAGCATCTTCCAAAACACCCATCTGTTTGCAGAATTTAAGACTGAGGTCACCACCCTATCCATCTACTCCAGCAAAGCATTCCTCTGGCTGTATTTTAACAGCTCCTGCCAGAACACCACGCGTGTTCCTCACCAGAATCGCTCCCTAGCACGATAAAAACTGCTCCTCAGAAGGAGATTGCGTAAAGGCCCACACTACTCCAGAAGAACTTCACAGTCCTCTCAGCACAGGGTTCTCCCTCATCACCAAGCCTTTAATCAAATTTACTATGGAAACCAAAGCCACA
Source organism: Dromococcyx pavoninus (assembly GCA_033558185.1). NCBI lineage: Eukaryota > Metazoa > Chordata > Aves > Cuculiformes > Neomorphidae > Dromococcyx > Dromococcyx pavoninus. Next base: position 589,150 of record JAUMJL010000760.1, on the reverse strand, counting down.
GCCTCTTGAAGTCAACACAGTAAAACCTATAGCCTGAAGTAGCTCTGTGCTTTTATAACGTCGTAAACCCCTTCCACTCCCTCCCGTGTAATATTACACCATGTGGGACGGAAGCTGCTCAGACTCCAATCTGCCCTTAGCATCATTCCTTGAGAAAGAGGATATTGTCTTTGCTTTCCCTCTCTTGCTGGCAGAGGGACACATCCTGCTCTACACACAGGTGTCCACAGCACGGACTCAAAAAGCTCTACAGGAAAACAAACTTGCCATCAGGACCTACCAACACTCCTCCCCTTAACTCCCCATCTTATCTCGCCTACAGGATTTCTAAATGTAAATTAAGAACGTCCACTGATCTTGTTTTACCTCTGTCTTCAGTTTCTTTGCCCTCTTCAGAGTTCTGCATGGATTTTGCAAGCACTTTTTCAGTCAGCTGCTTAGGGATTCTACAAAAGATAAAACAAGCAATAAAACACTGCTTTAACTAAAACCATAACTGTCTCTGAGATGTGATCGGTCTCCACCGATCCCAGTAGCCCATCAGCCTTTGCACCTAAAAAATGTACTACAGATCGGGAGTTACTGGGCTCGTGCACTGCACAAGGGGACAAAATAGAGCACTTGGCTTTGAAATCCCAGTCCTCACAAAGCTGGTGGATGAGCCTTGCTCAAACTGGGTCTGCTGTCTGAGCTGGGATAGTCTTGGACACGCAAGGAGACCCAGCTGGCACACCAAGGTAGGACATCAACCTTGTTCTGCTCAAGAAAGAACCCAGCACCAAGGAGAGATGCAAGGATGTGACAGCACTACCAAGAACATCAAAACATTCCTAAACCACAGCTCAGGAGACAGCTTTCCAAAAGTGTTTTTTGTTACAATGGCAAAGAGAGATTCTTGGAACAATCTTTCAAAAATGAACTGCTGCTTGGTCCAAGTTTCAATATTTACACCTCATCTAGACAAGCTCTGGTGACTCTGACAGGCTGAGAGAGTTGGGGTTGTTCAGCCTGGAGAGAAGGCTCTGGGGAGACCTTAGAGCAGCCTCCCAGTACTGAAAGGGGCTCCAGGAAAGCTGGGGAGGGGCTCTTGATCAGGGGGCAGGGATGGGATGAGGGGGAAGGGTTTTCAGCTGAAAGAGGGGAGATTGAGATGAGATCTTAGGAAGAAATGTTTTGCTGTGAGGGTGGGGAGGCCCTGGCCCAGGTTGCCCAGAGCAGTGGTGGCTGCCCCATCCCTGGAGGTGTTCAAGGCCAGGTTGGATGAGGCTTTGAGCCTCCTGATCCAGTGGGAGGTGTCCCTGCCCATGGCAGGGGGTGGAAATGGATGGGCTTTGAGGTCCCTTCCGATCCAAACCATTCTGTGATTCTATGACTTGTGTGGGGCAACACAGAGGAACCGGTCACACAGCGGTCACACAGCCAATCAACCACAGCAGAACCACGTTAACCCTTTCCCCTCTGAGAAATGTTTGGGTCACAGAACAGACCCCAGTACCTGATTGCTGAGAATCTCTTGGCTTTAGCTTTGTCCAGAAACTTTTTGTATTTCGCGATCTTCTCCTCCAAAGCCTGAAGAACAGCCTTAGAGCTCTCCTTGGCACTGGGCACAGCCAGCTGTGAGCCCTCCTCCACCAAATCTTGCTGCTGCTCGTTTTCCTCTTTCTCCTCCTCCTGCTCCTCCTCTGCAGCCGAATCACTGTCTGTTTCATCAAAGCCCGGCACATCCACAGGAACCAAGTCTTCTTCTGAGAACTGAGGTGCCACGTTAATCCTCCCAAAGTTCTGCCGAACTTGTGACATCAGTTGCTTCATTTCACTGTCCACATTACTCTTCTCCTCCACAGGCTCCACACTCTGTGCTACAGACTCAGAGATGTTCTCCTCATTATTATCTTGGTTCGATGTCGTAGCTGCTTCCGACACAGGAGGCTATGAGAAAGCAAGCAGTGGGATATATTATCCACAAAGTCTGTCCCACTGTTTGGGAGAGTAATTTCCATTTTATCTGTCTGCAAAAAGATGGAAGGCTAACAATGGGATAATTACTGACAGTTCTGGCAGCCAGATGATTGCAAAATGGCTCAAAATCTCTGCGAGGGCACTACTGCCTGGTCCTCACCAAACACAAATGAGCATCACCTGAATCACTGGACTCTGACAGAGCCCAGGGCGAGCACTGCCCAAGGACACAGCACTCTGGGACAAACCACTGGGAACACTGTCACGAAAACAGAGCAATATGTGGGAAGAGGAGGCAGGACCATCACATTCTCACCTGAGGACCTGCTTCTGCATTTGGTGGCTTCACAAAGTATGGAATTCTGCCCCTCTGCCAGTCATTGAGAACCATCTTGCTCACGGTCTGCGTGTCAGGCTCACCGCCCTGAAAGAAGCCAGGAACCATCAGCACCCACGTTTGCACCTGCCTGTCACCCATAAGCCACAGGCACAGTCCTATCTGCCACGTTCAGTAACAGACCACAGGCTCCTCCAGCCTGCAAATGCAGAAAGGTGTCACACCTTCAGCAGTTTTCCAGTCCTAGCAGCAAGTTTCTCAAGGAAGTCCTCTGTATCCTCCCAGGAATCAATTTTGTAGGTCTTCCTGATATATTCTGGTTTGGCCCTCTCCAGCACAGCACTGATATGATCTTCAGGGCTCTTAATCTTTTCAACTTGAACCTGAAAATGAATAGTAGCACATCAACCCTTTGGAAAGCCTGAATTTGCTTCTTTGGATCCATCCTATTGATGACAGCAAGTCTTTTCCAGCATTCCAGGCAGACACATACCACCCCCTTCAGCACGATGTCCGTTTCTGAGTCTCCAGATGGATAAACCACACCCGGGCAGTCGATGAGGAAAATCCGCCGCATCAAGGTAATGTATTGCCACACCTGAAAGACATCGTTCATCCCCCGTGTTACCTCCTTCCTCACAGCCCTCTGCTCTGCTTTTGAAAGTCCAGAGGAGGCCACAGAGGTGATCCGAGGGCTGGAGCACCTCCTGTACGAGGACAGGCTGAGAGAGTTGGGGTTGTTCAGCCAGGAAAAGAGAAGGCTCTGGGGAGACCCTAGAGCAGCCTCCCAGGACTGAAAGGGGCTCCAGGAAAGCTGGGGAGGGGCTCTTGATCAGGGATAGGACGAGGGGGAAGGGTTTTGAGCTGAAAGAGGGGAGATTGAGATGAGATCTTGGGAAGAACTCTTTTCCTGTGAGGGTGGGGAGGCCCTGGCCCAGGTTGCCCAGAGCAGTGGTGGCTGCCCCATCCCTGGAGGTGTTCAAGGCCAGGTTGGATGGGGCTTTGAGCCCCCTGATTCAGTGGGAGGTGTCCCTGCCCATGGCTGGGGTTGGGACTGGATGGGCTTTGAGGTCCCTTCCAGCCCAGTCCATTCCATGATCCTGTGTTTGTCAGTGAGCCAGCACACACAGCCCTCGCTCCTCCTGCATCCAGCAGCAATGCCACTACTGTTCACATCAAGCTCTGACTCACAGCACCAAGGTGAAGAAACTACAACCACAATAAACTCCAGTATTCTGCAGTTTTCCTCTTCCACAATCCTTAACTTTAGGGATATTTAGGAGTAAAATGAACAGGCTAGCAAAAGATTCCTGTAACTCTGTCTTCTTGTTTACTGTCACATTCCTGAAGAACAGAATTAGGTATCCAGTGCTAACAGAGACTGACCCAACCCACTGACTCAGCAAAGCACAGACAGTGAGCCAGGGTGGCTGAACATTCACATCCCAGCAGGGCAGTACAGGCAGAGCAGGAATACTTCCAGTGCTTCAACTGCTCCTCAGACCCAGGGCTGTATCACCTGTACAATTCAAGTGCTAGATCTGAAAATGTCACTGAGCTCATGGATTTTGCCTTTGCCAATGCACTCACACAATGAATTGTTATCTGGACTGTAGGGATCTCCTCCTACCTTTGTTTCCCCTGCAATTGGAGCCACATTGCAGACCTTCTTAGACCGCAGGGTATTGATCACCGAGCTTTTGCCAACGTTGGGATAGCCAATGAAACCCACGCTGATCTGTTTCTTGTCTGAGTGCAACTGTTAAGAAATAACACATCTTTTTAACCTCACCTCACAGAGAATGACAGGATTACCACCACAGCTCTCAACATCTGAGCAGCCACTGTTCTCGCTATATTGGAAGGCAAAGGGGACTCCAAAGTATCAAAGTAAAACCCAACACCAGCTTTTTTCTATCAGGAGAAATGTGTAAGGATCCTAGCAGCTCAGAAGCCAAAAACTCCAAGGACTGAAGGAAATATTTGCTATTCAAAAGGAAGACATGAACCCCATGTGTTCTTTGTTGCTCTAAAATTACTTGTGACCACCTTATTTGAGAACCATTTAGGCTGAGGAACCAAGTGAGTGGTCAAGGACAGGACACAAACATGGCTTGCAGAGAGTAACTGATGTAAAGGCAGCAGGAGGTGCCTTTCTTCAAAGAAGAAAGGTATTTAACATGTGAACACCTTCACAGAACAAGCATGCACAGAGGAGTGGAGGATGGGCCTTTCTTCTACACGTTCAAAGGAGACCCAGGAGTGTCAACAGGATGCTCGGTCTACAAGAAGCCTAGGCCAAGGGCTGGCGGTCAAACCCGCTGTCACTGCCTCTCCTCACTCTGCCAAACACTTTGAACACACCTGAAGGAGTATTTTCCAAGGAGGGAGCTTTATGATGGAAGCATTTACAGATGGAATGGTCCTAGGGAAATGAACTGAGCCCCAAATGTCAACATAACCAAACCCCCTCCGCCCAAACAACCACGCCAGCCCCCAAAAGAGGCTCCATACCTTTCCAAACTGCCTCAAAAGCTGTATGAAAGCACCTTTGCCAAAAGGGTTCGTGAGGCTGGCATGGAAAGCAAGTGTTGGATACTCCTGGGAAAGGACAGCAACCCAACGCTTCTGGAGAGGAAAACATAACTTGGTCAGAGATCCAGCACTGCCGAGGTGGCAAAACAATCTACTTACGAGCAGAAGGACACAGCATCTTCACTCAGGTCACCAATGCAACTGTATGAAAATCACTGTGTAAGAACTTTTGAAGCATATCACCAACCCAACAGTAAAACAATACTCACTGAGTACTGTTTAATGAAAGACAAAGAAAACCCCTCCCCAAAACGCCTTCACTGCTAGCTAAAACTAATTAGTTTAACAACATAAAGGAAAGCAGCTGTGGTGGATACGGATCTTAAGCGGACTAACATTTAGCGTACTCTGGAGACATCAGCTGAGCTGTTAAATCCAGACAGAGGAAGCAGAGAATTTGTGGCTGGTGAGCGTTGCTCAACTCAGCCAAACTGGGACAGATTTACATGGTAATTGTTGCTCGTAGAGCAGCAAGCAGGGAGCTCCCATCAGCCCAGCTGCGTTCCACCCTGTGGGACCAAACATGAGGACTGGCCACAAAACTAATGCAGAGGCTGCAAGAGGAACAAAGAAGGCCTGAAGAATAACAGGCAGGACAGTGCTTACAGTAGCCCAGGTAGGAACGAGATCACATTTGTTCAGGACAAAAATGAGATGTTTCCAGTGTTTTTCCTTTTTAAGATATGATTCCACATGAGGAGAGCGAGTGCCCATGGGATCCCGGGCATCGAGGACTTGAACGACAACATCTGAGGAGTCGATCACCTGGGAAACAATCAGGGCAAGGATTTTACTGAAAGCAGGATATCAACACCTCCAAAATGAAAAGTGGTTATTTTCTAAACAACATAATTAAAAAAACCCCATGTTCTTCACAAACAACAGCTGCTTCCCCAGAGCAGAGTGCAGCTCCATTTATCCTCCACCATCTCCTTTCCACAGTCCTGCTGGACGGCTGCACAGCTTCTACCTGTTCTCACCCACCACGAAGACCCTTGTAGCACTTGGAAAGAAAACATTGCAGCCAAACAGAGAAATTAATTGCTTCAACAGACAAAAAACCATGCTCACCATCCGCTCTGAAGCAATTAAACTCTGCTATTTCATAAAGGATCAGGATATAAAGTATGTTTTCTGGATCAATATGAAACACACCACCAAGCAGGGACCTGCTGTTAGTCCACTAAGCATCTACAGCAGGGAGCTGTCATTTTATGACTCGTTTCAAGCCAAGCAAATTTGTTTCACAGCTATTTCCTGCATTTTTGGCAGCGCCTCAGTGAAATCTGTTTTGCTCTATCACTCCCAGCACTTTCAGATCTGGATGAAAAGCTTTCAAGCTACATACAGAAATTCGGAGCAAAAAGTCAAACCATTTCACACCTACCGGTCACTGAGAGGACACAAACTGCTCTGACAACCCAACTTCTGTTTCCATTTCCCTAACAGTTCAGGGGATTCACGGCCAGACCTTTCCAAAGATGACCCTATCAACATGCCAAATGTTCTCAGCCTAAACAAACACCAGGGTCTCTGCCTGGGTGATTTGTAGTGAAGGCCCAGGAATCCAAGCAAAGCCAATACCTCCTCTCTGGATCATATATTTCAAGGATGCGTGTTCCAGTGGGACAAGAGCTCAAGAATCAAGCTCAGACAGGGAGTGGAAAGTGAATCTCTACTCTGCTTTACAGCTGGCTGTTTCTGTTCCCATTTATGTTCTGTATCAGGACCAGAAACAGGGCGTGTGGTTTCAATCAGTTCCACTGGGCTGACAGGAAAGCAGGCAAGGAATGGCAAACTTGGGACATCTCTGTGTGAAGAAAGTCACGGTCTCAATGTTTCTAAGAAACCTCACAGCAAGTTCAATTGGTTCAAACCTTCCCCAACAGAGAAATAAATGGTTTTCAGAGCTCTTCTGATTATGGTGGTACAGGATTTCCAACGCTGTGCTGAAGCACCTGACTTTGTAAAGGCTGAAGGACAGATATGACTCTGCTGTGAATTACAAACACTGCTTACCTTGTAGAGCTCACCCCAGATCCTTTTGGACTGTCCTTTCTTATAGATTTCCTCTTGTACTTCATCCCTGCAAGAGGGTCACCAGAGTCATCAGCACCACAGTAACCGGTCACAGCCACTTACAGACAGAAGAGGAGACAATGCTCACATAGCCCACAGCTGGGATTAAGCCTCCTCCCCACCCTCTGCCTTCAACCTTCCTGAAGATCACACAAACATGAGGTCATTCAGAGATTCCTGACTGCCCACAGGTCAGTCCCCATCCAACCCAAAACTTGAGTGTGGAGAGGTTCTGACACGCAACAGAAAGCAAGTTATGAACAAAGACTGAAGGGTTCCATGGAAGCAACAGTTTGGATAAATACATTGGGACAAAACAGCTCCAAATTCAGCTGATTTCATAGAATCACAGAATGGTTTGGGTCAGGAGGGACCTTAAAGCCCATTCAGTTCCACTCCCCTGCCATGGGCAGGGACACCTCCCACTGGATCAGGGGGCTCAAAGCCCCATCCAACCTGGCCTTGAACACCTCTAGGGATGGGGCAGGGATGGGGCAGCCACCACTGCTCTGGCCAACCTGGGCCAGGGCCTCTCCACCCTCACAGCAAAATATTTCTCCCCAAGATCTCATCTCAATCTCCCCTCTTTCAGCTCAAAACCATTCTCCCCTGTCCTATCCCTGCACTCCCTTACTCCACTTTCCTTACTCCTCACACAGGAATGGCATCAACAGATTTATCCAATACCTCTTTAAAAATAAAGCTGGCCTTTCAAAAACATAAACAACAAATGATTTCTCTCTTCTATTCACCTCACACCGGTGTCTTCTGTCACCAGGTCTCTGTCCTTTCCCTGATCATAAGATCCTGAGGAGGCTTCAGCATTCTCCACCAGAGATTGCACATCGCTGGCAGAAAGGTTTGGTCTTTTCCTCTGCGCTTTGGGGCCAAACGTTGTTTCAAATGTCTCCGTGTCAAGAATGTGAACTCTGGAGGTCTTGAGGAGAAAACAGTTTGGTAAAATCTCTTTTTCCCATTCTCAGGACAGGCAGCACACGAGACCTTGGCTTACCACAACCCTGCAGCCAGTGACAAGAGCCACAGGCCCTTCCCTAACAATGTTTGAGTTCTCCAGCTTAATCTTTAGGAAACACGAGTAGGTGTTTAATAAGCAACAAAACACTTCACACTTGCCAAGGACCTGTGAACTATAATGATGTCAAATGTAATTAGAGCAACAATGACGAAAACCTAGCTGCTATCTTTGATCAGTTCTCATTTTTCTAACGAGGGCACAAATCTCACCAAATTTGCAGGGTTTTGTCAGGGACAATTACAATCAAACCCGTAGATTTTAAAGCCTGTAATGAACGCCAGCGTTTCTTGGAACAGCACACAATTCACTGCTGAAAGGAGTTATTTGGTTTTGGAATGCACGTTTTTGTTTCTCATAACTTTTTCCTTCATTTAAGTAACATTTTTATGACATAAACCTGGAAAGTTTCCATGTGAAAAGAGTCCAAAACAACAGTTCAGACATCGTGAAAGAAACCTGGAAAGAAACGAGACTGGATGTACCAGAAAGGAAGGCTGCACGCACGAGGATTTCTGATTCATGTTAAAAAGCATAGATTTGAGTTCAAACTCATCACATGGGAGTGTTTGCAGTGGGAAGTGCCCCAAACACACGGCCACGCCAGGACACTTCAAGCCAAGTTTCCTACTGGAAAATGAGAATTCCTAATACCGAATTGATCTTCTCACAAATTACAGGAGGTAAAATGCTGTTTCTTTGCCTTCACATTTGACATTCACAGTGACAGGCTCTCCTAAACCTCCTTCCCCAAGCCACCAGGCTGACCAGGGACAGCATGACCACCCCAGACACACAACATTCCCCACTCCTCTGAGCACAAACCCAGCCTGGCGCGGCGCGGACGAGCAATACCCACGTGTGGTTTGATCCGATCGTAGAACAAGGACATGGGCAGCTTCTTCTGCTTCATGATCACCTTGTAGGGATCCTTCATGACCGTTTCCATCTCTTCCTGAAACTTCTGTAGGGATGACTGCTTGATCACACGAGTGTTTCCTGCACATAAAGACAAACACTGCACCTGACTGCTCCTCCCCGTCGCTGCCTCGGAGCCCTGGTGCACCAATGAGATATTAAAGCTCTGCCTGGAACCAAAAATCCCCAGGACAAAAACCAGACGATTTTCCTTGAGACAAACCCAAAATCAGCCTAAACGAGCCCATTCCTTTCTTCCCACTGCTTAAACAAAACGTTAAAGGTTTCCCTAGGATGCTTAACAAACCCAGGCTACAAAACACACAGGCAAACCCCAGGGAAAAATGGACAGCGAGAGGATAACTCCACTGGAAAGGAGCGCACGGGAAGCCCCAGGCACACACAGACCACGAGCCCACGCTGGGGTTCCTTTGCCTTCCCTGTCTGCCTCATGCAACACCAAGACCACCAGTCCAAAATAACCACCCTGAGCACGCACTGGTCAAGTGTTTTTATGCTGCTGAGTGTGGAATTTGAAACCCACTCACCAAACCATTTAATATTTGGCTCCACTCTTGCGACCGTGCCCGGTGCCACTGTTGACTGATACTGCAGAGGTCGGATTACTTTTCCATACTTGTTTCTAGATAGAAAAGGAGAACATGTGTAAGCAAGTATGGGGAGCATCATCAGTGCATCCACAAAACCCAGACAGACCCTGGAGAGGCAAGGTAACTCCAACCACGCAGTGGGAGAGGCGACATCAGCCAGCACAGACTCCCGAGCCCCGCTCTGGCTTGCCCAGACTGTTGAGAAATGCTCACCTCAAACCAGAGGGTGACAGAAAGCACAAAATGACCTTTCCCAGTAAACAATGCTCCCTGCTCTTACAGGGAAATCTTTAACCAGCTCTGCCCACCCACTGGTGCAGAATCACAGAATGGTTTGGGTTGGAAGGGATCTCAAAGCCCCATCCAACGTGGTCTGGAATAACTCCAGGGATGGTAAGGCCATGGCTTCTCTGGGTAACCTGGGCCAGGGCCTCCCCACCCTCACAGCAAAACATTTCTTCCTCAGATCTCACCTCCTTCAGGTGAAAACCATTCCCCCTCATCCTGTCCCTGCACTCCCTAATCAAGAGACCCCTCCCTTCTTTCCTGCAGGCAAACACCTATGGCAAGGTGATTTCCAACATCAGACCTGGCTTAAATTGAGTAAGTTTTTAAAAGCACATTCTCCAGTCTGGTCTCAACACAAAGCAAAATCTAGGAAAACAAAACACAGCAGCTGATCTGACTCCAGGCACTCTGAGTCCCCACAGCACCCACACCACAGCAGAGACATTTACACATGGGTGCTCCACAGCCAGCAGGTCTTCAGCGCCATGGAGCAGACTCCATGCGAAGGAGCTATGTGGCAGCCCAGCCCTTTGGACACTTTGAGACGAGCTTTTGAGTTACACTCTTGTTGGAAATGATGGAATTCAGGATGGTTTGGGGTTCATGACATTCCCGTGAGATCACATGAGCTGTCTGCAGCATCTGTCTTCCAGCTGCATTCCCTGATACGCATCAGTGCTCTGTGTTGAGCTTGCCACGAGGCTCCCTGGCTCATGGCATCCCAGGGAACACCAGGAAAAGCTCTGTGCCTGCCACGAACCAGGCTGCCCCTTGTCCCCAACCACCGTGCAGGCTGTCCCTGGGCACAGCACTGTGGGCAAGGCTCTGAGCTCTGCCGTTCTCACCTCCGCTCCTTCTGCCGGTACATGTTGAGGCGCCGGATGGTGGCTCGGTCCCGCATGTTGTTTCCTCCCGCGCCCCCGATGCGATCTGGGGAGGAAAGAAAGAGTCGGGTCTAGCCCAGTGCAGCCCCATAGAGCCCAGTACAGCCCCACAGAGCCCGGTACAGCCTGGTGTGGCCCCATGTGGCCCCACAGAGCCCAGCACAGCTCGGTGTAGCTTGGTAGAGCCCATCAGAACCCTGACAGAGCCCGGTACAGCTCGGTGCAGCATAATGTGGTCCAGTAGAGCCAGGTGCAGCCTGATAGAGACCACTGCGGCCAGGCAGAGCCCAGTACAGCTCAACAGACTTTGGTGTGGCCCGGCAGAACACGGTACAGCCCAGTACAGCTCGGTGCAACCAAGTACAGCCTGCTGTGGTCCAGCAGAGCCTGATACAGCTCAGCAGAGCCCGGTGCGGCCCAGAAGAGCCCATTAAAGCCTGGCAGAGCCCGGTGCGGCCCATTAGGGCCTATTAGGGCCCGACACAGACCGACCCCGCGCGTACCGGGGTTGGTGCTGGCGCGGGAGGGGTTGATGGTGCATCGGCCCTTGTAGCGCGGTTTCACCATGGTGCCAAAGGGGGGGGGAATCCGGAGGGATCCGAGCGGCCGATCCTCTGCACGCGCCGCGCCGGGCACTTCCGGCGCAGGGGGAGGGAGTGTTCAGCGTCGTGATACACTTCCGGTGAGCCCGACTTCCGGGTGCGCAGGTCCTACCGCCCACCCCTCGTGTTATAGAATCAAGGAGGGGCTTCTCCAGACTCTTGAGAAATGCTCACCTCAAACCAGAGGGTGACTGGGGTGCAGAAGGCACAAAATGACCTTTCCCAGTAAACGATGCTCCCTGCTCTTACAGGGAAATCTTTAACCAGCTCTACCCACCCACTGGTGCAGAATCACAGAATGGTTTGGGTTGGAAGGGATCTCAACGCCCATCCAGATCCAGCATCCTGCCATGAGCAGGGACACCTCCCACTGGACCAGGGGGCTCCAAGCCCTATCCAGACACCTCCAGGGATGGGGCAGCCACCACTGCTCTGGGCAACCTGGGCCAGGGCCTCCCCACCCTCACAGCAAAACATTTCTTCCTAAGATCTCATTGCAGTCTCCCCTCTTTCAGTTGAAAACTGTTCCCCTTTGTCCTGTCCCTGAAAATTAGTCCTTGGAAAGTAATAGAATATGCATAAGATTTCATGGAAAATTTATTCCCACAAATAAGTGGGAAATCTGTTCTGTCCCAGCTCTTGTCTCGTTACACATGGTTGACAGAATCATTCCCTCATGCATCCAGCGCTGAAATAAACGATGCTGCTTTCTAGAACTCCAACACAAGTCTTGGAGATTTTATTTGCCAGCATTTTTGGTATCATGGGAGGGAGGAGGTTCAACCAGGCTCCATGCTGGGTCCTGCACTTGGGCCACAACAACCCCAGGCAATGCTCCAGGCTTGGGGAAGAGTGGCTGGAAAGCTGCCCATTGAAAAGGGACCTAGGGGTGCTGGTTGACAGTGGCTGATTGTGAGTCAGCAGTGGCCCAGGTGGCCAAGAAGGCCAACAGAATCCTGGCTTGGATCAGGCATGGTGTGGCCAGCAGGAGCAGGGGAGGAATTGTGCCCCTGGGCTTGGCTGCACCTCAAATCTTAGGTTCAGTTTTGGGCCTCTTGCTACAAGAAGGACATTGAGGGGCTGAAGCGTGTCCAGAGAAGGAAAATGGAGCTGGTGAAGGGTCTGGAGCCCAGGGGTTCTGGGAGCGGCTGAGGGACCTGGGGATGTTTAGCCTGGAGAAGAGGAGTCTGAGGGGAGACCTCATTGCTCTCTGCAGCTCCTGGAAAGGAGGTTGTGGTGAGGTGGGTTCTGGGCTCTTCTCCCCAATAACAAGTGATGGGATGAGAGGAGTGGCCTCAGGCGGTGCCTGGGGAGATTTAGATTGGATATTGGGAAATAGTCCTTCATGGAGGGGGTTGTCAAGCCCTGGAAGAGGCTGCTCAGGGCAGTGGTGGAGTCACCACCCCTGGAGGGATTTAAAAGCCGAGTGAATGTGGTGCTTAGGGACACAGTTTAGCAGTGGAGTTGGCAGTGTTGGATTTAGGGCTGGACTCGTTGCTAGTAAAGGTCTTTTCCAACCTAAATGAGTGTCTGTGATTCTGTGGGTGCTGGCACGGGAACACTCATTGTCTGTGGAAGGTTGTTCATGAAGACAATGGGAATCATATGGGTGCTTTGTGTGGGTGTTGCTTGCCGATGAGTGGTGATGTTGGTGGGTACCCAGTGGGCCCCCCCAGGCACCAGCAATGGCTTTGAAATCAGAAATAACAGCACTGTGTGTGTGAAGAACCACACGGACAGGGCAGGAACCTAAATTTAGGCACATTCCATGCTAAAACTTCTCGTTCGTACCAGATATCAATAGAAATGGGAAGGATCCTCACCTAGGGGGGAGTTAACAGACCTAAAACACTGACATGGTGCTAATTTTTGACCTGGCCCATTGTCTCTAAATACAGTGGCATATTCACAGCTTATCCCATTCCCTTCTTCTATAAATGCCCTTCCAATGCCAGAACAACTGCAGAGCTGCTGAGGTTGTGTTCCTTGCATGGTTTTCAGCTTTCTGCTGTCAGGCCACGCATGGTCCCTGTTGCACAGCCGAGATGTGTTTTGTAAGATAGCGGCTTCGAATTTTCAGTCTGTTCTGGTTAAGCCTGCAATTTCTGGTTTTCCCCTTAATGGAATTATCTATGCCTTGGGCATTTAGAAAAAAACACACATTGTTGTGGGCATGAAAAATTAATTCCAAATTGTAGATAATTGCCGAAGCCTTCGGACTTGAAGCTGGTGTAGCAGAGCTTTCACAGGACAAGTGTGTTTCCCATTAGAGCTGATATCAATCTGTCAGAAGATCCTTTTGATTTTCAGATTTTTAGACTAAATAGTTGAGTAATCCTTGCTCTGTTCTCCCCCACCCTTTCTTCCTTTTCCTTAAGAAAACGCTTTTTATTGTCAGCAAGATACCTTGAAGCACAGCCAGAAACTGTTGCCTCTCCATGAGAGAACAGAACCGGCTGGATTCGGGCAGGGGGTTGTGTTGGGAAGGGCTTTGGTTGGTGGTGTTTGCTGTGGGTTCTCACATTGAAAGCCCCCAGCCTGGCTCATGGTGAGTTCCTGTCAGAGCAGGCCGGTACTTTCTGTCGTAAGAAAAGATGATGCTGATAACACACAGGAATTGCATTCAGACTGGGATAAACCCATCCTCCCAGCTGTGTTTTCCACTCTCTCCTGTTTTTCCTGACCACAGTTACGTTCTCGGCGCTGGCAGCTGTGGTGTGGCTGGAGCTGTGACCCTTTATTTGTGCATCTGGTACCGTGCGGGTCAGATACTTCCCTAAACCAACTCTCTGTTGCTGTGTGACTCACCAGCTTTCCATCTGCGATTGATGCATCCTCCCCATTTCAGCTTTTTACCCTTCTTCCCCCCTTCTTTCCCCATTGCCTCTGGTGGGCCGTTGTCCACGTTGTGCCCCAGGCAAGCGGTGGAGGCCGAGGTCCATCAGATGTGTTGATGTGACCGCCCTGACCGCTGCTGAGCTGAACTCATTTTGAATTTGCTGTGGCCTCTTCCTCATCAGAACCCCAGCGAGCGTGGTTGTGTGATGCCATTGGATGACTCATGGCCATAATTACATACGTTCCGAGGGGTTATTCCCATTGTATTATTAAAAACTAGTGATGTTAAGGTTTTGGCAGGGACTCTCTTCCTTGCATGATCTACAGATTTTGTCAATTAAATGAAGGAAAAATAGATTTCCAAGGCATCAGAACAAGACAGGACTTGTACCCCGAGCACTCTTTCAGTGTGGTGTTGAGCTGCTTTGCTTTATTTAATGGGATGAAGCTTGCACCAGCTTTTACTCTCCTTGTTGCAGTGGTTCCCTGCAGAGGAATAAGAAATGGGTTGCATAGCTGACCTTCAAGACCATCCCAAACACTACCAGAAGATGTTGTAGGTGCTTTATCACCACAGCAGTTTTCCCATCTCAGTTCCTCAGAAACAAGTTTTCAGGGATAGAGCTGACAAGAGTGGGAGACAGAAGACCTTGGGCAAAGGCTCCAAGTTTGACACTTCATTAAAAACAGAAGCAATCCCAGATATCATCACCTTGTTCCGGGAGTTCCCCAAAAGCCATCAGGGAAAGCTGAAGGGAGCAGAAAAGCAAAGTGAAGCAAAAAAAAAGGCAAAAAAGGAGGAAAAAAGGCTTGGAGAGGGTGGTCTGTGCTGTGCCCACAGGACTGAGCCCTCGGAGCAGACAGGATTCTAACCCAGTGCTTCAGCTTGGGCTCTCAGCACCAATATATCATGTACCTGGCTGCCTCTTTATTTTCCTGCTAAGATCCTGACGCTCTTCAAAAATCGGGGAGGTTCTGGCAAGCAGCTCCATCTAAATGATGGCTTGGCATTCAGTGTGGTGCCATTTATGATCATGGATATAGGGTGAATCATAGAATCATAGAATGACCTGAGTTGGAAGGGACCCACAAGGACCACCGAGTCCAATGCCTTTGTTGGCTGCACAAGACAACCCCAACATTCACACCGTGTGTCCGAGGGCGTTGTCCAAATTGAATATTGCCAGGCTAGAAATGCCATCGGTGCAATTTATTTATGGTGACTGTTACACAGAGCTGGTGT
The DNA here is from genome assembly GCA_033558185.1 of Dromococcyx pavoninus. Taxonomy (NCBI): domain Eukaryota; kingdom Metazoa; phylum Chordata; class Aves; order Cuculiformes; family Neomorphidae; genus Dromococcyx; species Dromococcyx pavoninus. The sequence continues at coordinate 573,763 of JAUMJL010000760.1, read as the reverse complement.
GTCTGTAATTTTAATAGAGGGCTTTTTAGGATGTCACACCCAACATCTCTTTCTGTGAAGACTATTGACTTAATAAAATCTGTAAATATATATAAAATATCCTGTTCAATATTCCAAGGAATTTTTCCTGATGTCTAATCTGAACCTCCCCTGGCATAACTTATGGCCATTTCTTCTCAATGGTCAAAGCACAGAGTGTGAACATGCACAGAAGCCAGAGGAGAAATGTTTCCGTGCCATGATCCACACAGGTTTGGCCCATGGACAGAGTGAGTTGACAGAAGGTACTCAGGGGAGACTCTCTCTTTCCAGTCATTTTTGGTTAGCTGGGATTTCCCTCCAATTTGGGTGAATAAAGCAAACAAAGCTTGTTCAGCAAACCCATTTATTTGTTTAAAGATGCATATTTTACAGGCTTGCCATGGAGAGAACACCCCACCAGACTGGGTTTGGTGGGCTGGAAGAGAGCGTTCCCACGAGTGTGAGCTGAGGTGACATCAACCTACCTCAGGAAAGCTCCAGCTTGGACTGGTGAGCTCAGTGTGCAAATCACATTGGTCAAAGGCAAATGTTTCTAAATTCACAAATGAACCAGCTCTCTGGCAGTGGGAATAACACAATTCTCCAGTTGATTAAATAAAGAACTCATTTATTTTTTATATTTTCCTCCTAATGTTTCTAAAACCATCTAATTTTTAACCCATACTGAAAAACCTTGGGTTTTCTTAATATACATTTTAAACTTTCCTTTCCCTTTCTCCCTTTTTCTTCCTATTTTGCAATGAAAAAGGAAAAAAGGAAGGGAAAAAGGCTGCAAGAGAAAGTAGTTTCTTATTTTATCTCCATAGAGTTCTGTTAAATGGGTTGTGTTGATTTATTAAATGCAGTTTAGTTTTGGAGCAGTATTGCCATGAGTTACCATGGGGTATCCAGTCAGTTAACAGAGCCTTCGTGTAAGGAACCTTTTAACGTGCTCTGGCTTCTCTCTGATCCCCGTGGAGAACCGGATCGTGAGGCTGCGGCGGGAGGGAGGGAGAAGTCGCTGATGGATTGACAAGCTTGAGGTTCATGAAAGGGTTATTGGTTATTGCTGCTAAAAAGTGGAAGGGAAAAACGGTTCTGCTTACATGCAACGCCGTGGCACAAACAAAATATCTCACAGGCTGGAAAACAAAGTGAGATCGGATCTTTCAGCTGGGAGGCTTTCAGGAATCGTCTGAACTCGATCCATAAACAACTCAAAGAGTGACTTTTGAGAAGCTCTTTCTCTCTCTGCTTGGTATGCTGGTCGTTTATCATTGTGCTGAAATGGAATCCCCTTTAGAAGATGTAACGGCTTCTTGTTTACTTAAGCACAAAGTGGATGATGGGCTGAAAGGTTTTGCTGCCAGCAGAGCAGTCCCGGGGAGATTGGAACAGCCCCGGCGTGGGCAGCTCCCACCATCTGCGCTGAGCCAAAGCAGACCGGGTGAGGGGAGAGTCTGGGTGTCCTCTGCAGGAGCCGAGTCCTCGGTGGGCACCACGACCTGCTGGCTCTTCGCAGGAGAGGACCAGGACTGCTGGGTGTGGGCAAGCAGCCGTTGGAGGGAGTGGGGGCTCCAAACCCACAGAGCAGAGAGCGTGAACGTGAGCGCAGGGGAGCTTGTGTTCGCCAGGTTGAGCTTTTCCCTGCCCATCGCCTTACCAGGGGAGCCAGGAGCTTCAGCAGCATCACTGATCCACCCAAGGAACACCTCTGGGAGCCACAGCACCTCCCTAGCTCCATCCCTCAGGACCAGAGGGCATTTCCTGAACTCTAGAGGAATCAAATGTCTGCATGTGTATATATTAAGGAAGCACATTCTAAGGGAAACAGAGCCTTGTGCCACCTTGTGCCACAGCCAAGGGCGAAGCTCTCTGTTCAGGTGTGCCCCACATGGGTCTCACAAGGTCCTGGTCCAGGTTCCTCTGCCTGCAGGAACACTTGTGCTGGATCCAGGGAATTCCAGTTGGTGCCATGCAGAGCAGTAGTTTCTACCAAACTGTCAGGTTTGCTTCTCTTCTGCAGAGCCCGAATGGCACCTTCCCCCTCCCACCCACCTTCCCACCTGCCTGGGTGATGTCCAGGCAGATGGACAAACCTGTCCCTGTTCTGGGATGTAGTCCTCCAGCTGTGACTCTACAAGAGGAGGCACAACGTTTCGGTCACCTGTGGTTTGTTGTAACCTCATTTTCTCAATCTGCTGCTGCCTGGGAACCGGATCCTTCAGTGGGGAATTCCACAGGGGCTCAGCTGGGTCCTGTGAGCACGGGGCGAAGGATTTGTGGCTGCAGAGCAGCTGGCAACGGTTTATGGGGTTTTCTTAAAGCTTTGGTGAGCTTCCCTTCCACAGGCGAGTCTCTGTGCTGTGGGACACCAGCCTCCATGGGGGCCAAGGATGAACCACACACTCAGGAAGCTGGTTGTCAGTTTGGTTTTTTGTTATTTTAATTTGAAATAACTCTTTGAAGCAGATTCAGGGCAGATACCACTGACCTCTTACCACAAACGTTTAACATGTATTCGCAATGATAAAGTCATACAGCTTAAAACACAAAATAAAGGGGAAGGGGGGGGAAGAGAAAGAGGCCACTGCCTTTGTGTGAGTCCAGTCCCACGTTGGGAGAGTGGCCGTGTGGGTCCCGTCTCTTCCCTCTGGCTGCAGCCGTGCTGCGCTGGGACCGCTCTCCAGTTGAGGCCTTTTTGGTCATGAAGTCTCACATCTGAGTCCTTTGCTGACTTCACACTCGACCTCTCCTCCCCGCAGCGTCCCTGTGGAGCCCAGGGGAGATGGGCTTCCCTCCCAGTGCACTCCGACCCCTCGGCAGCCTCCATGCTGGGGGTGGGGAGGTGCGCAGCCTCCTTAAGTGTTGTGAATGTGGTTTCTGTCGGGTCTGTGGGTCAGTCTGGAGTATATGTCTGTCTGTCTGGACACGTGTACGTGTGGTGTAGCAGTGCTCTGGTTCAATAAAGCTTTCATATACATAGCAGCAATGAAATCTTGCCAGCAGGTGACGGAAAGGGGCAGCTACTGGGCAGGGCTGGCGGCCGTGGCGGCGGCCGTGGCCCCTCTCTGTCTGCCCTTCCTTTTCTTGGTGCCAGACTTAGCGTCTTTGGTGTCTTTCCGATTTCTATTCCCATTTGCGTTGTCTTGCTTTCCTTGCTCTTCCTTTTTCTTCCTTTTCCCTGCCAGAAAGCAAAGGGACACCGTGAGGATCTTACGGAGAGCCAGCTGGCCCACAGCTGCCAGGATGGCCCGATGGGCCAGCGCCCTCCCCACGCACCGAGGTGCCCGAGAGCTGCCAGGCTGGCCTTGACATCACCAGCTTTTGCCTAAATATAAACAAGGAAGAAGGCTCAAGTGTGGATTTAGCTTTGTAATAGCCTCTCTCCAGCAGAAGTGTTAACGTGCATACCAAGCCCCTGAGCTCACACACTCTCTGCTGCCTGCAGCAGCGGAGCAGAGCGACCGCGTCGGCCTCCCCCTGCCCGGCTGGTTGATCCTGGTGGTGTTAGTCACTGCTCAGAACCAGTCTCCCTCAAAACACTCAGCCCAGCTGCAATCCATGTCCACCCCAGAAGAGGATGACCAAACCACCATTCATCCTGAAGACACTCTAGTTGCTGGGAAAAACACAGACCTAAGCATTCTGGCAGAGGAGGAGACAACTCCCATCACCGAAGCGCAGAGGCTGCACCTTTGGCTGCCCAGCTGCCAGGCTGCTCTCCAGCCAGGGAAGAAGCCAAAGTGTCTGAAACCCCACGGGACTTGTGGGGAGCTGTGCTGAGCATCACCCACCCAGGGGCTGTGCTCATTCCACCCAGGGTCTTTCATCATTCCACCCAGGGTCTTTCTAGCTGCCACTACTTTGTGTTCTCCACACTGCAGAGGGGTGCTGAGATGCACAGCGCCTTTGTGATACTGGACAATGAGCTGAGTGCTTGTGCCCGAGAACTAAAGGATGTGGGGAGGGATGGAGAGGTGTTCCATGTCTGCTCACCTTCAGGGCACTGGTTCTTCTGCACGGTGCATCGCCGCACCTCCGTGGTGGGAGGACACAGGGACACATCCCCGGAGGGAGCCTGAAGAATCCGCCGCGTTCGCTCTTCGTTGCCCTTCTTGAAGCCACAGAGCTTCCTCTTCTTGGAGCAGGGCCCCCAGGGCCCCCACTCACTCATTTCACATTGTGCTGCCAGATAACAAGAGAGGCCAGAGATAACTCTCATTTCTCTGTTGGTGCCTCAGGACTTCCCAGAGCCCTCGCGCACCATCGCACCTCTCCTCCACTTTAGCCTCAAAGAGTATGTGTGGTTTCCCATCAGCTTCCTAAGTTTTCAGTGCATCCCTTCCTTGCTTATGGCACAAACGCTGAGCCACACTTCCCAAACATGCTATGGGGCTGCTGCTCCCCATCTAGGCTGGTTCTCAATGGCTCTGCCCTCCAAAGGGCTGGGTCTGCTCTGTACCCTCATCCTGTTGACACAGGTGTGATGAGCCGTCGTGTCAGAGGGGTTCATTTTATCACCAAACTCAAACCACAACAAGACACGGGGCTGGACCCCACACAAAAAGCTCAGTGAAAGGTGCCCAAGTGGCACTTACCAGGGCTGCTGCACTCCATGGTGCCGTTGGCAGCAGAGTAGCCTTCGGGGCATGTGACGTAACATCTCCCTTTGTGCAAATACAAACCTTCCTTACATTTTGTGCAAAAGTTTCGACTGAAACAGGACTCACAGTTCTCGATTTTGCATTCTGGAAGGGGGGGAAAAAAAAGCACAAAGTTGTCATTGGATGTGAGCAAGACTCGGGAAGCTCTTGGCTGCAAAGTGGAGCTGGATCCTGGCTCCAAGGGAGACCCAACAGCCAGGGCGAGTCTCTGGATGTCCCACCTAGTCTAGTTGTGCCACTCAGTGTTCTTTGCCCTGTTCCCTGGTACAGGACAGAGCCCTTGTGCTACAGCTCTCATAGCCAGCAGCAGCCTTTGCCAGATCAAAATCAGGCAGGATGAAGAGATTGGGGCTGGTGTTCAGCTCAAGCATCCATCAGCCAAAGCGGGGCAGTGCAAAGTCCCCTATCAGCTGCTCCAGCTGCAGCTACAGGACAAGCTGCAAAGAAAGGGAGTTAGACAGAAAGCTGGCCATGAGGGTGGTTTGCATGGAACTGCCAGGGAAGTGATCACATTTTTCCATGTCCAGCTTCTCTCTGGTGCTCCGGCTGAAAGCCGCAGCCCAAGGACCTCGTTCAGAGAGCTGCTCAGCTATCATGAACCATGATGAGCTATGAAAAAGGACTTGTGCAAGCAGTACCTTAACAGCTGAAAGGATCTCCCTCCTCCTCCTTCCTCCCAAAGAAAGAGGGTGCCAGCCTGGCAGCCCAGGTAACAGAGCTTCCCAAATGTCCTGCAAGATTGCCACATCCTGCAAGATGCCTACGTGGTGCTGAGCACACTGCGATGGGGTAACCCAGCCCTGAAGGCTTTGCCCCTGGCCCTCTGCCTTAATCACAGGATCACAGAATGGTTTGGGTTGGAAAGGACCTGAAAGCCATGGGCAGGGACACCTCCCACTGGATCAGGGGGCTCCAAGCCCCATCCAACCTGGCCTTGAACACCTCCAGGGATGGGGCAGCCACCATTGCTCTGGGCAACCTGGGCCAGGGCCTCTCCACCCTCACAGGAAAAGAGTTCTTCCCAAGATCTCATCTCAATCTCCCCTCTTTCAGCTGAAAACCCTTCCCTCTCATCCAGCCCCTGCACTCTTTGATCAAGAGCCCCTCCCCAGCTTGCCATCTTAATGGACCATTGGTCCCTTTACCACCACCTGCCCACAACACAGAGAGACCCACAGAGGCTTTCAAAGACCAGGAAGGCCAAAACTCAAGTTGAAACCTGCCTGGAAGTTCTGATGTGGGGTCACTGGGAGCTTATCCCCCATTCTGAAGGCACTGTTTGGACACTGCTAGTGGCTGTCCAAAGGGAAGGAGCACCTTAGCCTGGCTGTTTGCCACCCCATCTGCACAGAGCTGTGGCAGGGAAGCACCTGGACACTCAAGGTGTGTTAAGCTATCATCAGCATCAATTTTGGGGTTGTTACCTGGATAGATCATTGCCTCCTTCTCTTTGACACAGCCACAACATCTCCTCTTACCCAGCTGGAGGTGGCTCAAGCCCCTGCAAAGCACTGCCACCCTCCCACCTTCCACCCATTCCCTCCCAGCCCCGTACTCACTGATGCACTTGTTCATGTCTGTATTGCGAAGGCCAAAGTATCCCAGTGGACAGGAGGGTAGGCAAATCCCAATTTGCCGGATATCATTCCTCTCCAGAAGGATGAAGAGTTTGGGGGAACATCTCAGGCACCCATTGAACTCGGAGCACAGGTCGCAGCCTCTGGCACAGCCCTGGCTCAGCTCGGTGCTAACTGGGAGGGCAAGAGAGAGGCAGTGGTTAGTGCCCACATGTGTGGGCAGGCTCGGTGTGTGCCAGCTCTGGTCTCAGAACACCAGCATCTCCAGTAGGAAGGGCAGGGACCTGAGGGCTGGGGTTCTGCTGCAGTCACAGCCCCACGTGTGATGTCCACAGGCACCAGCACTGTGCCAAGGGTCACAACGGCAGCTGCAGTGAGGAGCAGCCACCAACACTACCTGGAGTCCATCAACACTCCTGTCCATGCTGGGCAGACACCCTCGAGGGACATGGACCTGGGTGGGCCAGCACCTCCCAGTTGTGTCTCCTCTTGGGGTTAGTGGTGCCGTGCCACCAAGCTGATGGCACTGTGCAGAACCTGGGCACTCTGCAGGACCTGGGCACACTGCAGGACAAGCAGGGACCAGAGTTGTGCAGTGCTGGAACAAAATCACTTGACTAATTCTGGTGCTGCACTTTGAGCCAGGCTGCATCCTGAACTACACCTCGCTCTGACCCCACTCATGTTCACTGTGTCTGGCAGTGCAGGAGATTTCACTGCCCCCCAAAATAGAGATGTGTTCTTGGCTTCTAAGTTCAGTCCAAGAAGAATACTCAGTCCCATGTCTTGAGAGTTTTCTGCTTTTAATTATCATCTGAAATGCTGTTTGTTTTGAAACCAATAGCATTCTTTGCAGGCTAGAATGCAGGTCATTTTTATTAGTTTATTATGCAAGCAGTGTCCTTGTTTATAGGAAAGCTGTGTATTTAAAACATGTATTCTTTTAAATACCACGTTTACTACACTTCAAAAGCAAGTGTGGAGCATCACAGTGTCCATGTGCCAACCAAGAGGTAAGAAAACTTCCCTTTCCCCCACAATGACCCAAGACCCTGGCAGCTCCTCTCCCATCGCAGGGTCTAGGGAGGCTGCCACAGCCTTGGGAAATGAAAGAGAGAGCAGAAGGGGTCCCCAGCCCCATGGACCCTCACCCTACCAGAATGGTTCATCAGGTTGGGGATGGGTCTTGCCCTTGGTGTTTTGGTCCCCCATATGCAGAGACCCACAGGGGATCCAGCCCCATCCCTCCCGCAGCACCCGGTTGTGGTGCCAAGGTTTTGCCTCAATGGCAAAGGTAGAAACCTCATGGAAATTGCATTTTATAGCATTAGCCATGACATCATGTTTTCCTTGTTCTCACAGGGCTCAGCAGTCCCAGCATTAATATAAAATCATTTAAATATAATTTAATTTAAAATAGTTCTAATGTAAAACAGCTCTAAAACTAGCTTACATAAATGAGGGCAAAGCCATGTGTCGATTCAGCCTGGTTGTCCTGCGTGAGCCTTGAGCTGGGACCAGCCAAGGACTGGAGGGATAACTCAAACCCCATGGCCCAAGAGCAGCTGGCACTGCTGCCCAGGGCAGAGCCTGCCAGGGGCTCTGGGTGGAGTGGGGTGGCTTGTAGGGGAGAGGATGCAGAGCAGCGCTGAGGAGGTGGATGGGGAGTGATGCTCACATGTTCCTTCACACATCCCAGGAAGGTACCTGAGGATGGTGGGGGACCTGGAGACTGGTGGGATGCAGGGTGGGATGCACATTGCTGCCTGCTCAGTGCCTGCAGGCACGAAAGTGGGCAGGGTCTGCAGCAGCCGAGGCGCTGCGGGACGACAGAGGCTGACCCTGTCCTGCTCTGTAAAGCAAACCCCTCCAGCCACAAGTTCTCCCATGGGTGCTGGCTCACCCGAGGGCTGCAGCCCCGCGTTCCTGCCCTGTGGGGCAGCTCCTCCCTGACCCTGCCTGCAGCGTTAGTGGGGGCAGGAATTGCCCGTGACAGGTCCAATGGGACAGAGCAGCGCACGTCTCTGCACGGGACTGGGACTTGGGGAGCTCCAAGTGCTCACAGGCACCCAGGCTCCGCCCAATCTCTTGGAAAACACCTCCACCCCCTGCCCGAACCGTACAGCATCGCGAGAAGGAGAAAAGTGTTTCATACATACTTCGTCTTTGCCTCTTGCCCTTCACCACTTTGCTGCTGCCTGATAGATCCATCGAGCTTAGAAAAACCACCACCACAAGCAGTCCAAGCTGCATAGTAACTCTCCAGCGCTGCAGCCCCTCCGTGGCCGGGTGGTCGGAGGAGCCCCCCTCCACAGCTGGGGATCTCTCTGCCGCCGCTAAAACGTCTCAGGGTGGATCAGAGCCGAGAGTCTGTGCACGACGCCTGGTACGGGACCATATCCACCAACTACATCAGCGACAGCGAGGTTAGGTAGCAGGTAACATGGCTCTACCTTCATCCCCAAAAGGAGCGCAGGAGCTTGGCTCTAGTCCCATCTGGGGGCTCTGGCAGCGAGCGTTCGCTCCTTGCAGTTTCCAAACGCGCTCCCTGCAACTGCAAAGGAAGAGGAGAACAGATTAACCCAGCACTTGACATCACTCCTGTACAAAGTGGGCTCAGCACTGCGGTGGGGGAGCGTGGAGGCCGTGGGGAGAAGTGGGGCAGCAGCAGCACCCAGAGTGGCGTGGGGCAAAATCACCCTCCAACCTCATCCACACATCCCTATGCTGCTTAATAACAGCACGGGTGGAGACAGGTAGGTGTTGAAGGCCAGGTTGGATGGGGCTTTGAGCAGCCTGGTCCAGTGGGAGGTGTCCCTGCCCATGGCAGGGGGGTGGAATTGGATGGGTTTTAAGGTCCCTTCCCACCCAAACCATTGTGATTCTTTGAAACACCTAACACAGCGTTGCCATCTGCACAGGTTTGTGTCTGTGACTTGTTTAAAACAGTGCCAGCCCCCCTCAGCGAGCAGCAGATGGCTCTGCCGCGCTGCCAGGCACTCAAGATGTTTCCCATCAAGAGGGCACCTCTGGGGCTGGTAGTCAAGCCGAGCAGAAAACCAGCCTGCAGTCCCAAGCTGGAGACTGGGGCTGCCTGGGGACAGGGTGGGATTGTCCTGTGAGCTGCCCCAAACACTGCGTTTCTGCTCGGAGGGAATTTCCAAACTTCCCAGCTCCTACTCCCCACGCACAGCAGGGAAGGGTCAGTGCTGCCGGCGTGGGCAGAGGCCGAGGGCAGGAGCTGCTGTGCCCGGGGCTCTGGCTCTGGCACGGCCCCGCTGGCAGAGGAAGCCGGGTGTCCGGCAGCGAGTGTGGCTGTAGTGCTGCACTGCCCTCGCCAAGAGGTGGCCAGGAGTCGCCCAAAGTGCATGGCAGGACAGGGTAACAAGACTGCAATGCTGGAAGGCCAGAGCGGGCAACAAACCAATTGCTCTGCTTGGACATCTTGGAGAGCAAAGGGAAGCCCAGTGCAGAGGGAGACTGCCGGATGGCACAGGGCCCAGAACCTGCCGCGTGCCACATCCTCGCCCTGGAGCATCCGAGACCTTGCTCCTTCTGGTGGCACTGCCCAACACCTGGGGAGAGGTGGGGCCGCTCCCTGGGATGTGACCCAGGAGGTGTTTTTCCACGTGCCCTGTGGCTGGCGTGCAGGAGGGGTGACCCGTGGGCTGCACCGAGAGCTCTGGCACTGCCAGGCAGAGCCACGCTCTTCCCTCTGCAGCTGGCAGAGCAAAGCCCCGCCAACGGCTGCCATTGTGTGGGAATAAAGGCGACAACATTCACTCTGTGAAGTCAAATGAAACAGAAAATGGTTTTAATCCCTTTATAATAACTATGCAATCACTGATGCCCCAAATGGCCAGTGGTGGTGGTGCTGGAATGAAGCCTGGCTGCACCCTGCGTGCTGCCCGCGGGATGGACACGGACCCCTGGGTGCCAGCCCCCTCCCATGCCCTCCGTGGGGCTGGGGACCTGTGGAGGGACCACTGGCTGGAGCAGCCCAGCTGCAGGGTGCTTATGGCTACGGCAGCAAAACACCTGAACTGTGAGGGGTGCCCACAACCATGGCAGGGGGCTGGCAGCACCCTGAGTCACCAACACAGGGCATCGAGCCCCGGGTACTACTGCCCTCGTACTCAGCAGCACGAGAATTGATGCTGAGATGCACCCTGCAGCAGGCAGCTCGCAGCAGCTTTGGCTCAGGTGTGCTGGCAAGATGTGGAGGCCGTTGGGCACTGCACCACGCTCTGTCATCCTCCCACCCTGGTGGCTTGGAACTTTTCCCTGTTCCCCTGCTGCGGCCGTGGCGAGCGCTGCGGGGGCAGGAGCCCAGCACTCCCCATGTGCTCGGTGTTACAGCTCCTCCACGGGATTTTCAAATAAATAATTAGTGGCTTGTGTAAACACCAACTTGTTCTGCACTTCCAAGTCTGTTTGCTGCAAGCTGCTTTATAAACACTGTCAAGTGCTTAAGCTGGGATGTTGGAGTGTTTACCGGAGCGGAGAGCTGTGTGGAGAGAGGAACCCCCCCCTGCTCTGCAGCTTCCCCTCATTCCGTGCTCACTGCAGGGCCCAGGGCACAGTGTGGGGGTGAGGAGGATGGGCAGCTGGACCACAGGGGACCCTCTGGACAGGATGGCACGGCACATCACAGCCAGAAGACCCTGGCATGCTGCTGGTGTGAGCAAAGCTGCATCAGTACAGCATGAGCCAAAGTCTCCTCAGCTTAGTGGGGAGCACCAGGAGCACTGGAGGGAGCATGGGGACATCGGCCTGGTCTGGCTACCCCGTGGATTTAGCCACGGCAGGTTTACAGGTGGAGTGCATTTGCAGGAAGCACACGCTGAACCCACACCGTGTCCTGCACTGTTTACACAACACTCACAGTTTAGGCAAACAGCAGGGATGTTCTTAGGGAGCAAACACAGCCCCAGCGTGCCAAAAGCCAGCATGAAGCTTACACTGCCACCACTGACCCCATCTCAGGGCTTGTTCAGTGCAAGGGCAGGGAGGTGCCATGGGAAACCTTGAGACCACAACACAAATCAGACAAGCATACACTTTTTCCTCCTTATTTCCACGCTTTCCAACCCAAACAGAGCCTGATCCTCCAGCCACGGCTGCCCACTCAGGGCAGAAAAGTTATTGGCACCCTGAATGCTGAAAAGCCAGTGCCAAGGTGGGTCACTCACATGATCCCTGTGTTTCAAAACCTCCCTGCAAGCACGGAGTGTCTGTGGCATCCCCACTGGCACAGGCTGCAGCACAAAGGCTGGGCTTCAAGTTCTTCCCACCCTCACCTCAGGACACAAATTATGATTGTTTCTGCTATTGCAGCCATCAGTCAAGCTCAGGTTGCTGCAAACAATTTCCAGTCTAAACACTGGCAGGATTTATGCCATTATCCCATCAACAGGAAGAATTCAGGGTAACCTGAATTGCTCTGAATTCATTTATGGAGAGACCTGGCCCCTACATCTGAGATGACAGTAAGCCTTGTTTGCAATTCAATCAGGATTAATTGGTCCTGGGGAGCTGCAATACAAACCAGAAAATGTAAACCAACCAGATAATTTACCATTAGTCCTCCTACACACAAGGTGAGAAATAACAACATCATATCCCCAGGATATTCGAGACCTAATCCGCAATAACTAAATTGCTGATATATTGCCTCTTGGTGAATGTATCCGGCTATCCGTAATGTAAACGGGCTCTCCAAACGTTTACTGAGTCTGGGAGAGAAGGTCCAGATGCTTGAGGAGGGCTGGAGGCAGGACAAAGTCCCGTTATAGCAGCAGCAGTAATGAACCCTTGGGAAATGCCAGGTCGGCTGCCAATAGCCAGACACCAGCTACAAGTGCAGGAGAATTGGGGTTTCCAGGTCCTGGAGCTGGATAAAGAATTTGGATTTCCCTTTGGTAGTTTAGGGGGTGTGAGGGAACAGGGAAATGGCTTTGCTGGAGGAGGAGTTGTGCTTTTGCACGGTTTCACCTCAGTTGGTTTGGTCCCAGCAAGCTCCCAGCCCCACACACACAGTGCTTCCAGTGGATTCCTGAACCTGCCTGGGTGTAAACTTTCAGCAGCCCCTCAAATACTGATGATGGCACCCGGGTCTCTGGGGTGCTGGGAGGAGGAAGAGGAGGAAAGCAGAGCGGGCAGCTAAGGAGAGTAGGGCCACGTGGGAGGGTGGGGTCGGTGGGGCACGCAGCATCCTCACTGCCAGCATAACGAGCCTGGGGGCTGAGCCAGCCGGAACAGGGCTGCGGAGGGACACATCCCAGTGGTACTGGACGGGAGATAAAGGAGACTACGCAGAGGCAGGAGAAGGCGTGGTCCTGCAGACCAGCACTGGGACCAACCATCCTGTCCGAGGCTGGCACTGCTGCCCAGCGCCCACCAAAGCCAGTGTCAAGCAGCAGTAGGATGGGGCAATGCCGGTGCAGCACCCTGCACTCCGCACCCTGCATTATGCACCACAAACCCTGCACTCTACACCCTGCACCCCACCTGGGGAGGCACTGCTGCTGCCATCAGCCCTCCCCACTCCAGTCCTGCCCCAGAGAGCAGCCAAGCTGCTCTCTCCACACAGCTGAACCTCACCAGGTGGGATATCGCCAGCAAGAGAGGAGGTACCTTTCAAACAAGCACAAGACCACACACGTGTTTATCTCACTTCATGCCTTGCCCTCCCTCGGCAAAAGTCTCCGGCAGGCAAAGCTTCCCCAAGACATCCAAAGCTCGCAGCCCCAGGTGTGGCTGTGCGACTCCCCAGCCCAGGGAGGGAGCGGAGCCAGTGGATTCTGAAGCTCCCATCTCTCCTCGCTGCCCCGGCGCCTGCCAGGAGATTTAGGTGTCAGGAACCAGCCTCGGGGAGGCATGAAGAGCAGGAACCTCACCCAGGCACAGTCAGAGAGTGTCGCCAGAGCCGGTCTCCGCGGGCAGCAGCAAGGGATGGGCAAAGGGGTGAGGACCCAAGAGTGGCTCGGTACCAGCTGCACGGCTGCCTCAGCCCCACATCCCTCCGGGCAGCAGCAGTGGGTGGGGGCTGCGCAGGCGCTGCAAGTAGGGACCAGCAATACCAAACATCCCACCTGCTGGGAGCCCCAGGCAGCTCCTTCAGCACCGTTATTCCTGGTTACCTCGAGATGTGTGCAGGCTGCTGGTGCTCCCAAAACTGCTGCCTCTGCTCTCCCTGCACTGTCCTGCCTGCTCCAAGTGACCCCATGGCCAGAGCTCCACCAGCCAGGATTTGGGGCTCTCTTTCTCTTTGGAAAAGTTTCTCTTTCCAAGGGGTGTTTCCCTGTCAGCAAGGCAGAGACAGAGCTAACGCTCCGTGAGCAGCAATGTGACACCTTCCGTGGCAGAAGGTGCCATGCAGGCAGGGCTTGGTCACCACGGCTGCCACGGGCTGTCTCCCTCGCCTCCAGCCAGCAAACATCTCTGCACATGCACACGCAGAGCCACTTTGTTCTGCTTAATCCTTGAAGCAATAAAAGAAGGCTGCATTAAGTCAAATTTCCGAACCAGAAGGTCTTCATTTGATATTGGATCTGAGTGCCAAGTTCTGCAAAATCCCTACCCCATAAACTTCACTGAAAAAAATAAAATTATAAAAGCCAATCTGGCAGCAGAGTTTTCCGCAGCATTGTTGAGGTCTGACTCCTTCCACCAGCTTCTGCGCTGCATTCCCGGGATCTGATGGGGAATACGCCGAGGAGCAGCTCCCGCTCGGTCTGGTGGTGGGGAGTCCCCCCGGGGCTCTGCTGCAGCATCACCCCAGCCTCCCCACCGGCTCTGCTCTGCTCAGCACCAGCTCCTGCTCCGCTCAGCACCAGCTCCTGCTCTGCTCAGCACCAGCTCCTGCTCCGCTCAGCACCAGCTCCTTGCCCACCCCATGCAGCGCCCGGCACAGCGGCTGCTCCAAGTAATTCTGCCATTAACAGTGCCATGAGCCGCTCTCCGGGAGCGCTTCTGCTTCAGCGCTGTAAAACAACAGGGGATTTCCATTCCCCTCTTGTTAGCGCGGAGAGGCAGAGTACTGCTCTGGAGGAGAGGGAAGTAGAGAAGCCCTGAAGCAGGCAGCAGGCTCGGTGGGTGCTGCTTGTCCACAAAAACAGAGCAGCAGCTGAAAAGACACCAGAGTCATCCCAGCAAGCACAGCTCCAGGACCAAAACCCTGGGGATTTAGCTGCAGTCACTGAAAAAGCTGATGATGGGGATCATCAGCTCAGCCCTGGTGAGGCTGTAAAGGTGATGTTGGAGCTGTTGGAAGCCGTGGAGTTGTCGTTTCTTATAGACCTCAATGTATTCACCTCTAAGTGAGAAAAGATTTGGTGTGTGTCCTCTCCAGAAGCAAGAGATGAGTTTTCATGTGCAGTTCTCCACGCAGACAAACAGGAATAGGAGACTGAAAGCACAGGCTGCTTCCCCTTCAGGTAGCTCCTGCCTTTATGTGCTTCTGTAGAAGTTGCTTTTGCCAATGTCCTGTGGACATCTGGAGCTGTGAGCACCCCTGACCCTCCCAACACCATCTCAACAGCAGAAGGAGCCTGTCCTGCCCTGTTGGGGGTCACTCCTTCCACCCACAGCTTCTCCCCACAGTGCCAATGGGGAGCTCCCTGAGCAGGCTGAGCGCTGACCCTGGTGTTAGGTACAACTTCAGGTAGGTTTAAAACCTCCTACAGTTCAATAACTCACTTAACAAACACCAACCAGTGACAAACCACACTGGAACAGCAGCAACCAAAGCAAATTGCAGGCCAGGAATTGCAAAACAGCCCATTTCAGGGTAATGCAGACCAGGCCACTGAAAACCTTGCTCTTCCATCAAAAGGGCTCCTCAACAGCCCTTAAGGGCCTGCTGCTGTGCAGGGATGTGCTCTGCAGATTCCCCAGGAGGTGAAGAGTGGATGCACCCCACGTTAGCACACAGCCCCCACTCCTGGGGACCCTAATGTGGGGAGCAGGGGGATCTAAAACCAAACAGAAAGCACAGCCAGGGCTGCTGAGGCTCTTGTTCTACACCAGAGTGCACATGCTCAGCTCAATACCCAACTCTCCTCTTATTTCACTGTAAATGTGCCCAAACAAGGATTTAGAGCAACCTTCCACAACTCACTCCAACCACAGGAGTTTTAAAAACAAATTTCCAGGGCTTGCAGGAGCCCAGTGAGTCACAAGCCACTGTGCTGATCAGCTTCTCCTGGCAAAAGCAGGGCTGAAGACCAGAGCAAAGACCCTGAGCAACACCCAAGGCTCTCTGCTTGGCCATGAGCAAAGGAAGCATCTGCCAAGTGTGAGCTTCCTGCAGGGATTCCCAGTGCTCTGAAATGTCACTGCCTGGGAAGCCTGAGCCTTGCAGAGCCAGGAGCAGCACTAATTTCAGCAGCAGAGAAAACACTGTTGGAGAAAAACTACCACCAACCCCAGTGTTGGATGCTGGGCAAGACAGGGTGTTTGGTTGGGGTAAGGATTGAGCAGGGCAATTCTCCAGCCCAACTGCTGCTGCGAGCCTGGCACAAGCACATCCCAGTTCTGCCTTTTTGAGGGGTGACAGCAACCTGCACTGCCAGGAGAGGGGGACCCAGCTCTGCAGAGCCTGGCATCACTCGGGGCACTTTGCAACAAAGGACATGGTTGGACTGGATGACCTTAGAGGTCTTTTCCAACCTTCATGATTCTATGAGTCTGTTCTATGATCCTATGACATCCTGCAGCCGGCCCACACCACCCAGATGGATGTGAGTGTGTGGGAAAGCTGCAATCCTAGAGGATCATCCTTGGAGCAGGCTGTTGGTGGGTATGGCTGGAAGGCTCTGTCTGATTTTGGCAGGGTCTCAGGCAAAGATGGGCACTTCTATCCTTGGGAAGGTGATAAATTTCCCTTGTGCAGCCGTGGGAAAGGTCCTCGCCTCTCTCGGCTGCGTGGTCCCCACTTTCCCACCCTGGAGCCAGCCTGGCCCCCAGCTCTGGTGTTCATCACCATCTCACAGCCCTGCAGTGCAGGCAGAGAGCTGCTCTGCCAGCTCAACTCTAGCTCGGGTGATGGAAACGAGGGCTTTATGCTGTGTTCTGCCCCTGCCTGCGCAGGCCAGCACGGCAGCTTATTTTGCCTGTGCTCAGGTGGTCACATCCACGCCCCTGCGGCCCCGCAGTGGGTGTCCCTGCACCCCTGCCTTGCTCCCTGCCGTGTCCCTCAGGGTGGTGCTGCTGCTCTCACAGCGGCTGTTGAAGCTGGGGAGCTGATCCAGCTGAAATGAGCCTTTTTTCCAGGGTGGTTTCCAGGCGTGTTGCAGCGCTGGCATTCCCAGGCCCGCGGCGCTGCCGCCGTCCTCCCACCTCACCTCTGTGGCCCTGAACCTGCAGCGGGGGCGAGGTGACTGGGCAGTCAGGAGCTCACCTTCTCCAGGGTCATGGAAAGACTTCAGACAAAAGCCTTCAAGCTGGAGAACGCTCCAGGCAGACATTTCACCGCGAGCCCTCGCGGGATCTCTGCGTAAACCCTGCACCATAAGCAGCACCATAAACGGTGCCCCAGGTTCATGGACATTCAGGTAACAGGATTTCTTACACTGGTACCCATCAACCTCTCTGCAGGAGAGTGAAGGCTCCATGCCTGCCATGCCATGCAGCATTTTCTGCTGGTATTACCCTATTTTAATGCCTTTTAATACAAGACATCCCTTCAAGGCCAAACCGCACCACCTGAACACCCCCTCATCCATCTCCAGGGCCATTCAAGGTCATGCACACTCCTGAGACTACAAGAAACCCCAGAAATCCATGGGGGGACCATTCCCAGTCACTCACACTCTCATCTCACAGTGCAGAGGCTGAACCATCACCTTGACCCACGCCCTTGCTGAGGAGCCACGTCCCTGCCCGGCTGCGGGATGAGGCTGCAGCGAGCCCCGAGCCCTCGCTAACCCACGGGCTCAGCAGCCCAGTGCCGAGATCCAGCAGCACTTCCCCTGCACAGGCTGTTAACACCATCATCTAATTATTATCATGATCACTGTTAACCATTTCCACACTGATTCCCCATCCACAAACCCAGCGAGCGCGTACTCACCCCGCCCTCTCCGGGTGCTTCCTGTGCCCCCGTGGGTGCCGTCCACTGCGAGTTAGGCACAGCCACGATAACATTGAGGCAGCAACTGCTTAACTGCCTCTTCCACTCAATGCTCAGCTGGGACGTGTTCCCATCTCTGGAAATCAGTGGGAAAGCAGGCAGAGCACTGCAACCCACTGCACAGCACTCGGCGTCTGCGCTGCAGCCAGTGAGACCCTGGGGCTGGTCCAGTATCAGCAACGAGCTCCGGCGATCTGATCAATATTGCCACGAACCCTCTGCGTCCCCTTTCCCAGCTCCGGGAAGGTAAAACAGTGCCAAGGGACAGCGTGCAGCAGCCCAGCTTCCCCACAAAGCCCCCCACACCTTTGGGGGTGGGGGAGACGGGGATCCCACCAGATCGTGGCTGTGATTTCTCACAGCTTTCATTGTCTGAACTCATTATCCACATTGCACAAGGCAAACCCGCAAGTCGGATGCTGACAAGGCTTGCGTTCCTCATTAGCAGCCCACATTGCAAAAGCTTCATCTAAACAAACATGCATTCTGAAACCCTTACCTCTGACTTGTCACTCCCTCATCACTGCTGAAAAGACTCTACTGGTTTCCCAGATTTAAAATACTACAAAACCAACTACAAAAAAAAACAATCCTCGTTTCCTCCAGAGAAAAGTTACACTCACGGTTTCTGTCAAAAATAAAATGAAAAATACATTCGTGGCGAGTTCATGGAGAAATCTGGTGCGTTTGGGTCTGGGTATTTTGCTCACTTGGTGGTGTTTTTTTTTTTAAAAGCAGGTTTCTAACAGCTTCCCAGGTTGTGCGCAGAGAAACAAACCCTTCTGTGATGTGCAGGATTTCAGCTCGTAAAGATCGCCCAGGCTAGTTCGTACTCCATCAGCCCACGCTGCTCCCTGCGTATGCAAAGCAGAAAGTATGTGATCATATCAGAGCAATTTGCACATTAATAAATCCGGGTCTCAGTGCCGTAGACTCCATCCCCATCCACCGGGTAGGGGCTTTTTATTATTATTATTACCGGAGTATCCAGCTTTGTAAAGGCATTTAGTGCAAACTCCTGCATGAGGGAATTCCACCCCACTAGTACCACCTCCTAAGACAATATCCAGCCAAAATATTGTGGCTGTTGCAAAACCCGGACTGGAGCTCCACAAAGGACCTTCCAGTGTTGCATCCAGAGCCAACGGGGTCTCAGTAAATTACTGCAGAGTGACACGCCATCGACTTGTCTTTGTAGTCTTCTTTATTTATGACAGTTAATTTCGAGTTATTACTAACATTTCAGTGGTAACTGGCACATGAAGTCATCAGCTGTCACAACTGCATCTGTTAATAAACATGTCAAATATTAAAAGCAGCTTATTATCCTCTGGAGGGGGAAGGCACTAAGGCAAAGAGCTGGAAAGCCTGGTTATTTTTCAGTCTCTGGCCGTGCAGCAGGAGGAAACACTCAAGCTCAGGAAACAGTGTGACTGTGGCGTGGCTGTGTTGGGATACCTGCCCTCCAGCCCACCTGGGCAGCCCAGGAGCTCTCCTCCTCATGCCATCATCACCTTCCCTATCCCTTCTCTCTCACAGCTGGGGTGGCCAGAGGGATGCAGGGTGGATCTCAGCTTCATGCGGGCACACAGGGGAACATGGAAGCTCAGGCACCTTCTCCAAGATCCATCATGTCTGGTGGACTGAGCAGGATCCGGCCTGGGCACCATTCAGCAACTCGCCCTCACCAGCCTTCTGGCACATGATGCCACTCCGACCCAGTCCCAACGGAGGAGGCAGAAGTGTCCCAGCTTCCTGGGAATCCAGAGGAGGGCACAGGGACCCCCAGCTCCTCTCGTGTCTCCTGCACCAGGGGCTTAGGGGAGACTTGCTGCTCCCAGGGCACGTGGCCACGGAGCCGGGCTGGACCCTGCACCAGTGTCTCTCTGTACAGGCCATAAACAGGAATCAGTGCTTTCCTGCTGATGAGGTGCCAGGGGGCTCTGCTGAGAGCCCTGGTGCCCTGGTCCCCAGGGCGTTGCTGCATGGCAACCTGCCTGTCAGCCCCTCGGCGTGCTGTGCTCTGTCACCTCCAGCAGTCTCCTGGGAGGATTGCTCCTTCCTTTAGGTGCCCCTGAGAACCCGGGAGAGCATAAGAAGGCTGCACCTTCCTGCTTTGCAAGGGTGAGCTCTGGAGGATACAAGGGTGTAATTTGAGGAACAGCACCATCTGTCCATCCTCCTTCCCTTCCCATTTAAGCCCATCCTTTAGTACATGAGGATGTTGTACGTCTCCTCCCTGCTTTGCTGAGACACCCAAACTCTCAGCCCCTGCAGCTGGGGAGGAGGCTGTTGCTTCTTCACATTCAGCTTTTCCCTCTTGGGAATCACAGACAGAAAGCTTGCCCCTCTAATGCTTTCCTTGTCCAGTTTCCTCTGGCTTTCTCTGGCTGAAGGCTGTGCTTTTTGAAGGGTGCTGCAAAAAAATCAATGGCAATGTCTTCTAAACTGTCTCCATGAAGGTTTTCTGGCCAAAACACAAGGTATTCTCTTTAAAGCCCAAACCAGTGACCTGCAATGGGCAGGAGTCAGGGAGCTGCAGGAGGAGATGCGCTGAGTGCTGCATCTTTGCCTTCCCCCTTTTGTAGGTCAACTCTGATCTTCTGATCACCTTTCAGTATTTATTTTAGGTGTAAGAGCCACTCAAGCAGATGTCATAATTCTCTTCTAATGAGTAAAGTTCTGTCTTAGCTTCCAAGTGTTCCTAGGGACATCACAGGACAACATGCTGATGGGTGGGACACCCGTGCCAAGCAGGGTGATTCACCATGAAGTGCTTAGCAAAAGTCTTGAAGCAGCACTACCTTCACTTGATTCTCCCTAAGCTTGCAGGGCTCCTGAAATTCAGGGAGACCAGGCTCTTCCAAAGGCTGTTACAGACCCTACAGTGGCTCCTGAGCCCCCCTCAGATTCTCTTGGTGGGGCCAGGGCTGTTTCCCTTCAAAACTACTCCACTGCTCTTTAGTTCCTGCTAAAGGTGAGTCTCTGAGCATCCTCTCTGAGCATCCTCAGCAGTTGCTGGCAGGAGCTCTGGAGCTCTGTGGGACTCAATACAGAACAAACAGTCCCAAGGAAGAGGATGGCAGGGGTATAGGATGTGGCATGAAGCAGCTCCCCTGAGCATGCTGGGTTTCAAAGAGTCCCACAGATCTGTGTTCTTCACACACATGCAATCACCTCAACAAAGATGCAAAACAACCCAAAGCAGGCAAGAAGGAAAACCCACCCCTTTATGCAGCTTTTCCTTTGCATTGCCTTTATGTTAATTCATGTCTATATAGAAGTTTCATTCATCCTGAATCTTCTTTGGCATCTTGCTAAATATCCCTCTTTTACTACTTGCAAACAATATCTTCTGAGATCATCCCTATCTCACAGGAGCATCAGTGGATCTTGGACAGATTCAAAGGGGTCACTGTTGCACATTTCCTTATTAAAGACCTTTTCTAGGTATATTTGAAAGTTTTCTTCTATTCTAAGAACTTCTGAAGTCCCACCAAGTGTTGCTATGGGACAAAATCACTTAGTTGACTGTGAGAGCAAAAAAATCTCATAAACTCAAGGTCTTGTATTGAATACCCAACCCTTTTTATTTCCCTCTCAGAGCCCTGCGACTCCAGCTGGCAGCTGTAGATCAAGTTTCAGTCTGGAGCAAAGGTTTATAACTGAGAATTAAACCCCAAAGGTGGAGATCTGGAATGGAAATGCTGATAAATCCAGCTGCAAGAATCAGGCTACAGGACACATCAATAATGAGCAAGCAGAGCTGTATTTCTGACTGAAGGTAAAGGAGATGTGCTTGCCAGCGCCCTGGAGTTAACAGGTATCGTTGCAGAGGGCAGTAAATCACACTAAATCCTGCCTTAACACCCTGCACAATAAATCCAGCATCAAGCCACACATTTCTTCTCCTTCTGACAGGCATCTAATTTATCATTTTGTTTTTCTTTAGTTAATGGCCAATCCTAAATTAATCCTAAACAGGCTGCGTCTCACTTGTACAAAAGGACATGAAATTCCACATTTTAGCAGGGTAAAAATGCCAGGCAGCTCCAGATTGAAAGCAGAGCTGCTGACTTGGGAGATTTTTCCCTGCTGCCCACAGAAGTCCTTGCTGAGCAGGTCCCCAGCAGCATGGACTCCTCTGGCTGGGTGATGCGGGCGCAGCAGCACAGCAGGCGTGAGCGGCAGTGCCAGCTCTTGGTGCTGGGGGAGCATCATCCTCAGCCACAATTCACCCTCAGGAGCACATCGTGTGGGGAAAGGGGCATAAGGATGTTCCTGGAGCATACAGAGGCTGCCTGAATTCACTGGTGATGGTGCACAGGGGGGAAAAGCAAGCGGTAGGTCTAATCCTGCACTGCAGGTATCACCCAGCCTGGGCAGCCCTGCCCGTTCAGCTCCAGCCTTTCCCCAGCTGTGCTCTTTATCCCACTCTGCACGAAGCTGAGGGGTCAGCCTCACTCCTCGATTTCAACCAAGGAAGCATCAACTCCCTCACGTCTCTCAGCCCACTCTTCACTCGAAGAGTGCTTCCCTGTCCATTAAAACTTGCCATTTTTCCATCTGAGTTCATCCCTCTCCAGTTCGAGCCCTGCATCTCCCTTTGCTCTGTCGACCAGGGGAAAGGGCTCTCCTCCATGGAAATCCTGCCCATAAGGACTTCCAGGCTGAGGCTGAGCTGCCTCCTGCCCGTGCTCCTCAGCCTCTGGGTGCAGCTGAAGGCAGGGGCTGCACCCAGCGGCTCCGGCACTGAGCGCCACGGCTTCTGTCAGACCCAGGGCTCTGCGCCCTCGACATTAACCCTGTGTGCAGAGGCAGGTACCAGCATCTACAAGTTCTCGGCTGGCACAGAGGGTGCATTACTCATCCCTGGTGCCTCATCAGCCTTTGATAATATCTCAGCATAAGCAAAAAAGACGCTCGCCGAGAAAGCAGAAGGAAAGCAAGAACATCCTGAAGCTGCCTGTGACGCTCCCAGCTTCAACCTGCGCAGCGCTGCTGCTCTGCACCCTGCTCTGACACAGAGGTCTGCTTCTCACAGGGCTTATCTCCTGCAGAATGATGGATAGTCTGGGCAATTGTTTTTAATAATATCTGAACACCTGCAGTCCCCAGTCCCCGGTAATACAGTTATCCCAAGTGCCTAACTTATTGCATAAACAACTGCTCTGGTTGCAAAGACAACTATCAAGTTCCTGACACAGGTTGCACAAGCCACGCTGGGCGGTCAGGCACGGGGGCATGAAGGATCATGCCTTCCACTGGGAGAAGAGGGAGCGAGAGGAAGGGGAGCTGCATTTCTGGAAGGATCACCCTGGCATGCTTCTTCCTGGGCTGAGCAAGCAAGCCTGGGCTTTCGGGCGGGCAGTGCCGCTCACCGGCCTCGCTCAGAGGGGGTGGCACTGGCAGCCTGGCAGTGACCTGTGCTGGGAAGCGCATCCCCATCCTGGAGTGTGCCAAGTTGTCACTCCAATTTGGTGCTGAGCATCCACGAGCTGTAAAGCCATGGAAATAACTTCTGCATAAAACTCTCTGTGGGTGAAGGAAGAGCAAGATGCATCCCCCATCCCATCTCGTGGTGCGGGCAGCCTGCCTGCACCCTCTGCACAGCCACGGGCAGATCAAGAGGGGTCCAGCAGGACCAACGTGCTTTGGGCTCACCAGGCACAGGGCAGGGAGGCAGAGGTGGTCACCCCAGCCAGCTGCCCTGCTTTTCAGGATCTCTCTTTCATGCCCACCAGGCTTTCTGACTCTGTGCCCCGTGCAGGCTGGACATTTTGCCTCTTTCCAAGGAGCAACGTTAGGCGAATGTTGGGAAACGCTCCTTTCTCATTTGCTTCGAAGGCCCTTTTCCCCTGTTGTTTGAAGAATGCTGTTTGAATTAGCTCCACGGATTGCAAACAGACCCCGTTGTTTTCCTTTCCCAATGCAGAGAGGCTTCTGTTCTCTCTGGCCTGCTGGATTAACCGGGGGGCCTCACACGCTGACCCCTCTGCAGCTCAGGGAAGCTAATTTAATCCCAATATTGTTACAGATCACAGCAGGACGGATCTCACAGATTCCTTGAGGCAAACCAGTGCTGAGCTCTGGCAGGGACAGCAGCGCTCTGTGTTTGCAGAGGCAGGAGCTGCTGTGATTTTTTTCTATAACATTTCCTCTACAGAACTCCTGTGGTTGAGGAGGGCAGCGTTGGTGGGACGGCAGGGGCACCCAGGGCATGGGGTCCCACTGAGCTCCACCTGCATCCTCCAGCATCCCTGGACATGCAGGAGGATGGACAGCCATAGAACCCTCATAGAAGAGAAGGAGATGCAGACTGGCATCTCCTCACTCTTTGTTTCTCCTCACTATTCATTTTTTCCTTGGTACCTGCTCCTGAAGCTGGGTTTTTGAGGTGTCTTGTCATCGGGCCATGCATGACAGCCACAGCCAAGCTGTGCTTACTCCCACCAGCTGCCACCTTCCCCATCCCTGTGTCAGTGACCTGGACAGGTCACCCTACTTCACATCTGCAAGGTGGAGGGATGCATCCCCCCTCCCAGTACTGGAGCAGGAGTGCCTTGTTGCTCTTCCCTAGCATTGCAGTGATCGTGGGGGACAGCAGGTTTATGATAACGTGGCCATGGCTCCAGCACCAGCCCAGCAGGGGATGCCACGGTCCTCATTCCAAGCACTGGGCAGGCCGGGGCTCCCTCTGCTCTGCTCATGCTCCATGTGCCACTCTGATCATTACCCTGGGCATCACCCCATGCTCTGCCCCATTCATGGCCCCAGGCATTGCCCTCTGCTGTCTGTCTGAGTTTATCTGTTCCCTGCTGAGCAGAAGCCCAACAGGCAGGTAGGTTTGTAAGAAACTTTCTTGGACAACTCAGCTCTTCATCAGCTCAGATCCTCTCTGCCCTCCCTTCTCCACTTGTAAGACAGAGCACTCTGAAGTCAGTCATAGCAAAGCCATTGGTGAATTCAGACACTTCTGCCTGCAGCCTTTTCTGTCCCATAATGAACTCCCTGTGGAAGTAGTCTGTTATGTAATGCTGAGCCTGGAAAAAGACACCCAGCACCTTCACAGTGGGGCAATCAAAACAAACCTCACTTTTATTTTCATGGGGAGGATCTGCCTTCTTATCCTGAGTGCAATGGCTTAGCTCTTCCTCCCCTTGCCCTCACTACCCCACCTGAGATGCATCATTCTCCCCAAGACAAAAGTCCAACTACTCAACAAGCCCAGCTGAAGCCCCAAACTGTCACACAGTGCTAATTCATTTCCAAAGCACATCACACTTCTCACTTAGGCTGAAGCAGGATGTGCTCCATGGGCCAGCATGAGAGGGGACAACCAGGGGCAGCCAAGGAGGGAGTCCAGCCCCTGTGAGCAAGGCAGGGCAGTGGGGTACAGGAACCACCAGGATTCGCAGGGGAAGCCCTGACTCTCCCAGTATCGCTCAGGGGCTTTGATGTTTGGGAAAAGTGAATTGCTCCGGGACTCTATTAAAGACAAGTTTGAATGATGACACACCACAGGGCTGGGACTTCCAGCATTTCTTGTAACTCCATCCAGTGCTGGAAGGGGAAGAGACCATTGGCAGAGCCAAGAGGACAAGAAACCGAGAGCCTCTGCAGCAGGAGTGGCTCCTTGAAGAGATTGTCTCTCTCCAGCTTTCTGCCTCCTCCCTTGTGTCTCCACTGCTGTTGCACCCGGCAGCAGTGGAGCAGAATCTGGTGCTGCCATGGGGCTGGGATGACTCCACTTCCCTGGGAGCATGGGGCAGAGTCTGGGGAGTGGGAATGGGGTACCCAGAGGAGCCACAGCCCAAAGAGCCGGTCCTGGCAGGCTGGGCACAGGGATGGGAGCTGGGCATGCGGGCATCTGCTCGAGCCCATCCTCCTCTCAGCCACGAGCAACTTTTGGGAACATTCCTGCTGGATGACATTTCCCAGGGCATTGAGAAAAGAAAAAAAAAGGCACTTTTTTCCCAATATAAATTCTTGCAACATTAAAAAAAAACACACAATAGCTGTAAGCCCTGAAACGGCTGGGGGTAAAGAAGCTACAGCTTGGCGTGGAAATAGCACTGCCATCCCCACCAACTGATCCAATCCCAGATGTGACACATCATGTGTGACAAAACCCCAGAGGAAGGACACGCAGGAAGCTGGTAATTGTTGTGGGCTTCCATCACTGAGTGGGGATGCAGGCTGGTGACCCTGGGAGTCCCAAGTGCCCCCGTCAGTAACCTGCAGCAGCCAGAGCCGAAAGTCACAGCTGCTGGGCTCACTCCAGGGTTGATATGGAGCTCAGAAGCAGCTGGGGCTGGGTTGACACCCCAGCTTGACTTGGACAGAGAGAAGGCTGCCAGCAGCAGGGACCCTTGGAGTGGTTTGAGGGCCCTCAGATGGTTTTGGGACCCTGGAGTGGTTTGGAGACCCTCGGGTGATTTGGGAACCCCAGAGATGTTTTCACTGACCCTCAAAGGGCTGCAGCACTGACTCTGGTCTGGTTTGCACCAACGTGGCACTGAAGGTGAACAGTGCCAGTCCCCATGTCCCCACCAATGGCAGACACACATACCCTGGGCAGGGAGCCACACAGCTCTCTCCAGGCCCGTGCAGGTGGACAGGAATGTCACCGTGTGGAAACCAGCCTAAATAAATCACCTGAAAACACACAAGGTGTGAATGTTGGGGTTGTCCTGCGTAGGGACAGGAGCTGGACTCGATGATCCTTGTGGGTTCCTTCCAACTCAGGACATTCCACGATTCCATGATATAATGAGGGGACCCTTGTGCAGCAAAAGCTGCAGCAACTCTCTTGCTCCTCTGCATTCTCTGGGACACTTGCAGTGCACCTATAATTATTTTAATTACAATTAAAGCCTCTCCTGTGATGGCTGAAGGAGCACGGCTGGGCCTGTGCGTGCAGCCAGCCTTCTGCTGCACTGCGGCTCCGCAGAGGCTTCCAGCGGAGCCGAAAGCTTTGCTGGTGTGGATGGGATATGTCTACATATTGTGTTTTAAACTCCATAATTAATTGAATGCAGTGCTCGGCAAGGAGCTAATTCTGCCGAGGGACTTTGGTAATTGTACAGACACGGCGAGGAGCAAGGCCCAGCCTCGCGCACTGCGGGAGCTGCCGCTCAGACCAAGCCGGGCAGCGCAGGGGCCCAGCCCTGCTTTTAGGGATCAAAAAGAGGGGATCCAGGCTGTCGAGCAAGAGGGAGGGGGAGGCTGAGATGGGGAGGCTGAGGGGAAGATGAAGTGAAGGCTGGGATGGTCGCCATGCCAGGACAAGCCCGGTCCCAGGCGCCAGGCCCACAGTGGGATGAGAAGATCGGCAGAGGCTCTTCCCTCTCTCTCTTTCTGCCTTTTTCCTCCCCTTTCTTTCAGTTTTTGGAAATGTTCATCACGCAGGACCTTGCGGTGAGGCTGGCCCAGGCTGCACCCTGCACTGCAGCACTTACAGCCTGCACCATCCGCTTCAAAGACCTCTGTCTGCACAGGAAGCCTTTGTACATCTTTTAAATATCTTCAAGATGACAACATGAAGAAGAGAATGGATTGAGCCTGGCTTTAAGAGATGGCAGAGCAGACAGCAGTGATCCCAGGTGAAGGCTGAAAGGCTCCAACCAGGCCTCCAGGTTGGGCAGCAGAGCAGGCGCTGCCTAAGCCCAGTGAGGGGCTCTGAAGGGCACAAAGTCCATGGGAGAAGCACATGGCTTCTCCTTGCTTTACATTTTTGCTCCCTGAGGAAGAAATTAGGTTATGGTGGACAAAAATATGCCCAGCTGCTTCCAGATGCAGTTGCAGCAAACGCATGTTCGATGCTGTTTCTTGGAGATGCCTTTTCAGTTACAAACAGGGAGAATAATAATAATGTTCCAGTGTCAGCAAGAGAGCTACCACAGCCCTGACAGCCTCTCCTTGTGCCTGTGCGCTGGGAGCTTCAGGGCTTCATTTCCAATTAAGTTTTTCATATGGTAACATTCAGAATTTCGATGGGAGATGAGGCTACTTTTGTCTAAAAGAGAACATACTTTCACTGTTGGCCAGCCCAGGAATGAGTTCTCCACTATTAAAACGTAATTTAATTTATCTCCATGGATTTTGTGATGACTACGATTTGTTCTAAGGAGACCTTTAAAGAACTTTTGCATTATTAAATGTATGTGCTAGGAAGCTCAGTTCTGGCATCCTCTGATAACCAAATTTCTTTTCTATCCTCCACTATATCCATCATGATAAAAGCCCCTGCCAAAGCCCTAACTCAAGCCATGCTTCTGGCATCTTGTGAAACGAATCAGGAAAAAAAAACCCCAACCCACAAAATGCTCTAGTCTAGTATTTTTTTTAATCAAACTTTCAAGGATATTGATAGTTTACCTCATAAGGTAAATATTTGTAGCCCAGTTGCTTTCCCAGGGTTAAACCAGAAACAAGTGGCTAGCTGAAACTGCAACTAATTTGCTCTGACAGACTCCAGAATCCTTCAAAATGAGTTTTCTTGAAAATCACAGGTCTTGTACACCCAGAGCAATGGCACTGGTACCTTCCCACAGAGGGCTGCAGGATGATCCTGTTTTCCAGGAATGAGCTCGATGGATGCCCACCTCCTGTGGTTCCCTGGGGCATCCCCTGCTCACAGAAGAGAGACCCCCCTGCACTGTGAGGACAGCTCTGTGCTGTGGGGGCGATGGATGAGGGACCCGTGTCCCTTTGCCCCAGCCTCACCCTCCCATCATGGGGAGATGCTGTCTGTCTTTGTGAAAGGCAAACGCCAGCCACACCCTGGTCCCAGTCAGCATCAGATTTCCCATCCCAGCATGTGATTTTGCCCCTGCAGGCACATGCTTGGGAGCAGGGGGACAACTAGGGTAAGCCAGGACCCTACTGAGCCATTGGCATCTGGGATGACCCAGGGCAGGTCCCCTTGTACTGGCCCCTCAGCTAAGTGACTCCCAGGCCCCCCATATACAGCCCAAGAGGTGACAATTCTTGTGCAAACCACACCTTGGTGGAATGGGCATAGTCCTGGGACCCCAATCCCAAACCTGGGACACGGATCTGCCAGCAGGTTTCTCCTGCCAGCTTCCACACCGTGTGCCAGAGGGGACAGTGTGGGACAGGCACACAGCCCGGGCTGTCCCATCAGGGTGGGAAATCAGCAAAGAGGTGCTGAACATTTCAGGGGACCCCACAATCTCCTCAGGGGCACCACTTGTGCTGCCCTCCCGCAGCACCGGTCACGGCTAAACCCAAACTGAGCCTGGCTGGGATCAGGAGCAAGTGGGGTGCAGGCAAGCTGGGGTCAGGTTGGAGCAAGCCAGTCAGTCTGTGGGGACACGGGTGCCTGTTTGGGCAGCCAGAGATTAACAGCAGTATCCTGCTGTTCTGCCTCCTCCAAACTGCATGCAGCAGCCCAGGCTGCAGTGCAGCTCTCAGGGCTCTATTTATTCTCCACTGACAGCTGGCTCCCTGAGAATATCCCTGTGCAACCTTTCTCCTTGGCAGACCCCGGATTAGTGCACGCTCCATGTTCACTACTTTCTAAATGATGGGAAAGACACGGCTTTTGATGCCAGCCAGCACCTACCTATGCACAGACTCCTGGCCCCAGTGAAATCTCAGCATCTCGGAATGCTGAGTCCTCCCTGTTCTCCCAAATTTCCTTTCAGCAAATGTGTGTGTGTCTCCCCATTCCTAATGACCTCCACAGTGCTTGTCCAGCACAGCCACGGAGCCTTCTGCTCACCAAGCCTGCACACTGAGACTCAGCAGAGGAGGTGGCACGAGTGACCTTTAACTCACTTCAAGTGCTATTGTCCTCCCTGTTAAAAGCTCTGTGCAAAACAGGAGGCTCCTTCTGCACAGAGGAAGGTAACATTTTTTAGAGTCTAACTTTTTCACTTCCCTGATGCATTAGCTTGTGGACCAGAGCTGTAGAAAGAGCTCCCTTCCCTTAGAAGCATCTCCAGGGCATAACAAAAGCTCCAAAGCCAAGATGATTTCACCACCAAGGCTGGCATCTCCCCCAGGACTCGGTGTGGAGTGCAGCACCTCGTTGGCACAGCTGGCACAGCTCGCCCGAGCTGGCCCAGGAGGACGACGTGCCTGTGCAGTCCCGGCTGCTGACTGCAGAAAGCTGCTGTTCTGCTTTGACTTATAAGTCAAAACCTGTAAGCTACTGGTTACAGAGACACTCGCTGTTTCAGCAGACTGAAGTGGGAGAAGGGAGAGAGCTGCCAGATCCCAGCTGGTCTCTGCTCCAGGAGCTGATGGAGGATTAGCCCAGCAGCACGTCTTTACAAATTGTCGGTTTCCAGAGTACACAAAACAAAGCTCTGAGTTTCTCGGCACAGAGGCAAAGGCAAATACTTCGGGAATGTGGCAGTGCTTTCCACCCAGACACACAGATACGGGGACCCTGGCTTCCTGCAGTCCCTGCAGGGCACTGCCTGTCCCACGTGGATGCCTCACTGGGCTCAGAGCAGATCCCTCCTACCTGCAACCCTGTGGTTGCCCCCTGAGCCTCTCCCTCGCCAAGTGGGTGCCCTGCAAACCAGAGAGGGTTTGCAAAGTGACCACGGGCTCCTCCTGGCACGAGGAAGCCGTCTGCCCTGGAGTGTAAGGAGGCTGCTGGAGTTGCTTCTCTGCTCCACACAGCCTCAACCTTCTCTGCAAGGCGTCATCCCCGGGGATTTGGGGTGGATGGATGCCCCTGCAGAGAGCCTACAGGCAGGCCCAGAACTGCACTGACCAAAGAACACCACCAGGGAAGCTGCCATGACCCAACTTCTACAGCCTTCCCAGCCCAATTTCATATCCTGCCCCAGACGAGGGAGGGAGAGGCAGGGATGTGCCTCCTGTGCAGGCTCGTGATGGAGCTCTATGACCCCATTGCCCTTGGCTGACACCATGGCACATCCTGCTCTGTCCCAGCTCCTTGGCTGGATGATGCTGGGATTCTGTGGTATGTGCTGGGTCTGGTCTGACCCCATCCCTGTGCCCACGGCTGCCCATGGGCACGGGAACACGACCTCCCCATGCCCTTCCTTCAGCCATCCCTCCCGTTAAACCTTAAACGCACGACTGCAGCTGCGCTGCTGGAAATCAAACAAGCCAGGCTGTGGCAGGCACAGGGAGACACACGCTGCCCATTCCCTGCTGCCCACTCCCTGCTGTCCACTCCCTGCTGCCCATTCCCTGCTGCCACCCTTCTGCGCGGGGCTGGGACCTCCCCACCGGCCGCTCTGTCGCGCACAGCGGGGAGGCTGGAAGCACTCACTACTTGTTACACGGGAACTTCCAACATTTCAAAAATAGTTTTCATTCTGGCTTGGAATGAGGACAAATATTTCAGAAATTTCCTGGATAACATAAAGTTTTAAATATCCTCCAAACGAAAATAGAAGAAGCAGGCTATCTCAGCTCTTGCATTATGTCATATCATGCCAGATCATGGTTCGCTGCGCAGATGACTTATCAAGAGGAGATGTAAATAAAAATACAAATCACGTCAACAGCAGAGGAGAAATAAAATGTTGAATTGAGAAATTCTTGGGAAAAAAAATATTTTCCCCTTAAAGTTATTAATTTTCAATGGAAAACCTCTTGCATTATGTAAAAGAGAACAGTTTGGCCAAAGCAGCGCCTATTCTCTGGAGAAGGAGGAACACCCTGCCGACACTCCCCACCGGCCCCATCCAGCTGCACAGCCCAGCAGCGATGCTTCCACAGCCAGGCTGTCCCCAGGCTGTCCCCTTGCCCCCCTGCCCACGCCTGACCCCTTATCTTGTTTCAGGCAAGCCAAAGGCAGACACACTCCACGGCCATCCGGGCGCACTCGGGCCCCCGCTGTCTGCCGGCAGAGATAACGCCAAGATGGATAAAGCCAGGCGCTGGGGTTAATGGCGCGGGAGGAGGTCGCGTGGTCCCACTTTTCCCAGTGCCGACCTCAGAGGGGCCATGGTTGGGGTCGGCGCTTACCTTGGCTCAGCTCTGCCCGGCCGGGGTCGGATTCTGCCCTCCCTGCGCCCGGCGCATCGCCCGCCTGGGCAGCCCCTCAGCGCCAGCGTGGCTGCCCCTCGCCGGGGCTCTGCGGCGGGAGGACCTCCGGGCGCCGGCTGGCACCCATCCCCCTGTCTGCCCCGTGCCTCTCCAGAAAGGCACTGCTGGGAAGGAGCGCCGAAGCTCATGTCTCCGGCGCTGTATCCACCCCTTCCCACCCTCTTGGGGTTCGGTCCTGCCAGTTCCACTTGTGGGCTGTCCTCACCACTTTGGGCCTTTCTACCGCTCCCCTTCTTGTGGCTCCGGATGTCACCACAGACACGCTTTTATGAGAGTGGGCTTGTGCAAGGCTTGTATAAAGTGTTCTCAGAAATACGAGGTCCTGTCGTTTGTAAAACTAATAAAAATGTCCAATAATTTTTACAAGGGAAAAATGAGTCATTGGATGGCACATTTCTCATTACTGGCATTTTACAATTAAAATGAGCATCTATTGAATCAATCCAAAGCTCTTATTGTTAGCAGACACTAATAACTTCCTGAGCTATTGAAGATACTTCTTTTCTGAAGAAACATGACCCCTGACCACGGCATTTCTCGTCGAGAGCGGTATCCAGCTGAGACCAGCTCTGCTCAGCTCCTGCTGGAGTGGTTTCAAACAACACATCCTGATGAGACTGGTGGCTATAACTGGGTGGGAAATTGTTTTTAAGCCCTCAAAAATGTTCAAGATTTCAAAATTTTTCCTGCTCCGCATGGGGATGAATCCAGAATTGTTCAACTTTTTGTACAAAAACCAAGAGGTCCTCATGGAAAGCAGCTCCGGAATAGCCATCGGTCACACTGAGCTGGGCAAAGCGGGGACTCCCACCCGCCCCGGCCCACCGGCGGCTCAGACCGCCGTGCTGGTGGCTGCCTTCTCCTCCCAGTGTGGGACAACCATCCCAGACCTCATGACCTTCTCTGGTGAAAAATGAATCCAGCGAAACTTCCCTGATTTCACTGCAGAAGCTGCGCGTGCGGAGCCGAGCGCTGGTCTACGCTGTGTTCTGCCTCGTGCAGGAGCCCGACCAGCAAGGCAGGGTCATCATCGCCTTTGGAAGACACATTTTTGCAGCTGTGGGTTTTCAAATCCCACTAGAAAGTTCAGGCTGACAGAGAAAGGGCCTAATTTTCAACAGGCACCAAGCCCCTCTGCTGCTGTCTCCTCAGCTTCCCTCCAGATGTCTCAGAATGGATCCTGGTAACCAGAATCACCGCCTGCTTTTGAAAGAGGACACCCTGATAGAAAAGAAGGACTGACAAGAGTTCAGTAAGAAGCAGTCCCACAGCAGCACAGGGTGCTCTGAGCATCCCCAGCCAGTTCTTCTCTGCCCACCAGGGCTCTTTTCAGCCTCATGAGGTTTCTCCGAGAAGAGCCAGCTTGACTGCAGGACTCATTTCTTCTCCAAATGGAACAAAATGGATTAGAATGCAAAGCCCACGTGTCATCTACAGGAAAGGTGTCCAGGAAAAGCTCCTGATTAGCAGAGGGAGCTCCCAGTTGCTGTATGATCAACCACCAGCCAAACCCTCAGCATGTGCCCCAAGGTGTACCAGCTGGGAGATGATGCTGAAGTTCCAGGAGTCCCACAGCCACCCACACCATTTCCCAGGGCACTTGCTCCCCTCTGCTACCAACATCCAATGAAAAGCTGCCCTAGGCTTTGGGTGACCTTCTTATTCTCATTATGTTCATGCTGGCATCACATTTGTTCTCAACTTCCTCGTGTAAGGCATGTTTTAGGAATGCACTTTTCCCACATGTGGCCACCTGCACGTCCCCAAGGCAGAGGGAGAAGCTGTTTCCCTGCCTTGGTGCCAGAAAAGAGAAACTAAATTCTCCCCACGTGCATGGAGAATACAGTGAGTTTCTGGATGAGAACGGGCGTCTTTCCTCCAAAACCCCAATGGGCCCTGGGCAGCCAGGCTGCTGTCACTTGTGGGGAGGTTCAGTCCCTATTCATAGGATCAAACACGTGCAAAGCTGGTGAGAAACTACCATGAAATCCCACTTCACAGCAGTAACAATGAGCAAGTGCTGGCTTCCAGCTACCGAGTGCCCTGCCAAAGAGCAGGCGAGTACAATTCCTGCTGGGCTGTGGGGGTCTCCAGATGCTACTTTTGCCATTGCAGCTCCTCTTCGTGCAGATCTACAAGAGCCAAGCCCCAAATCAGCCATCCCTCCAAGAGCCTGCTCAAGCCCCTTGCCAGAAATGAATGCCCAAAACCTAACACCCATCTGTGAAGGAGAATTCACTCTGTCTAGAGGAGTCCTTTTCCACGCTAAGCAAAGCACTTGAGCAGGCGCTTGGGGTTTGCTGGTGGAGCAGTCCAAACTGGGCACATCAGAAGGATGCTGGGCTCTGCTCTCTGTGCACCACGCTCTCTCTGGACTCTGCTCTCTCTTTGGACTCTCCTCTCTCTCCATTCTCCCCATTTATCTCCGGAGGAGAGGGTTCTTTCTCTTGGGAGAGTGCCATGGGAGTGGGGATGCTGATACTGGGCACAAACAGATGAAGTTGTTTTCCATTCTCTGTTGTTGTGCAATGGCCCCAGAGCTGGAGACACTTCCCACTCCTTTGCCTTTGCTACTGAACACGGGGATTGGGATGACAATGTGTATTGTCATTTATAAGCACTGTAACACCCTCCTGGGACCTACGTGCATAAATCTTGTGTTTGCTTTACCAATCTCATTCTTTCTTGCATCCTTGCAACACAGCTACCGCCTGTGCTGTGTGTCTGTGAGACTGAGCTCTGCAGAAACCAGTCCTGCTGCTGAGAGCATCAGCCTGTGCTGCTGCCATTATTCCTCTCCTCCTGCTCCAAAGGGAGGGCTGTGGGAACCTGCTGTTGGTCCAGTCTGTCGCAGCCAAGGTCTCGCTGCAGCTGCCAGGTGCCTGAGCACAGCACATGCAGAGGGCACTGCTGACAAGCAGCAAGAAATGCCAAGAGCTTCCCTTTATGGCTCTGTATTTCCTGTCAAATTTTTATGGGATTTCCTCATTATTCAGATTTATGAACGTACTCGCCTGGCACTGGAAACCCATCAGCCTGGTGCAGGCAGCAGCCAGACGCTGGCAGAGCTGAGCAGGGAGATCCTGCCAGGAGGGGAGGGGGGCCCACCTTGGCTCCCTGGTGCCCACGGTGGCGGCTGCCGATGCTGAGAGGTCAGCCCCAAGTGCAGATGCCACCGACCCAACCGTGCTCCCAGCCACCCACCCTCCACAGAGACAAATCCCAGGTGCCACAGTGGGCATTCAGCCCCCAGCTCCTGCGGGGCTGCCTTGTGCCTGGCCCTGCAGTGAATTTGGCGTCCCCAGCCGCGGGGACTTATCGGCTGATGTCGCAGGATTTCCTCACCCCGCCGGGAGCGCACAATAGCGAGGACAGGCTGCTCCGCAGACACCCTAATCCCCTGGCAATTGTGCTGCATTTCGGGGGGTGACAATAGTTCAATGAAGGTTTGCAAGGTTAGCAGGAACGTTAATCCTTACAGCAGAAAAATGTGACAATTATTTAATGCCGTGGCTGGGAGCTTTTGTGTGATGTGTTTGTACTGGGCAAGGTCTCAGCTAAAGCATTGCCGAGGACAAACGCTGCACAGGGGCTACCTGGGTGCTGGCTGCGTGGCTGCCAGGGGTGCAGGGTGCAGGGTATGGGTGCCTGTATCCAGAGGCTTCAACCAGTGCTGCCCAGATGGCTGTGCAGCCCAGCTCAGCTTCTGCTCCTTGCCTTTGTATTTTCATACAAGCAAGGGAGTTTCTACCATCATCCAATGGAAGCACAAACATACGGCCAGAGCACAGAGGGATAGCTCTTGGGAGCAGCAGAGTCTTTTACAGACTGAATTCAATTTCCAGAGAATTGGGTGTCCCTTAGAGCTCTACAGAAGGGATGCAGCTGACGAGTTCCTGCTCTCTCTGGGTGGACGCTGCGGCGCGGGGAACTGCACGGAGGGAACAAGCCTGCTGGACTGCTCTGGGGAGCACGGTGGGGAATGTGCTCTGAGTGGGACCTGGAGACTGGAACGTGCTCCAAACGGGACCCAGAGACCTGCAGAGGAGGGGCAGGGTGAGGGTGAAGGCCAGGAAGACAGAGGTCACTCCATCGCTGGTTTGTGACTCCCAGGGCAGGCAGTGAGCCCATCCGAGCAGAGGGTGGGGATCACATCCTGGGGATGGCTCAGCGGGGTGGGGAGAAACCTCCGTGAGAGCCTTCAAC
The DNA here is from genome assembly GCA_033558185.1 of Dromococcyx pavoninus. NCBI lineage: Eukaryota > Metazoa > Chordata > Aves > Cuculiformes > Neomorphidae > Dromococcyx > Dromococcyx pavoninus. Next base: position 538,094 of record JAUMJL010000760.1, on the reverse strand, counting down.
AGCTGCTGGGGCTGGAAGAGCAGCTCTTCTGGCGTTAGCGAGGTGCTGGGAGGTGGAAGAATGAGACACCCTCGGCGCTGCCAGCCGGCTTGTGTGCAGAGAGCCGTGACAGCCATCCGGGAATTTCTCTGGCTGCAGGGATTGAGAGAAGGGAAGGAAGGGATAAAGCACTGAGATCACAGGCGGGATCCCGCCTGCTCGCCCGGAGGCAGGCACAGCACCACAGCGCATCCCTCCAACCTGCTGCCGGCGGCAGAGGGGGAAAGTGCCGCTGCGCTGTCCCTGCCTGACCCCACACACGACCCCGTGGCACAAAGCCAGCAGGACCAGCCGCATTTGGTGGCACCGTGATGGTTCAGGCACAGCTGGTGAGGCACCTTGCAGCACTGCAGCATCTCAGCCTGGCCAGAGGCAAACACCTCCCCAGATGTTCCCCTGCGTGAGAACATCTCATCTCCCTTTGCCTACCTGTGTGGCTGGGACATCAAATCAGCTTCTCTGGAGAGAGAGGAGCTCCAAAGCACGAACAGGCTTCAAAGAGGCTTGGGGCAACCTCCCCCTCACCTGCAGCTCCTGGCTGTGAGGATTCCCTGGGCACACCAGGCAGAGCGAGTGGCCACCGAGCAGGGGACGGGCTGCCACAGGGTGCTGGCAGCTGGCACTGTGGTCAGGGGGCAAGCAGCCACAGCCCATGTTAGCCATACAGTCCCTTTCCACGTGTGTGCACTCCCGTGTGCGTGTCTAAGACATTGCAGCTCAGTGGATTTCAGGCTCCGCAGGCAGAAAGTACAAATCTGCGTCTGATTATAACAACCCTTTGTAATATAACCTATATGAGCCTGCACTTAACACCCACCATCCTGAGGAAAGCCCAGGCCCTCTTCCAGCCAGTTGGGCTTCGTGCCTCCAGGGCAGATCTCCCAGGGACATGAGACTGCCGGGGCAGGAACTTGGATGTGTTTCTGTGTGGATTCTTCCCCCTTCCAAAGAGGCACAATGGGGCTTTGCATGAGTGATACAAACATGCCAGTTGTACTTAAGGTTGACAAATAATGTAAACCACACAATCTGGTTTGAGGGAAACGACTTCACCACAATTTATTTTAGTGCTTTAAACATCACGCCAAAGTCTGTAGTGAATTGCTAAATTAATGCCGGGCTGCCATCTAAATGGACATCTTCAGATCACAAGCATGTTATAGGGGGAATGGTTTCCTTTGAAATGGTTCCCACAGCTTAAAGGCTGTGCAGAGAAAAAATGTGCCCAGGATTCAATTGCTGCCAACATGTGGTGGCCACATTTCTCTGCTGCTATTGGCCAAGATGCTCAGTAAAGCTGAGGATGCATCATTTTGAGGTGGATAGATAAACCGGTGATTGCAGAGAGACAGGGAATGTCATAACTGGCTCACTCTGAGGAAAGGGATAGAGCAAAATAGCCTCTGTTCCAAGATTTTAGCCTGGAAGAACGTGCCCTGCCCAGGAAGGCATCTGGTTGTCCCCATCATGCACTTACTCAGCTGCTTGTGATGCAGCAGAGAAGCCCAGCGAAAGCGCAGTGGATGATTCCTTCCACTCTTGGTTTCCCATTGGCATCTTGGCTGATGTAATCAGCATCGTTTTGCTCCTCTGCTCCCCTGGCTGCAGGCGACCGATGGCAATTCCCACCCGCTCACTGCGGAGTCCCCCATCTCTCGAGAGAAAAGCCTGTCAGATCCACTTGTCTGGGGAAGCCTTGGGGACACAGCTCCCTCACTGGTGTTGGGAGACCATTCATGAGAATCACAGGGAGCGAGAAGCTGGTTTAACGCTTTCCTCATCCACAAATGCGTTCACGGCGCAGTCTGGTGAGCTGCGAAGTGTGTGCAGGTGGGTTTGAGCAGGGGCTGGAGAGGATACCCAGCAGCAGCGTGGGGAGAAAGAAATTAGAGGTGATCCTGCCCCTTCCAGGCAGCCCAGCCAAGTGAGGGCAGAGGAGAGGAGAGAGCTGGGAGCAGGAGGAGGGCTGTGCCGAGGGAGGTGCAGGCAGCACAGTCCCTCATTGTGTCCTCACCAGCTGTTCTTTGGGTGACTCCAGCTGCTGGGTGTCAGGAGCTCTTGGGATTGAACTCTCACTCCAGCACTGCCCGTGCTCTGTGCTGCTGGCTGCAAGGCAGTGGGACCACAATAGCTGCCCCCTCCAGCCCAAAGAAGCCAAGGAGGATCGTGGTGGGCACTCACACCACATTGTGTGCTTCACATATGCACATCAAACACTGGAGATACCCCAGCATCCAGCATCCAGGCTCTAGCAAGCACCCTGTAGACAAAGGACAAGGAAAGACAAAGGAGAGGGAAGGGAGCTGCCACTTGGCCACCGTTCCCACCCAGGCAAGTTGGGTTTTGTTTCCCCATCACCAGCCCAAAATCCATCTTCCATGCTTTCGTGGCTCGGTTACTCTTTCCCCTTATGGTTTCCTTCAGCTGAGCTGGAGGAAGAATAAAGAAATGTCTCTGCGGGCCCCAGCCTCTTACAAGGCTCATAAATATGTCTCTGCTTAAAAATTCAAGGATTAATTAACTCATGAGTATCTCCTAACCAAAGTTCTGGGAAAGAGCACCCTCCTGCGCGGGAGGCAGCACATCTGCAGGGGGTTTCCCTGGGGCAACTCTTGTTCCCTTGGATGCCTGACTGGGATGGGTGTGGGGCTGGGCAGCACCCAGAGAATGGGACCCCACTGCCACTTCTCACCGACTGCACCATCCCTGGGCTCCTGTGCCGTGGGGCACCCGGGTGGCCATCGACATCAGGCTCCCAAGCCACGTTGCTGTGTTGCCTTTACAGTGTTTTCAATTAAGCTCTTGACAATGCCCAGGCTCGGTGGTCCGTCGTAAATTTTAAGGGCTGATGATGCCATGGGAAAGTTTGGACCAAGGGGGTTGGTGCCTCAAGGCACATCTTAGGATGCACCAGCTGCCTTCCCTCCAGCGTGACCCAGCCCAACCCCGCGCCGCTCTCGACCCCCTCACCAGAGCTCCCCCAGTGCAGCAGGGATGCTCCACACTGGATGCCCAGGCACCGCCAGCCCCCGCACTGCCAGTGGGGTGAGTGGACTCCACCAAAGGTTTCCCCCTCATCCACACCCCCTGTTCTGCCTTGAGAGGTGCAGGTTGGGTTGGTGGGTGCCCCTTCTCTTGGGCAGGCGCACTTTGCCCATGCCAGGTTTGGAGGGGTGGCAAACCTTGCTGCAGGGACAGGGCAAAATGGACCAAGGGCATTGCTGGAGGGTGTGTAGGAGGCATGTTCTTTGCTTCAGGTCCCTCCCTGAAGGCTGGGTCCTCTCTGAAGCATCTACACCTCTCCAGGGCAGAAGGTCTGCAGCCTGGCCAGCCCCAAGAGCCCCTGTGGGCACAGGCACTCTCACCAGGGACACAGCCCTCTCTGAGGCTCGGCCGTGCCCAGCGCAGCCCCCGGGGAGGGAGGGTGTCTCCAGCAGCCGTCTGGTCCTTGGCAGAGCGTGATGGCTCAGTAATTGCCGGTCTCCGAAGAGCAGGAGCTGCCAGGAGCCACTCCTTCCTCAGTGGGTCTGTGCAGAGCTGGTACGAAACAAACAACTTTTGCAACATGTTTTGTTTTCCACCATTACATTTAAAAAGTAAATAAATTAAATCCATTTTGCTGCCATTTCGCTCTGTCAAGTGTAACCTGAGCGCTGCTCGCGCAGGGGAGGCAGCACACGGTGAGCGGTCTCAGTGGCACAGTGGCACTTGGTAGCAGGGTGGGGACAGGCTCAGACAAGAGGTGTAGGACATGTACCCACCACCCATGCTTCCCTGCTCATTCCCAGGAGGGATGTCCCCATCCTGCCCATCACCTGAGGCAGGCAGGGCCTGAAGGGCTGGTGCTGAACCTTTCAGAGGGAAGGAACTGTCCCCCGGCGTGGAAACAGTCCCTGACACACAACTGCAGCTGAGGAGGACTGTGGTGTCTCCCAGGGGTGGCACTGGGTCTCTCCTCCCTCTGCTCCTCTGCTGCTTCCCACTTTTCTCCACATCCACATGGATGGTGCTGCACCAATCGGTGCAGGAAGGATGCACTGAGCATCACCCAGCAAAGCACCAGCACCGGCAGGAGGTGCCCCTGAAGAGCTGTTTACAGAAATGAAATGGTCTCCATCAGTGAGGGGTTTGTCCTGACCTCGATCTGGGTGGACAGAGGCCCCAAGGACAGTTCTGTCAGTCCCCATCCCCAGACCACAGGGCTGAAACATCTCCTGTGACCATTCCTGCCCTCTCTCAAAGGCAAAGGGACTCTGCCCACACGGTTACCCTCTGTCCTGGGCAGCACCCACCACATCCCCAGTCCCTGGGACTGCCACCCCAGCCAGCGTGCAGCACCCCATCCCAAAGGGGCTCCCCCTCACCAGGGCTCCCTGGGTGATGGGGCTGTCCCGGTGAGCAGCTCGGGGATGCTGCGTGCGTGCGTGCCTGAACTGCAGCGCAGGGTGCTGCACTCCAGATCCTCTCTCCAGTCCAGAGCAGGGAGGAGGCCGTTTGTGCTGGGAGCACCATCCAGAGGCCTGGATTTTCTCCTCTCTGTGAAGGCAGCTGTCTGCACCCGGGACAGGCCCTGATTACATTGGCATCGCAGTCAAAGCGCCCACTGATGTCATGCGAAGTGGAATTTGGCCCTCGGTGTGAAAGGACTCAGTGCTGCTTCCAGCTGGCCTGCTCGCTGCTTCTCGCACTGTCTTTGGGACATAATTAATTTGGTCTGTTGGAGGGGTAGGCTCCAGCTGAGAAGCAGGGATCCTCTGGGTTTACCAGCTGGTGAAAGTGCTTTCCAAAGCACAGGCCACCCTTTCTTCCGAAGAACTGGCTTGGAGAGGCAGCAGCAGCACCCCAGGGGTCCTGCCCAGCACAACTCCACGCTGCTTTTTTTATTTTTGCACGAGCCCAACTGTTTGGCTCTATCAGATACCTCTGGATGCAGCAGGGTTTCTCTGCAGCACTACAGCAGCTTCACTGGTGTTGCCCATGAGGTCTCGTGTCCGCATGGGATGGCCACTGCACAACCCAGCTCCCCCTGGGCATTTGAGATGAGCTCCTCGGTGCCACCTTTGGTCACAGCAGCTGCCAGGAACACGGATGGGCTGACCTTCACCCTGCTGTGCCAGCCATGAGGTGCTGTGCTCCCCGGGTTGGTGGCTGGTCCCTGATGGCGCTGGGAGCAGTGGGAGTGGGCTGAGCCAGCCACTTGGGCTTCTCCTTCTTCTGCAGAACTTCTTTCCTCCACCTCTGCACTGCCTGCAGCAAGGCTGCACAGGACTGGAAACCCAACCGGCTTTTGGTGTCCCCAGGAGCTCATGCCAATGGGAGATGGAAGGTTGGACAACTCAGGGTCACCCAGCCCTGACAGCATCGTGGTGCCAGGATGCTCCAGGGCTGCCAGCCCTCTCCCACCAGTTACATGCAGAGGTCTTTTTGAATCCAACTGTGCCTCCATCCCATCTCAGCCCTTGCCCATGCGCAGGTCAAGCCCTGTGTGTTGTCTCATCGCTTTCTGTCTGAGCTGGATCAGAAGAGGAAGCGTTTCAGCAAACTGTTTTACCAGAAAACATGCAAGTGACTTTCTTAATAACAACATCCAAATGAAAACAATGTGGGCTCCAAGGTCCGTCCTCAGGATGCTTTGTGGTTCATGGGCTTTCTGACAGCAACGCTCCCTTTCCACGCTGGGGAACACACCCAGGAACACCAACCCCTTCCCTCAGTGCCCAGGGTGCCCCTTGCTGCTTGACCACCCCGTGGACCCAAGGATTGACGAGTGAGTGCTACTCTGGGATGCCTGGAATTCTGTTGCTGCACAAATTGGCCATTCAGTGGCTTCCTCTCTCCTGCCCTTTGCCAGGAAAGCAGGCAAGAGCCCTGAGGATCAGCGTGGCCACGTCTGTGGCTGCTCCAAAGCCTCTCTCCTGTTACCGAAACGTAAATGTTGATGTTTGAGGAGGGGAGATGCTGATGGAAACGGAGCTGGCGCTGTTTGTTTGTTAAAGCAGCTATTTTAAACAAGTTCTGTTCACACAGCTTGCAGTTCGGAAGGAAGTTTTCCCAGCCATAATATCCTAGCTCAGCGCTGGGCAGACAATGGTTCAGCGGTTGCTCGGGATTAGCGTGGTGAAATCACCCCGTGCAGCCTGGGAAGGGGTGGCTGGGAAAGGGCAGCAGTGGATTTTGAGCCAGGGAGGCCAGGGAAGGTCAGGAGCCGCTTGGGGAGTTGGGGCACGGGCACATCATAGCAGGAGATGATAATTGGGGCACGCTTGTGGCTGGAGTGGCTGAATTGACTGTGATTAACCCTGCAGCAGGAGACAGCAGCTGTCTTGGGTGGAAGCAAGGAGGAAATTAGTTAATGCCCAGGTGATGGTTGGTGACTGGTGACAGGTATAAAACAGGTGAAAATCACAGAGTGGTTTGGGTTGGAAGGGGCCTTAAAGCCCATCCAGTTCCACCCCCTGCCATGGGCAGGGACACCTCCCACTGGATCAGGGGCTCAAAGCCCCATCCAACCTGGCCTTGAACACCTCCAGGGATGGGGCAGCCACCACTGCCCTCTGCCAGGGCCTCCCCACCCTCATCATGGAGAATTTCTCCCTAATGTCTAATCTAAATCTTCCCCTTCCAATTTACAGCTGTTGCCCCTCATCCTATAACTGCCTGTCCTTATAAAAAGTCCTCTGCACCCTGCTTTTTCTCAAGGAAAATGATTAAGTGCAAAATATGCTTTTTTTAAAATGCTTCCCAAAGCACTAAGTCTGAAAATGGGGCACCAGCAGCAACTTTGCCGTTTGGCCGGGCTGCGGCCACGAGCAGAGCCAAGCTGGGATGGGGAGAGGTGCCCCCATCCCCGCTCCCAGAGTCCAAGGGGTGCCATCCCCCCGGAGCCACCTCTGCCTGCACCGAGGAGCCGTGCACCGAGCCCCACGCCGCGGGTGCCAGGGGCCTGGCGTCACGGCCACTGCTCCCCGGTGCGATTACTTCGAGAACGCAGACAGGGCTCTTGGAGGGTGGTGGAGGCGGCGATGCCAATTCCTTTATTCATTACAGCCTCATATACAAATAAAATCTTTACAAGCTTGCCTTGAGCTTTTAAAAATGCCGTTTAGGACGTGTCATTTGTATTGTCTGACTTGGGCTGCCTTGCACCACGGCCGAGCTGAGAGGCAGTAAAATGCTGCTTCCATGTAAAACCCAAATGAGTTTATTTTATTCGCTGGGGCTGGGCGAGGGCAGAACTTACAAAGCAGAGTCCTTGGCCCAGATGTGACACCCCCTCTGCCCTGTGCAGTGTCACCCTGCCCGCTGGGGACGTCTCACCCCAAGTCCCCCTGTGAGCACTCTGGGGTTCTTATGGGATGGAAGTGCAGAAACTGCACGGATGCTGCTCCCACCAGCGCTGGAGTAGGGGAGCACAAGCCTTATGAGGAGCAGCTGAGGGACCTGGCACTGTTTAACCTGGAGAAAAGGAGGCTGAGGGGAGACCTCATTGCTCTCTGCAGCTCCCTGAAAGGAGGTTGTGGTGAGGTGGGTACTGGGCTCTTCTCCCAAGGAAATAGTGACAGATGAAATGGCCTCAGGTTGCACCAGAGGAGATTTAGGTTGGATATTAGGAAAAATTTCTTTACAGAAAGAGTGATGAAGCACTGGAACAGCTTCCCAGGGCAGTGGTGGAGTCTCCATCCCTGGAGGTGTTCAAAAAATGTGTAGATGTGGCGTTTTGGGACATGGCTCAGTAGCCACAGTGGGGTTGGGCTGATGGTTGGACTGGATGAGCTGAGAGGTCTTTTCCAGCCGTAACGATTCTGTGATTCCATGGCACAGGCACCCGGCCAGCACCCCTTTTCCAGGGGCCCCAGCTCCAGCCCATGCCCAGTACCTTGCAGGATGTTTTTGCTGAGGGCCATGGGGCAGAGCCTCCTGCTACCTCACATGTTTCCACTTGGGACATCCAAGGAGGGGCCGTGGCAATGTCTGCAACGCCACAAACATCAGAAGAAGATGCAGAAGATTAAAGCGAATAAATCCCTGCCATCCCTTCGGTCGCTTTGCAAGTGCCAAGGCGTGAAAGCTCTGACTCCGGAGGTGCACATGGAAACGCTCCACCAAGGGGAATTAATTGCAGGAGCACTGGCCTGCAGCATGGAGATTCTTTTGTTAGGGGCTCAGATGAAACTTTCTGTTTCCTCCTCCTCTTGGTGAATCTTGTTGTGATTAAATTAAAGGAATTCTCGTTAAAATGTTAATATCCAAGACTGTTTGTTGTTTTTCTCAGCTGCCTCTTGTCTCTTTAGAGCTTTCGCTGCCTATTCCTAACGTTTTCCAGCTCTTCCTCCCTCTTCACGGTGCCCTCCCCTGTTTTTCCGAGGCAAAATGGAAAGTTACAGTTGTGGTTGAGTCGTGGCTGCAGGCGGTGAGTCACGGCGAGGATCCCCACTCGCAGCTCGTAAACAGGAGGGATAAACACACACTACTGCTTGGGGCCCAGGGATGAACCTGAGGGGCTCACAGTGGGATGGGATGGGATGGATGGAGATTATGGGGATGGAGATGATGGGGATGGAGATTATGGGGATGGAGATGGAGATTATAGGGATGGGGATGGAGATGATGGGGATGGAGATGATGGGGTTGGGGATGGAGATGATGGGGATGGAGATTATAGGGATGGGGATGGAGATGATGGGGATGGAGATTATGGGGATGGAGATGATGGGGATAGGGATGAAGATGATGGGGATGGAGATTATAGGGATGGGGATGTAGATGATGGGGATGGAGGTTATGGGTGTGGGGATAAAGATGATGGGGATGGGTATGGAGACAGGGATGGGGATGGAGACAGGAGTGGGGATGGGGATGGTGACGGGGCTGAGAATGGAGATGGGGATAGGGCTGAGGATGGAGATGGAGACAGGGGTGGGAATGGAGATGGAGTCAGGGATGGAGATGGAGACAGGGATGAGGGTGGAGATTGGGATCAGGATGTGGATAGGGAATGGAGATAGGGATGGAGACAGGGATGGGGATGAGAATGAGGACAGGGAAGAAGCCTTCCCACTGCCACCCGTGCCTCTCCCCATCCACAGGGCAAAGCCAAGGCGAAGCCTGTTTTGCCGTGGCGGTCACTGAGCCGTGGGTCAGGGGGGACCCCGGGCAAGGAGTGGCAGCCCTGCCTGCCCTGGCCCCCTGCCTGTGCCCCTCCAGGAGGCACCACGGGCGCGGGGCCGCAGCTTCCGTGCGTGTAGCTCCGGCTGCCGGGCGCGTGGCCAGCCCTGACATGTGTCCCCCATCCCTGCGTCCCCGGGCCAGCAGCCACCGCGAGGGGTGAACGCACAGGCAGCTTCCAGTGACTCAGCAGCACCTAAAACCTTACTGAAAAGTTACTGAAAAGAGAAGAAATGATATTATTTTTCCACAGCTAAGGAAAAAAATATTTATTTATGAGCATTTTCCATTAAGGAAAATACAAGGCAAATACATTGTTCCTCTTTGAATTCCTAAGCATATGGTATTTTGTGCTGTTAGAGTTTAATATTCTTTTCATTACTGATATCTAATACAGACAAGTCTTGAGGGTTACACAAAACATATGCGAACCTAATTTGTTTTTACTGTGCCACATGTTTTTACTCCCTGCATCATTCAATTAGCTCTTTTTTTTGTTGATCATGTGATCAGCAAAAACTTAATGCTATTTTTAAGCATGGTAAGAAAGTGAAAAACACATTTATTGTGACTGCAGAGCGAGAAGAGTGCAGAGCCCCCTCTGCAAAACAAACTGATGGGGCACGATAGCAAAATGTGATGCTCCTGCTCTAAAAATGGCATTTCTTTAGTGATGCAACTTGTCAAAATACTGCAGTGCTTGTAAGGCATCTTCCTAAGAATTCTGGGTATTGGGGTAGTTTGTTTGATTGACAGAGTTGAAAATGGGCTTTGCAAATACATCAGTCAGTTGCCACCACCTTCCCACGTGCTACGGGGAACTTGCCATCTTCTTGCTCTTTACCCTGCTCTGCAGCTTTCTTTTCTGGAGGGTTGATTACCCTGGAGAAGAGGAGGCTGAGGGGAGACCCCATCACTCTCTACAATTCCCTGGAAGGAGGTTGAAACAAAGGGGGTGCTGGGTTCTTCTCCCAAACAACAAGTGTTTGGATGAGAGGAAATGGCCTCAAGTTGCACCAGGGGAGGTTTAGATATTGAACATTAGGAAGAATTTCTTCACTGAAAGGTTTCTCAGCACTGGCACGGGCTGCACGGGGAGGTGGTTGGGTCCCCATTCCTGGAGGGATTTAAAAGATGGGAAGATGAGGTGTTTAGGGGTGGTTTAGTAGTGGACAGGTATGGTTGGACTTGATGATCTCAAAGGTCTTTTCCAACCAAATGATTCTAAGATTCTAAGATTCTTCTCTGACATCTCTCTAGAGAGGTAGACACTAATTTATTGGACACATCATCTTTAATGCTCGTTTTTTTCCTCTTAGGTGTTCACATGGGATCTATACCCATACAGGGAATACAGGAGGATAAGTTATTTGTGATTACCATGCCAGTGCTGATGAAATGATGCTTTATTCTCTACCCTGCAGTTGTTCTCAAATTGGGATTGAGCTTATTTGGAAATTTTGGAGCCTGAAAATGAGGGGAACAAGGAAAACAGGAGAGACTGGGTTGCTGCTGGAACAGAAAGTGTATGGAGTTGTCAGTTGTGTGGGCAGGTTCAAAGGATGCTTAATGACACACAAGACAGGTTCCTGGACACAAGTCTCTAAAGTGAATAATATTAAGTCACAACCAGCCTTGGGTGTAGATGGATCTTTAGCCAAAATCTGAGCCCTCTGACCCTTGGTTGTTGGAGACCAATGGGAAAAGGGAGGATGTTTGCTGACTCACTGGTGGGGAAGAGGGAGGGAAGCATTGCCCAGCCGTGTGATTCCCTTTCAGGTGCTCGTGGCCATACAAGCCTCCTCCACCCAGAATGGGTGTTCCTTGCCCAGCTCCTTGCAGGTGGCAGAGAAGAAGCACAGCATTAAGTTGGGATGGCAATGCTGGTTGAGGCCGTGTGCCCGGAGCCTGCCCCGGCAGGTCGAGGAAATCTGAGCTTGTCATGCCAGAGAGCTTCAGACAACCCCAAACACAGGAAATCCTGGTGCTGCCACATGCTGTATTCTCCCTTCACACACATGTGCCTTATTAGCAGTGTCAGAAGCCTCCAGCTTGTGGGTGACTGCTAACCACAACCACCAGCATTAACCTCCTGCTTGGGGGTCATTTGCAACAACCCATAGAAATGCCTCGGAACTGGGCCATGTTGAAAGAAGCTGGTGGGTTCTTGAAGAAAAAAAAAAAAGGCTATATTATTTATTTATTTGGGCCTTTGAGAATTCTGGAGTACAGTAATAAAAACACTGTGGACATCTGGAGCCTTCCAGGCCAGGAATCTCAGGGTGGTCATCGCGTAGGACAGCTCCATTCATGGAGTGGGGACGTGGTCGCCGAGCTCTGCCTGCTTGGTCACGGATGTCCGTGGCTCTCTGCATACCCTGTGGCGACCAAGTGATCTGGTGTCAAAGCCAACTGTCCAGCCCAGGATGAGCCTGGCCACCAGCCATGATAAACCCAGTCACTGGTTACCAGCCCGAGTTGTTCTGGGGAGCAACGTGTATCGATGTTTGTGGTGGGGAAGATGGAGCCAGTGAGAGATCTCAGATGGTGCAGAGGCCACTTGGTGGGTCTGCAGAGCTTTGGGCTGCTAAAGCAGAACTCCAGAAGAATGAGCCAACTGCTTCTTGGACAGTGCAGACCTCACCTTGGTGAAGGACCTGCTTGTTTCCCTGTGAGTCTGCAGCGATTCTTTGGGACAATGGGATGGACAGAGTGTTGCAGGGATCACAGTGCTCGGGCACTGCCAGCTCCTGGCTAACTCTACTGGTGACTCACCACATCCTGACCCACGGGTTTGCTCTTGAGAACATTAACAAGGCTCCACCTGCCCATCCAGCAGGACCCCTGTGTTCTGTGGGAGTCGTGCCATGAGAAGGAGTGCTCCCTCCCATCCAGGCACTGGAGCAACATCAGCTTGTCTAAGCCAAGGAGAAATTAAATCCTATATTACATAACCCTGCATTGCACGATGGAAGGAGAAAACGGGACGACCCAGCTTTCCAATCTTCTCCCTGCAGCAGGAAATCTCTGTAAACTGAAGTCAGGTGCCGGTGTGGGACTCCCAGCTTGGACAGCAAAGCCGAGGGCCAGGTTTGCTGTGCACAGAGAGGAGAGGTTGGATGCCATGCGAACCACGGGGTGCTGCACCACACATCTGTGTCAGATACTCACAGCATAAATAATCCATTGTGCTCGGGAGCCTGAGTCAGCCGTGCAGCTGGGTTCTCCTGCAGGTCATGACTCATTTGGCCGAGATGCTGGGGCTGTGTCACGAAGTACGTCGAACCTGAGCCTCTTTGTTATGGGCAGGGGCTGGTCTTCCAAGGGTTAAGGGTAATTTGAATGATTCCTTTTGTTTAGATTCATTTCAGGTTTCGTGATTTCTGTTATTACTGCATCAAATCACTTGCAGGCGCTGGAGGTGGGGGCTGGAGGGAGGGATGGGAGCAGATGGGAGCTAATTGGAAGCACAGCAGCAGCAACAGCAAGTGCTGCTCACTCCTTTGGGGGCTCTGCTCTGCCACAAAGGCTTCGTCACACCTGGTTTGTGAGTGGCACCGACCGGGAACGAGTGGATGTACCCAGGTGGGGTGGAGGATGCTCAATAGCAAGGTTCTGCCCTTCATTGCACGTTGGAGCTCTGCTCATTCCAGGCCAGGGTAGGAGCACCAGGTGGTGCCCAGCTCCCAGCGGCTCCGCTCACCTTTGAAGTTGGATCATCCTCATTCCCATTCAGTTTACAATTAAAGGTGGCTGAGCAACGGTAAATACGATAATTACGGCATAAAGCAGCCTTTTCCGATGGCAGAGGCTGCCTGGGATGGGGATGAGGAATGAACCCAGAGGTGTCCTCACCTGTGCTTCAGCAGCTGGGACCTGTGCTACTGGGCAGGGAGAGGGAGAGGGAGAGGGAGAGGGAGAGAGAGAGGGAGAGGGAGAGGGAGAGGGAGAGGGAGAGGGAGAGGGAGAGGGAGAGCCCCAGCACAGCCACCCCATCATGGGATGGGATGTGATGGAATGGAATGGAATGGAATGGAATGGAATGGAATGGAATGGAATGGAATGGAATGGAATGGAATGGAATGGAATGGAATGGAATGGGATAGGACAGAACAGCAGGCACGCCCAGCTGGTAGCCTGCCTCCAGCACAAGTCATTGCTCCTAACACAGAAGGCCACAAAAGGATGTTGCAGAAAGAACCAAAGACAGGCACAAAGCCTCTTCTCCCTCACTCCTGCAAAGCTGGTGTCTCCAGCACCTCTCCATCCCATAAGTCTGCTCACACTGTGTGGCTGCTTGCTCCCTTTGTGCCAGCACACACCATTTCACCCACGTGTCTCACTCCAGCTCCCAGTATGTGACTGGTCCTGCGTGGTGTGTTCAGCTTGGTCAGCCAATCTACCTTTCAACGGGAGTGCGGGCGGCAGTGCTGGGAGCCGTGTGACAGCCCGGCCTCTCCCATCACTTCCAGATGTGGATGTGAGACACTCAGCTCTCTGTTGGCAACCGTTCCCTGGGCTGAGGGCACGATCCACACCTTCCTGCCATCTGCAGAGGGTTCCTTCAGTAACAAAAATACCTTATCCGTGCCAGGCAGGAGCTCACTAGAACCTGCAAATGGTCAGAGCAGAAGCTTTTGTTTCTCTAATACCAGCAGAAAGGGTCCCATCACGCTGGGAGCCGATCGGAGCCTGCGACCTGCCACAAACCTGTGCCTCGCGCCGCGAGAGGGGTGGGAGCCTAAGGAAGCCGTGCAATAAAAATTCAAAGCATCCCAATCCAATAACCAGATGGAGCCGCAGGTGCTAATGAGATTGTGCATTGTCTGTTGTTCCCCAGCTTGCATCTGTCAAGAGCTTTCTATGCCCCACCATGGCAACATTTGCTTTAATTAAAGAATCTCCGCGTGGCACCAGAGGGCAGATTCACCCAGCCGGGATTTGCTGCATTCACCGAGTCTCTAGACAGTCTGTCTCTTGCTGGGGATTAGGCTCTGGGAAGCTCTCAGGCTGCTTGGCATAGAAAAACAGGAGAGCCTCTGTGTGACTTTGAAGAACGGAGTTCAATTAACTTTTCTCACTCTCCCTTTGGGCCAGACACAGAGTGCGGGTGGGGGTTCACACCCCAGGCAGGTGACAAGGCTCGGGATTAATTAAGGAGCTGACATTCCCGGAGCTGCTGGGAAAACAGCGTGGTGCTGGGAGCTGGTGGTTCCCAGAGTTGCCAGCGCTGCCTGGAGGGTCCCCAGCCCCTGCTCACCTTGGGGAGGGGGCAGCAGGCATCACCTCACTCCTCACTTTCCATGGCTGTACTGGAAAGTCACATCCGTCACCAAACCCACTGGTGTGGCTGGAGAAACCAGACAGACTCCAGGCTGAACGGAGCTTGCTCACCCCAGGCTTCTGTCACCAGAAGGGTGCAATTGCTGGGATGCTCAAGAGGAGCAGGTCCTGGCACAGGCACCAGGGCAGAGACCCCACAGCTCCCCCAGAACCTGCTGCTTATCCATTAGACAGACACCCAAAGCTGTCACCTGCTCACAGCTGAGGCATTGTCCTGCCAGGGTTCTGTCCTTTCTCTCCAGTCCTGGCAACTCCAAAGGCTGCCAGGACCTTATTAAATGCCAAGGAGAAGGACCGAAGCCCAGGGAGAGCCTGGGTCTGAGTTCTGAGTCACCCTTCTTGCTCCAGCCTGGCTTTCCCATGGTTGGGATTATCTGCAGGGCTGCAGGTGATGGATCCATCCTGGGGTACCTTCAGAGCATCTCACCTCCTCTTTGGCTGGAGCAAGAGAAGCTCTCTCCGCTCCATCAGGACAAAATTCCTGCAGTTCACTGTTTTCAGTTGTTGCCCTAAAGAGGACACAGCTTTTACAGGGTGTTGGAAAGCCTTCAGCTCATCCATCGCTGGGTGGGTGTGCTTGGTGAGGGTGTCTGTGGGCAAAAGGCATCTGCAGCAGTGACTGAGCAACTGGAATGATGCTCTTGGGGTAGCCCCAGCTGCACCCAGTATGGGGCTGGGGGTTCTTTTCACACCCCCTCCCCAGGTCACAGCAGTACATGGGAGCCACAGCTCTGGTCCTGCCGTGCACACAAGAGAGCAGAAAGGCTGGGAGAGGGAGACACCAGGAATAAAGCACAAACATGAATTGCCCAGGAGCTGCTGGGGCTTGGGGGATGGGGTGTTCATGTGTCCTGCTTGGATTTGGGGCGGGGGGGTATTTTTGCACAGCACAAGCAGTGTTTGCCTTCAACTCGACCTCATAACTCAGCTTTTGGGATGAGAGCTGTTGGGATTCGTTACAGTCAGAGCCCTCTTTGCAGCCAGTTAATGAGGGCTGAAAGACACCTTTAGACCAGAGAGAGGAGAGGGAAATGTGCCTGCCCGTGTCCTGATTCTTCTTCCAAAATCACAACCTGTTTGATTTAACCAAAATATCTTTTGAAAGAAATCTGGAAATAGACTGCTGACACTACCAAAACATCCTGTTTTGACATTTTCTGAATGAATCATTTTGATTTTTTAGTTGGAATGACCTCACTGCCTCTTTTGGTAGACTGAAACGGATTATATTTATTGCAAAGTCCGAACCAAAACAAAGTGCTTTATTTTTACCTCAATGAAACGCTGCGGTCCCCCTCTCTCAAAATTTGCTTTGAGGTTTGCTTTTCTCTAGCAGAGCATTCCCAAATATTATAGGTTTGTTCCCACTTAAAGCCAGATTTTGCAATCCCAAGGCGAACCCGTTGATCTTGCCTGGAGGAGCCCCTTATGGGGCAGCACTGAGGGTCTCTCCCCTCAGCCTGAGGGTGCAATCAGAGCCCTGGAGTCGAGTGGCCACCACAGGCTCCTACCTGGGAGCCAAAGCTTGATGGGGGCCGTGGGAGACCTGGCTATCAGAGCTGTTTGACAACTTGTTAGGATTAGAAACCTCATCATAAAAAATCCCCAAAATGAGAGCTTTTTTGTGTGTGTGTGTGCGAGTTAAAGCTTTTCTGCCCCAACCAGGAACAGATGTCTGAACTGGTTGATGAATTGGAAACATCTGAAACAACTTTCCAAGCTGAAGTACAATAAATATACCTTTCATCACAATCCCTGCAAGAGGGTTTTAGAGGCAAAATCACTGAAGTGTTTAATATGGCCCACGGTGAAGAATCATTATAACAAATGAACCAAATTAAATGAGAATTTCTGCCCAGTTTAGTGACTTTGCTGGGACTCCAGGTGCCACCTTTTGAGCTTGCAGCGTGACTTTTTCCTGCCAGCCTTCCCAAATCACTTTTCCTTGGTTTAATAATGTACCTGTAGGCAAAGGGAGGATGGGGAAGCCAGGAAGACAGAGCCCCAAGGGGTACCAAGGGTTTGCCCTGGCTGTGTGGTCACGATCCAGGTGCTTGTGCATTTGTGTGGGCAGCTGTCATCTCCCAGTGTATCAGAATCCACATCCATGAGCAGCACAAAGGGATGTGGATGCACAGTCCAGAGCCCTTTGTGATGCTTCAGTCCCTCCAGGGGCTGTGGGTGAAGCCTGAGCTCTTGACCCACTGCCCCTAACGCCTTCCTGAAGCCCTGAGCAGCAGCCCATCACTTCCATGCCGGAATGGGATGCAGGTGAAGATTAGGGGGGGGTCTCAGATGTCCCCCAGACAGGTGATGCCCAGCACTGGGCTCTTCAGGAGGGCATTGCCTGTCAAAGCCAGGGGTGCTCACAGGGCTGCACCTCCCAGCGTGGCACACGGTGGCTGCCCAGGAGCCAGCCTGGTCTGGACCAGAATCAATCAGCAAAGCATCCTCAGGTTTTAGTGCCAGGAGCATCTGTCAGAGCCCCGGAGGGCTGCCTGCCAGAGTTCAAGTGGCTGCCATGCTTGCTGTTGATCCCATGACCTGGAGAGATGAGGATCTTTCAGCAGGAGTTGTCAGAAAGAGTTTATTTTTCCATGTCTCCGCTCGGCTTTTTCCACTGAGCAAAGTCATCTTCTATTCATTTATTCTGAAATCACCTTTAGCTTCCTTTAAAAAACAAACCCCAATATTTCTTCCTTCAATACTCATGTGCATTGCACAGGGTTTGATCATCAAATTTTGAAGCATGAGGACATCCATAAAATGTTCCTGCACTGGCAGGCAGCGTCATTTCCACTTGGAAACCTGGACCCAGAACATGTGTTGGTGCTCAGCGAGCAAAGTCAGCTGCAGCCTTGCAGCAGGTCTGCTGCTTGGGTGGAAATCTGCTCCTGTTCCCATCCTGCAGCAGCCCAGGGCTGAAGGACAGGTATGGCAACCTAACAGGCATGAAGGATTTTGGATTCTGCACTGGGAAGGGCTGTAAATCATAGAACTGTTAATTGTTAAGGTTGGAAAAGACCTCTAAGATCATCCAGTCCAACCATCAACACAACACCCCTGTGCCTACTAAACCATGCCCTGAAATGCCACATCAACAAGCTTTTTGAAGCCCTCCAGGGATGGAGACTCCCCCACTGCCCTGGGCAGCCTCTGCCAGGGCTTCACTCTTTCAGTAAAGAAATTTTTCCTAATCTAAACCTCCCCTGGCACATCTTGAGGCCACAAAATAACATGAATAGATGAAAAGAGAAGAGAGGCTGACTTCAGACTTTGGTCTATTTGGCTCTGGCTGCCCACTCCGAGCTGGTTTCATTCACGAACCCGTAGTGACCCCTTTGTCTGGTTGGAGCTCCTCGTCTCCCCACGCCCTGCAGCCCTGGTTGCCACCACCCTGCTGGGAAGTGCCAGTGATCCAGTGGGACTCGCTGGGGACACACTGGCTCAGGGACACCCAAGTGATGGGCGCACACTGAGACCCTCCTGACTTGGAGAGTCTGGTGGCTGTGGCAACCCTATGGTGACACCGTCCCCGTGAGAGAGGGGAACGTGCCGTGCTATTAAACAACTGGGTGTTGGGTTTATATAAACAGATAATCAGAATGGCTAGAACACCCCCCAACACATGCTTTGACCAGGATGAGTCACTAGAACATGACTCATAAATAAAGCAGACACCTTTGATGTCTCCATTTTCAAGCGAGCCGGCTGGGGTGGCGAGGGCTGGGGAGCGCTTGGGCTATCGCACAGATGTCTTTAATGGGATACTTATGCTTCCACGCCATAAAGTGATGGTGCCCCTTTGGAAAAGGAAGCATCTGCAGGGATTAATTTCCTCCAGCTTGCCTGGCTAAAACTTCCCCGGGGCCTGTTCGCTAATCCCTGCCCGTGTTAATGGAGAAGCCCTTGCTAACGGTGCGAATTAGGGAGCACGGTCCTGCTGGTGGATGGGGATGCAAGAACCATGTGTGCATCCACACTTGCAGGTGATCCCTCTGGCTTTAATCCCCACATCCCCTCTGTGCTTCCTGAACAAATCCCTGGGAGCTCAGTAGAAGTGGTCACCAGCTGGAGGTATCTGGAGAAGGATGCTGCTCTTCTGGAGCATCCCATCATCCCTGGGAGCCATGAGCTTGGACAAAGCTTCATCAGGCAGGAAAGCTGCTCCCACTCTCTGTGTGATTCTTGTGCTGTGAGGTGCCCTGAGTGGGCTCCTCTTCACAGCTGGCTGCACTGGGAAAGGCAGTGGGAAAAAAACACTGCCTCCCCTATGATTAAATGCAGATCCCACATCATCCTGCAGCCACGGGGGAGATAAAGTGGTTTGCTGCATTTTTAATTTCCAGGGTCACCAGGCAGAGATGGGATCATAGAAACGTTTGGTTGGAAAAGACTTTTGAGATCATCAAGTCCACCCCAAACTACCCACTACTAAACCAGATCTCTGAGCACCCATCTTTTAAACACCACCAGGGATGGGGACTCAACCACTGCCCTGGGCAGCCTTTCCAGTGCCTGAGAACGCTCTCCATGAAGGAATATTTCCTAAGACCCAATCTAAACCTCCCCTGGCACAACTTGAGGCCATTTCCTCTCATCCTGTCACTTGTTAATTGAGGAAGAGACCAGCACCCCCCTCACCACAACCTCCTTTCAGGGAGCAGCCTTGAGGGGAGGGATGCAGGTTTTGTCATCCTTTTGAAAGAAAACAAACAAGTCCAGATCTGGCCACACTTCACAAATAGGCTGGAAAGCTCTTCCGAGGCACTGGGCTTGGAGACAGACACTGCTGCTCCCCAAAGCTCTGGGTGCTCTCCCTCTGCTCCTGCTGGCATCTGCAAAGTCCCTGGGTGCTCCATCAGCAGAGGCTGAGCCTGCACACAGCACACAGCACCCTGCACCCAGCACCCAGCATCCTGTATCCTACATCTTGCACTCAGCATCCTGCATCCCCCATCTTGCACCCAGCACCCTGTACCCCACACCTTAAACCCAGCCTCCTGCACCCAGCACCTTGCAGCCAGTACCCTGCACCCCACACCTTGCACCCTGCAACCAGCACCTTGCACACAACACCTTGCACCCAGCATCTTGCACCCCACATCTTGCGTGCAGCATCCTGCACCCAGCATCTTTGCACCCAGCACCTTGCACCCAGCATCCTGCACCCCACACCTTGCACCCAGCACTCAGCACCCTGCATCCCATACCTTGCACCCTGTACTCAGAACCCCGCACCTCGCACCCAGCACCCTGATCCCCACTCCCACCCACTTCCCCACCAGGACACGGCTGCTGGGATGGCAGCAGCCCCATGGAGGGCAGCGAGGCCTCTGTGGTGGCAATAATTGGATCAAGGTGAAGGCAGGGTTTGTTTTCCAGCGGCTGCCTGAGTTCAGGCACCGGGGCTTGGCCTCATCCGAGCGCCCGCTTGAGAACCAACGCGATCTGAAGCAACTTTCTCATTTAAGAACAAAATATTTTGGAAGCTGCCACCTCCCTCCCCTCGCCAGCAAGTTTAGGGTTTCATACAGCCTGCCTGGTAATGGGTTACAAATGTACCTATCAGTTTTACATTTGTTTTCATTCAGGCTCAGTGAACTCTGCACCGAACCTGGCGGTGGGCAAGGGAAAAGCCCCCCCGCCCCTGCCCCGGCCCGGCCGGAGCCCCGAGCCTGCTCCCCTCCCAGCACACCCACGAGTGAATTGTTCTTCCATAATCTAAACCAACACTCGTCTCTGGCAAATTGGATTTCAGTTAAAGCCTGTGACTTGTGTGCAAATCCTCGCAGCGGATCGCCTTGCGCAAAGCTCCCTGCGGGGGACGGAGCCGCCACGGACACGCGGAGCGGGGGCCTCGGGAGCCTCTGCAGCTGGTGGTGATTGGCTCAGCCTGGTGGTGTTGCATCCACAGGTCATGGACATTGCACCCCAGCGTCTGGGCATTGCACCCCCAAATGAATCATAGAATCATAGAATATTCCAGTGGGAAAAGACCTTGGAGATCATCGAGTCCAACCGCACCCATCATCCGCTAAATCCTGTCCCTCAAAAACACATCGACCCATTTTTTAAACCTCTCCAGGGATGGTGACTCAACCCCCTCCCTGGGCAGCTGTGCCAGTCCCTGACCACCCTTTCAGTAAAGAAATTCTTCTCAATATCCAGTCTGAACCTCCTCTGGTGCAACTTATGGCCATTTCCCCTTGTCCCATCACTTGGGAGAAGAGATCAACACTCGCTCTCCCACAGCCCCCTTTCAGGCAGCCGTAGACAGTGATGAGGTCTCCCCTCAGTCTTCTCTTCTCCAAGCTAAACAACCCCAGTTCCCTCAGCCAGTCCTCATAGGACTTGTTTTCCAGCCCCTTCCCCAGCCTCGTCACCCTTCTCTGGACGCTCTCCAGCCCCTCAATGTCCTTCCTGTACTGAGGGACCCAGAACTGACCCCAGTACTCGAGGTGTGGCCTCACCAGTGCTGAATGCAGAGCACAATCACCACCCTTGTCCTGCTGCCCACGCTGGTGATGTGCATTGAACCCTGAGGGCAGGGGCATTGCACGCCCGGGTCCTGGGCTTTGCACTCTCATATTCTGGGCATTGCACCCCCAGGATCTGGGCATTGCACCTCCAATTAAGCAGCAGAAAAATAATCCCAGGAGGAAGAAAAATATCAAAGTCTGAGTTCAAAGAGCCTCATTTTGATGAAATTCAGAATATAAAAGTTATTGTGATAGTATAGGCACGGCAGGCACTCGTGAGGTATCATAAAAGATATCTTTTTTTCTGAACATTATTGGACTTTCAAAGAAGTAATAAAGTACAGTTCCCAGATAAGCCAACCCAACAGGTCTTGTCTGAATCATGTGAAACTGAAACTAAGCAAAGTCACCCATTTCTAATTTAGTTACATGGTGATTACATGGATTCTCAGCTGAAAAGCAAGAAGGATTTTTATTTTCTATGATGAATGAGCATTTTTAGTGTCTGGAGTAGCAGCTGTCACACAGCTTGTGCTTCTGCCAAGAAAGTAACTCGGAAGGGAAAGCCAAATTTGAGTTCAGCTTCTTTCTGATTTTGAGATTTAGGACTAAAACACGACTGAAAGGCTCCAGCATCTGTTGGAGCTCACTGGGTGTGGGTGCAGAGCTGGCAGCAGGTTGTCACCGCAGGAAGGCTCCCTTGGCACTCTTGAATTCCAGGCAGGACCAAAGCTACTTGGCCCTTGTGCTCCTTCTTGGTAGCTTTGGTCCATTTATCCATCCTGCATGTGCAGGAACAGCAGCTGGAGAATAATGAACCATCTTTAAGCAGTTCAAATGCAACCCGAGGTAACACATCCCCAGCATTTCCAGCCCCCAAGTGGG
Organism: Dromococcyx pavoninus; assembly: GCA_033558185.1. NCBI lineage: Eukaryota > Metazoa > Chordata > Aves > Cuculiformes > Neomorphidae > Dromococcyx > Dromococcyx pavoninus. The sequence continues at coordinate 516,180 of JAUMJL010000760.1, read as the reverse complement.
ATGGAACTGTCCCAGCCCTCACCCAGGAGGGTTTCAAAACACGATATCCATGAGGAAAGGAGACAGAACACATGCTGAGCAAAGCATCAGACACACCACAACTCCAGGGGGGGGTTGCCAGAGCTCCCAATGTCTGAGCAAAGACTGTAACCATTAGCAAGATCCCCTTCCTGTGCAATTATTATTATGGGTCCTTCATGATCGACTCTGCTGCCGAGAGTTCTCAGATGGAAAAAATCTATTTAATTTTGTGGTCTGTTAGCAATTTAAGTTGAAGCAGTGGTGCTCAGTTCTATTGTTCTTAGATCGTGATGTTCATGTGAAAGATCTCTTTGATTCAGGATGCTGCAATATAGGAAGGAGCTGCAGATGCTACAGAAGAGCAGCACACTTGAGGAAACAGAGATAATTGATCAGGAGCTGATTGCTAGCGAGATACCGGTGGTGTTGTTTATTTAAAGAGTTGTCATCAACCTAAAATTCTTGGTTAATTTATAAGTTAATTTGCATGCTAAGATTGGAGAAATCTTGCACCGGCTCCAAAAGAATGAGAGCAGGAATAGGTGTTTCCCTCTGTTTCTCCCATCTTCCTCACCCTGTGCTTTTGCCACCTCTCAGCCACATCCTGAGCTCCCTTAATGCACAGATCCCAGGGCAAATACTTCCTGCAGTAACACCACACATATTTTTATGTTCTTGCCAGGGGCCTGGGTGCATGGTCCATGTTCATGGCATTGTCCTCACCACGTGCCTCACCCAGCACTCGGGCAGGAACAAGGAGAAGGACGTGGCTGCACAGCTCCTGGACTTCCCAGCCAGCGGTTTTCATCCTTTCCCCCTCCTCCTTCTCAATTTCGTATCTGGTTTGCATTAATCAGCTCCATTGTTCTAATCAGAATATCTAGAAGATGAGCAGCACCAACAGCTTTTGTGTCTCTGGACCTGGGTCCTGGGCGAGGGAGAGGGGGTGCTGGGCCGGCGTGGGGCTGCAGACGCCGTCCCCCACATCCAGCTGTGCCCCCATCCTGTCACACAGGGACAATGACCCACACACCTGCACCGTGTGGGGCTGACCGAGGGCTGCTGGGGTGGGACAACCCACCCTGAGCTGTCCCAGCTGGCCGGGAGCGCTGACAAGGTGGCCTCATGGCAGCAATGTTGGCAATTCCTGGTGTGCCTGTGCAGAAATAACTTTGCTGGAGAGCTGGGGCCCCCGGGAGCTGGGGGAAAGGAGGCAAGAAAACAGGTTCAGTCCTGGAAAGCTGGGAAAGTCTGCAGACACCATCCCAGTGTACCCAGGGACTGTCCCCAGCCCTGCTCCGTGGTCCTGTGGAGAGGCACCGACCACCCTGCGTAGAGCCCGGCTTCCCATCACTGAGAGGTCGTGGTCTTTCATCCCTCAGGGCCGGATCCAGCAACACATTTAAGCCTCCAGGCTTTTGTTTAAACTCCGTGACACTTCTCACATGGTACAGCAAATGTGAGATGTTTGTGTGGCTTCCTCTCAAAGCCCTGCAGCTGCCCCGGGGCTGGAGCTGCACCAAGGTCCTCTGGTCCAGTCCCAGTGGCTGCGCTGCAGCCTTTGCCAGCACTGCCCAACCTGGCCCCCGAGGACCTGCAGCATGGATTAACTCCATATTCTTCTCAATAAACTTTGCATCTTTGAGGACTGTAACGACACCTCCCTCAGTCCTCACACCCTCCAGACCAAACAAATCCAGTCCTGCCCATCCTTTTCCACAGTTTCCAGACCTCGGACCGTCCTCCCTCTCCTCCAAAGCTCCCAACCTCGGTCTACACCCCGGGGATTCCCAGCAGTGAGGAGGGAGATGTGACCAGGAGCTCAGAGCTGGGGTTGTGCAAGGCAGTCGGGGCTGAGCCCCTCTCCCAGCCAGCGCCGCGGGCACGGCGCTCGACACGGCGCTCTCCTCGTGTGATTCCAGTTAAGCAGAGAAAGATCTCACTTCATCCACCCCCAACTGAATTACTAACAGCCGGCCTGGGGCTCTCTCTGCTTTCAGAAATGAAATACATGCTGTGATGAGTGCTCCCTTTGCCAGGGGACCATTAATGGGTGAGCACAGGGCTCATAATCCAGAGTTTTTCTGATCTCACCAACCTCCTCCAGTAGTTTATTGATGTCAAGTGGTGCCCGAGCAGCCACAGGAGGGGGATAACCTTGTTGCTGGCACAAGATGAACACAATGAGGGGGGTTTATGTACAAGCAAGTTCAGCTTTCCCATGTTGCACATTGCCTGCTTTGGCTGCTCTCAGCTCATCTTGTAGAAATGCAACACAGCGTGTACCTGCTTCTCCAGACACAGAGACCATCCACACCACCAGCAGCAGTGACAGGCTCCTGCACCACTTGGGTTGGAGACCTCAGGGGGGAAGGATGCTCCAACACCGTTGTGTCCATCCCTTGCAGTGTCTCTCACTATTTATCAGGCTTTAATTTTAGTGTAGGTGTTGATGTAACACTAAACAGGCTGAACTGAACTGGAGCACAGGTCTTATGAGGAGCCGCTGAGGGACCCGGGGCTGTTTAACCTCAAGAGCAGGAGGCTGAGGGGAGGCCTCATTGCTCTCTGCAGCTCCCAGAAAGGAGGTTGTGGTGAGGTGGGTGCTGTGCTTTTCTCCCAAGTAACAAGTGATAGGATGAGAGGAAATGGCCTCAAGTCACTCCAGGGGAGGGTTAGATTGGATATGAGGAAGAATTTCTTTACAGACAGAGTGGTGAAGCCCTGGCAGAGGCTGCCCAGGGCAGTGGGGGAGTCTCCATCTCTGGAGGGGTTCAAAACCCATGTAGACGTGGCACTCTGGGACATGGTTTAGTAGACATGTTCATATTGTGTTGATGGTTGGACTTGATGATCTTAGAGGTCTTTTCCAACCTTAATGATTCTATGAACTTGGCCCACCAACTCCACAGTGACATTAAGCAAATCTGCTTCTTATTATCATTTATTTTATCTGTTTAATGAAGCAGCAGGGAAAGCTCCATAATTAAGGTCAAGCTGAGCTTTGCACTCAAAGTAAAGCTTTCATTGCAAACTCTCCCTGAAATGCCATCATTTTCAAAAGAATGCTTCTTCTGAAATTTTACAAGAAAACCTCTGATTTAGGTTAGTGCTTTCAGTGGGAACTTCCCTAAAGGGGAACATTTTATATCCCAGGATCAAACAAAAGAAATCCTCTCAAGTTATGAAAAATAATGACTAAAAGTGTCTATTAATCCTGAATAAAAAAATGCTGGGTTTCTTTTAACTGTCCTGCTAGTTCTGGGAAAGCCAAGCAGGGGGGCAGAGAGGAACGTGTGTACAGGGGCACATGGAAGCAGAAAGGAGATGATGGTGAGAGCAGAGATGAGGTGGAGGAGGATGCTGAGCTGAGCAGGCTGGATGCTGGAGGTGGTCTGAAATGAGTGAGGATGGGCATAGGAATGCCAGGATGCCAGGAGGGACCCGCCTTGGGCAATGCAACCAAGTGAGACATCCTTCTACCCCCTTGGCAGCCTGGGTGTTGTGACAGTGTGGGATACCCTGTGCTATGGGAAGCTCTATGCCATGGGATGCTCTGTGCCATGGGCTGCTGTGGTGCCATGAGCATCCCCAGTGCCCAGCTCCACTCCAGCCCAGCTTCTGGCTTCCCTTTATCTCCCACACCTCCACAAATGCTCCTTTTTGCAGCTTGGTTTTGAACCAGCTGCAGGAGGAAACACAACCAGGTTGGTCTCTGGCCAGGCTGGTGCTGGTTGGGGGTTTGTGGCACTGCCAGTGCTTGGGGGAGGGAGGGAAGTGGCTCTTTGGCTGCAGCCCAGCGTGAGGATGTGCCAATGCTGTCCCACGGTGTCAAGTTGGGCTGCCAGACAGCCCTGCCTCTGGAGAGATGGGTGCAGAAACCATCCATTTGGGCTTCTCAGGCCTTTGCTTGATCTCACCTGGGGAGATCCAGCATCACAGAACCATGGAATGGTTTGGGTTGGAAGGGACCTCAAAGCCCATCCAGTTCCACCCCCTACCATGGGCAGGGACACCTCCCACTGGATCAGGGGGCTCAAAGCCCCATCCAACCTGGCCCTGAACACCTCCAGGGATGGGGCAGCCACCACTTCTCTGGGCAACCTGGGCCAGGGCCTCCCCACCCTCACAGCAAAACATTTCTCATCTCAATCTCCCCTCTTTCAGCTGAAAAGCCTTCCCCTCATCCTATCCCTGATCAAGAACCTCCTCCACCTTTCCTGGAGCCCCTTTCAGCACTGGAAGCTGTAGTGCTTGAAAAGCATCTCAGTTTTTAGAAAAGGTCGAAGAGTGCAGGAGGACGCTGGCACACCGAGCCCTGCTGCCCATCCTCCACACATCCCCGGGTCTGGGGCAGCTCTTGTGCTGGGCTGGGGTCTCCAGCAGGACCCCCACAGGTTTGGGTGGGGCAGCAGTGGTGGCACGAACACGCATCTGTGTGTCTTGAAGGAGGCAGAGAGCAGAGTCAGCAGCAGAGCAGCCACGTGACGGGGCTCCCTCTCGCAGAGCAGGGCGAATGTCCCACGCACCAGGGACTGTGGGGTTTCCCTGGCTGGGAGTGACATGATTAATGGTCTCATTAGTGCAGCTTTCACTCTGCTGCCTGACACACGTGCTCGTGCTCGTACACAGCAGCAGAGCCCTCGCTCTGGGTTCCAGCTCTGATTCATATGTCAATAAACAGAGTGAAAGGATTTCCTCGCCAAACTAAACAAACAGTATCTTTTTTTGGTCAGGGCTACAGCATCCTGGTGAAATCAGCACCAAGGGGCATCGTGCTCCCATCGTTCTCCACTCTGCTGATGCTCCCCACACCATGCCCATGGGCCACCAGCCTTCAGTGGGTACTGCTCAGCCTGGGCTGAAACGCCCTGGCTCCCTCAGGAGCTCCTCTGCCCATCATCTTTCAGGCACCTTAAAGCAAAAAGTGGAAAGGGATGGGGAAAAGCAACATTTAATGGCAATTTTATTGCTAAAAAGGAGAGTTATATTGCCTTGAATCCCTCCTGAAACTTTAATAAATATTTCATGATATTTGTTTCTTCTCTCCTTTTTTCATTTATTTCTAATACAGGACCTGCCCTGGGGCCAGATCAAAAATGCTTTTCACCTTTTGAAGATCCCAGGCAGCCTCCTAGTGTGCAGCAGCCTTGGTGTGAGCTGCCTTTGCCCCTCACACAGGAACATCCTTGGTGCCCCCGTGGGGATGTTACCCATTTCAGCACAGGAGGATGCAGCAATCAGGACATACCTGTGAAAAACGGGGTCTTTTCTTCCTGGAGCTCAGATGAGCTGTGCTCTGTAAAGATGATGTGATTTCACACAACATAGTTTTATAACTTTAATGAAGTACAAAGATCTACCAGAACTCTGGAAATAGATATCCAGAAACCACCTCGGAGCCTTCCAAGGAGCTGGAAGAGCAGGATGTACACCCTGACCTTGGCTGTGCTAATCCTCCTGGCTTTCAGCAAGCCTTTTTGCAACACCAGGATCTTTTCCCTGCCTCATTCCCTACACAGAGTCAGCAGCCTCTCTCCCAGCATCGTCCAGCTCCGGAGCAGGCAGAGCTCTGCCAGGAAACGCTTGCATTGCAGCTTCTGATGGGATTAATCGGCATCAGTTTGCTTCCACTTGGCTGTGTCTGGAGGCAGGAGATGCAGCGTGGCACAACCAGGGCAGCTGGGCAGGGACAACTCTGCAGGGACCTGGGAAAGCACAAGGAAAGGCACGCTTTGAGCTTGAAATTGTTACCCGAGGGGATAAGGAGACTGTATTTTGCACCTCATTTACCTCCTTTGTTTGCTACAAACATCCTGATCCCAGAGATGCAGACACTTAATATCATCTGCAAACATCCTGATATCTACCCAGAGATGCAGACTTAATATGATCTACAAACAACTTGGCCTCTGCTCAGGGATGTAGACACTTGGTTTTAAGAAAATGATGAACTCAGTAGTTAATTGCCTCAAGATTGAGAAGGTGTGATGAAAAAAAGAAAAGGGATATCAGGTAGGGAGAATCTGTGATTGTTTAAGGATTACCTGAAGGACATCCTTATCCTAACTAAGGATGTGGAAAGGAAATAAGCAATTTTGGGTTAAAGTAGGATTGTGTGACCTAATGAATATCTGTAATAATTGCATTAGCTAGGTGGGATTTTGAGCACTGCTTTTGTATCAATAGGCCTTTGGGGCCTTCAGTAGGTGTCCTAGTTTTGTAGAAGATCTTCCAACCTGTGCAGAATAAAAGCAATGTCTGCTCTCTAAGCAAAACACTTTGTTTGGGGAGTTTCTTTTTGTATTATTGATTTCAGGTAACAAATTGTCCTGCAGTTCTTTGTGACTCAGTTTCTTCAATTTCAAGTGTGAAGCTGAACATTCAGCCTGGACCTTGGGAATTTTCTGCACCCCTTTTTCACACCTGCCCCTGACTCTCTGATTTATCTGATATGAGACATCATTAAGCTGTCATATTAAAATACAGAGATTCTTTGTTCCTCATCTCATTTGCCTCTCTGCAATTTTTCTCTCTTTGCCAGAGGGGTTTCTCTCCCTCCCTGCCTGTCGTGTGCTGAGCCTCCTCTCCTACTCCAATTCCCACTCTGAGCAGCCACTTGAGCCAAAGCCAGAGCTGGCACAGTTGTGTCCAAGAGTCTGGAATTGCCATTTGGTGGAAAACCTCTGCTTTCAGGGGCGCAGGGGAGAGCACTGCTGGGGGAGCTGCCATCACGTTTGAATCCAGCTTGCAAAACTATTGTTTTCATATAAAAACATCAAGAAAAGGTGACAACAATTATTCAGCAGGATGTGAAGCCAGTCAGGTTTTGCTTTTCACATCCTTCTCCTCCACTTTGCAGTGAAACACTGACTTTGCCAAATCAAGGTGCCATTGCATTTGTGTGTTTTCCCAAGTGCAGGGTTATTCTTGGATTAGCCAGCGCTTCAGCTGAGTCCTTGTAAGGTCCAGAACTGCACATTGGCTCACATCAGCTGATGATGTGGCTCAAAATGTGGGTCCTTGCAGAAAATCCAGCTGTTCTAGTGAGGAGAGCAGAGTGATGGACACTGGGGAAGTGAGGATATGCCAGAGGAGCCTGGGATTAGTGCCCTTCTTGGTGCTCTATTCTTTTTAACACTTCACACCCTCAAAGCCTGGCCTTGTAGACACTTCCAGATCAAATTCCACACTTCCTTGCTGGAAACAGCTGGATTTGCCAAAGAATAAAGGAAAATGTTTTCCATTAACACATCTAACACCCCCATTAGAGCATTCTCGGGTTGTACGCAAGCGCTAATGAGATTTCACTCTGAGAACATAGCAGGAGACAATAACTGGGGCACACTTCATCCTTACAGCTGGAGTGGCTGAATTAATTGACTGTGATTAACCCTGCAGCAGGAGACAGCAGCTGTCTTGGGTGGAAGCAAGGAGGAAATTAGTTAATGCCCAGGTGATGGTTGGTGACTGGTGACAGGTATAAAACAGGTGAAAATGATAGAATCACAGAATGAGTTGGGTTGGAAGGGGCTTTAAAGCCCATCCAGTTCCACCCCCTGCCATGGGCAGGGACACCTCCCACTGGATCAGGGGGCTCAAAGCCCCATCCAACCTGGCCTTGAACACCTCCAGGGATGGGGCAGCCACCACTGCTCTGGGCAGCCTGGGCCAAGGCCTCCCCACCCTCACAGCAAAACATTTCTCCTCGAGATCTTATCTCCATCTCCCCTCTTGCAGCTGAAAACCCTTCCCCCTTGTCTTATCCCAGCACTCCCTGATCAAGAGCCCCTCCCAAGCTTTCCTGTAGCCCCCTGTCAGTGCTGGGAGGCTGCTCTAAGGTCCTCCTGGAGTCTTTTCTTCTCCAGGCTAAGTCTAATTTTAATGAAGTACAAAGATCTATCAGAACAACCATATTCTCCCTGAAAAAAATAGGGAGTTCTGGGTGTCTGTGCTGGGTGCAGACACAGAGAACAGAGGGATGGGTGGGTGCATCAGAGCAGCCTTAGCTTGTTCTTCAATTCCCTAAAGCTTTTGCTTGTCCTGTGCCCTTTACCCAGGGACCAGCAGCAGCTCTGGAGAAGTTCACTCCCAGCACGAGGTGAAGGGACCACAGCTCTTGCCTTCCCTTTGCCCCACTGCAAAGGTGTGGGGTCCTCATACCTGCAGCAGCTCAGGGCTGCATCCCAGCCTTGGCCAGCCCGGGTTATCCCGAGGGATCCCACCTGAGGGCAATGTGCTCTGCAGCCCCGAGCTCCAGATATCCTTGCGAGAGCTCCTGTCCCACGAGGGGTGCTCCAGGGATGTGCTGGGAAGCCTTCCAGGCAGAATGCAGCTTGAGAGGGAGAGACTTCTCATCTTAGCAAATAAGAAAAGGGAAAAATAAGGTGAGTGAATGTTTTATTTAATGGACAATTTAATTGCTGACATCTGTGATAAAAGCTGGTTTTTCCAAACTTGAATTTGTTTCTATCTCGGGATGAAGCAGGGATTTGGGGGCAAATTGTTTGGAGAGTCCCTTTGAGTCTCATCCAAAGAGGACAGGGAGTGAAATGTGGCACATGTTAAACATGTAAATGAGGTACTGATTTACTCATTTATCTGTTTCTTGCATGAGATCTTCTTTGGCTGCATCAAAATTGCTGTATTATTTATAAGCCTTAAACATTTAAAATTAGATGTGTGGTTTGAAAACAAAACATCAAAACCTTTATGCAAACCACATTGTTTCAATAAGAAATTAGATTTAAAAAAGCAAATTCAGAATGTTTCTGTGCTGGATCAAACCTGCTCCTCATGTGGTTTGCATCCACGTTGGATCCATTCTGTAGGACTGGGTTCTCTTTGCAGTGATTTGCAACAGTGAACTCAAAATAAACAGATCTGGTTTCATTCAGGGAATATTTCCTTGTTATTGAAAAGCATCATTTTCTGCACTGTCCCTTGACATTTCTTGGGGAAATCCTGGAGGCTTGCAGCTCCTCTGTGGCACCAGGAGATCCTGCTGGAGCCAGCAATGTGTGATGCACAGAGGCCACCCTGACTCGCTGCCGAGTGCTCAGGAGCTCAGGAGATGCTGCTTTGTCCCCGGTGGGCTGTGACAACCTCTGGAATGGCAAAGCACCTTCCTCAAGGTGGCCAGGCCCAGGATTTGGAGGGATCTGCAGAGCAGGGCTTGTTGCCACCCCTATTTAGCCCCTTGATCCAGTGAAAGGTGTTCCTGCCCGTGGCAGGGGGGTGGAACTGGATGATCTGAGGTCCTTCCCAAATCAAACCGTTCTGTGGTTCTGTTTTATCACACAAAGGTGGTGTGATAAGAAAGAAAGCAACGTGGAGATGCTCTTCCCCTTTGCCAAAGACGTTGCTTGAGGCTGAAGTGCCTGGTGTGAGGGGTTTGGTGCAGCTCGTACCCTGTGGACCCTGGCTCATCCTCAGCACTGTGCAAGCAGCTGCTTTGACACCTCCTATGGCTGAAACTGTTCACAAGAAATGCAGCAGGTCTGCCCTGGAAGGGTGAAGCACTGAACCACTCTGCAGCTGGGCAACCTCTCAGTTCCTCCCCAAGCCCCTGCCTCCAGAGAAGGCTCATGGATGCTTGCGGTCCACAGACCCCACCATCGCCCTCTTCCCTTTCCAAAAGCAAGGTGAGGTATAAATGTGACCACAAGGAGGGCCCTGATGCTCACTGCAAGGACTTGCCCTGGCTGGAGCTGCACCTTGGTGATGTGAAGAGAAGTTCTGAGGTTACTGCGGTCGTGATTTTTGTGAGGCAGAGCGCGCCGTGCCTCAGAGCATCACAGAGCCCCAGATTTAGTTGCACCACAACTTCCAGCTCTTTGTGCAACTCGTGCATTCTTCAAACGGGGGGAAAAAATGCTGATGTCCTCCCGCTTACCCACAGGGGCCGTTGCCCCAGCGTCATCACCCAATAAAGATGTCAACAGCGAAACGCGAACCGAGTCGCAGCAAAGAAGCGCAGCCGGAGTCAGAATCGCATCAGCCCGTTGGCTGCTCACTTGCAGCAAAAAGTGGAGGAAGGATCATAGATTTATGGAATACTCTGAGTTGGAAAGGACCCATGGGGATCATCAGGTCCAACTCTTGCCCCTGAACAGGACAATCCCAACATTCACACTGTGGGGCTGTGGGTGTTTGAGAAATGTATGTTGAGGCTTGGTGCTGTGACTGCTTCCTTGAGCTGTTCCAGTGCTCCATCACCCTCTGGGGGAAGAACCTTTTCCCAATGTCCAACCTAACCCTCCCCTGGCACCTTCCTGCCATTCCCTCGGGTCCTGTCATTGGTCACCGGAGAGAAGAGCTCAGCGCCTGCTCCTCCTCCCCTTGTGGGGAAGCTGTAGACCACAATGAGTGCTGCACATCATGGGTCAAGGCTCAACTCAGCAAGGAGATGTGCTATGAGTCTGTTCTGGCTCACATCACAGTGCTTAATGTTCCCAGAACTGCTTCTTTTCTCCCCATGAGGCTGGGAAGGACCAGCATCCCATCTGATCGGGTGGTCAAGGGCCATGGCCAGGCATGGGGCTGGCATCACGCGCGCTCGCTGCGCGTCCCGTGCCCGGGGACCCGAGTCGTCCTGGGGACAGCAAGAGGATCTACCAACCTGTAAAACACAGAAGAGAGTGAACTGCTGCTCCCCAAGCCAGTGGGCTGCCCTCAGTGTCAGGCCACAGATGCCACTGCTTCTTGTAGCCTGGGGTCTCCTGGCATCCTCTTCCCACTGGCCCTGATGTATTTATTTCACCACCAGTTTTGTGGTGTCCGTCAGCATGAGTCAGTGTTACCCTCTACATCTTTTCCATCTCAGCACCCACTCCACACTTGGAAAGCCAGGAATCTTACTGGAGGACAGGAAGCATTTGCTAACACCCCATTTAATGCACATTTTTTCTAAGAGCAATGGAAGAGTTGAGGGGAAAAAAAAAGGCAAGAATTGGAGGAATTGCTCATTTCATTTCCTGTGGTTTCATAATTTTGTTGCTTACCAATTTTGAATTTCACGAAGCCTGTGGTTTCCCAACAGCCCTTGTCTGTGGGGAGGAGACATTTCAGTAGCATTCTGAGCTGACATGAAATCCCAAACAAAAATAATATGACAGCAATTGGCATTCTAAGCTATGTGAGAAAGAAACACAAATACTCCGCTGGTTGCTTTTGGCCCAGAAAAGGAAGCAAAGCAAAACAGCCCCGTGTCAGAGACTCATAGAATTGTTTGGTTGGAAAAGACCTTTGAGATCATTGAGTCCAACTGTACCCGTCCACTACTAAACCAGATCCCTGAGAGCATTGTCCACCCATCTTTTAAATCCCTCCAGGGATGGGGACTCAACAACTTCCCTGGGCAGCCTCTGCCAGTGCCTGAGAACCCTTTGATTGAAGTTTTACCCAATATCAAAATCTAAACATCCTCTGGCACAACTTGAGGCCATTTCCTCTTATCCTGTCTCTTGTTATTGGGAGAAGAAACCAACACCCATCTGAGTACAACCTCCTTTCAGGAGCTGTAGAGAGCATTGAGGTCTCCCCTCAGCCTCCTCTTCTTCAGGTTAAACAATCCGAGTTCCCTCAGCTGGGCTCCAGACACTTCCCCAGCTCTGTTCCCCTTCTCCAGATGAGCTCCAGCCCTTCAATGACCTTCTTGTATCGAAGGGCCCAAAACTGAACCCAGCATTTGAGATGTGGCCTCATCAGTGTTGAGTAGAGGCGAATGATGACTTCCCTGCTCCTTTTGGCCATGCTATTTCTGATCCAATCCAGGATGCTGTTGGTCTTCTTGGCCACCTGGGCCACTGCTGGTTCTTATGTCAGAAACAGAGATCACCTGGAATCCTGAGTCTCCATGGAGGATGTCCCCAAGCATGGCCAGAGCCTCGCAGCCCCACAGGCCTGCAACAACCACTGGCTTTTGTGAGCAGAAAATGCCCAATTGCATGTCACAGGATAAAGAACGGGAGAAAAGGAGAGTGGAAAAGAGGAAAACATCTTCCTAAGTAAACAAATGAGCAGCACAGCACACCTCTGCTGTCAGCCTCACTCAGAGGGTGGTTTGCATCCCTGTCAGCACAGGCCGTCGCATCCAGGTGAGGAGAAGGCTCCTGGCAGGGTTCAAGTGTGTTCCCAAATCACCTGAGGGAGGAGCGGTCAGGAGAGCATCCCACCTCTGCTGAAGGCCAAGTGTAGGGTGGGAGTGGGGTGGTTCTGCCTTTCATCTTTGAGCAAATCCCTCTCCTGGCTGGGGAGCTCAGCACGGGCACCGGCTCCGCTTACGGCCCAGGCTGTCCCATTCCCATGAGCTTGACCTCTGTCGGAGGAGTGAAGTGGGGGCACCAAAGAGACGTTTGTCCTGTTACAGCTTAATGGAAAGCTCAGGGATGTCAGCAGAACAAGTCCCTCTGCCTCAGGTGGCCTTGGAACGGGTCTGGGATGGATGAGGGGGCAGCGCTGCTCCCCGCTGACCTCGGCAGCCGGAGGTGAACCTTGTGCAACAGCTTAGAGCGGGATGGAAACCCATCCCCAAGTGTCTCTCTGGACCAACACAGGCATGGTGGTTGATTAGATACAGTAATAGCTGCTAACACCCTCCTCTGGAAACTTTTGAAGAGTTAGCTTGTGTTTATTGAAAATAAACTTTCAGAGGTGAAGAGAAGCCGGTTGGTGCAGAAAATACGTTTGTGAGCTCAGAATTTATAGCCTTCCTCCATAAAGCTGTCCAGAATCTGCAGATCTTTGCTTCAGATACTCATGTTAGAATAATTTTCATTCTGTTAAATGAAAAGTGCTTTAAGTTTGGCAGGGCTGAGCTGCTCATGCTCTCACCACTTCATAAATAACACTTTATAATAACAGCTCGGAATAAAACACACACACACACACACAAAAAATGGGGAGGGGGAAGGGGGGCCAAGGTCTGCACCGAGCGCTCCTTCTGAGCTGTAAATACCTCTCACCATGACGTCAGCTGCTCTGACAGAGGATCTGCCCAAATCACTTCCACATGTGTAGCCAGAAGATGGGCTTTACCTGGACTTTCCACTCATGGAGAGATGTGGCTCGCAGTCCTGGCACTGCTCTCCCATGGCTCATGGATGCAGCCTCCTCTCTATTTTTGGGTTAATCAGTTACTAATATTGGACAGCGCAAGCTCGTCAAAAGCATCTTATTTTTGTTTCTCCTCACACTTTTTCATCCTCTAAATAAAAATGACTTCACACTTTCCTGAATGTCTCCAATATGATTTAATTCAAAACATGCAGTCACGGGAATGGGAAGAGGGTGAATTCTGCATTAGGACAGAAACCAGAGCCTGCGTAACGACAGAGCGAGACGGTCCCATCTCTGGGAGGGCAATGAAGTAAGTGTGAAAGAACAAACTTCTTGCTGCAGAAGATGCACTCAACCATTTGAGGCTTAACTGCAACATCCAAGGGCTCTGAGGGCTGGAGCACCTCCCGTACAAGGACAGGCTGAGAGAGTTGGGATTGTTCAGCCTGGAGAAGGCTCCAGGGAGACCTTAGAGCAGTTTCCAATACTGAAAAGAGGCTCTAGGAAAGCTGGGGGGGGGGGGCTCTTGATCAGGAAGTGCAGGGATAAGATGAGGGGGAAGGGTTTTCAGCTGAAAGAGGGGAGATTGAGATGAGATCTTAGGAAGAAATGTTTTGCTGTGAGGGTGGGGAGGCCCTGGCCCAGGTTTCCCAGAGAAGTGGTGGCTGCCCCATCCCTGGAGGTGTTCAAGGCCAGGCTGGATGGGACTTAGAGCCCCCTGATCTGGTTAAAGATGTCCTTGTTCCTGCAGAGGGATTGGACTGGATGACCTGTAAGTGTCCCTTCCAACCCAAACCATTCCATGGTTCTAGGATTCCATGAACATTGCCGAAACTGGATCTGTGGCTGGAGAGGTCCTTCTCCTGTCCCACAGACTGTGGCAGCCAAAATCTTCCTGAAGCCTGGGGACACTCAGTCCTCCCCATTCAGTCGGTGACAGAGGCAGCATCCTTGTGTTCTGAAACACAGAGGCCCTGGGTGGCTCATCAGGGCGAAACCAAGGGGCAGCCACAGCCTCCTGCTGTCCCCACCACATCTCTCCCACTCAGCTGGAGTGCTCTGGCCCTACTAGGAAAACGGAGCTTTTTGGACCAATAATACTCTTAACGACCCTTAAAAGTTGTTTACCAGCCCTTGATGGGGCTGAATTAATGAAATCTGCCCAGCCATGGCCTGGGTGTGCCTGACCCAGGGAGGGATGTGCCCCTCACCCTGCAGAGCAGCCTCGGGGCTGAACGTGACCCCCCCACACTCTCTGGATGGCTTGAAGAAGGCTTTTTCTCCCCACACGGCTTTGTACCCATGATTTTAATTAGCCAGCTCTGTGAAGTGGTTTGGGGATGCAGCTCGTATGAAAGGCACAGTAAAAAAGAGCACAGTCGAGTACTAAATAGCAGAAGGACGTGGCCACATGTGGCAGATGTTAGTCACATTGCTGAGCCCTTTGTCTGGGAGCACTGGGCCACATAGAAGGAACACACTAGGAATGGTTCAGGAGTCGAGCAGGCACTCAAAATTTATGTATTTTAGCCAAACCCTTGAGAAATGTATGTATAATAACCCTTTGCTAACATCTAAAATAGCATTTCCAGCACATATTTGACTTGAGACATGAGTTTTAACCCATATCACCGGGTGCTGATGCTCAGACTCATCATCTCCAAGAGTGGGTGCTCAAATGAATGACTCTCAGGTGGGTGTTTTCCAAGCCAGAGCAAGGAGGCCTCCAGCTCGTGGAAGGGTGGCAGCTCGTCACCCAGCTCCGGGCTTCGTTATCCAACCCCAGCTTTTGTGTAAGGGAGGGAGATCTCTGTGGCTTTGGCTCAGGGCAGACAATGATGCCATGAGTGCAGAGTTTTTCTCTGTGCCAACGAGTCTAACCTAATAAAAGGGGGAAATTTCCACTGACCACAGGGGAGCAGGATGGTTGAGACAGAAAAAAGAGGTGGAAAATTATTTATGACAGTGTAATTGCATTTGAGACAACTCGTATCCAGCCAAGATTCCACAAGAAATTTAGGAAAGAACAACTTTAGGTCAATCTGATTTGTTGTCCTGTGTGTGTAGGGGGAGAAATTTCCCTTGTGAAAATTGGACTTTGCAACTGTATAAGAACTCATAATCAAAATTAATGTGGAAAATAAATTGCTGGCTGGTATCCCTGTCAGCAACGGACACTCACTTTAACTCTACCATCCTTGACAGCCGCACGTCCCGGCCTCCCCAGCCCCATTTTCGTCTGATTCGTTTAAAATCTGGTTTTACTGTCCCTGGGGCTGGAGGGAAGAACAAAAGGATGCCAGGGCAGGGTGGCAGAGGCTGTGTAACTCCAGCTGGGTGAGGAGGGGCCGGCTCACACCCAAGTGCAAGGGCAGGACCCTGCTCGCTGATCCCTGTCCGCGCAGGGCGGTGCCTCGGTGCCTCCCCAGGGTTGGGTCCCAAAGAGGGGACAGATCCCCATCCTGCTGAGCTCTGGGGATCCGTTCTCTCCTTCTCGGGCTCCTCTGGCCACCCTGGGATGTCCCGACTGCTGTCATCTCCCCCACACACACAGGCCAAGCCCCTGCCCATCTCCCTCATTCTGTTACCTGTTGCAGGAGCAGCTCTGGGAATGCTGAGTTTCAGACACTGCCCAGGTTGCTCCACCTCTCCCTGTGTCTTCTTGGAGCTCTCAGGGCCTGGTGCTGCTCCCTGCCCAGTGCAAGTGCTCACAGCTTGAGAAAACGAGGGGTCTGTGCTTCTCTCCAACCCCAGCTGGGCTCTTCGCATCGCACTTCGTGGCAAATTTTTCCTTCCAGCAAGAAAGACAGAAACCTTCAATTTTTCAAATAAAGGTGAGAGTTTCATGAACTCCTGCTCGAGTCTCTCTGGGCTCATTCAGTTGAGTCCAGAACCTGGAGCTTTAAGGAAAAACACCACTTACTGCAAACAGTTAAGTCCTTGTAAGACCAAAGACTTCTTGGTCTCTCCAACAGAAAATCAGGACCACAGAAGGATCATGGAATCGTGGAATCATTAAGGTTGGAAAAGACCTCTAAGCTCATCCAGCCCAATCATCAACCCAGCCCCACTGTGCCTACTAAACCGTGTCCAGAAGCACCACATCTACACAGTTTTTGAGCCCCTCCAGGGATGGAGACTCCACCACTGCCCTGGGCAGCCTCTGCCAAGGCTTCACCATTCTGGCAATAAAGAAATTTTTCCTCATATTCAATATAACCCTCCCCTGGCAGAACCTGAGGTCATTAAAGGAGCCACAGGCCGTGACACCAGGGAACATTGCATGGGATCTGGAGGTGCCATCTCTGCATGGAGAGGTTACTGGATTCTAACCTGGCTCCATTAGAGGATGTGCTTCTAATTCCAGTGGTTAATTTTATTATGTATCATTTCCCTCCATTATTTGGTTCAAAAGATGAAGACTAAACGTAGATTTTTAAATTGTCCAGATTTCAGATATTGCCCTTGGGAAAGCTCCAATCTCCTCTTTTGTTTTCATTTCATTTTTTTGCAGGTCTGCAAATGTGTTTGTTTTAATAATGCAGCTGCAGGACAGATTAAAAAAGCAAGTATCACTGGCATTTAATATCTCTAATCCAGCGGTAAGACAAGCCTGCCGACTGTTTGCTTAATGTTCAACATCCTTTTCTGATTAAGCCAAAGGTTTGAAGTGATTATAGTTTATTTACAACAAAAGTGGACTTAAATGAGAGTTAATTCCTCCCCCTCCTCCCTCATTGGGCCGGTTGCCAGTTACCATGTGTCTGCTTGGCTCCTTCTTCGAGAGTATCCACAGAAGCCGTGGGCAGATGTTCCCACCAGGGCCCTTGGAGAAGGGATTCTCCTCAGAAGCCTCTGGGGTGGGGGCGCCCCTGGGGTCCCTGCTCACCCCACGGTGCAGCGGCCATCACATGGGGGCTTGTCCTGGCACTGCTGCTGGTGGCCCTCTTGGGTGGATTCCCTGCAGAAGGTTCAGCATTCCTTCAGTTAATGGACATGGATCTGTTGGAGCAAGTCCAGAGAAGGCCATGGAGATGATCTCAGGGCTGGAGCACCTTCATATGAGGACAGGCTGAGAGAGTTGGGGTTGTTCAGCCTGGAGAAGAGAAGGCTCTGGGGAGACTTTAGAGCAGCCTCCCAGGACTGAAAGGGGCTCCAGGAAAGCTGGGGAGGGGCTCTTGATCAGGGAGTGCAGGGACAGGATGAGGGGGAAGTGTTTTCAGCTGAAAGATGGGAGATTGAGGTGAGGTTTCAGGAAGAAATATTTTGGGGTGAGGGTGGGGAGGCCCTGGCCCAGGTTGTCCAGAGCAGTGGTGGCTGCCCCATCCCTGGAGGTGTTCAAGGCCAGGCTGGATGGGGCTTTGAGCCTCCTGATCCAGTGGGAGGTGTCCCTGCCCATGGCAGCGGGTGGAACTGGATAGGCTTTGAGGTCCCTTCCAAACCAACCCATTCTATGATTCTATGATAATTATTCAGGGATGCAATTGCACCTGCTGGACATGGAGCTCTGGCTGCTTGGCTGAGAACTCTCTGACTGCTCCAAGCCCCTTCCCACTGTGCACCACATCCTCCAGTATCGATGCTGCAGAGGGGTGATGCTCACTGGCACGGACTAGGAGACAGTAGCAGCACCAGGGACCATCTTTCCCAAAAGCCCTTTCTCCCCAGCAGGCAGGTGTGGGTTCTTCTCAGGAACCTGGTGGCCTCAGACCTCCCTGGGGCAACTTCAGAAAGCAGGGGGGGACACCGGGAGCCTTGGTACAGGGGGCCAAAAGGCTCCCAGTTCACAAACGTGGCTGCAGATCTTTATGGTCCCCGATGGGCAGCTCATCATGGCTGTGAGCAGAGAGCCTGTTTGCCGCTTCCAAGGCCTCATTTGGCTGTTAATTGGAAGTAATTTTCCTATAAAAATGTAAAATTGTTTCTGCAAACAGAAGGCCGAGCGCGCGCCGACGTGGTGAAATGCCACGAGCGTGGCTCCGCGTCGGAGCTGGTGGAGGGGTCACCCTGCTGCCAGGGAGGGATTTGACATTCCCAGCAGCGGCGGCAGCTCAAAGGACACAATAACGGCGGCAGGACCCCAGCACTGCCCATATTACTACCTAATGGATCAATGGAGACCTCGGCTCTCACCGGCAGGGAGTGCGAAAAAGAAAGACACAAAAGCTGCAGAGAGTGAATAAACTCAATTAGATCGCTGTAATTGCAACAAGAATTAGTGTGGGGGTCGGGCACATGTGCCGTCTCGGAGCAGTAATTAAAAGTGCAGTGTTTGCCATGCTGGGGAGGTGGCCTGCTGGGTCCCAGCAGTGCCCTTTGAAAAGCTCCACGATGGAGCTTCTAGCCTGGATAAATACAAATGTCAGTGCCTCGCAGCCCGTGGGGGGACTCTCAATCCACAGCCCAGTGGGAGAATCCCCTGCTTTACATTCCCAACAGTTGGGCTAATTTCAGAGTCAGGCTTTGATGTGCTTTGGGGAGCCCTGTGCGCTACACACTTTCCCAGCGATGCACACCCCCCCCCTCCCTTTCTCAAATGCTTTATTAATTTTCTCCTGTGGTTTTTTTTATCCTCCCTTTCTCTTGGGCCTGCCTGCAACTTCTCTTTTGTGCTCGCCCAGCGGGGTTCATAGCGGAGAATTTATATCATTCTGAAATATATCTAAAGAAGGGATAAAAGAGGAGATGTAGGAACCTGCAGAGACTTTAGCAATGACCAGTCCTGGGAGCCAGGGTTCTCCTCCTCTGGCCACCAGCACCGTGTCCCCCCAGTGCTGATAACAACAGTTTCCCAGCTGCCTTCAAGGCTGTTGTTCCTCATCTCCACCATCAGCACAGAGAAAGGAACAAGTGATCTCCCAAGGGACAGCAAAGGTGACACCAAGCTGTTAATAACCAGGGCCATTAGTGCTCCACAACAGCCACACAGTGGGCAGGATGGAGCAGCCAGGCTTCCCAGCCTGGTTTCTGCAAAGCCAGGTCAGAACCCCCATGGGGACCAGCCTTCCCCACCTGCTCAGGGCTGGTTGCCACCACGGAAGGCTGTGATTCAGCGATGCCAGCGGCACGAGCGTAGCATCCACCGGCTGCTGGCAGGGCAGGGTGTGTGCAGGCAGTGATGCTGCCAGGGAGTGGGATGCCTTGTAGCACTGCTGGGGTGTGAGATGTCTGTGGCTCTGCCAGGGTATGGGATGCTCATGGCAGTGCAGGGGTGTGGGATGCTGGTGGCTCTGTCAGGGTGTGGGATGCTCATGGCACTGCTGGGGCGTGGGATGCACGTGGTCCCTGATCCACCTCCAGATGCACAAAGGCAGCACATAGGTGTGCCTGGCACAAGGTCCTGCCCATACTTCCATGGTCCATGGTCATCTCCTCAGCCCTGCACCATTCCTGTTGCTCTCTGGGAGCATCCAGCACCCGCCAGGCACTGCAGCTGCAGCCGGGGCGTAGGGAGCATCACTGCTGGTGTGTGCAATCTTACAGGTTTTGATTGTGCCAGAGCCAAGCACCCCTGTGAAATCCCCTTTATCCCTCTGCCCTGCATCCCACCCTGCTGCTGGGTGGTGGTGACATCCTGACGGCACATTGAGAGGAGCAGGGCTGCTCAGCTCCTTCTAGACCAGCATCAAGCTCCCTTCCTGTTTTTTATTATCAACCGAATTTGGCATGGAGGGGATTCTCTCCCCACATCCCGTTGGCACACAAAAAGCCCAAAACCCAGCAAAACCATTGTTTGTGCTCGAAGGGCGGAGTCCAGGGTGAAAAGAACAGCGTGTTTTAGAGCCCAGAGCTAGGAACCTTTAGAGCATCTGGAACAGTTACTGGGACAGGGGCGTTACAATTAAATAAAAATGGGTGATTACAGGACGGTTCCCTGGCTCTGACATCCACAGGGGCAGTCACAGCACATGCCTGAGCATGCAGTTAAGGGGATTCCTCTGCTGCAAGCCCTGAATAAATGGGGTTTTCATCAGGAAAAGTCTGAGGTCAGCCTGGCTGCCTCACACAGGATGGAGGAGCGTGGCTGCCCTTTGCCAGGACATGATGCTGAGACATCTCCCAGTGAAAGGAGCCTCATTCCTCAGGGCCAGAGAGGCACCAGGGCCCCGGAGGAGCCAGAATGCAGCAGTGATAGTTCCCACCCAGCCTCAAGCCGAGCCTGTGCTGCTCCAGCCGCCTCTCCCAGGTCTCCAAAGGCACGGGGTGTTCAGCCTTGGCTGCCTTTTTGCAGCTGGGATGGACTTCTGAGCCAGAAACGCAGCTTTCTCTTTTAAGAAGTCCCTTAGGAGCATTCGTGCCCAGTCCCTCCAGTTCCTGCTGTTCAGAGAGAACTGGCAGGACTGGACAGTGCAGCTTTTGCACAGATATACAAGTCCTGCACCAAAAAATCCTCGGCCCTGTCCTCCGAAATATGCTGTTTTCATTAAAGTAGTGAAATCGGATTTCAAAAAAGCCAGGCTTTGGATAGTGGCCCTTGATTTGGGCCTGATGAACAAGATCCAGAAGCAAAACAAAGGCTGTTTCCACAATGGTTGGAGGGAAAGGGAACCGGTCCAATTGCAAAACTTGGATCCTGGCACCGAGGGAGTCTTTGTGTGCGAGACCTGTGGCAATGGATGGCAATGACTTTGGGAAATTCAATACTCGCCCAGCTCATAAACAGAAAACAAGGAAAATAAACTTGGGCAGATGGGAGGAAGCAGAGAGCCAAGGCGTGGAGTTCTGCTCGGCTGGAAAAGAACCCGTCCATCCCAGGCAGAGGGTTCTGGGCTCGGCGGCAGCTGAGGACGAGCTCGAGGCTGCAGTGCTGGGCACTGGGCAGCAGCAGGAGGCGGCAGCCACTCCTCTGCCAAGGGCACTGGGCTGGAGGAGAGGCCACGGGGACCCAGGGCAGGTGGGGAGCAGTGGGGCAGCACGGCCAGAGCCCCTTTGCCCCAGGACGGGAGCAGGGCTGGTGCTGCACTGTGGCTCAGCCCAGGGACACGGTGGCAAGGGAGGTGACAGATCACCTTGTGTCAGTCCACGTGGAAGCTGGAAACACTCAGCTTGCAGAGGTGACAGGGATGGGCCAACAATTTGAATAGAAAAGGCTTTTCCCTGCCAGCCTCCTCCTGGCACCCGCTGGTGCGTGGGGCAGCCGGATCCCTCCCGTAAACCCTCGCGGTTGTGCAACGTCCCAGAGCAGCTCCTCGTCTCAACGTTGCCACCTCCTCCTGCCTGCTCACAGCTTCCTGGCAGAGGAGGGCCAGGATCCGTGTGCTGGGTGCCCGGGGGTGGGAAGCAGAGCCTGTTCAGGTTAAACCATTCACCGTGTGCGCTGTGCAGCAGAAGAGCAGCCCCACGATGAGCATCAGAGAAGGACGCGACGGCTGGGGATGTGACAAGAGCTGCAATGGGATGAGGGCAGCAATTAAAGGTTCAGTGAAACAAATGACTTTTTTCAAAAGCCATTGAGAAGCAGAGATGATGACCCCATAAAACCTCAAATCCGCTGCCAGACGATGCCGCCTTGCTCAAAAACACAAGAACTAACTGTTCCCCCTTGGCCACAGGCAAAAGGAATCAGTATTTAGACCATTTATGGGCCACAGAGGGTCAGCAAAGATATAAGATCTGTGGATTCATTGAATTCCCTCGTTACCACAACCCTACATTTGCAATTACAGATTCATGAAGCTCAGCATCCTGCCTGGACACACACTGTATGCGCAGCCACGGAGCCCAGCCGGCTGTGCCATGCCAGGGGCACCCCAGAGTGACAACATCACACGAGAGCTTCCCCAAAATGTGGTGCTGGGGTGCTGGAGTGTCCCATCAGCCAGCTGCCATAGGAGCAGCATGTGTGTAGGGACAGCCTATAATGTTTTTGAGTCCTGACAAGTTGGCATTCTATTGGTTCAGGAAGAGAAGCAGCGTCCTCCCCTCCCTAATCAGCAATTATCAGTGTTTATTTCAAGTTTTAAACTTCTGGCTCATAAAAGGAAAGCCACAAAGAGTGGAGAAGCACATCTGAGCTGTGCATGATGCAATGTGACTGCCAATCCCTGTGCAGCACCAGCCCAGCATCACCAAACCCGCTGGTGGGATGGGGTACCCCTGGATATGGGAAGCAGAGGTCAGGTTGGTCCATTCCCAGCCAGCACCACTGCCCAGGACCCAATCCTGGTCCTGTTTCTGCAGCCAGGTAGGCTTCACCATTGGTCGAGGGGCAGATCCCATCTGGCCCCTGTCCCTGCCATGAGGAAGCCTTTGCCTGCTCAAAGCAGCTCAGACAGAGTAAAGAAATCCAAGCCAGCCACCTACTGCTCCTCCTTGGAAATTCATAGAAGCATCGTTGGCCTGACCTTCCTTTCTGACAAAGAATGGCACGAGAAATACTAAAGTGATAAAATACAGTGGATAATACTTTGTTGGAGAAAAAAATCATAAATCAGTACGAGAAGCACAGTTGAAATGGTATTTTAGGAGGATATGTCAGAGACACTGGCCAGCCATTACATTTCACAGGTTTAGTTTCAGGGCTTCAGGAGATTGCTGGCATCACCTGAAAGGGAGAGGAAAATTATAAACACATGGCAGGAGCTCTGAGTGAGATGCAGAAATCTGGAGGATAATCCTTGTTGCTATTTGAGATATAACCAAACAGCCACAATAAAGAATTCCACTCACCTGCCTGGGCACTGCCTGGCTGTAACATTTAATGCCATCGAGATTAGAAACACTTCTGTAGGGTGGGTGGATCAGATATTTTATGAGGACTGGGTTTGCTCAGACCTCATCTGGCCTTCTTCAGCCTCCACTCCCCCAGCCAGCAGATCTGCTGCCCCATGAATGTTGGGACGCTGAGTGGGACCTGGACACCAAGGGCAGGGGCACCTTCAGCCACCACCACCACTCAGCTCCTTCTGCCCTGCAGCCACCACTGTGTTCTGGGCTCTACAGCACCTGCACCTTCCTCATCCTCACTGAGACAATAATCCAGTGCAAGTCCTGTGCTCAGAGCATGCTGAGAGCAGAGGCCAACTGCAACGCTGCCGAGACCCACCTGTCCCTGCCCAGGGTGCAGGCAGCCAGAGCCCGTGTCACCCTTGCTGTCACATGGACATTGCATCCTGCCCACAGCAGGATGCTGCTGCCAGCTGAACTTCTCAGGGCTGAGCCCAGCCCCAGCATCACCAGCCACTGGTTTCTGCTGGAAGGCCCAGAGGCTTCAGCAAGTGTTATTTGCCAGCATGTCAGGATGCAGGATGCTGCACCAGAGCACTGCCAGAATGTGGGAAGCTGTACCAGGGGACTTCCAGGATGAGGGAAGCTGTACCAGGGGGCTGCCAGGATGAGGGATGCTGCACCAGAGGAGCTCCAGGACATTGATGCTGTACCAGAGGAGCACCAGGATACAGGATGCTGTACCAAAGGAGCACCAGGACAAGCGATGTCACACACGAGGAGCACCAGGACACGTGGTGCTGCACCAAGAGAGCACCAGGACATGTGATGCTGCACCAGGGGAGAATCAAGATGTGGTTCTGGAAAGGCATTCAGAAGCCTTGTGAGTCTGAGTTCATTCCTGGGAATAAAAGTCTTAACTTAGTGGCAATGTGCAGAAGCAAAGTGCTTGGAGCTCAGGGATATCTATGTAGACACAGCAGGAAAGCCAAGGAGCACCGTCTGCAGGGGCTGCGGAGCTGGGAGCCTCTGGATCCGAGGAGATTGTTACTATACTTCAGATTATATAAATAACTCACTGACTAAAACCACATGTGACCACATTCTGTTCTCCATCCCTCAGTGCTCTGCCGACAGCACACAGGCTCTTGCAACACTTGTTTACTAGGAAGGCTGTATATAAAGTGAAAATAATTTGCTAGGTCTTATGTTTCCACTTTAATTCTCAGTGTATAAAAAAAACCTGTGAATTTGCTAATGGGCTTTGAAAATGTATTTTTAAAGCTGGGGCAGCATGAGTTGGTGAGTTGTTACAAAGGATTACAGAAGGAACAAGGTTTCCTAGGAAAATTATTCCCTTGAGAAAATCTGTAACAGCTGAAAGGCCAGGACCTGCTTCTTTTCAAGAAAATAAACACATTTCTGCGTCCAAAATCCAGATTCATTTTAGGTATGAAATGAGTTTGTTTGTCCTTCGGTGTTTACATACTTCCTGTAGGCTTTGCTGTTTGGGTTAATGTGTTGGAAGGCCAAATACATATCACAAATTCCCTCTACAAAGGAAGATTCCTGTTGCATCTTTAAAGCACACTTTTGGACAGAGATAAATGGCTGGGAGCGTCGGGAACGTTAGAGCCAGATGGTCAACTGAGATTGCTTTGTAGGTTTCTGTGTTTCACTCCAGAGTTGATCTTGCATAAAAAATATTTTCTTAGCATTCGTTATGGCTTGGAAACCTTGGGAGGGGAAGGGTTTGCAAATGGTCTGTGCTGAGGGGCCACAAATCTTCAGCTCTCTTCTCCCTGGACATTAAAATCTGTGCGTTTGGGCTTTCTTTGTACTCAGGGCTAACTCAAAGCTTTTGGTTTGATGGTTAAACCGTGTCTGTGTCTGAGGGAGCAGCTCCTCCTGTGTGCTGGGGACAAGGGAATCCCACGTTGGACTTCTCCAGGGAGTTCCCTGGTGTTTCACCTTCACAGCCTAAACTTCCCATGAGTTGGTGAATGGACTCTGAGTTGGAAACCAGACACTCACCTGGAGCCCCGTGTCCAGCTCTGGAGTCCTTGGCACAGGAAGGATGTGGAGCTGTTGGGGAGAGTCCAGAGGAGGCCACAGAGATGATCTGAGAACTGGAGAACCTCCCAGGCTGAGAGAGTTGGGGTTGTTCAGCCTGGAGAGGAGAAGGCTGTGGGGAGACCTTAGAGCAGCCTCCCAGGACTGAAAGGGGCTCCAGGAAAGCTGGGGAGGGGCTCTTGATCAGGGAGTACAGGGATGGGATGAGGGGAAGGCTTTTCAGCTGAAAGAGGGGAGATTGAGATGAGATCTTGGAAAGAAATATTTTGGGGTGAGGGTGGGGAGGCCCTGGCCCAGGTTGCCCAGAGCAGTGGTGGCTGCCCCATCCCTGGAGGTGTTCAAGGCCAGGTTGGATGGGGCTTTGAGCCTCCTGATCCAGTGGGAGGTGTCCCTGCCCATGGCAGGGGGTTGGAACTGGATGGGCTTTGAGGTCCCTTCCAACTCAAACCATTCCATGATTCTCCACAAACAGTTGCTAATTCTTCCTCCACAGCCAGGAACAGAGTGTGAGGGCAACAAGTGATGCTCAGATTTATAATTTCACAAGTTAATTTCATGAGGGCTGCTGGGGACAGGCTCTGCCAATGCTTTGGATCATTGTAGAGGGCTCCCCAGCAGCTGTTTCTCTTTCCCATCACTCCTGCATTTCCCATCCCTGGGAGCTGCCTCCTTCCCCAGTGAGGTGACACAGAACCAGGAGATCTGTGCAGGGTTAGATTTTCAGTTGCAATAATCTTCTATCTCTGGGCAGTTATACCAGTTTCCTCCTTTCCATACCCACCTCTTTGTCTCCTGTGAGAGGATTGTGCTTGAGTTTCTGCACCACCTTAATTAGAATCAGCCAGAGCTGCTGATCCATACACCTTAGGCTAATGGCAGAGAAGGACTTAACTGATCCTGTGGGAAGAGGGCTGGAATTGCCACGAGGCTTGTCTGACATGAATGAGCTTTTAAGGACTGCCAGCTCCTGAATGGACACAAGGAGGATCAACAACAGCATCCACTTCTAATAACCAGCAACCAGTGGCAGCAGCGCATATGGGGACAACGTGGTTGAGCTTGAAATAAACCCTGGAGGTGTCAGGGCAGTGGATAAGGACTGTGCTGGCAGCACAAAGGTGGAAAAGATGAAATTCTGAAAGCTGGGGACACAAAAAATGCTGCCAGCCTGGATGTGAGTGCAAGGCTCCAGACTAAGGACCCTAAAACGCCGCAGTCGGGTTGGCTAAGAGATGCTGGCGGGTTTTGGAAAGGACATCCTGGGCTGTTGTAAAACAGCTGCTGCACGGTTCCCACCAGGGACACATCTCCAGGCAGGGACTTGTACTCCTTGGAGCCCAGCAGCAGGAGTTTGGGTGAGAAACAGGGGAGAAAACCACAAAACCAGGTGGGATTTGACCCTCTGGGTGCTGAGGAAAGGGAGTAGAGACAGCCACGCGGTTCACAGGCAGTGGCTCTTTCAGGCACCATCAGCAGGTAGTGCCAGCTACATCCTCTCCTGGTGTGGAGAAAGGATGCCTCCCTGGCAAACATGGTTTATAAAATACTTCCCACAAGGCAGGATGATATCCTTGCTGGGTCCCCCTCCTGCCAGTCCTGGTGGGGTGACCAAGGGGCACCACACTGTCCTGCCCTTCCATTGCCCCAGCACCACCAACTCCTCCACACCCAGTCCAGCTGCACAGAGGGGGCTTAGAATCATAGAATCATCTGGTTGGAAAAGACCTCTGAAATCATTGAGTCCAACTGTACCTGTTCCCTTACCAAACCATGTCCCTAAGAAACTCATCTGCCCATCTTTTAAACACCTCCCAGCCCTGACTCTGAGCAGCTCTTGGAGGCCCAAGCAGCAGCAGCCACATTTAAAGTATTGTAAATGATCTTGCAAAGTTCTCCACTGAGCAGGGGCAGCAGAGCTTGTGCAGAGGAGCAACAGCTAAGTTTAAACATCTGCTTCTGTGAATTCCTATATTGTAATAAAATAAGCCTTCTCACAGATTTCACGTCCTCTCTGCCTGGGCATCACTGAATCGTGAAGGGAGAAACTTCTCTGTTGTTTTGGGAGGAACAAAGAGACAATGAGCATCTGGTGAGGTGTCCTGGCAGCCTCCTGCACTCTGAGCCTGCATCTCCCACTGGCAGCGGTGGCCCCGTGTCCTGGGCCAATAACTGCCTGACCCACAACACCCCAAACAGCACAGCCTGGAGGGAAACTGTGTTCTCCATGGCCAAGGAGTGTGAGGTAACCTTGCTGCAGCACTCAAAGACCAAGCAGAGCATCCTCCAAACAGAAAGAGGCACTAGGAAAATGCCTGCAATCTGGATCCCCCCTTTTTGGCCCCCACTCAAATGAAAGGGCAACAAAGAACTGGTTAAAAACTCACAGTCTTAATGAAGGCCAGAAAGGACCATTCCCTGTGGCTCATCCATCCCCTGCAGACCACAGGTTCAAGCCATTCCCTGTGCAGGGCTGTGTGCCCGGAGGCTGCAGCCAGGACTGACCTTGGCCAGGGGGACCGTGCATCTCCAGAAACGAGGGCATTTCTGCCTTAGCAGCATTACTGGTTTCTCACCCAGGAGTGGAGACCTTACTCTTTGCTCCAGGGAAGCATCTGATGACCTCCAGTGGAAGGAAGGGATGTGCTGATCTGGGCTGTGATGCTCAGCCAGAGCTTCCCTTCCCTTATGGGAGAACAATTACTGGGTTGTCCCCCCAAGAGCTGCCAGACAGCAGCTGCCTGCAGGCTTTGTCCAGGTGCTTCTCTTGCTTTGAAAGGCTTTCCCTGCAAAATATGAATCTACTGGAGCAGGTGGTTCAGCAGAGGGAGTGGGCAGGGAAACATGCTGGGAAATTAACAGTGCAAAGCTGAAGCAAGCTGGGTTGGATCATGTTTTGCATTAAACACGGAGCAGCCTTTATTCCCTGGGAGCAGCACAAAGCTGGGCTATCCCAGACCTGGGCAGCAACACACATCCCCTGGGCTCCTCCCCACCCTGCTGCCTGCTTTGTGCCCGCTCTGCCTTTCATTATTGCCCCCAAATATCCTGGTGTGAGCACACTTCCCAACCGAGCTGCTCAGCAGGCTCTCCAGCCTGCCCAGTGTCCTCTGAGGACAGGAGAAAAAGTCATCAGTGTCAACAGTCCCATCCCTGGAGGTGTTCAAGGCCAGGTTGGATTGGCCTTTGAGCCCCCTGATCCAGTGGGAGGTGTCCCTGCCCATGGCAGGGGGGTTGGAGATGGATGGGTTCTAAAGTCCCTTCCAACCCAATCCATTCTATGATTCTATGATTACAAAAATACCAGGAGAGCCCCCTCTGCCTCAGCTGGGTGGTTCTCAGTGACACAGTCTGTAGCACATCACACCCGCTCTGTTTATGGGAGGCAGGCACGTTTCAGAGCCCCTGGGCTTATTTTAATCCTACCACTTCTGAGAGATGAAAGGCCCACGAGGCTGTTGAAAGCCAGGGGGGACATTTGGCCGCAGCCACCCTTTGGGGATGATAAATTGGTGATGGGGGAAAGCAACGGGTAATGCAATGAGCTCAGCTGTAAATGTGTGCAGACAAAGTGGGTTCACTGAAATCTGAGCATTTCAAGGAGGGGAACGTGACCCCCACTGCCCAGCCCAGCCTTGCCCTCCCCAGGGGCTCCTCTTGCCTGGTACCTGCTTTCCTGCATCGCCGCTGGCGCGAGCACGGAGAGCGCAACCATAAATCTTCAGGAGCCATTTTTCAGTGGGACCAGATTCCATTTAGTCCACACACTCACCAGTCTGTTTGAGAGGAGGGATTTCATTTCTTTGCTTCTTTTTGTCAGGATGGATTTACTGATCCCAAACACGTTCCTCACACTTTATTCAGGGCTTTAATGCGCATCGTTTCCACCGCTGAGCTGTCACCAGCCTGTCGGAGCTGGATAGGCCGACAGGCAATGCATTCCCCTTGCCCTCTTGCTCTCCCTGCCAGATGTGGAGCTGTGAGGATAAAGCAGCCAAGATATAACTTGACTTTTGCAGGTTTATTGCTATTCCACTTCCATTCAGGGCCAGGCAGGCCTGGACATCCCCCTCCAGCCACATTCCCAGGAGCAGGTCACCTGCAACACACAGTTTTGTGTGACAGGATTTGATTTTCCCATTAACTGATGCCAAATGGTGGTTCTTGAGCCCAGCAAAGAGTTTCCTCTGTCTGCACCCTCGCTGAAGCTCTCCTGCTGTGGAGAGTATTCAGCAGACAGCTCACATCTCTGTGCAGTTTAGGTGTTCTTTTCTGAACTACTGGAGTTACGGAAGTCTCAAGTCATTAGAGAGGATGCTCACAAAAGCAAGGATGGTGTAGAATCATTCAATCATGGAATGGTTTGGGTTGGAAGGGACATCTTAATGCCCACCCAGATCCATCCCCCTGCCATGGGCAGGGACACCTCCCACTGGATCAGGGGGCTCAAAACCCCATCCAACCTGGCCTTAAACACCTCCAGGGATGGGGCAGCCACCACTGCTCTGGGCAACCTGGGCCAGGGCCTCCCCACCCTCACAGCAAAACATTTCTCCCCAAGATCTCATCTCAATCTCTCCTCTTTCAGCTTAAAACTGTTCCCCCTCATCCTATCCCTGCAATCCCTGATCAAGAGACCCTCCCCAGCCTTCCCCTTTCAGTTTCCAGCCCCACCAGCAGTCTGCCCTCGCCAGCCAGCACCCAATGGCACATCTGTGCAGGTGTGCAGGTATCACCCTCCTGCTGGCACAGCTGCCTGCCCAGGGCTGGCAGGGTGTTTCCTATGAGAAATGCTTCCTCTGCTTCTCCAGGGGGTGTTTCTGCAGCTGAGGTCACCCCTGCTCCAGGGTTGTCCCTGCTTTAGGGTGTCCCTGCTATGGAATATCCTTACTCTGGGCTCTCCCTGCTCCAGGATGTCCCTGCTCTGGGATGTCTTTGCTCATGCACCTTTGCCAAGAGCAGCAACCTCACCTGCTCCAGGCCACGTTCCCTCCTTTGCAGCCCCCAGTGATTCAGCAGTGTCTGCCTCCCCACCCAGCACAAGGAACCAGGAGACATCTCAACCCCCTCCTTGCTCCAGAATCACTTTCCACCCCAAAAGGATTCTGTGGTTTCATCCAGGTCCTCAGGAACTGAGCTGCTGTTCCAGGAACTCTGAAAGCAAAAGGAACAGCAGTGTTAGCATGAGAGCTCCCTGATGATAGCACAGGAGGGTGAACACAGGCAGGATTTACATTCTGCCCCTTACAAATGGTTTGGCTGAGACCCTAAAAAATGGATGGAACATAAAAATGGAATTTATTCAAATTAAACAGTGCAAATGTCACACTGCAGTGAGCCAGAGAGGTTCCTACATGCAACAAAGGGAATTTATGATTGTAGAGAGCAGGTACTTTTACCTGCTACCTCCTAGGAAGGACTTGCTTGTCTCCTAGACCTCTGATTTCAGAAATAAAGAACAAACTGCACCATTTTGTCAGGGTGCCAGGGTCTACCCAGAAATATTTCAGAAAAGGATCATATATTTTTTCAATTAGTTGACAGAGCAGTGTTTCTTGCCAGGTGAACAGCGAAATTACCTGCAGATGGGGCTTTAACAGCAGTTGTTAACATTTAACTTTTGCCCTGAGGCTCAACATCACTAACTCATGACATGAAAGGAAAATCAGGCTGGGGACTCGTGGGGCCTCGAAGGAACAGGATCTCCCCTCCAAAAAGCAGATCCCTTCTTGAGAGAAGACCCCAAATCAGAGACCTTGGGACCCAGGAGGAGGTGACACATCACAACCTGCCCTCGTTTGAGGGCAGAGCCTGGAATCTTCTCATCCTGCTTTTCTGTAGAGAAGCTCCTCTTCAGCCCCAGCAGATGCTCTGCAGGAGCCAGGTCTCATTTCTGGGGATTTCTGGAGTGGAGAGTGGAGCTCAGCACCCTGGGGCTGAGCAGCCCTGCTGGGACCAGGGCTCCCACCCAGCTCCTGCTTGCTTGAAGCACACGATTGGTCTGACTCGAGATAACTGGATTATCTTTCTGCCTGCTGCTAAACTTGTGTTAAAGTTGAGCATGTTTGGCCTGGGTCGTGGCACTCAGCACCTTGTGGGGCTGCGCTCGCCGTGGGAGGCGCAGGCTGGGGCTCTCGGTGGCTGCGCGGGCGCCCGGCAGCTCTCACCACACACTCCCGGACACACAGAGCCTCTTTAACTCAATGGCTTGTAAATGCAAAGCTCCATCTCCAGTTACTGCTCCTCTGCACCAGCCAGTCCCCTGCTCTCTGTGAGATATGGTTCAAATGATAGCATTTGTCTTTAATAAATGGTCACTCCATAAACTGCCTCCTGTGGGAAACCTGGGCTCTGTAAGTAAAACCTGATGTTTCCATTTCAATATAATGCATTCGCTCGAAGATGAATACCAACTCATCCTCTGTTTAATATCAGCCCAAGGTGTGCAGTGGGTTTGTATTACTGTTTATGATATTCATATAGCTGGGCTGAATTGGTTTCAGACCCCACAGCTGTCTCTGTATCAGGATGTTCTTCTTTTGCTGGAGTCAGTGGCATCACCAACAGTCAAAGGAGATAAGGAGCAAAGCTCCTGCTATGACCACAAAAAGTCTAACTGTAGAGCTGAGGTTCTGCAGCTCAATGTTTGTCTCAGAACACCTTTATTAAGGCCAAACCTATCTATTCCCATCCATACTCTACTTTTAGAGCTGAGCAGCAAAAAGAGTTTTCACCCTGTGCCGCACTCCTGCACGCGCTGTAAATCTGGTGAACGGAGCAGCACGGTGCAGGCTGCAATGCTCAGGGTCTCCATGCTTTCCTAGACACCTCTCACCTGCCTTTAGCCTTAAACACACCATTCTGCAGGCACGCTGCTTGGATCTTGAAATACTGCAGCAGAGAATTGCTTCATAGGTAAATGACAACTCCTCAGCCATTCAGGAGACACCTGTCTACAGCATCACTGTAAAATATTGCTCATCAAGCACAAAACCTCTCCAGAGGATAATGAAATAACAGAGGTAGGAGCATGTGTGCATCTTTCTTTGGCTAAAACAACTATAAACATGCACTGAGCAAGCCCTCATGTTTCACACCATCAGTCCTGTCCAGTCCTGCATTGCTCAGGTATTTCTAACAAAAGCCAGGAGATAATCTCTGGTCCATGAGAAATGCCCTGCTTGGATCTCCTGGGGCTCAAAAGGGGAGCAGAACGCTGCCTCAGCTCCTGCTAATCTTTCCAGAGATCCCTTTCCTGACTCTGTCTCACTGGGGATTGAAGACCCCTCCAATAACCCCTGGAATCAGGTTGAGGGAGGCACCATCACTCCGTGTCACTGCTGGAGAAAGAAGAGAAGATATTATCTGGAGTTCTATGGATTCATAAACAAGCAGATGAGAAGAAATACCTGGTTTAGCTCTGCTCCCCTTTATTCCAGGGCTACCAAACAAATATCACCACAGCAGAGTAAAGGAATGGAACCACAGAGCAAGTGTTTGAGCCTTGGAGGTCACAGAATCATGATCGATGATCTCAGAGGTATTTTCCAACCAAGTGATTCTGTGATTCTTTGAGCATCAACTCCAATCACACCTGTCCACTACAAGACCATATCCTTGAGCACCTCATCTGCCTGGCTTTAAAATCCCCACAGGGATGGGGACTCCACCACCTCCCTGGCAGCCTCTGCCAGTGCTGAGAACCCTTTCAGTGGAGAAATTTTTCCTGATACCCAATCTAAACCTCCCCTGGTCTAAATTGAGGCCATTTCCTCTCGTCCTATCGCTTGTTACTTGGGAGAAGAAGACGTCCCATTTGGGAAAGTCTGAAAAGGACAAGTCCTACCAAGCCACCACCCGTGAGTGCAGGGCAGGTCTGCTGCTGGTGAGCACAGGCACACCAAGGTGCTCAGCATCACCTTGGCCAGGTAAAAAGCTCTCTGCAAGGACCCCTTTATCATTTTTCTCCTAGGTCTGGCTTCTTCCATGAATCCTTGGTCAGAACCTGTCACTTAGTTCATAGCAAATGCCCTTTGGGGGTGGAAAAAAGAAAGAGGTTGACCCAATTGAGTTCCATCTGCTGGGACTTTGTAACTGTTCTCCATATAATTGCCAACAGACAATGTGAACTGCAATTAGCTAATTGCTTGCTAACTTTCCATTCTAATAACAGTCATGTTCCAGAGTTATACAAGCTTGGAGGCTGCTGCTGTTCCGTTGCAACTGGCAATGATAAATAATACCGGATTCCCTCAGCATTGCCCTTTCTTCCAAGTTTCATTCCCATGCAAATTGCTCCACCATGAACTAATCCCTGATGGGATGGCAGAGGCACCACCAGTGTTTATTTGTCACTCGTTGCACTGGGAGTGCTCAACACTGTCACAGTGATTTGGACTCCTCTGTGCCACTTGTCCCTTCTGCACTGCCAACGCTGCAGGTCTGGAAGGTTCTTCTCGATGGGCAGCAGGACCGAGTGCTCCACATCCCTGGAAATCCAGCCAATAACATGTATGTGGTTTCTTTTTTTGCTGTTTTTAGGAGGTTTTGTTTATTTTTGCTTTCCCTTCACAGGATCAGATGTGGCCCTGGCCTCTGTAGTGACATATTTTATTACCAGTAGCTTCAATAATGTCAGCACAGACCCAAACTGGTGCTTTGGAGAACACAGGCTTCCCAGCAAAGGAGCTGCAGTGTCACCGGGCTCCTGCTGGGAACTGGGTGCCAAGCCCCAGTTTTCCCAAGGGTGAGGGGCACAGCTTCCACGTGGGTGAACTTTCCTACACCCCTCTCCAGGCTTTCTCATCTCCAGCTCGTTACTGCCGTGCAGATGCAGCTAATTGAGAAGCAAAGCAACAGCCTGATCCAGCGAGGCCGAGGCCAACGAAATGAGCAACAGCATTCCCTGGCACGAGAGGAACTACTGAACGCAGACCTGCCAGCAAGCTGACATCTCCAGAGCTTACACACTAATCTTATTAAACTCGACCAAAAAGTCTCTTAGAGATGGGGGAATTGTGTCCAGCAAAAGCTGGTCTGGATTATTCCCCTGGTGCCGCTGGGGTTTTTCCACGTCGCTGCCTCCCCATCACCCTGAGGCCGGGGATGCAGGACCCCAGCTGCCCTCAGAGCTCGGTCCACCTGAAGTCCTGACCCCCTTAGACATGACTAATGGAAACAGCAGCTCGTTTGCAGATTCCTCATTAGCAGAACCGTTCTGTTGCTGCCTCAGATGCCCTCCCAGCCCCCTGCTCCAGCCAGAGCAGCCGCAGGCTCCCCAGCTCCAGAATTGCTTCAGATGGCTTTGCACAACTATCATCTGGACTATTCTATCCCTTCCTTCTCCCCTCCCTCACTCCTGACGTCTGACTCATGGGCAGATTTATTATGTTTAAAAGCACTCCTTGTGCAAGCCACACTCCACACCCCAACTTCCCCCTTGCACAACCTGCTTTCTCCCTCTTTCACAGGGTTTGGCCAGACAGGTACCAAAACCTTAACATGAAGTTGAGTTCTCCTCAGCAAAGTCATCCCAGGTGAACTCTTCCTCACTTTGCACAACACCACAGATTTCTGGAGAGGAAAGCTCTGTCTAGAGAACCAGCCAGGACACCACTTTCAACATCTTCCCTGTCTCAAGCTTGGCACCAGCAAGCATTGCCTTTACAATTCCTGACGGGCCAGCCCCTGATCTTCTGTTTCACTTCCAAGATCAGCTGTGTTTAAACTTGAGTCATTTTGGTTTCTGAGATGGAGATGGTGGAACCCACTTATAAGGGTAATGTGGAAAGAAGGGAAATGAATGATGGTATTTTATTTCTCAGACACCGAAAGCAACAAAAATCATAGGATTTCTTAGAATCATGGAATGGTTTGGGTTGGAGGGGACCTTAAAACTCGTCCAGTTCCAACCCCCTGCCATGGGCAGGGACACCTCCCACTGGATCGGGGGCTCAAAGCCCCATCCAACCTGGTCTTGAACACCTCCAGGGATGGAGCAGCCACCACTGCTCTGGGCAACCTGGGCCAGGGCCTCCCCACCCTCACAGGAAAAGAGTTCTTCCCAAGATCTCATCTCAATCTCCCCTCTTTCAGCTGAAGAGCCTTCCCCTCATCCCATCCTTGCACTCCCTGATCAAGAGCCTCTCCCCAGCTTTCCTGGAGCCCCTTTCAGTCCTGGGAGGCTGCTCTAAGGTCTCCCCACAGCCTCCTCTTTTCCAGGCTGAACAAACCCAACTCCACCACGGCTCAGGTGCACAAGCCTGGAGCAGGCTTTTCTTGCTCAAAGGAAGTAGCGGGACACGACAAGCTGGAGGAATTCAGCCAAAGGAACAGCTTTGCTTACTTCTGCTTTGGCTTCCTCCGCAAATGTTTTTCCTCAGCACTGGTTGATGGTTTTCAGACTGAGGGAACATTAGGAAATGAAAGGAAGAAGGCTGTGACACACTGTGTGTGTGCCAAGGGATGGTGGTGACGCACGGCAGCTGGCGGGGACGCCGGTGTGCACCTCGCCAGCACTGCAGCACGGAGCAACCCTCCACAGGACCCTGTTGTCCTCGCCCTGGCCATCCCATCACATCCACCACTGCCCTTGGATGCTTCCTCCCAGCACCAGCTGCAGCCTCTCTGCTCACATCCAGAGCTGGGGACGGTCCCCCGTGGCCCCACGCCTCCCGCAGAGGCGACACCAGCCATGCCAAGTGGACGGGCAGCACGGTCCGCAGCATCTCCAGAATCTTCCCCACCCAGGGCAGGGAGGATGGATGGCAGCAAAGCTGTCTGGCCCTGGCAGCTGCACGGCACAGACTGTTCCCAGGGCTCACAGCACATTGCAGGGAACGGCACCGTGAAGCACCGAGGGCAGCCAGGTCAGGCAGAGCCAGGGCAGGGTGAGGCATTACCGGAGCACTTTGTTCTCCCAGGGGCAGCAGCCCTTCTGCTGGGCCATATGGGTCACTCCCAGCAGTCCCTGCCAGGTGCTCTTTGGAAATGAGACCAGCTTGAGTTCATCTCTGAACCTCAGGAGACAAGAGAAGAGGTCCTGTAGTGCTCCGTGCAGGGCGGAATCCGGTCTCTGGCTGACAAGTGGCGATGGACTCCACACAAAAATGCTCTAAAGCTGACTGCACCAAATGTTTCTTCTCCACCTAACACAGTTGTTTGGGATTCAGTTAGAAACAAAACTGCATCTTGTAGTTTTTAATAAAGCTCTTGGCGAAGAGTTCAAACACTTGGGGAGGGGGGAAGTGGGAGAGAGAGGTTGGATTTATGGGAGCGGGAGGAGATCTTTTGCTTTCTTAGGAGCTGGAAAAGATTAATAGTGTGCAAAGGCTCTTGGATTCATTCCTCACATAGCAGAATGGTTAGGAGAGTCACCAGCTTGGTGTTCTTCATTCTGCCTTCCCCAGGTGGCCTAGAGATGGTCTGGACTGTGGGGAAAAAAGGAACAGGGAGCCATCCCCCAGCAGCACCCAGGGAGGAAGGCGGCTGCGGTAGGTGAGGGGATGGAGAAGGATGAGTCTCCCAGAGCCTGGCTTTGCTGTGAAATTAAAGAGCTACTGAATATTCCCTAAGTGTCCTCCCTTGAGTGGGAGGGTGGTGGGAGCACAGGGCAGCAAAGCAGTTTCATCCTACCTATTCCAGGACCCCAGGCTGCTGATCATAGAATCATGGAATGGTTTGGGTTGGAAGAGGCCTTAAATCCCATCCAATTCCAACCCCCCTGCCATGGACAGGGACACCTCCCACTGGATCAGGGTGCACAAAACCATTCCATAACAAGAATCTGAACTTAGGGAATGTCTCTCTCCTACCACCAGCATTTTGCAATCAACAGGTAACACACCAAGGTGAATCCCACAGCAAGGAGAAATGGAAGGAAGAAGACAGGAATTTCCCAAGTCCCAAAACCACACGGAGTGCACTGGAGAAGGATGAAAAGCCAGGGATAAACATGGAGAACTGCAGGACATGACTTCAAGACAAGCCCAAGGCTGTGCTGGAGAAGCATTTTGTCCAGGATTGTAAACTGGCTCAGGCACTGCTTCCAGTCTTACAAATCCCATCGTCCCGCCAGACTTTGGGATGCAGACAATCCTTTTCCCCAGAAGCCTGTGCCAAACACAGCCTTTATGGACAAACCACGAGGCTGACTGCAGCTCTACGTACTCAACAGCCACGCCAGGATGCAGAGGTCACCCAGAGATCACGAGCAGATGCAACCACTGACCATATCCCCTGCCCAAAGTAACACTCACCTCCCCAAAACCAAAGTTATGCTGGAAACTAGATGAGAGGATGGGCAGGGAAATGCTCTTTCCATTGTTGGGTCACCATTGGAGGAACATAGGATACATCTCCTAATTTCTCCATGCTGCTGTAGCTGGGACATGGCAAGCCAACCCCTCTGCCACTTGGCTGGGTAAAAGTACAGTCCTGAGTGCTTCCAAAACTTCACAGACAGCCATGGAGCACAGACAGTGATGGAAAATAACACTCCTGCGCTGCTTATGAGCATCTGCTGTGCTCAGTTTGGGGAGAAAAAGCTGCAGTCATGCTTTCACTGCATTTTGAGGTGACAATGACTTCTCAGAAGGCCATGACCAGTCTTATTTTTCAAATAATATTAGGAAATACGTTTCCTCCATCTGAGGGTGAACGAGGAACTTGAGCAGAACTGCTAAACATAAAAGTTCCTGGACATCTGGAAAGGATTAGTCAGGAAGGTGCTTGGGACAAGGGGTTCAGGCGAGTTCAAGAGACACCTACTGTGGGTTTGTTTCCACAGAAGGAGGGAGGGGGAGTGAGAGGGCTGAGGGGAAAAGCAGGAAGGGAGGATTGAAATCAAACCTACGTGGGACGGGCAGATAGGGCAAGCGATGAACACAGCCTGGTTCTGCAGGAGAGTGAAGTGCAGACCTGGAGGGTCTGCTGGGGGCAGCACCAAGGATAAAGGCTGGTTGAAGCCCTTCTCGTGCCCTCCAGTGCACACCTGTAGGGTCAGCAGATCTTGCTCCCTTTGTATCCCACCACCAACCCAACAGAGCAAACGCAGTGATGAAGGCAAGAGCACTGGAGAAACCCTAAGGCACAGAGAGCCGAGCGCCAGGACCGGAGCTGCACGGGCAGTTAATGAGATGGGAGAACATCAGTGTTATTGCAGAGTGGACTCTCACAGGCCCTGCAAAAGCACAAAGGATCTCTGCTCCAGGCCAAGACAAAAGTCTCAAAGAATAAGCATGAAAACCCCAGGGGCCTGTGAAACCCGTGCTTGGTTTATTAAATGACTCACAAAGCTTTTTATCACTTTACGTTTAAGTTCAGGTGCCAAATCCTTTGTATTTTTCCTGACTAGCAACCCATGTAGTAAATTCAATTTTTAAATCTGTTTGAAATCCATGAGCTTAGGCTGAAGCAAAGCTTTTTGGCTTTCTGCTAAAAGCCTGGGGATACCCCCAGCAGGTCCTCATTTCTGAAGCAGAACTGCACAGACACCGCGGCATCAGAAGCGAACTCTCACCCGACACGAGAGTACAAACTAACCAGATAGAAATCAGATGCTCTCCATAAATGTCTGTGGGTATTTGGGTTTAGTAACTGATTTCAGTCTGTTCTTCCCCTGTAAATGAAGAATAACTATTTTCAAATTACGTAAGCAGGAGGTAAAGCTGAAAATCA
Organism: Dromococcyx pavoninus; assembly: GCA_033558185.1. Classification (NCBI taxonomy): domain Eukaryota; kingdom Metazoa; phylum Chordata; class Aves; order Cuculiformes; family Neomorphidae; genus Dromococcyx; species Dromococcyx pavoninus. Next base: position 477,687 of record JAUMJL010000760.1, on the reverse strand, counting down.
AAGCATGAGCTTTGGGTTTCCTGAAAATGTTACTTTAACAAGGTAACTCCAGCTGCTAACTCTGTTTTATTGCATTCCTGAGAGACAGATCTCCACGCAAGAACACTTCAAGAACTCTGCTCCAAAAATAAAGGCACTCAGATTTATTTCTATGGTTATAAGTAGATTTTACCAGTTAGTCCCAGAGCCCTTGACACTGCCCTTACCCACTGGTATTGGGCAGGCTGGAACCCCTGGACCCACATTCGGCTTCTCCAGGCAGCCAGAGAGGACCCCACTGCCTGCCCAGAGGATGCTGCTGCTTCTTTACCCTCTTCCCTCATGTTCTGGTACTCACACAAATGCTCAAATCCTTCTCTGATGACAGCAGACACGGTTTGCTAACGTTGGCCCACATCACAGCTCAGTCTTGGAAAGCTCAGGCAGAGAAACAAGCCAGGAGTGAGCCAGGGACCTTGAGGACAAGGGAGAGAGCTGAGGAGGGGGAGCAGTGCTGACCACAGCCTGTCCTGGCTCCTCAGAGCCACAGCTGGGATGGCAGCACCCACCTCAGCCACGCAGGCTGCCAGGCATCAGAAGAGGAGGAGCAGGGCTCCCACTTGGGTGCTCCCAAATGCTCTGGCTCTCTTCGTGGTGGGAACCATGGGACCCACAGAGATTCCCTGGAGTCTCACATCAACAAGGAGCCACATTCCTGTTAGCAACTGGGACAGACATCAGAGGGGCAAACACCTGGAGGAGCAGAAGAGCCACCACCAAACCGTTCTGAAGACCTTCCAGAGTTTAAATCCATTTGTTCTTTACGCAGCTGTACTAAGGAGAGATGCCAGAGAGGAGGGGGTGTTGAAGGACTGCACAGCTCTGCACTCACAAACACCACGATTTACTGTTGGGTGATGATACCTCGAGGCCTGGGCGAGGATGGCACAACAGGATCCACCCCTCCCACCCCTGGGCTTCACACCCTGTGTGATGGACACAACCCTGTAGCACCCCTCTCTGTTCTTCAACCCCACCCCAGCACCCATTGCAGTGACACCCACCAGTGTGTGTGTACCATTGGCTGTGCTCCCAATGGGAAACACGTCTGCACTTCAGCCACGGCTTCGAAACCAGGAGATGGACCAACAGCCCTGCTGTTACCTTTATTCTCTGCTGTACCACAACACTCCACCTCCATTGTCAGGTGGATTTCAGACCAACAGCCTCTGCAAACACCAGCACTCAGCTGTCAGAGAGCCAGGAGGGTGTCTATAAACCTACTGTGACGTGTCCACAGCACACACTCACCCTAAAGAGCAGCAGTCGGTGCCATCCCGAGGGAAGATCCCTGGGTTGAGCTCCAGCTGTGGCTGATAAAGTTTACCTGTGCTGCTGCACTGACTGGAACCTGAACACAGGAGGTGAATTTCTAGAGTTGGGAGGTGTTTGTGGGTGGAATCAAAGCTCTGGAAAAGGAAACTAGATGAAATTGCTCACTCTGTGGACAGAATAAACACCTTATCCTGAACAGCCACTGTGACACAACCTACAGCATCAGCAGCACTGATGAAATGAGTCAGGGACAGGTTGTGGTGAGACAGAGCCACTCGGGAAGGATGGGAAGTGCTGTGCATGCAGAAGTGTCTGCACTGAGGCTGCTGCACAGCTCTTTGCTAAATAAACTGCATTCCTGGCTGATGTGCCAAACCGCTCTCTTCACTGCATCATCACCTTTATCTGAAGCAGCAGGAGGAGGACTTCATTCCTCACTTCCCTGGGGAGGGAATGGCCAAGTAAAAAGTTCCAAATGGTCATATGGAGACTCACAGCACGTGGTTAGGCTGTACTCCCAGGGGGTTTACAGGGATGCACGGAGTGGAGGGCACTTGCCCAGCCACAAAAGCCCTCAGAGCCAGCTGGAGGACAGGACCAGCACCAGTCAGTGCTCCTGGAGCAACGCAGAGCATGCAGGCACAAAGCAGAAATCCCATCAGCAGTGGAGGAGAGCCACCAACCTCACTGAGACCCCACCAGCTCCCAAACCCCTGCCCTGGGAGCAGAACCCACCTCACTCCCCCAGGTTAACGCCCTGCCCTTGGCAATCACGGTGCCCCCCTGGAAGGGAGACCAACGCCGAGATGGTGACGTCAGTGTTCTTTGCAACCAGACCTGCACCTACAGCACCAGCCCAGGAAGAGGTGGCAGCTCTCCAGGAGAGGAGCAGCCCAGCCCAGCCCAGGCCTCATGGTTCTCTGCAGGTCGAGCAGTGCCCTCGGGTGGTCAAAGACGCCCCGGATTCGAGATGGGCTTTGCCACAAAAACAGGGAGCACCAGAACCTCTGCTGTGTGTCCAAGCACAAGTCTTTATCAGGCCTTCCCTGGGAGACCACAGTTCTTGCCCCAAGGTGTTTAAGTTCCCAGGAACATGACAGAGGATCAGTGTCACAAGCAAAAGCACCATTAACAGTTGCTGCACATAGAGCACAAAGCTTTAAGGCTGTGATTTAACCTCCTCCAACTGAGATATCTGAGGAGTTCACTCCAACACACCCAAAAACTGCCCATGACAGAGCTCAGGTGACCGTGCACCTCCATAATTACATTTTCAAACCAAATTTGCTCCCTCCCTCCTCTTCAATGCACAAATGAGACGAAAGCAAACACTCTGCTTGGAGGCAACTGCTTTTGAGCCCTGATTTGACATCTTTTCTTTATTCATAAGGATGGTACCCAAACACCTTTCTGACACAGTATAACCCTGCTGGACCCTGTGTCACTTCTTTCCAGCACACCTCAAGTAAGTAAAGACTCAGCATTTTTCTCCATATACAAAATATCCACAGCAGGCAAAAGGATGATTTCTGTAGCTGAAGATGAATCCCTTCTATCTTCTTGGCTCATTCAGCCGAGCCTCATCTTCAGACACCATTTCCACTTGAAAATGAAACAGTCCAAGCATTTCCTGCTGAGGCCAAGTACCCAACCCACCGAGCTTCCAAAAAGCACCAGCAAAGCTTCATAGAAACATAGAACGACCCCAGCTGGAAGGGACCCACAAGGATTGTTGAGTCCAACTTCTATCTCCTCAGCTTCTCTTTCTCAACTCCTCCTCCTCTTTGTGGTCACCTTAAACACAGCAGACACTCAGAAAAGCTGGTCAGCATCAGTCCCTCCTGTTCCCTGTCAGGAGCCTGCTGAGCAGCACAGCTCTCGATGGTTGTCCACAAACATGGAGATCATCAGCAGCGCGTCTGAGTCAAAAGGAAAGAAACAACTCCATCAGCTTAAAGCATTTTCTCTCTATTCTGCACCCACAAAACTTTAACTTGTCTCTGAAAGCAATAAAGAAACATGTAAGTAAAGCTAATTTGACAGACCAAGTGAAAGGGATTGCTAAGGCCCTCGCTGAGCTAAGATGGATCATGAAGGACGTCACTTCCAGCTGTGCCCAGGGTGTGATGGTGAGGATTTATGACTGGAGTTGCTCAACCAGATCACAGAATCATAGAATGACCTGAGCTGGAAGGGGACCCACAAGGATTATCCAGTCCAGCTCCTTGCCCTGCACAGGACAACTCCAACATTCACACTGTAGGTCTGAGGACATTGGCCAAATGCTTCTGGAATATTGTCAGGCTGTGACTGCTTCCCTGGGGAGCTGTTCCAGTGCTCTACCACCCTCTGGGGGAAGAATCTCTTCCTAATGTCCAACCTAACCCTCCCCTCTTCCTGCCATTCCCTCGGGTCCTGTCATTGGTCACCAGAGAGAAGAGCTCAGCCTCCTCCTCATTCCCTTGTGAGGAAGCTGTAAACTGCCATGAGGTCCCCTCTCACTCTCCTCTTCTCCAGGCTGAACAGACCAAGTGACTTCAGCCTCTCCTCATATGATTTCCCCTCCAGACCTTCCACCAGCCCTGTGGCCTCCTCTGGACACTCTCCAGTAGCCTGATGTCCTTTTTATACTGTGATGCCCAAAACTGAACACAATATTATTGATGTTACAGCAGGTCCCAAAGACCAACTGCAAACCGAGCGAGGTCACCCACTGCTGCCAAGACCAGCACAGCACATGGATCTTACCTTGAACAACATCTTCCTTGTAGTGCTCCAAAATCCTCTCCCAGGTCTGTGGGAGGGTTTCCATGTCTGCCAGGCGATCGCAGCTGATGCGCAGCAGGAGAAGCTTGCTTTCCAGGTACCTTCACACCTGGTTAAGGACAACAAGGAGGAAGAGGAACCCACCCATGTGATACCAAAAATGTGGGCAAATAAACTCTCTAAGACTCATTTTGGAGTTCTAGAAAGCAAACACCCTTTATTTCAGTGCTGGATACGTAAGGGAGTGATTCCATCAATCATGTGTAACAAGATAAGAGCCGGGACAGAAGGTATTTCCCACTCACATGCACATGTATAAAGTTCCCCAGAAATCTTATGTATATTCTATTACTTTCCAAGGACTAATTTTAATGTTATTATGAACTTCACAAATCTCTGCTGACTGGAGCTTTAGAGCCAGCTCTTACTGATCTTCCATTTTTAGACAGAGAAAGACTGCAGACAGAGGTGATTAGAGAGGACACATCTGTTCAGCACATTTCATACTTAACACAAGATGTTATCATTTCTCAGAGAACAATGTATGAAAAAAACATGCTAAGTTAAAAAAACTCCATGAGAGGTTTTTCCCAGAGGAAACATTTTCCCAGAGGAAACCCCAGAGGGACGTTCTGTCTAATTTTCAAAAATTACAGTTACTTAAATGAAACTTAACTCTGCTTTTGCTTCAATCCAAATATGCCACTTCTTTAACTCTATTTTAGTTTAAATGCCCCTTCCCTGAAGGTGTTCAAGGCCAGGCTGGATGGGGCTTTGAGCACCCTGACCCAGAGGAAAGCGTCCCTGTTCATGGCAGGAGGGTTGAAACTTCATTTATCAGAGAGTGCAGGGACACGATGAGGGGGAATGGTTTTCAGCTGAAAGAGGGGAGATTGAAATGAGATCTTGAGAAGAAATGTTTTCCTGTGAGGGTGGGGAGTCCCCAGCCCAGGTTGCCCAGAGCAGTGGTGGCTGCCCCATCCCTAGAGGTGTTCAAGGCCAGTCTGGATAGAGCTTAGAGCCCCTGATCCAGTGGGAGGTGTCCCTGCCCATGGCAGGGGGGTGGAACTGGATGATCTTTAAGGTCCCTTCCAACCCAAACCATTCTGCGATTCTATGAAATCAAAATATTCCAGGAAGGATACAGGTGCCGGTAGTGGCGCTCCAGGTCCTGCAGCCCCTCCAGGGCATCAGCCAGCGAGGGGCAGCGTGGTCCCCGCCTCAGGGCTGCCTCGAGGCCCAGCTCTGCCGCCTGCTCCTCGTACTCCCGCAGCACCGCGGCCGTGCCAGCACCCACTGCATCCCGCACAGTGCGGAGCTCATCCCTGAGTGGCACATTGGGGTGCTCAGCCTCGGCACGGTGCCCTCCCTCCCCTCCCTGCCATCCACCCTGCTTCTCCAGCCCCATCCCCAAACCCCAGAATTCCCCCCCGGGCATCCCAAGCCCCACAATCCCGCCCTCAGGGTCCCAGACCCCAGAATCCCCCGTCCCCACCAGCGTACGAGACCCCAGAATCCCCCCCCTCACCCCGGGCTCCTGGATCTCAAAATCCCCCCCTCTTACCCCGGACCCCAGAATCACCCCCCCCTCTCCCTCCGGGGCCCCGGACAACCCCCAAATTTATCTCCATTCGGCCATCAGACTCCCGTCCGGGCCTCTGGACGATCCCTCCCCTTCGGCCCCCTGTTTTCTCCCCAAGGTTCCTCCCCCGGGTCCCCAGACACACATCTCTCCCCTCACCCCTCACCGCCGCCCGCCCAGCTCCTCCAGCAGCGCCTCGACCGCGCCGCGCTGTTTCCGCCACAACCGTTCCCGCAGGTCGCCGTAGGCGCCGAGCGGCCGCCCGCCCCACTCCACCCGTTGCACCGCCCGCATTTGCGCCGCCAGCCCGGACAGAGAGCGCAGCAGCGGCGCCCAGGCCGCCAGGGCCGCCCGCCACGCCGCGTCGTTCCGAGCCGCCGCCGCCAGCCACTCCCGCAGCGCCGCTGCCATCGCCGACAACGCCGCCATCGCTGCCCGAACACCGCGTCGCGTCTCTAGTGACGTAACAACACGCGCCTCCTTCTGATTGGTTGCTCCGTGGTGGGTTTTGAAGGCGCGCGGGCGGCAGAGCTCCCAGACCCCGCACCGGGCCCCATAACGTCATTAACACGCCGCCGGGTAGCGTCATCACCGCGCGCTGCGCTCCGATTGGCTGCGCCGAGGCGGCGGTTGGGTTTGAACGTGCGCGGGTGGCGGCGCTCTTGGCTCTGTCCTCGACCAGAGGTTCCGGTACCGGATCCGGCCCTGCTGCTGGCCCTGTTGCTGGCCCTGCTGCTATGGCTCCCGCGCGGAAGAAGAATGGCGCGGTCGTCCGCGACAAGAAGGCGGTAGCGTTCCTGAAGGACTTCGACAGCGAGGGTAGAGCTCGGGGCGGCGAAGAGGCCCCCGAATCCCCAATCCCCCCGGGCCTCCAAGACCTGAATTCCCATCCCTCCCCAAGCCTTAGATTCGCACCACCCCTATCCCCTCCCCTCCCCGGACGGCCCCCAGGCCCCAGAATCCTTCCCCCTCCTCGGGCCCCCAAACTCCAGCATCCCGCCCCTCCCCTCCGGGCCCAAACCTACTTCGGGTCCCAGATGACTGCCCCCAGATTTCCTCCCTCCCCGGGCTTCCAGACTACTTCTCTTCATCTTCTAATTTCCCTCATCTCCAGATTCCTTTCCTGAGCCCCTAGACACACACATTTCCCCTACCCCATACACCTTCCGTCCTCTCTCACGTGTCCCCCCTGCTCCTCCCAGGCCCTCAGGTACCACCCCCCCATATACCTTCCCTCTCCTCTCCACACCCCCTCCTTCTCCTTTCTGACCCCTACACTCACTATTTGGGCCCTCAGACATACCCCCTCCCCTGGGGCCCCCAGACCCCAAGGCCCCCCAGACTGGACCTTGGACAATACCTGAGCCCTGTGTGTCCCTGCAGTGAAGAAACGGGTCGCAGAGCTCCAAGCAAACGGACAGTGCCTCGTGAAGGAGGTGGAGAGCCTGTACAACATGGAGATCCTGCGGCTGCCGCTGCAGTTCCGTGATATCAACTGGCTGGATTACTTTGGTACAGAGCGGGACGGGAGTCGGGGGGTTGAAGAGTTTCGGGGCATGTTCTCCTGCAACAGCAGGAGAGGAGCCCCTGGAGGCTCTGGGCAGGTGGCTCTCAGAGCACAGTGGCCTTTGTCCAAGTTCACTGTGGAGGGAATGGTTGTGCTGGAATTTGCATTCACACAGTGTGTTTGGGTTCTGTGAGGTGTGCACTGATGTCTTAAAAACATTGTCTTTTCAGTCAAAGGAGGAAGCCAAAAGGTTCTGGAAGAGACAGCAGCGGTATGTTTGTAGTGTGAATATTCCACAGTCCAATAGTATTAATTTGCTAAATAGAGTTACAGGCATAGTCTTGTTCTTTTTTGTATCAGACCTCCTACTTTTGCACACACTATTTAAAGACCTAGCAGGAAGAGATGCCTGCATTGTCCAATATATGATTTGCATGCTCTTACTTTCTTTGCCTGTCATTCCTTACCTCCTTGACTTCACTCCCAGATCCCTGAGAGCACACGTGCTTCTCAGTAAATTAAAGCACAAGGTTGCACATCAAGGGGCACAGCTGAAGCACCCGTGCAGCTGCCAAGTCAGGGGTGTTTGTTCTGAACAGCCACAGACCTTGTGTGTTGTCACCTCCAGAGTAACAGGAAAGGTCTGAGTTTGAGCACCACAGCAAATGTGGAGCTCTTCTTACTATAAAATAACCAGAGATTTGTTTGGATTTCTCAGAATGATGTGCTGCTGATAATCCTAAGGGACTTTTTAATTTTAGGCAGACATGGATATCAAAGAAATCAAGAAGTTAACAGCAGAAGTTGGCAAGACTCCTTTAAAAACCAACAAAGGTCAGTTTGCTTTAAACATCACGATGAGTTCAGTGAGATAAAAGCATGGTTAACACACTGTAAATAATAATTCAGTTCTTACATCCCTCTAGATATTTAAAGACAGGAAAATAATCCTACTTTTATCCCTACTAAATAGCTGTACTTAGTTGTATTAAAACACTGAAAATAGTGCTTTGCCAGCCATTTGGATTGCATTGAAATTTGGATTTCAGAAGCAGGTTGTTGCCAAAAGTGCTTGTGGTTGTTCATTCTTTACCTCTACTGCTAACTAATAATGTGCAGTAACTATTTATTTTCAGCTTGGATAATGCTTTCTCATTCTAGTGGAAAAGTCCAAACAGGATATTGAAGACAGTGAAGAAGAAGCAGAGACTCCTTTGCTTCCTTTAGCAAAGAAAGCAAAACACAGCAGCCAGAGCCTTTCAGAGCCAGAAGCTGAAAATGTTAATCCAAAAACTGGAAAGGTAAATAGCTGCTCTTTGTGATGCCCTTATTCCTAAGACAAACTGCTTGTTGAGATGGTGCCTGTGATAACAGAGCTTCCAAGATACTTTCAGGGGGCCTTCAAAGCAAGTGTCACCTCCTGAATCTTCAAGCGACAGCAGCAGGTCACAGAAGCTTGTGTGGTGTTTGTTTCTGAACTCTGTATAAAGGAACCTGTTGATGCAAACATTTTGTGTGGAAGCTTTTGTGTGTTGTGGCCTTATGTCACCCAAGAGTGGAGTAACTGATGTGCTGAGTGCTTTGTGTTTCAGGCGAAGGCGTCCACTAAAAAAGCGCCGGTGTCCCGGAGCAGACGACCTCCTTCAGTGAGAATGAAGCGCATGAGTAAAAGGTAACCAGAGGTGTCTTTTTCACTGGAGATTTAATCTGTAGTGCTGATATAATTCATACAAGGAAGGGAGTGTGGTTTAGTAGCCTGGCTGATGTAATTGTGCCATGTATAGGAAGAAATACGTGATCCGATAGTGAATGGAAGGCGGGCAGTTTCCCCTCCTGTGCCTCACTTTGGGGCTTTCCTTTGGTTAGCAAATACCCCTGGTTTTCTGTGGTGATTACCTCATTCAAGTCTTTGATGAGATAGTGCTTGTACATTTGTTAAACATCTGCTTAGAAGAACACTTATTTCTTCTCCTTTAACAGATCAAGCAAAAACAACTTTATCACTCCAGCTACTGGGAGAGTTGAAACTTTCTGTGCTCGGGAAGGAAACTCCATGGTCACACCCAGATTTGATTCCAGGTTTGTATTCTGTTAAATTTCTCCATTAATCTCTTGCATAAGGGAGTGCCTTGCCCTTTGCTTTAGCATAGACTCATAGGATGGTGTGGGTTGGAGGGGACCTCAAAGCCCATCCAGTTCCATCTCCTGCCATGGGCAGGGACACTTCCCACTGGATCAGGGGGCTCAAAGCCCCATCCAACCTGGCCTTGAACACCTCCAGGGATGGGGCAGCCACCACTGCTCTGGGTAACCTGCTTTTGAGCAGTTGCAATGAAATTACTGACCTGTAACTTCTTGTTTCAGAATTTTCAAGACCCCAGGTTTGCGCACACCTGCGGTAAATGAACGTGTTTACACCATCTCTGCCAACGGCAGCCCCCTCGCCAACAACGACGACGTCTTCATCACAGTCCCTCTTGGAGGAGGGGAGGTAAAGCAGAAACACTGATCTGTAAATTCTACTCTTGTAACTTTCTGGGGGCCTTATCAGTCTCAGATCATCCACTCCTGTTGTACCTCTGTGGTTTATTGAGGCTTAAAAAGAACCTTAAATATTTATAGTCAGATGTGGGAGCTGTTCATGTTGGTCAAAGCAGAAAGTAGAATGACATTTAATTAATGTTTAAAGCTGCTTCTCCTGGCAATGATGCGTTTAATGCACTGCAAGGAAGATCTGAGATGAGCTCCTGGTCAAGCTGGTTGTAATTCTCTGCCTGTTTGTTGTCTCATACGCTTGGATTTTATTTACCTTTGTATTTGATTTAAATTTTTTGCTGTTTCCAGCTACTATAGCAGACCAAACACAAAACCTATGATCTGGGTGTTTTTATTTTCACAGAGCATTTGTTTAACAGCAAATGATTTGACCAAGAAGAATCTTCTTCATCTGAATCCAGAAACACAAGGAATTATGAGGCAGCTATCAGTAAGTTTGTGTATTTTTTGTCAGTCATGACCTGAAGTTGTCAGGCAGTGTTGTCCCTCTGTTTTACTCACCAGACTGTTGAGCTGTAATAGAAACTCACTTTTTACCCCCTTTTCTTGTATTTTGGCCTCTGTCACTGGTCAAGAAGCAGCGTGAATTAAGAAGGGAAGGAGGGGGGAGCAGCTTTATACATCGAGCTTAATGCAAACTGTGAATAAAAGAGGCACTTCTTGAAAAAGAGCAATCATCAATGTTTTGGAACTCAGAATCAAAACTGAAAGCATTTTCTTCTTCAGGCAGGAGGTGTAAGTGGTTGTGGGATACAGTTGTGTCTCTCAGAGTATTGATTATCTTCTCTCTCTTTCTAGGTTCGTCTCGCACAAGCTTGTGGCGGTGCAAAAACCCTCAGATGAAACCCAATGGACATTGACATCCTTTTGTAAATACAGAATGTTCAGTTTAGGGTTGCTGCCTTTAGTTCTTGTTCTAATTAGTGTTTCTATTGATATTTCCTTTAAGGTTGAGACCAAGATCCAGTTATCTTGGGCTTGCAGATCAAGCAAGCTGGGTAGAAAGGCTATTGTGGTATCTTGCAGAAGATGTAAGCATTGGACACAAGTGACTGGAGTTTGTATCTGTCTGGGCAAAGAAAGCAGCAGATCAGGCTTGTGCTTCCTTCCAGGCATGTCCTTTCTCTGCAAATCTGCTTAAAAGGTGATGACTATCTCAGTCTGGAACCTGAGATACCTAAAGGCAAGTTACTTGTGCCTGGGACTAAATGGAAAACTTCATGATGTTGCCATGAATAGCAATCCTTCTATTCTTGATGTGGCCATTGTATCTGTAACTGGCTGTGAGATTTTTATAGGAAACTGATGCATTTTACTGTTTTTAAAGAAATAAAAATTGGCAAGTATTTTAACTTAACAGAATCAATCAGCTGGAGTGCTGCTTAACAGGGTCACTGAGAGTAACCTCAGAGCTGCTGGTGCATCCCTACTGTGAGGGAGCTTTGCTTTCCCTACACCTCCTTCAAAAGCTTTAGGAGAAGCAGTGCTCCACCGTCTTCTTTCTCCTCCAGCACTCCATAGGAAGCACCAGCTGTGTGTAGGAAGACTGCATAGAGCCTTCAATTGAGGAAGACTCCTCTCACTCATAACCCACAGTTTAATTTTTAGTGTGGGTCCTTGGGGCTGGTACAGGATGGGAGAAGACACTTCTCTTTTCTCTTGCCTGTGGTTAACTTTGAATCCCAAAGCATTATTTTGTATGGATCATACAAAGTCAAATATGTGAATTGGCATCTGCAATAGATGCTTTCTCTGCTTCAACAGGGAAGCTGACACGAGCTAACTGGTATGTGAAGAGAGCATTCCAAGTAAAGAACTTTGATTCTTTATCTTTGCCTAAGGTTTGTTTTCTAAAAATAAGCCTTTGTTAGCTGGCACTGTCCTTTCCAAAGACACCTTTTCTCCTTGATTTAAGCCTCTTGGGGCTATAAACAGGGATGGTGAGACTGGGAGTTTCTCTAGGTCTGGAAAAGTCATGGCTTTTGCAAAAAACAAGCCTTACACCATGATTAAGAAGAAGATTGGGAAAAGCTGCTGTCAGAGGTAGCTTATGCTTAGGTGTAAATCCTTAGTGCAAGGTGTAGCGTGAGAGAGTTTGTAGAACAGCATTTGTACATGGATTTCCTTTGGAAAGCAAACATTGCTGGGATGCAAACCTCAAGTTCATACTATGTGTTAGAAATCACTACTTAAGAGGTTTTGGCAGCTTCTAGGTCTGAACTGCAGGTGGCAATATTGTAAACTGCTAAGCTCTGAGTGGCTTGCCTTGTGTCTCTGTTGAATTCTGTTGAGGTGTTAATTAAAACCCCAACTAGTTGAGCTGTAAATAAAACTGTGACACGCTTGTTTAGATACAGATGTGCAAGCCTAGGTTCTGCTTTAAACATGCCTTTACCAAATGAACTGGAATGCTCAGCTAGCCTAGAGAATTCTGTTAGTGCTGTCTGCTTTTACAAGCTCCAGTGACTTCTTTAAGGCTCTGTGTTGATCTTCTTGTTGTCCTGTTGGCCATTGTTGTCTCCTGTTCGCTGTTGAGCTCTGGTTTCATTACTTAGCAAACCCAGGAGTCAATGGTTTTGCTGGTACTGGGCAGTAGCATCTTCCTCTGGATTAATGAGTCTTGAGTTAAGGAGATGCAGACAGGACTTGGCTGTTCCCAAGGACTTCTCCAATGGAGAGCTGAAAGCCGTATGTCCCAGCTTCCCAGTGGCAGAGCTGTTTCTGGGTTTAGATGCTCTACATTCCTGATTATTCTGCAGCATGAAAGGCTATATTTGTGTTATTATTGGAGTTAACACTTTTTTTTTTATGCCTAGAGCCAAAAGAAATTCTTGTAAAACAATATCTACCATCTGGAAGCAACAGAGTTTGTAGAACTCAGCAGGGGTTACGGCTGCATTTCAGTTGGTCCCTGTTTGGGTTGTCTGTGCCCAATCTGCTCCGTGGAGCTCGGAGGCAGCACAGCCTCAGGTTCCTCTTGGCAGAGATGGTGCTGCTGGAGGATGGCATTCCCAGCACAACACAACCACTGTTAATACTCAAGCTTTTCCAATTGTCAGAGTGACTTAATTGTATCTGACATGAATTAAAGCTCTCTGGCAGCTAATAGCTAAACAGATTCATCACCCAAATCCATCTTGCACGCTGCCTGCACCACGTGCTGCTCCAGAATGTGGGGAAGTGGTGTTTCAGGTTTCCGCAGTTTCATTGCTCGTGTGAGTTGTTGGCGTTGCTTTTGGCCCTTTTGCCCAGCACGTGGCAGTTGTGTTGTGTTTTGCAAAGTTATAACCTCCCTCTTCAGTTCAAGGATTGCTGGGGCAACGTAGGGAAGCTGCTGGGTTTGTGGATTTGGGGGAGGTTTTGTGTTGTACGTTCTTTGGGTGCTGGTTTGGCTGTAGTCTGAGCTGCTCTTTAAACTGAGTGATGGGGAATAATAAGCAGTGCAGGAAAATAACTCTTCTCAGGTTGGAAGAGGCTGTGTCCATTACTGGCCAGAGGAGTTCAGCCTGTGGAAAGAGACTGAGCTGTTGCTAGGTCTGAGATGCTGTGGGCACAGCTTCAGGGAATGTGAGCACAGCCAGGCACGAGGGGCAAGGCTGGAGAATGCAGGTGCCTTCTCAGAATACCTCTTTTGCGTGTGTTTCTCCCAAGTACTGAACTCTCTGACCTCCCAAGGCCTGAGTTTTGCATTAATGAGTGAGGCTTTGCAGAAGGAATTAAGGCCCCCATGGTTTGCAGTTGGTTGTATAAGAAAAAAGTGGTTTTCCTGGTTGTGATTTCAGTTATAATGAACAGTGCCCAGGGCTGAGAGCTGTGGCTGTCACCCTTCAGTGAATAAAGGCCATGGTTTGCTAAGAGATTGCTGAGCACTGGCTTCTTAGGATCAAAACTCCTGACCCAAACCAGAGCTCTTTCAAAATAACTTTCCCTTGGGACAGCAAAAGTTGCAGAAGGAGAGTTGGTGGTGCTTCCAGCAGGGACTTGTGCTCCAGCTTTGCTCTGGGTGTGGGAACTCCAAAGCTCAGCCCCAATTCCTGACGGCAATGTGAAACCATTAATCAAGAGAAACGATGAGCAGAACAGGTGCCCAGTGAGGTACCTTCACTGACATTGAACTCCTGCAAAGAGACTGTGTGAGATAATGATCCTAATGGGTGGCTCTTCCAGGCAATTTGATAGATGTGAGGTTGTCACAAACCACTCTGTACCCCAAGCGAGCGTTTATCATCGTGGACACCTTGCAGGTGGTCACTGATTCAGCGACATCACCAGAAATAAATAGATAATAATTCCCTGCTTGCTGATGGAAGGGATGATAATTTAGAACAAATCAGAACTGTCTCCAGGCTATTTTTTTTATACAGGAGTTTTTGATTTGAAGGTACAGGATAGCACATGCAACTCCTCCAGCTGGCCTGTGTAATTCCACCAGAAATCCATGTTTTCTGGGCCAACCAAAGGCATAATGAGAGGAATTATTACTTAGCATTACTAAAAAGGCATGGATTAATTCATAAGCCATTTCTTTTCTCTGAATACATGACTGGGAGAGCTGCAGATTTCAAGGTGAGATGCATATCTGGAAACCCCTGCCCTTGTGGTGAGTTTAGTTGAACAAGCTGCATCTCCAAATGTTGTGTTCGATTGCAGTGTTTGCAGCAAGCAGAAAGGATGTTCTGCAAAAGTTTATCCATTTGTGGGATTTCTGAGTCATTTTGAGGAATTTTCACACAGATAAGTCTTCAGGGTCAAAGAAATAATAAGAAAAGAGGACATTGTTTACTTATTCAAGAGGACAAGCTGTCCTGGTCAGAAGTGTTCCCAAATGGACTTCCCAATATGTGTTCCCACATCTCAGTCAATTGGAGAAAGGTGTTTGGGGACCAGTGAGAACTTCAGGCTCCTCAGGACAAGTCTCCAATCATGAAATGGTTTGGGTTGGAAGGGACCTTAAAGATCATCCAGTCTCAACCCCCCTGCAATGGGCAGGGACACCTCCCACTGATGAATTCCTCTGATAAGGATTCAGTGTCTTTTCAGTGGGGATGGATGCTCTGCTCTCCTCTCCACTCCCATCCCAGCACGTGTTTCCATGCCACCTGATTGCAGCTGGGGCATCACCCTGGCTTGGATCTTCCTCCCAGCAGCCTGTAGCTGAGCAATGTGCAATTTTTAACAAGGCAAAAAGTAATTCCATCACGGAGATGAGTCCATGGAGCCCAGGTCTGCTGCCAGCTGCGTTCCTGCCTGGCCCACAAATCGTGAGGCGTGGCCAGCAGGTCCCTCACCTTGCTTTTCACTTGCATCTGCAGAAGGGCAATGTGCTGTTTGGAGCTGCAGGCAGTGATGCTGGCAGTGGTGACCCTTGGCACAGGGTCACACACAGGTAAGGGGTTTCCACACTGAAGTACCACGTGTGCACCTGTGGAAAGAGAATGGATGGAGAGGAGGTGAGCGCAGGGGTTCAGCGCTGCTGCTGCTTCCCATCAAACCTCTCCCTCTTTGATTGCTGATGGAATGGGCACTGTGAGAGTGGAGCTATGAAGCTTGCATTCCCCTTCATCAGCCCAGGGCACAGCCTGTGACCCTGCTTGAACTTCTTTAACTTGGCTTTTATTTTCCCCTCTTTTCTTTGTGGGTTTTTTTTTTTGGTGGAGATTTCTGGTGGATGGTTTTTCATTAGGTTGGTTTTTCTGCTAACAGAGAAAGTTTTAGCATTTAATTAACCTGCCTGACATCATTTAACAGTTGGGCACTCAATTAGGTAAAATGTATTAATTAGAAGATGTGAGTGGATGTGGGTTTTCCAGGCAGGGAAGCTGCTGTGTGGTGTTTAACGATGTCCACACTGCTCGGACAGCCGGGGCTCTGCCTGTCACTGCTGTAACGTGACATTCCCTGTGGGACCTTACAGCCTCTTGGCTGAGCTGTATCACTGCTTGTGATGGAGATTCCAGGAAACAAATCACACTGTTGTTTGCTGTGGATTGACTGCAGCTCGTGTTCCTCTAATTGATTGCTCTGCAAGACTCTGGATGGTGCACGGTGGGAGAAGAGCCCTGCTGCCCTGCCTGCTTGCCTTGTGTGTGTGCTCAGAGGTGGGACGGGGGTCTAGAAAGCACCTGTTGGATTAGCAGGGAGGGGTTGGTTGGTTGCTCAGATTCAGTCCTGGTGAAGAGGGGCTGTAGTTCAGCTTCTGAGTAGGAAATTTATTGATGATCCAGATGAGTTCCTGGGAAGCTGCACTGCTCTGTTGCAACACCCTTAGGGAAAGGGTTGTCCCGTGTGCGGTTTGTGTTGCCTTCTGGGCCACCACTGTTACTCCTGCATGGCCGTGAGGAGGATGGTGTTTGGGACAATCTGTATCTCTGTGTCCTGCCAGCAGCTGGCTGGAAAAACAAAGAGGGATTTGCCTTCCCTGTGGCAGCACCAGCTCCCACAGGGTCTGATGCCTCTGAGGACAGAGGGGGGACAGACTCCCAGACAGCCCAGCCCTCTGGAAAAGGGAGTCCAGTTCTCCTCAATACTGTCCTTGCAGGGTGAGAAATCCAGGGGTGCTGGGTGCCCTCTGGCAAGATCAGCCCTTTCCTGAGGAATAAATGAAGGATTCCCTTCCACCAGAGGTGCCCACCAGGCTGGGTCTCAGCTTCCACAGCCCCACAACACAAAGTTTGAGCCTGTCAGGGGACCAAAACAAGTGTATCTAATTTATTCATAGATGGTGCCTTCCTTAAAGGCAGGATTTCTTTCACAGCTGTGCTGCAAATCCCATCCATATTGTCCAGTGAATCTCATTTACAGTGAGATAATATGAAAAGTGATGTGTCTGGACCTCGCTGTGGAATTGCAGGGTGCTGCTGCTCAGCTGTCACATCGGAGCCAGGGAAAGCATAAATGTCCTCTTAAAATACAGCAGTGGGAAACCAAGCTTACAGGGTGCAGACTTCAGAGCAATTTCATCCCCAGCTCTGATGAGAGCAGGGACAAAATTCCCTATTTATCTGCAAAAATTAGTGCCCATAAGCCACAGAGCTTCCCACTCCTCTCACCCAGGAGCTTTATTACACTGAAAAATGGGATTAGACAGAATTGCTAATTTTACCATCACACACGGAGATCAAAATCCCAGGCACCCTCCCTGGCTCTCCAGGGAGATTTATTGCCTGCTACAATGTAATTAATCTAATTTCCCTTAATAAGGGCAAGACAGTTAATAGGGAAGTCATGTCCTCAAATTTGGTTGTTGTCCCTAAGCATGGCTGTGTGGAGGAGCATGGCCAGGGAGCGCCCAGTCCTGCAGCACAGCCCCTCACCCTGGTGTCAGGTTGGGTGCCCAAAGGGAGTGGGTGCTGCCTGTGCTTCCCAAGGAACAGGGAAAGGTCCTTCTGGAGCAGAAATCACTGTGAGAGAGGGTGAAGGAACAACTTCCTCCGCCCAACACCTTCTCCCATGGGAGGATTCTGATGGGCTTGGGCTGCTCCTGGCTGGGGGGTCCTGGTGAGGGGATGCAGCCCTGGGTGTGCTCACAGAGTCCCTGTGAGTGTGGTTACACTCACACAGCTCCAAGGAAGGGGGAACAGGAGGGTTTGAGGTGTTTAATCATGAAAGATGCTGCTCCCAGCACCTTGGAGCAGCAGCCAAAGTGGTCCCCAAGAGAGCACCTGGGACTGCAGCCGCGATTATTTTCATTAAGAGAAAATCTTGCTCTTGCGATGCGATGCTCGAGCGGTCTCTGTCATCTCCTGTTCTGCTGCTGCTGCAGCACCAGCTGAGAGCAGCTTTCAAGGGAAAAATCAATAGTTAGTGGTTATGGGTCAATCTGCCTTATCAAGTACAAACCCTGCTGATTTTGCACAGTTCAGGGCCACGCGGAGCAGGGAAGCCGATGTGTTTCATACACAATTGGAAATGAATTCATTCGCTGTGAGGTGGTAACTGGAAATGTTAACAAGATCTCAGCTGCTGTTGTGACCCCCTCCCCTGGGCACGAGTTCAGGAGTCCTGAGAGGTGCTGGGATGTGGCTGCAGCCCCCAAATCGAGGGGATGGATGGGGTGAGGGGAGTGACTGTCCATCTTTAGTATCAAAGCACAAAGGCAGTGGAAAAGGACAATTCATCCTTGTCCTGCATCGTTCATAAAAATAGTACTGGGAGGGGGAGAGCAGTAATTGCAGCCTCTCTTGGCCAACATTCCAGATTCCAGACAGCACTTCACAGCTCGGCTCCAGGGCTGAGACAGGCAGGGACCTCCTGGCAGGGCCTCATCAACAGGGAGAGTCACTGGATTAAAGAGCAATCATAGAATAATTTGGGTTGCGAGGCACCTTAAAGCCCACCCAGTTCCACCCCCTGCCGTGGGCAGGGACACCTCCCACTGGATCAGGGGGCTCAAAGCCCCATCCAACCTGGCCTTGAACACCTCCAGGGATGGGGCAGCCACCACTGCTCTGGGCAACCTGGGCCAGGGCCTCCCCACCCTCACAGGAAAACATTTCTTCCTAAGTTCTCACCTCAATCTCCCCTCTTTCATCTACAAACCTTTCCCCCTCATCCTATCCCTGCCCTCCCTGATCAAGAGCCCCTCTCCATCTTTCCTGAAGCCCCTTTCAGTCCTGGGAGGCTGCTCTAAGGTTTCCCTGGAGAAATTCCCTAAGCATTCCTCATCTGGGAATATGGGCAGGCAGGCAAGAGCTGGTGGAAGGATGAGGGGAAGGAGCACGATGCAGAACAACCGGGGTAGAGACCAGGCAGCACCAGCTGGGTGTCTGTCCTTTTACTTGTCCCCACGTGCATCACCGGACCCCAGCATACGTCTTGTACCAGCATCCTGCTGTCACCCTGTTTGGGGCTCACTCTGACACCCACCGTGCCCACGGTGCCCGTGGTTGGGCTCCCAGTGGGCGGTGACAGCAGAGACTCTCTTTGTGATCCCTGTTTTGGCAATTAAATCCGACTCGGGGAATTGTTTCTTTGGTTTCCTTTAGGAAACGCCTGCTGCTCTCTCTCTCTCCAAACCTTCCCTTCTGCAAAGGGCCTCAGTTCACCTTCATAAAGAACGCTAATTGCGGAGTAATTTGGTGTGATGAGCATCTGCAAATGATGCCTTCTGTGAGCAGTAAGTGGATTTTTCCCCTCCGCTGCAGCGTGGGGGCGTATCCTGCTCTGTTCAGCCGTCCTGAGCGTGCGAACAAGGAGGGACGAGCTGCCTTGGGCAACCCTTTTTTGTGCCTTTCGCTGCTGTTGGGTGGCCCTGGCTCACTCACACAAGCAGAGGCCGGATCCTGATCACCGTGTGGGTTTG
This sequence comes from Dromococcyx pavoninus, assembly GCA_033558185.1. Taxonomy (NCBI): domain Eukaryota; kingdom Metazoa; phylum Chordata; class Aves; order Cuculiformes; family Neomorphidae; genus Dromococcyx; species Dromococcyx pavoninus. Next base: position 458,661 of record JAUMJL010000760.1, on the reverse strand, counting down.
TTTCCCAGGTGCTGGGGCTGCCGGAACAGCCACACGATGTGAAGGATGGGCTGTAGCTGGGAACGATGGTTTTCTCTGGAGGAATGAGGTGAGTGGAGCTCAGCAGCTGGAGCTGGACAGACCCTGAGCTCCTGCTCTCAGTGCCAAGGGGTTCAGCTTCTGGCTGCTCGGGAGCTGTGGAAGCCGGGTGCACCCTCCAGAGAAATTCATGTTGCAGCCTTCAAATTCTGGCTAAATAAGCGATGGGCGGCAGCTCGGGGTGTTTTCCTCGTTCCAGTGCAGTGGTGGGAAGTCCTCTTCTGAGAGGCTGAGTCAGTACAGAGCAGGGCTGTCCCTTCCTTTACCTACTTGTGCCTTTCCCTAAGGAAAAGCCGCTGCCAAACAGCCAAGCACTGGGAGCTGAAGGGAGCTCTTGGTGCCGGGCCAGCATCGTCCCTTGGGTGCTCATGGCCCACCTCCCTGCTGAGGGCTTTCCCTGGCCTGGCTGGCACCCTGCCCCTCGCTGGGGAATGCCAGGGCTGTATCTGCCTGCCTGGCACTGCCAGGGAAAGGGCCTGGCATGCACAGGGAAGGGGTCTGGAATGCACAGGGAGAGGTGACTCACTCCAGCCCATGACCCGTGAGGAGTGGGGACCACAACCCCTGGTGCTGTTGCTGTTCCTGCAAGTTATGTCACTATTTCCTTAAAAAAATGGTGATTTTTTTTTGCCTCTTTCTTATCCCCAGAATAGTCTGTCCAAGAGGCCAGATGTGGAATGGAGGAGGAGTGAGTGAGTGTAGCTTGCAGCTCCATCTCCTTCCCTGCCCGCTGTGTGGCAGAGCCAGGAGGGCGTTGGGAGAGGGGCACGAGGAGAGGGCTGTGTTTCATATGGAAAACTGATTTCCCACCGAGGGTGACCTTGTGGCCCGGGAGCCTGGGAAGCTGGATCCTGGTGGCGCTTGATTGATGGGATCTGAGGAGTCGTTCTCCCTCAATGTCAGTCAGCCCCCCCTCTGCTGACTGCAAATGAAGGCACGAGAAATTGGACAGTAATCAATGCCAGATGGAAAGTGCGATTGAAAACGCTTCTGCCTGGAACGTGTGGCCCAGGAGGGAGGCTTGGCCAGGGCAGCAGGGGGCACTCGGCTCGTGCCCACTCACAAGGGCTCTTTGAGCTGCTCAGTTATTGCACATAAAGATGACCAGAGATGCGGCTCCGTAGGAACTTGCCGGACAAGGAAAGCACTTGTCAGCTCCCAGTCCTGCCAGCTGTGAGTCCTGCCAGCCCCAAGCAGCTCTTGCAGATAAGAGATGCTGTTACCCAGCAGGCAGAAAGGGGAAGAGATCTGAAATGCTACAGCTCTGCAAACGGTAGCGAGGAGAGCTCCGTGTGGGCACGCAGGGAGCAGAGCTGCTGGGCATCAGAAGCACCCGAGGGAGCAGGGCAACCTTTCTGTGCGTTGCTTTGCAGCAGAGCCTTGACTGAACATCATCCTCCGGGGTGGTTGGAGAGCGTCCCCGCCAGGGCTGGAACCGCTCAGCTCTCTGAGGCAGCGCAGACAATGGAGGGGAGGTCGGGTGGAGCTGGGTGTGAATTACAGAGGCTGCAGCTCTCACCCGTGAGCACCGGATTAATTGATGCCCGAATAGTTCGTGTGTGAACGCCTAGCGAGTTCAGGCTTAAGCACCAGAACAGTTCACACGTGAGTGCTGAGCCCTGCGCTGGGTGAGCACGGTGGGACAGTAGCCTGGGGGCTGCTGAGGACCCCTCTATGCCCCAGGGGAACTGAACTGCCCACCTGGCAGAGGAGCTGGTGGTGCCCTGGTGCGAGCGCGTTTAAGAGCAGGAGGAGATGCACGAGTGGAGCTGCTCCCGCTGAGCACTGAGGGAAGCTGCTGCAGGAAGGTTTGAGCTGGGATCCCAGCCCAAAGCAGGGAAGGGGCGGCTGCTGCGGGGAAGGTTTGACCTGGGGTCCCAGCCCGTGTCAGGGAAGGTCTGAGCCGGGATCCCTGCTGCTGCTCTGCTCTGAGCAGGTACCAGCTCACCTCCAGACGGGAGCATCCAGAGCGCTGCCCGCAGGTGTCCCTGGGAAGGACTCATCCCAAGCCTGTGCCAGCACAAGACAAAACAGGGACAAAGCTCCACCTGCTCACTATAAATAAAAGCCCTTGCAAGAGAGAACCAATTTCCCTTTCCCTTTGGGACAGTGCCGACCAATAGTAATCCCATTATTTTTGGCAAATAACCCCTCTGGTGGACTTTTGCCTGTTTGAGGAACGAGGCACCTTACTGTGAATGAATTATAGGTTAATTTTCTCATCGACTACCCAGCTCACCTAGAAAGGAGGAAGTCCAATGGCAAAGGGAGGAGGGAGGAAACTTTGGAGACAAAGTTTGATGCTAATAGCCTAAGTTAATTGCCAATTGTTTGGAGCAGGATCGTTGGAGCCTATGGCTCACTCGGCGTAATAACATCTCCCTTCTCAGACTCCTCATCCATCTGGCACTTGCCATCTGTTCCCCACAACACTCCCTGCCTTATCTAAGGTTTGCTCTAGGAAGTTGCTCCGTGCAGAGAGCTGGAGCTGCGGGAAGGACACTGCCTGCTGTCACAGGAGATTGAGCCCTGGAAATGATGCTGCCATGGGAGAAAGAGCCCTGGGAAGGGTGCTGCCACGGGGGAGGGAGCAGCTTTCAGACACTGGGCACTCACAGTGGTCACTTGCACCCCAAGCAGAGCATCTCTGCAGACACCTCGTGCACGTGGAAACACCGTGGAGCTCTTCTCTCTGACAACCAATGACAGGACCCGAGGGAATGGCAGGGACCTGTGCCAGGGGAGGGTTAGCCTGGACATTAGGACAAGGTTCTTCACCCAGAGGGTGGTGGAGCACTGGAACAGCTCCCCAGGGAAGCAGTCACAGCCTGACAATATTCCAGAAGCATTTGGTCAACACACTCATGCTGTGAATGTTGGGGTTGTCCTGTGCAGGGACAGGAATTGGACTCGACAATCCTCATGGGTCTCTTCCAACTCAGGACATTCTATGATTCTATGACACTTCCCATCCTAACCAAGCTGCTGGTGTCTCTGCTGGAGGCCCCTGCTCCTGCCCCACTGCCTGTGAGTGATGCAGTCACCCCCTCCACAAGAGGGAAGAGGCTGGGATGCAGGATGGGTGCACCTCGGGGAACCCAAAGCCTCCATCACCGTGGGTGATCCAGAGCATTTCCATCTGATCTAGAGGGGACACACTGGGATGTGGGCAGCAGCTCTGCTGGTGCCACCAGGCATGAGTGACACTGGTGGGACCCAGCAACTCCAAAAGTACACCTCACAGCCAAGGGAAGTTCTCCCTCAGCCAGTGCTGTGCAGGCAGGGCCATGACCAGGATGGACTGAGGTCTTATTAACTAATTGATCCAGCAGGGGCTTGCAGACTGCAAGGAAGATCTCTGCTGAGCTTTCCTTCGCTATCTACATCTTCTAATGACCCAGCATTACCTTCTCACTCCTTTTTCTGGCTAAACCTTGACCCTGCAGTCAGACACTTCTGCTCTATCTATTGTTGTCCTTAAAAACAACAATTTGCTTTTGATTAGAGGTAGAAATGCTGTTTTAACCACAGACCCACCGTGTTGCCTTCCCTGCCTCCCAAGATCTCCCCACGCTGACAACATTCTCGCTCTGTTTGCAGGCTGAAATTATTTGCTACACTCATAATTGCCTTTTGCCTCCAAAGACTGCTGATGAGTCTTTCTCTGCAGGTATTCAATGGCAGCTCTCTTCTTGCCACATGTGCAGTATCAGCAGCGTCACAGGGTATTTCCTTTCCTGGTGGAGTGAATCTAATCAATTCTGGGCTAATTCCTGCCTGCAAGACTGGAAGGAGGAGAAAGCTCCCAGTCCAGCTGCCCACAGCATAACTGGAGAGAGAGTGGGTGACCCTACTCCTTGTCCCACCTCCCTGCTGCAGGTGGGAGCCCCGGAACGGCCGTGCCCCAAGCAGGAGTGAAGAGTCACCATCCCAGCAATGCTTTTCATCAGCCAGCGCAGTAAAAGGGAATCAGTCACGTTAAAGAGGAACCATAAAGCTGCTTTGGAAACCACAGTGCTCTGCAGAATCACTCAGCTTTGTTTATTCAGAGCCCAACGATTTTACAAGGCCATAAACCTCCCGGCACGTGGGCTGAGGAGCGTAAATCCTGCTCTTCCTCTTCTCCGCTCCGGTTAATGACAGGGACGCGGCGCAGGACGAGACGAGCTGACACAGGGACCGGCGTGCAGGGTCACCCTCTCCTTGGTCTTTCAACAACCAGCCTGATGAGATTCATTTTTTGCCAAGTAGACAACTCCACGTGCCCAGGACACGATAGCTGTTGCAGCCTCACCACCTCCTCAGCGCTCGTTCCGATGTGATTTGCTGAGCTCCTCAAGCATCACCGTTTTTTCCTCTTTGTCACAAGTCTCCAGATCAGGTCATTTCCTCTTCTTGCTCTCGGGCTCTGGCTCAAGAGGGCATTGTGGCTCCTCATCTGCCCTGAGGTTTAAGTCTCTGCTTACAGAGAGGTTTCTTGTAAAACTGGAATTTTGCCAGAGTAGTCGTTCTGGAGGAGCCCCTGCTGCAACAGGCTCTGCCAGCAGGTTCATCGAGTTGCTGGAGCACATCCAGAGGAGGGCAATGGAGCTGGGGAAGGATCTGGAGCCCAGGGGTTCTGGGTGAAGGACCTGGGGCGGTTTAGCCTGGAGAAGAGGAGGCTGAGGGGAGACCTCATTGCTCTCTGCAGCTCCTGGAAGAGGTTGTAGTGAGGTGGGTGCTGGGCTCTTCAACCAAGTGACAAAGGATGGGAGGGGAGGAAATGGCCTCCAATTGTGCTGGGGGGGTTAGATTGGATATTAGAAAGGAATTCTTTACAGAAAGAGTGGTGAAACCCTGACAGAGGCTGCCCAGGGCAGTGGTGGAGTCTCCATCCCTGGAGGGTTTAAAAAACCCATGTAGAAGTGGCATTTTGAGACATGGTTTAGCAGGCACCGTGGGGTTGGGCTGATGATTGGTCTGGATGAGATTAGAGGTCTTTTCCAACCTTCCTGATTCTCTGATTCTATTCATCTGGGCCCTGGTGTCTCTGACTGGGCTGGGGGCACAGAGGGACACCCTCGTTCTCCTGCACAGGCTGTTTTCATCAATCCCATCTGGGTCTCACCAGGGCTCAGGGATGGGAGGATGCCTGCACAGCCCCAGCACATCCCCTCACCCTCACTGTACCCACCCAGCCCAGACAGCCAAGAAAGGGATCCTGGGCACAAAAAGGGCTTTTTAGTTCTACTTTTCCACCTATCACCTCCTCGAGGTTTCCAGAGCAAGCACTGCCTGGGGTAGGGTGGGGGGGACAGGGCAGCATCCTCCACCCACCACCCTCTGAACGGGGCTGTTCCATCCTGTCCCACGGCTCAAGAAGCAACCACAGCTCCGTGGGATGGGGACACGGGTGACAAATCACCAGTGAAGTTGTTGCAGGGAGCCTGCACAGGCAGTAATGGAGTTGTAATGAATTAAGTGCTGTTAGAATTGATGCAGGGCTACTGTAATAAATGTGCATGTGTTGTGGGGATTAGGACACAGGTGTGATGAATATTGTCTATTGGCTGTGATAAAAAGCCTATCATCCCAATACATATTTTCAAAAACTAATTTAAGGCTGAAAGAGATTATTAAAAATGAGGAGAGGAAATTGTCTGGGATATATTTAGAGTCCCTTAGTAGGTAAGATGAATTCCAGAAGTCAAAATACCGCCTGTGGGGTGAAAAGGATGGATGTGGATATTGTGGGAGCTCGTGATAAGAAGGCAGGGGTGAGGCGAGTCTTGTGCGGAGGAGAGAGGCTGGGGAAGGTGAGCTCTTGGCTGAGCACCCCTGTGCTGGAGATTCGTGTGCTGGGCCAATCCTGCAGCACCAGGACCATCCCAGAGCCGTCAGCCCATGCCAAGGGAGTGGAGCACTTTGCTTCTGCCGTCCCCACGACTCTGTCCCCAGCCTGGGGTCCAACCAGACCCTTTCTCTCTCCGTTCATCTCCTGAGTTGTGACCACGTGCAGCTGAGTCGTGGGGACAGGAGCTGCTGTAAGCACTGATAAAGGTTTCCTGGGCTCCCTTGAGGGGAAAGACCTTCTGCAGAACGAGGTCAATTCTATAATAAACACTCTCTGCAAGAACCTGAAAGGAGGTTGTAGCAAAGTAGGTGTCAATCTCTTCTCCCAGGTAACAGGACAAGAGGAAATGGCCTCAAGTTGCACCAGGGAAGGTTTAGATTGGATATCAGGAAAAATTTCTCCACCAAAAGGGCTGTCAAGCATTGGAAGAGGCTGCCCAGGAAAGCAGCTGAGTCCCCATCTCTGGAGGGATTTAAAAGCCATGTGGAAGTAGCCCTTAAGGACATGGTTTAATGATGGACTTGTGATATCGTTGGACTTGATGACTTTAAAGGTCTTTTCCAACCTAAACAATTCCATGATTCGAAGCGTGGCCTTTGCCTGGAGCTGCCAAGGGAAGGACCCCCTTGTGCTGGCGGTCACGGGTGGGCTCTGGTGCGGTCACTCCTTGTTCCATCCATCACGTGCACAGCCCCCGAGCTGCTCTGCCAGGTTGGGTCTGAGGAGATGGAGCACCAGGAGCCTGCGGCCTGCCGTGCTCCGGACATCTGGAAATCAGAGTTTCAATCTTGACTGTTCCCTCAGCCTTTCATTTAATCTCTCGGTGCTGTTCACGATGACAAGATCATTAGAAACCCGGTTCCTGTTGCACAGCTCTTCCTCCCGAGCACTGTGTAACCACGCAGACGATGCCTGCAAGACAAGAGGCTTAATTGTGTTCTGCCAGCATCCAGGGGGATGTCAGCGAGTCAAATTTAAAGCCAGGCTGGATGGGGTGGGAAATGCACCTCCATTACTCACCAAGCCTGAATGAGGTTTCGCTTTTATTATCTCCCGAAATAGCCGGTGCCTGGGAGGTGCTGATTGAAGCCATTTGAAAACATGACAACATCCTCAGGACAATAGGTGTCTAATCTAATGAAGCCAGAATGCATTAGCTAAGAGCTACGTAAAGTGAAGAAAATGCAATTAAAGCATTGCTGAGGACAGATGTCGACCTACGTAGGGGACACCGATACGAAGACGTCGGCAGAAGTCTAATGAAAATAAATGATCTGTTTGAAACATCCCTCAAATCAATAACAGAGCCCAAGCTGCCACTGCTCCCCCAGCCCTCGGTGCTGCCCCCTCGCTCCGTTCTCGTCTGTGTTTTGTCACATCCCAGCACAGGGTTGGCACCGGTCGGGTTCCGGGCAGGAGGGCGGCTGCGGGTGAAGGAAGGGGTGAGGACGGGCAGGGTACGGGGCTGGCACGTGTGGGAGGTTATGGACAGGGCAGCAGCTCTGCTCATCTTCATGGCATCCTCTGGAAGGTGTCCTCACCCATGACAGGGAGTTGGAACTGGATGGGCTTTAAGGTCCCTTCCAACCCAAACCATTCCATAATTCTACAATCCTTGATTCCCTAATCAAGATTAGGAGCACAGAAGGGTCCACGGTGCCTGCAGCTGGGGCAGGCCCAGGTTTCCACTTAAATAATTTCATAAGGAAGCTCTGTTATGACTGTAAGATTTGCCCACAAAAGGATAAAAGCTTCCCTGAGCCTGCTAAAATTATTCTTAGAGTATTGTCTTGCTTAATAAGAGCCGGGTGGCTCTCAGAAGCTCTGGCTCACAGCACAAAGCTGAGCAATATATAAATCTCTGCTTTGACTTGCAGGGAAATGCGATGTGTCAGGTATCACATCACGCTGCATCAAAATGTGATGTGGCATAATGAATCAAACTTCCCAAAATAAAAGTTTCTTCTAGAAATAAACTTGTCACTGACAATTTCAACTCTTGCCAAAGAATCGTGATTTGATGTGAGTTATTTTGCCAGCAATTTACAAAAGTAGGTGGTTTTAATTGCTATTTTTAACATGGGTAAGAGTCTAAAGAGAGAGACACGAAGGTGTCTCTGTCTAAATATGCAATAGCTGTGCAACAGAAACCCAAATTCCTACTGGAGCTCCAATACAGCAGAGCCTGAGAGAGTGAGGGAAACAAAATCCACTCTGAGCAATCAAGGACAAGAAACTTTTCATCCATTCCTACTTACCCAAACTCCGCCCCCTGCCATGGGCAGGGACACCTCCCACTGGATCGGGGGCTCAAAGACCATCCAGCCTGGCCTTGAACACCTCCAGGGATGGGGCAGCCACCACTGCTCTGGGCAACCTGGGCCAGGGCATCCCCACCCTCACAGGAAAACGTTTCTCCCTAAGATCTCATCTCACTCTCTCCTCTTTCAGCTGAAAACCCTTCCCCCTCATCCTATCCCTGCCCTCCCTGATCAAGAGCCCCTCCCCAGCTTTCCTGGAGCCCCTTTCAGTACTGGGAGGCGATCGCAGAGCTGAATGCAAATGTCTTTCTGCCCAGCTCAGCCCAGCCCGTTGCTCCACTCACTCACTCACTCAGGCAGTTGGATTGCTGATGCTTTAGGAGGAAAGGACTCGAGCACTTGTGTAAGACAACCACCCCTCCTGCTCTCTCAGCTCCCATGGGGCACCCACCACCCCCAGCTCTGCCCTAAACCAGCACCAGGCTCTGACACACCACAATCTCATCTCATGGTGTTATGCTAGGTCGGTGTTGGGTGCAATGGAGTCAATCTTCAGCCAGCAAGAATTTGGCAGCATCTTAACTAAGACAGGAGTCCCTTTTTTTGGGTGAGAAGCAGCAAATGCACAGGGAAGAGACTTGCAAGGAAATGTGTGAGCCTGGCTGGGCTTGAGGCTGGTGCAGCAGGAGCAGGACAGCGTGCAATGTGACCAAACCCCCCTTGGTTCTCACACACAGATACAAATATAAAATAGTTGCTTTGGAATTCCTGGTGATCAAATGGTGAAGGGAAGGGTGAGTCTGTTGCTGTTCCTCCCTTGAACCACTGTAATGAATTCTGCTTCTCTTGCAAAATTGCTTTAGAGCTCCATTTAATTTAACTTTGCCCAGAAACAGCCACAGCGAAAGCAGTCTGGGTCCCTGAGCCTGCTTTTCCCCAGAGACACACAACATTACTGATTTACATACCACTTACCCTGGGAGCTCATATTTACAGTCACAAACTGCTATTTATCCAGCACACCAATTGCCAGTCCCCCACAGCACCTAAATCTCCCCCCAAAAAAACCATTTTCACTGCCCTATTAATCTCTGTGTCTCCTGGTGTTTAATAGAATTCACTTCAAAATATTTAACAGCTCTCCTGGCTCAGTGCCATCCCTGTGGCTGCTGGGAGGGATTGTCCTGCCACCTCTGTGCTGGGGACATGGGAATGTGTTGCTCCACTGTGCTCTCAACCCTGGCCCTGCAGCATCTTTATGAGTGACCGTGGGCTGCCAGAGTTTCCCAGCCCCAGAGATGCAGCCAGACAACCCCTGGGTGACATCAACACCAGCACCAGCAGGGATGCCCTGGGTACCACTCTCCCTATAGGGTCCAGCTGCCCATCAGATGCAGCGATTGCACTGAGATACCTGGATCAAGCCAAAAGGTTTTTGTTTCCAGGCTGCATCGAGATGTGTTCCTTGGGATCAGACTGAACTCTGAACGTCTGCCCAGAGAAGATGGCACCTGGGCAGGGTGGGCAGAGGCACTGCCATCGCCTTGGCACATCCCAAAATGTGCTGCAGAAGGGATTGGTGTGAGGTAACTTCATGCCCACTCATGGCATGGTCAGACACAGCCACTTGCAGGGAACAAATTAAGCTGAGCTACCACAACATTGCAGTGTGTTTTATTTATTGCCAATAAACACAGGCTACAGGACCCTGGCTGCTGGGGCCCAGCATGGGAACATTCCTCTCACTGCCCAAACTCCTCCTGGCTTCATTCTTTTGCTTTAGAAAGCAGAAAGCCCACTCCAAGGCTGTGGTTCCCTGCTGTGTCCCTGCTGTCTCTGCCCACCCTGTGGGAAGGGTGCAGTGGGATGCACAGTACTCCAGCCCTACACTTCTGCCTTGGGATGCTTTCATGTTGTCCTTCCTCTGGTGCTCCTTTGGCTCTTGAGGGCCCATCCAGACCTTTGACCTTTAATCAGCAAATGCAAATACCCAGTCATTGCCCCATTGCTGCCTCACTGCTGCCCCACTGCTCTGAGCACTTCATTAAGCACTGAGCTAACAGAGATGCAATATTCCCCTGGGAAATTGTTGGGGACAACTGGCTTTATTAAAGAGAAAAGACTTGTGAGGAAAACCCAGATTGCCCAGTTCCAAGATCTTCTCCAAATGCACAAGGTCTCCCCACAGCAGCTCTTTGTAACAGATGATCCAGGGCTCCAGCGGGGATAAGATGCTGCTGCTTTATTTCAGCTCCATTATGGAATTTAAATACTGTGCAAGTTAATGGCAATGTTTATGACAGCACATAAAGCAGCGAGCTGTGCTCCCACTGTGCAGAGAACCAGACCAGCCCTCCCCACGCTGCTGGTGCTGCAGGGCTCATCGTGGTGCCCACCCTGCGATGCCCCTGCCCGGGATGCCCCTTCACACACAGCTCACGGCTGTTTTCTGGAGTGCAGCTCCTCGTGTGCCACAGGGCAGGCAGGAGGGCATCCCCAGCCCTGCTGCCACCCTGCTCATCCGTGCTAAATGTTTGTGGGTAAATATTTCATCGCCCATTTGTAAAGTGTGACTTTAATGAACATCCCCACTCGGCAGCACCCCCGAGCCTCACGCGGCTGCGGCTCTAATAAACGCGTTTGCTCAGCTGTTGCCAATTCCCAGCACTTCATGGAGTTTCTCTCCTCTAATCAAAGTTTTATTAGCTGTGATACAGACCCGTGCACACAACCTCTGCATCCCTCCAGCCAGGCTCGCTGGCTTTGGAAGCTCCAGGTGCCCTGCTGGGCACAGGGGCACCCAGGGCTGCTGCAGCAGTGGGAGAGGAGGTGTTGGCAGTGAGCGTGCTCGCGGTGCCCTGCACGGTCTCAGGGTGTCAGTTGGTCACCCTACCTGCCCCTCCGTGCCAAGCACTGGGGACAACTTCTCCTGAGAGGTGCTGAGGCCATGCTGCAGCCCACCAGCTCACTTCACAAGTGCCTGTTAGCAGTGAGATTTTGTGAACACCCCTGGCACAACTGATTCCTGAAGTCTGCTCTGCCAAATGGCCTTTTAATTCCTTACATCCTCTAAGTGGGGGGCAGGTGGCGGTCAAGAACACCTTACAGGGGCTCTTCATTGGAACAGAAACCCCCTAAACAACTTCCCCTCCCTCTTCTTTCCCCCCTCTGCCACCAGACACTTGCCACCAGCTTGCAGCAAGCAGCCAGGTAAGGCCCCATCCCAGCCAGCAGCACCATCCCCATCGCAGGTGTGGTTTGCTTCGTGCAGACAAAGCTAAAAAGGCAGTGGCAGGGGGTCCAGCCCCTGTCAGCCCGTGGGCTCCTGCTGTCAGGGCTCTGGACGTGGCAGGTTGTTGGAATGCAGCAAAAGCAAGGCAGGAAAAGGGCAGCTCAAGCTCCCCGAGATGTGGCCGCGCAGCAGAGCCTGTGCCAAGGCGATGGCTCTGGGACCGATCAGCACCCGCTGACTCAATATTGTTCCTCTGCTTTTGTTTGTGCCCCTTCAGCTGTGGCTGCTGCCCAGGAAGGCAGCGGCTGTGCAGAGCGATAAGGGCTTCGCTTTGTCTGATGCTGAAGGTTCTTGTCAGTCCAGGCAAGATAAAAAGGACAGAGACATTTATAATTGTGTAATTAAACAGCTCCGGTGCCTTCCAGGCATCTCGTGCTGCTGGGCAGAAGTGCAAAGGCAGCTACGGTCACCCACGGGAGGCTGTGCAGATGCTGCTGGTGGGCACCAAGCCCTGCACCAAGGCCACCAGAACCAGGACACGCTGTAGACCCCAGCACTTGCTTCAGCCCTGGCACCCCAGGCTGGTCCTTGCTCTGCACGGGGTTCAGCCAAGAGCTCAGTGGCTGCTCCTGGTGGACAAGCCCAGGACTGGCACCTCTGTCCCTGCCAGCATGACCAGCGGTGGAGCTGCCCATGGGTGCAACTGGACCCAACAAGGGATGGGCAGCAGAAGGAGGAGGTCCCTGCAGCCTTCACTCTGTGCTGGGTGGCTGAAACTGAGTTGCTGCTTTAATGAGAAGTGGTTTAAGTGGATGGGCAAAAGCAAAGATGAAGACCAGGTGAGGGCAGGCAAAGTCCTCAGCGGCTGAACACATTCCCAACAACTCTCACTCATAAAATACTTTACCGTGCCTTTGGTGATGGTGAAGTTAATATATTACCTTATAAAATCATAGAATTGTTTGGGTTGGGAGTGTCCCTGGCTCTGCCTGCGGCTGGGGAGACCTTATTGCCCTCTACAGCTCCCTGAAAGGAGGTTGTGGTGAGGTGGGTGCTGGGCTCTTCTCCCAAGCAACAAGGGATGGGATGAGAGGAAAAGGCCACGAGTTGCACCAGGGGAGGTTTAGATTGGATATTATGAAAAAAACATCTTTACAAAAGAGTGGTGAAGCCTTGGCAGAGGCTGCCCAGGGCAGTGGTGGAGTCTCCATCCCTGGAGGGGTTCAAAAAACATGTAGATGTGACACTTCAGGACATGGTTCAGCAGGCACGGTGGGGTTGGGCTGAGGGCTGGACTGGATGAGCTGAGAGGGCTCTGTGCACCGAGACAGTGGGAGATTAATACAAGGAGGAAATCTGCATCCTTCCCGGTGACACTTGATCTGACAGATCACTGATTATAATGACAGATGGCACCAGCTCTTCCTGATAATTAGCAGGCGTTCACATTTAAATGTTTCTCTTCCTCCAGAGCCAGGCTCTCTTTAATATTCCCTGGGCATTGCTTTCCTGCCCTTCTCCTGCCCATCCTCATCCCAGAAGCAGTGCAGGGAGGACAGGAGACACCCACCAGCCAGGCCAGGCTTCTCTGACCCCCTCCACGCTGCTGCTGTGGGAGCAGAGGCTCATCCCAGCCCCATCAACCAGAACCAGGGCCGCGCAGCCTCTCTGCAGTAAATACCTAAAAAAAAAGGAAGGGGGGAGGTGATGGATTTCCATGCTGAGGCTGCTAAGGGGGAGCAAGGGGCAAAAGGAGGAGACCCAGCTCTTCCTTTGCTCGCCCAGAGCCAGGGAGCCGCGGGCAGGGCTGGCCGGATGCTGCCACCAGCTGCTCTCACCACGAGATAAATGTTCTGTTTCAAAACCTCCCCATACGAGGCAGCACCTGCCAAGTGCTGAGCCCTTCCCTGACTGATCGCTGCTGCAGCTCGTGTTTTACTGCCACAGCAGCTTATTAATCCTTCCTTTATCACCGGAGAGCAACGCCCTCCGTTACAGCATCTCCTCCTCGGATGCACACGGGGCTGTGGGACTGGAATCCAGCACCTCTCTGGGCTCTGGGGTGCAGGAGCAGATGCTGTCCCCGCTCAGGTGTGGACCACCCACTCACAATGCTGTTTACTGTGATTTTCCAGGCACCTTCCAGTGGCAGTGTCCTTCCTCCAAGACACTGCATGTGCCAGAAGCTGGTGAGTCCATTGCTGGACACGCACAGTTGCAGACCAGGCTGTAATTTTCCCCTCAAACCTCCAGATCAGGGAGGTAGAATTAAATGGAGAGAGGCCTCCTCTGGTCTGTTGTGCAAAAAATACTCAGAGTCTGGTCAGCTCCACCAGCAGAGCCAGGGGGAAGAAGGACCAGCAGCTTCACTGTCAGCCCATGCAACCCATCACCACAACAGGGCAGCTGTAAAACCACGAGCACTAAGTTAGAAAGATAAAGCTTCCAAATCGGGCAGAGAGACGCTGACACCGCTCCGTGACACCACCTGACCCAGTAAGACAGAAAATCTGCCTCCAGCAGTGCCCTGCTCAAGCGTGGAGCTGCACTGGGACAAGCAGGGCACTCTGCTCCCTGGGTGGCAGAGGGGATGGAGCCCCTTTTGTGCCATTAATTAATGCCAACTAATTATACAGGTGTGTAACAACTCATTTCTGCGCAATCACCTTCCTTGCTTTTATTTTTTTTCACTCTTCTCACTGGGCATCAAGTGAGATGAGCTCAATCCTGCCAGGGCAGAGAGAAGAGGGGCTCCTGAGTCTGTAAGCCGTGAGCAAGGCTCAGAGCCAGGAGGGGACCTGGAGCTGCTGCCTCTCACGCAGGCAGCCGCCGGGCCATGGCACCGAGCCGTGACCAGAGCCCACCCTGCTCTGAAAGCCTTTCCCACTGACCTTTCCCAGCACACAGGGAGGCAGCTGAGGATGATTTCTCTGCTGTCTCTGCAAGCCCAGGGCAGACTGGTTTCTGGATGACATGATCTCAGTTATTAATGGCTCGATTTAGGCGGCACCGCAGCCTTCGCTGGGCTCGTTCTCCCAGGAACCAAACACACAGCACCTTTTCCATCACTCCTGCCTTCCCATCGGCCCTGAGGGAGGGCGATGCTGGACAGCCCCCCCAGCCCAGCATCACCCACATCCCCCACTGCACCCCAACAGTCCGTGGTGTCACTTCATGACATGGTTTAGTCAGCACGTTGCGGGTTGGACTGGCTGAACTTAGAGGTCTTTTCCAACCTCAACGATCCTAAGTGCGTAACCAGCACACACAGCCCCCCCCCAGCAGCACCCAATCCCCCCACCAAAGTGGAGGTGTCCCGTGTTCCCAGCTGAGACCACGCCAAGGAGGCCACGGACAAGAGGTAAAACCATCACCTGTGGAGCAGAAGAGCCACGAGCACAGCTAACGCCGGGTAAAAACCACATCAGCTCGGCTGTGACTTGCAATCCACTCCTCACAACCCTGCTTCAGAGCTCTAATTATCTCTTTATAGTGCCAATACGGCCCTGGCCGGGCTCCTAGTGAAGACTGGCTGAATTAATTGATCGGCAGAAGGCAAATAGACTTCACCCATTTTAAGCACCCATTCAGTTCCTTCTCCCTAGCAGCTGTCAGTGCTGTCAGCACGCCGAGCCGAGGCTTTTGTGCGTGTTCTTTGGCATTCAGGCAGCCTAAGAAAAAGAGGAGAAATGCAAACCAATAAGAGCCACAAGGATATATTTCTAAATATTATTGCTTGTGCAGTGCTTGCATTTAATATGCTGCCCATTCACTGCTTCCATTGGCTCAATTAAACAATTAATTACATGCCTTGAGCACAGGAACTCTGTGTTTTCCCTCTGCTCAGCAGCATCCCTGCACTTGCACAATGACAGGTATATTGGACTGACAATTGCACTTGTATTGACAGCTCCACTCTGCCAGCAATGCCAAGGGCATCTGATCCTTGGAGGGATGGGAGGGATTCCTGCCTGCCCAGCCAACCAATGGACCTTGTTATCCACAAAGCACACACGTTAAGAAATGCCTCTTTTCACCCCCCTCAACGAAGTGTCAATAGCAAGAAACAACCCTACTGAGTTCCACTGCCGCTGCCACCTCTGCAGAAGGAGCAAAGGCTCTCAGCACACCTCCTCTTTAATAAAACAATGCATCATTTCACACCTCACTGCTGCTAGAACTATTCCTTACCTGACAGCAGCTGCCCTTGCTGAAGTGGTTCTTCTCACCAGAAATGACCCACACAGGGAAAGCAGGGCAGAACGAGGGGGTTGGGTTTACTTCTGTATTTTGATACCTCATTATTGCAATCTTCAAACAGAGCTCAATAAATACAAAATTAACAAAAATGTCAATAGATCTTTATTACCATTTATTATAATTATTATTAAATATTCCAAACCAACTGTGATTCCCTGGAGATGTCTGACTATAGTTCAAACATGAAATGCACACAGTGTCCCTTATGATATTATATTACATTTGTTTCAAGCTTATAAAAATATATATTGACTTCTCAAGTATGTATTTACAGTATATAACACGTGGTTAATGAATATCAAAAAGCATCTGGAGATGAACCAACTTGATTCCAGTTTTGGTTTCATGCTGGGGGGTGTTGCTGGGTGACAGTGAAACCATGGATCCTGCCTACACCGAGCTGTCCCATGCTGGGCTGCAGCTGGAGCTTCCTCCAGTCTGGCTCCAGAACATCATTCCAACCCTAATT
Source organism: Dromococcyx pavoninus (assembly GCA_033558185.1). Classification (NCBI taxonomy): domain Eukaryota; kingdom Metazoa; phylum Chordata; class Aves; order Cuculiformes; family Neomorphidae; genus Dromococcyx; species Dromococcyx pavoninus. The sequence continues at coordinate 442,528 of JAUMJL010000760.1, read as the reverse complement.
CTGCCTCTCCCAGTCTGGCTCCAGAACATCTGACCCTCCAGCCTTGGGCCACCCCTGGGGATGGGAGGCACATCCCGTGTCCCCCCCCTGCACTCACGCACCCCTAAGCCCTGTGGGGTCTGATCCTGCTGGCGCTGTGCTTGGCTGCACAGGACCCAACGCACAGACCATGTGGTTTGCACCATCCTTCTGACCTCAGGGAAAATGACATGGGAAAGGAAATTTGGGGACAGCAAAGGAGGGAGCTCAGGGGAAAGGAGCTCCTGTGAGCAGCGGGAATTGAGGCTGTGCTGGGCCCCTTCCCACTGGTGGAGAAGAACATCTCCTGGAGATGTCCTCACCCACATCACCAGGGATCACCTATATCCACCCCGCAGCCAAGGGAGGAGGAAGCAGCCCAGCACCACCTCCAAGGCTGGATGGGCAACAAGACTGAAAGCATTTTGAGGCATTTCCCTTGCTCGAGCAGCTTCAAAACAGTGTTGCTAATTAATTTAATTACAAGGCATCGAATGCTTCCCTAGAGAGAGGTGCTGAGAGGATGCAAGGTAATTTTAAAATCATAACAACAATCTATAGGTTAATCTGCTCGTTTTATTATCTTCAGTGCTGATGAGGAGCTCAATTAAATGTATTTATTGTCGCCACAAGCTAGGACAGAAAGTGCACTTCCATTATGTGCTTTCTCTTTTGTTTTTTGAAGGAGAGGCAAGGAAAATAAACACCTCCTGCTTCTGCTGACTCAGGGCATGGTCCCTGCCATAAAAACCACACCATCCAACAGAAAAGCTTTCTGAAACCCCACACCCGAGTCCCTCAAAGGAGTGAGGCAGAAAAGTAATTAAACACCGAATTTCTTTTGGGAACCACTAGAGAGACAAAGAAATTACGCCTTCAATTCTGATTGCACTGGAGAATGCAGTGTGGGAGCCTAATTCAGTGAGGGAAACACTAAAGAAATGATTGAAAGATGGGCTCATCTTCACTTGGAGCACTGTGGAGCATCACACGATTACAAAAGACACCGGCACAGGAGGCTGCGGGGCTGCCAGCCCGGGCAGGGACCTCCTGCCCACACATCCCAAGGGATTCACAGCTCTCCAGAAGCCACCGGTCACTGCCCCTGGAAGAAACTGCCACCACTGTAGTTAAGCTGTGCTGAGGTTCCTCTCTCCAGCCAGGCAATGCTCAGAAAAACCAAGGAGCAGCTCCCAGAAGCTCCCGGAGCACCCAGAGCCAGCCCCTCCTCACATCCTGAACTTTGGAGACAGGGTCTGTTACGAGGGGTCCAAGAGGAATGTGCCGCATGCTCACGGCCAGGTCTGTCTCCCAGACTCTGAAGCATTCTGTCACCCTGTCATCTGGATGTCACCAAGCCCTGGATTTCCCCAGAGCTCCATAAAAGCAGCTGCACCAACCCAGAGCCAGCCAGTGACCTCCCAGCATCTCAACACTGGAAGCTGCTGGAAATCCCAGCAGACAGGAAAAGAGCAGGGAGATGGGGGGTGAGGATGTGGAATCAAGTTGGTTCAACTCCCTGCCTAGAGAACTCTGATATACTTTCTCTATAGATAAAATGTAAACATAAAGAGCATACAAATTGCACTTGATCCTTGGGATCTGGCATTCCTACCAAATGAAGGTTTCAGCTCACCGTTATCACTCTTTTGGGTGTGGAAAAGCAGGATGGTGGGTGACCAACTGGACTGGACAGGGGCCAAACTTAAAGACAAATTATTCCCATCAAAAAAAATAACCAAGTGACATTGGGGAATGTTGTTTAGACTGCAGAGGTGGCAGGAAGGAGAGAGCTGCTTTAAGCCAGAGAGCAGCAAACTCCTCAGAGCGTGCCCAGCACTTGCCCATTGCCAGGGAGGCTCTGTCTGTGCCCGCAGACCCACAAGGTGAGGGGTCCCATCCCGAGCTTTGCACAGCCTTGTCTGTGCTGGCTCCCCCTCCTCTCCGTGCTCACTACCAGGAGCTCAAAACCAGCGTGGGGGAAGGTGCCTTCTCCCTGCCCACCCGCAATGCCAGGGCTGGGGTCCCGAGAGCGGCCGGGAGCGCGCGGTGCTCACCGTGGCACTGCCAGGGAACGCTGGCACAAGGAGGAAAACTGATAAACCAACATTAGCTGAGACCTTCTGGAGACCACTGGGTGGTGAAGGGCAGGGAGGGAGATGTGATCTCTGATGCAACCAAGCTAGAAAAGCTGAAAAGAATTTGACAGTCTTGAGCACTCCTGGACCCAACCTGGCCACAAGGCTGAGCCAGAAGAGCCCAAGGGCCTGTGAAAAGGAAACCACAGTGACTGAGGCTTTACCAGGCAGAAGCTGGATCCCTATAGTGATGTGTTCTGTGAAGACCAGCAGGTGACAGACATCCCCCAGCACCTACAGTCAAGCTGCTCTGTTCAACCAGGAGAGAAGAAAGATGCCTGTGGCAGGAGATTTGGAACTGGATGATCTTTAAGGTCTCTTCCAACCCAAACCATTCTATGATTCTATGCCAGGCAGGGCAGGTGCCACATCAACCCCACAAGAAGCTGCCTCAGGGCCACCACTTAGAGGCTCATCCCCTCAGAGCAGGCTGACAGGAGGATCTGCCTCGAAGAGATTTCCAGCCGCACTGTGAACATCTCCCACAGCATTCATTCCCTTTGTAAATCTTTGCCTTTCATCATTAATAATTCATTTGCAATACTTACAGATATAATAAAAGGCCTACAAAACTCTGTACAAAGCTGCAAAGACCCATTTAATTAACTAACTTGAAGGAAACTTGTATTATTAAGCAGATGCTATTTATGTCTTCCGTCAGGGACCAGGCCTGCATCAGTGGGAGCTGCCAGCCTCCTGCAACAAAATTAAGTGCTGATGTGCCTTGGTTTGCACAGCAGGATTTTGGGGATCCCACGCCTGCAGTGGCCAGCTCTGCCCAAGCCCTGGTGTCTGGCAGGGACTGCAGCCCCTCCAGCCCCCTCCAACAGCCAGACCAGGGTGCACCCCTCTGCAGAGGCCGTGGGTGCTGTGGGGCAGACGGGTGATGCAGCCCTTGGGCGTGGACCCAACCATTAACCTGTGGTGGAAAACTGGCACCCTGGCACGGCCAAGCAGGACACTCCAGGCTGCCCTTCCCTTCCCTGCTCCCAACCCAGCACAGGGCAGCCAGGGAAGGAGGGGAATGGCACTCACCGCAGCTGAGGTGGCCCTTCCAGTGTCCAAGGCCAGGCTGGATGGGGTCTTGAGCAGCCTGGTCTGGTTGGAGGTGTCCCTGCCCATGGCATGGGGGTGGATCTGGATGTTCTTTAAGGTCCCTTCCAACCCAAACCATCCTATGGTTCTATGATACTACGATTCCAGTGGCCAGAGCAGACCTGGGAAGCATCCACCCAAATCACAGCCACGCCCCCTGTCCCTCTGACTCCAAAGCAATTCCCAGGTTTTCCATCCCATTTCTGGCTGAGGTTCCTTGCTGCCACTGCGGGTTGAAGAAGTGTTGTTCATAAAACCTTGTCCTCTGCAAAAGCTTCTACAGCAAGAGAGGGAAGAGCATATGTCCACCTGGTGCTCCGAGCAGAGAGGACACCTCCAAGGAGGCTGCTCCAGCTCAGCAGGGAGTGCCCGGGCGGCTGTGGGCACACGGCGATGCTCTGCCTGCTTCATTCTGCCACTCAGGACAGCAGTCAGGGCCCATCACAGCTGCCCACAAAGCCAGGGAAGGCAAAAACAGGACACTGCCTGCAAAACTGCAAGGCAGGAAGCAGGGAAGAGAGGCTAAAGTAGAAAGAGATGCTTTTGCATCCGTCCTGCTTGGGCAGCAGTGTCCTGCCTGCTGCTGCTCTGGTCTCTACATTCCTTTCCAACATCTGGGCTCCAGCAGTAAAAAAAAAAGTGACATGACCTGCAAAATAGGTGCAGTGACCTGCAGCAAAGGCTGAGAGCACCAGCAGGGCAGCCCAAGGGCTCCACTGCTTCCCTCTCTTGGCTACAGCTCTCCTCTGCGAAGCCTTTCATTTCTTTCCCTGAAATTGTCTTGTCAAGAGAACCTCGGAAACACCCAGCACCATTTGCTCTGCACTTTAGTGGAGAATATTTGTTTCTGTTCACCACCTGTGGTGTCAAGACTCAGTGAAGTAACTCTTGGAGCGGAAGGGACCCGGCTGGGAAAGTGTTTCCATCCAGCACAGCAGATGGGGAAAGTCACCTTCCAGAAGTTGGGCGCTGGGTTGGAGCCGTGCGCTGGGCTCTAAAAATAAAAGCAATAAAAGCACCTTGTGGGGCTGCTGGAACATGTCAGCTTGTCTAAATACCCATGGATATCACCAGTAGGATGCTAGATACAAAAATGCTGTCAACTCAACTCTGCATTAAGACAGTGCACAAATGTCCATCCACCCTGTTCACCTAACGACCATATGAAATGGCATCATTACAGTTTGACTCATCTTACAAAATAGTGCCAGGCAGAGCCACGTCCACCCAGGCACACTGCACACATCCCAGGGCTCCTTGGCTTCCCTGGAACAGGGAGGAAGCCCTGCTCTCCTGCCACGTGGAATGACTTGTTTGGCAGCAGCTTGGTGATTCCTACATCCCACCTGAAACCATCAGGTCCCAGAGGTTTGGTCCTGTTTGGGGCCGGGTGGCTGCCTGCTCCCTGGGAGGGCCGGGTCAGTGCTCTGCACCTCCGTGGGGCTGTTTCACACCTGCACGCCCCGGCCATGCATCTGGATCACCTGGGCTCGGAGGGTCTGGATCCCACTCAGGATGGTCTTCTGGTGCTCTGCCAGTGTGATCCCCAGACTGAGGACATCTCTGCAAAACAAGGCCCTGCGTCAAAACCAGCCCGAACTGTAAAGTGCCCCAACACCAACTGCTCCCTGGTCAGCCTCCTGCAGACCTGTTGGTGTGGGAAACCCTAACTTGTCATCCCAGACACAGCAACGTGGACCCTGACAGGGAATGCAGGGGTAACGCGTGCCCGCAGCATGCCAGGCTCTGACCCTGCCACCCCCGCGCTGCCCCCGTAACAGGTGATCAATAAACTGCATTAGAGCTGACTCTGCTTTCTGGAAGGGAGAGGCAACCCTGCTCCTGTCAGAAACTGCACCACACACAGCCCAACCCACTCCAGCACGCTCTCACAGATGAGTTTTGGAAGATCTGTCCTCTTGATTAGTGATGCAGGGCAGCAGAGGTGGTGAAGGGTTTGGTTATGCGGAGCAGCTGAGGAGCTGGGATGGTTTAACCTCAAGGTGTGCCAGGGGAGGTTTAGACTGGGTATTAGAAAGAAATTCTTCACTAAAAGAGTGGTGAAGCATTGGAAGAGCCTGCCCAGGGCAATGGTGGAGGGGTTCAAAAACGTGTGGACGTGGCACTTTGGGACATGGTTTAGTAGGCACGGTGGGCTTGGGTTGATGCTTGGGTTGGATGAGCTTAGAGACCTTTTCCAAGATTCTATGATGCCTGACTATAAGTGCAAAGCAGAGTTCGCTCACAGTCCACCCACCCACACCAGCTGAAAGCCAGGAAACCAGTTCACTTACTGGGCTGTCATCCTGGCCACCGACTCCAGGTAGCAGTAGCCCGCAGCGGTGAAGTTGTCTTTGTACCTGCCCATTTCTATCGCTTCCAGCCACTCACCCACAGAGCTGAAAGATGGGAAAGCTGAGAAGGTGCGCTCGGTGAGGGGGATGGAGGTGCTGTGGGACCTGCCAACAAAACAGGGCGGTGAGGAGGGGAGCAGGGCGTGGTGGGAACCAGCCAGCAAAGCAGAGCAACAGGCAGCAAAGCGGTCACCTGGTGCACGTGGAGCTGGGGCACTCCGGGGGCTCCGGGCTCTGCACCATCTTGCTCAGGATGTTGTGGATGTGTGAGAACTTGGGTCTCCGGCTGCGGTCCTTCTGCCAGCAGTCGAGCATCAGCTGGTGGAGGGGTGGCTGGCAGTTCACCGGGGCGGGCAGGCGGAACCCATCCTCCACAGCTTTCATCACCTGCAGTGCCAGAGAGGGTGGAGGAGGCGAGGGATGAGGTCAGGCCCCATGATGCCCCAGCAGCTCCTGCACGCACCACGGAGCCACCCACACCACCAGCAGCATCACTGCCATCATCGAGCACGCAGGTGCCAGTGACTCACGTCCTGGTTGGACATGTCCCAGTAGGGTCTCTCGCCGTAGGACATCACTTCCCACATGACGATGCCGAAGCTCCACACGTCACTGGCTGGACTGAAGTGGTGATACTGGATGGCTTCGGGGGCCGACCACAGCACCAGGCTCTTCCCACGCTGGATGGGTGGAAGAGGAGAAAAGATGTGCTTGCACACAATTCCCAGGTGGTCATTCAGTGTGTCTTGCTTGGCACAGCAGGGCAGACACCGAGCAAGCCCAGGTGCCATGTGCAGGTTTGGTATCAAGAGAAAACTTTTGCCTCAATTTGTTTTAAAATGGCCATGCAAGCGTATGCGACACGGGAGAGCGAGCCCTGAAATATTAATGGGAGAGGAGAATGTCTCTGGGAAGAGCTGATGGCATTTTATACATTAATATTTAATGAAAACCATCTCAGAGCTGCACAAACACACAGCCCCTCCACCCTGCCTTGCTCTCCTGTAATTAGCAATCCCCATCTCGGTGCCTGCAGAGCCCTCTGGATGCAACAGGGGAAGCAGGTGACAGACACTGCAGCTAATTGTAATTAGCACTGGGGAGACCCTGACCCCAAAGCCACAGCCTCGTTGCAGGGTGGTGGGAGAAGCCAGGGCTCCCGCTGGGCTCTCCATCACCCTCTCTCAGCGGGCTCCTCCGTACCCAGCACGTCAGTGCCCGGGCAGCTCCGCTCCAGAGCTTTGCACCACGACAGCACAACGCTTACCATGTCCAGGGAGAGGGGTCACGCTGTGCCAGGGGCTCTTCTTCTCCCTAATGTGCCTCCCTGCACCCTGACATCCTCCCTGCACCCTGACAGCATCGCCAGCCGGTCGAGGGAGGGGACTGTCCCACTCTACTGATGCAGCCCCACCTCCAGCACTGTGTGTAGTTTTGGGGCACCACAAACATGAAACTACTGGAGAGTGTCCAGAGGAGGCCTCAAAGCTGGTGAGGAGTCTAGAGGGGAAGTTGGATGAGGAGAGGGTGAAGTCCCTTGGTCTGCTCAGCCTGGAGAGGAGGAGACTGAGAGGGGATCTCAGAGCTCTTTGCTGCCTTCTTACAATGGAGGGAGGGGAAACAGGGGCTGAGCTCTGCTCTCTGGTGACCTGTGATAGGACTGGAGGGAATGGCAGGAAGATGTGCCAGGGGAGGGTTTGGTTGGACATTAGGAAGAGGTTCTTCCCCCAGTGGGTGGTGGAGCACTGGAACAGCTCTCCAGGGCAGCAGTCCCAGCACCCACTCTCCCAGCATTCCAGAAGCATTTGGCCAGCGCCCTCAGCCCCACGGTGTGAGTGTTGGGAGTGTCCTGTGTAGGGACAGGAGTTGGACTCGATGATCCTTGTGGGTTCCTCCCAACTCAGGTAATTGTATGGTTCTGTGCTATCCTCCCTGTACCCTGATATCCTCCCTGATAACAGCTGGAAAGGTTCTCCAAGACTCTTCTTGTCACCAGCCCACCCAGAGCTGCCAAACGACCGCAGCTTCTGGCAGAGCATGGGCCAAAACCCTGCAAAGAGCCTCTTCCCCCTGGGATGCCCATACCCTGCACAGGGCCACGGGCACCAGGTCCCTGCAGGCAGTGCACATCACCTGCTGCCTCCTTGGCACTGCCCAGTGCTCCCTGACAACAACCAGTGCTCATTTGATTGAGAAATCAATGCTCTTTAAAATATTAATGTCCCGTTAATGTGATGTCCTTAAGCAGACCTGGCTGGTACAGGGTGGCTGTGGGGACCAAAGGGAAGATGTTTTATTGCTCTGTGGTTAGAAACACGTTGATGCACCCTCAAATGTGAAAGAAGCAGGGAGGGAGAGTGGGTGCAGTGAGGGGCTCTGGGAGCCAGGGGTGTCCAGCGCAGCGGGCTCCGCGCCCAAGCGCTCCCGGGCAACTTCTCCAAGCAGGCACTTGGGAAAAGCACTGGCTAGCAAAGCTGACAAGGCACGAGTGCAAATCAGGCAGGACTTAAATTCTTAATTGAAAACCATGAATTTCATTACAAGTGATAAAACAGACATGAGGAGCCCTGAGGCTGCCCAAGCTGCCTCCAGTCACCTCTCTGCCAGTTTGTGCAGAGGTGCGGGAGGGCTGTGGCCAGAGGAAGAGCTGCTGTGCAGTTCCCTGGCAAAATGCATCTCATTTCTAGCTCAAAAAGAAACTTTTAAGATGCAGAGCCCACATTCACACATGAGGAAGGAAACGGGAGCCTAGGAAAAATACTGGTTCTGGAGGAGGATCGCTATGTGGCTTATTAACCACACCTATAGAAGCTGGGTGACTTGGCATTTGATCCTTATTCAGCATTCAGAGCAGGCTCCAAACCTCTCCAGTGATGCCAGAACCCAGTCCAAGTGCTCCTGGCCATGGCTGTGAGTGCAGCCACACAGATCCACCTCTGCAGAGGTCCTGGAGCTGCTCTGCCAGCATTTTTGCTTTCAGGGAATATTGATATGAATCTGGAAATGCAGCTTACCATGGTGGAGAAGATGGTCTCCATCTTATCATCTTGTGGCCGGCTGAAACCAGTTATTTTGCAAGCCAGGCTGCTGTTCACAAGGACTTTGTGGGCAGCAAGGCTTTTATGTATGTAACCCATCTCTGCCAGGTACTTCATGCCAGAGGCAATCCCCTGCAACATGCAGATGAGCTGGGTGGCCGTGAACTGTCCCTCATGCTTCTGTGAAAAACAGAGGCGTATATTAGGAAAAATCTCATTACAAAAAGAGTGGTGAAGCAGTGGAAGAGGTTGCCCAGGGCAGTGGTGGAGTCTCCATCCCTGGAATGGTTCAAAAACCATGTAGACATAGCACCTGGGGACATGGTTTAGTAGGTGTAGTGGTGTTGGGCTGACGGACTGGATGAGCTTAGAGGTCTTTTCCAACCTTAATGATTCTATGATGAGCAAAAGGTGAGGAATGTCCAGTTCAAGTAAGAGCTCCCACAGCACTCACCCTGAGAAAGGAGTCCAGCACACCATTCCCCATGTACTCGGTCACTATCATCATGGTATTCCCTGCAGGGACAGACAAGAGCACTGGGTGAGTCCTGCCCTGCCCTGTTGTTTGCAGGTGTCAGAAACCTCAGTGCTATCCAGCCTGTGCTGGCCATGAGGGGAGACAAGGCCTTCATCTCAGATGGTCTGCAATAAGAGTGGACCCAAACTTTCTTGTGGTTCCCATTGGATCCCAATATCAGATGCTCCTTTTATCAGGACACTGAACCACACCCCAAAGGAGGACGGCACTACTCAGTGAAAGAAAAAGGCACCAGCTCAGCCCAAGACTCAGGAGAGAAACACTTCCTCAGTTAGTTATGTCCAGCTCTGGAATCCCCAACCTAAGAAGGATGTGGAACTGTTGAAACGAGTCCAGAGAAGGCCACAAAGATGATCTGAGGGCTGAAGCACCTCTGCTATGAGGACAGGCTGAGAGAGTTGGGGTTGTTCAGCCTGGAGAAGAGAAGGCTCTGGGGAGACCTTGGAGCAGCCTCCCAGTACTGAAAGGGGCTCCAGGAGAGCTGGGGAGGGGCTTTTTACAAGGGCCTGGAGTGACAGGATGAGAGGGAACAGCTTTAAATTGGAAGGGGGAAGATTTAGATTAGAAATTCCTCACAATAAGGGTGGGGAGGCCCTGGCCCAGGTTGCCCAGAGCAGTGGTGGCTGCCCCATCCCTGGAGGTGTTCAAGGCCAGGTTGGATGGGGCTTTGATACCCCTGATTCAGTGGGAGGTGTCCCTGCCCATGGCTGGGGATGGGCTTTGAGGCCCCCTCCAATTCAAACCATTCCATGACTCTAATAAACAGGGCAGCTGGAACCAGCACACGTGCTCACGTTTCTTTGCATCCACATGAATATCCATTTAACTACAGCATCCACAGCCGAGTTCAGCGCTTGCGCTCCCACGAGAGCCGAGAGCAGTCGGAGTCATCTGTTTTACTGACAGAGCCTCACTTCAATTTGCTTTTATTAAGAGTGCACAGTTGCACTGCTAAGCCAGTCTGACTCCCTGGATTTATTAATCTAGCTGTAAGCATTTTATTAATCATCAGAATGCTAAAATAGCTAATACATTAGGAAACACCTGCCTTCCGGAGAGCAACACCTTCAGCACCAGGTCATCACTCCAGAGTGACACTTAAGCAGTTGGTCTGCACGGGAGCCTTTCTCTACCAGGCAGGGCTCAGGCTCAGCCCAGGACCCCCCCTTACCACGGGTGATGACCCCCTCCAGGCGGATGACGTTGGAGTGGTCGAACTGGCCCATGGTGCAAGCCTCAGCCAGGAAGGAACGCTGCTGCTTCTCCGAGCACCCTGCCCGCAGGGTCTGGATCGCCACCGGCAGCTCTCGCTTGCTGGGCAGCTTCAGGCAGCCCCGGCAGATCTCCCCAAACTCCCCTGCACGGGTGAGAGAGGAGTCAAAGAGCATTCCTGGCAGGATGTCCCTCGACACCACGCTTCCCAGAGGGACCCCCATAATCGTGGTCACCCCACTCCTCTGTGTGCTGGCACAGACCCTGCTGCTCTTGCTGGACCATGAAAGAATGAGCAACCTGCTGCCTGCCTTCACGGCTCCCAGTGTCATGGTGTAAGGGCAATGTTCCACTGAGCTGTTGCAATGCAATATATGGATGGGTTATACAAGATGGGGTAGGGTCTGGAAAACAAGGCCTATGAGGAGCTCAAGAGGCAACTGGGATTGTTTAACCTGGAGAAGACGAGGCTGAGGAGAGACCTCATTGCTCTCTGCAGCTCCCAGAAAGGAGGTTGTAGCGAGGTGGTGCTGGTCTCTTCTCCCAGGTAACAAGGGATAGGACAAGAGGAAACAGCCTCGAGTTGCTCCAGGGGAGGTTTAGATTGGATATTAGAAAATACTTTACTGAAAGAGTGGTGAAGCACTGGCAGAGGCTGCCGAGGGCAGTGGTGGAGTCTCCATCCCTGGAGGAGTTCAGAAACCATGTAGGTGTGGCACTTTGGGACATGGTTTAGCAGGCACGGTGGGGTTGAGCTGACCATTGGTCTGGATGAGCTTAGAGGTCTTTTCTGGCCTTAATGATTCTATGATTCTCTCTATATGCTACAAAGCAAAGGGCAGCAATCCTCTTCTGGGAAGTCAGCTTCCCTTTAGGGGATATTTCCTTCACTCCAGGCCCACAAAGTGCATTTCTGTAGCACGACTGATGTGTCAACAAGCTAGATTTCCAAATCATTAATCAAAGGATTTGCCAATCTATAAACTCAGAAAGGTGCAGAGCCCTGTGTGGCTGCAGAGCCTGTTTTACCACCTTCCCCCACCTTTGTTGAACACACAACCCCCCTTCACACAAGTTTAGCATCAGCATGTGATACTAAAAATGTGTGATAATGCAATTTCTTCTTCCTCTTCCTACACCTCTAAGCCATTCTCCCCACGCTCAGCTCAAGTGCACATTGTGCTTTTCCCAGGAGATGATTAACCCTCAGCCACCGATTTGCCAATATTGGCTTTACAGCAAAAAATGTGTAGCCATGAAAAGCTGTATTGATTTGAAAGCCAGGTACTTGTTAGGTCAGCAGTGAGACAAATGCACTCCCAAATTCCCTATATTTAAATGTCTTCTTGAGTAATTTCTTTCTCAATTTTTCAAACACCAGTTTGCTTCTGAAAGGTATATGGGATTAGTCTTGGCTGCTCTTCTAGGCAAGCTACAAAGATAACCTCCTCTTCTCCTCTGCATCCTCTTCCCTTCAACACTGTCCTTTTCCCCTCTTCCCTTCCTCCACCCCTTCTTTTCCTGCAGCTGAATTTATCTTCAGGAAAAGAAGCAACACAGAATAATCACGTTTCCCATGTTCTGGCACACATTAGCAGTGAAGGCTCTAGGGCCCAGCGAGGGGATTTTAATTCGCTTTTAAGTTTTAGGCAGCCAAGTTGCTGAAAATCAATAAATCATTAGGTTCACGTATTTATAAATAGTTTTCATGCTGCTGTCAAAAACTGCCCAGATGCAGATAATTGCTGATGCTTTCTGGTCCTCCACACATCACTCGGGTGGCTGTACTTAGAGCCTCAGGAAAACAGACAGGAATGCAAAATCAAGCTCCCAAGCCAAATATTGACCAGCCCCACCCCTGATCCCCCACTGCCAGCAGGTACCCAGACAAGAGCAAAGGCCTGACGGTACCAGAGGATGAGGAGCTGCCCCCTGGGAGATGCTGGCAAGGTGGGCACAGCCCATGGGCAGCTGTGGGAAGGATGACACGTGCCCAAGGCACCACAGGAACACAGCAGCAACGGCACAGTCCTACCGTGCTGAGAGGGAGGCTGGAGCCTGAGTGCAGCCCACGGCACGGCCACCGCCCCACGGCCACCAAGAAGGAACTTGCCTGTCCCAATGATCCTCTCAATTTTAACACTAGAGTTATCCAGCTCTTTGGCAAAGAGGTGCACGGCCTGCATGGGGTCCTCACAAGTGTCAGGGTCGATGTATGTCCTCCTGGTTGGAATTTTAACTGCAGGAAAGGAAGAAAAGGGCACATGAGAAAGGCTCGGCAGAGCTCCCGCCTGCCTCTCCTGGGAAACGTTCCCCGACCTTATCCATCTCCAGGTCTGCTGGCAGGACAACCTCACCATCTTTTAATAAGCAAATTAAAAGACTTGGCTTTCAGATTGCTTGTGGGATTAAATGAACAGCTCTGCTCCACTGCCACAACCCTGCAGTTAAAGAAGATCAGCTCCTTCACTTTAATGCAGCTCCTGCCTGGACTGACCCTTTCACCTCCCGTGCTAATCCTCAAGTATCCAACCATTCTCCAGTATTCTCCTTTTAGCCTGGAGAAGAGAAGGCTCCAGGGAGACCTTAGAGCAGCCTCACAGTACTGAAAGGGGCTCCAGGAAACTGGGGAGGGGCTCCTGAAGAGGGATTTCAGGGACAGGATGAGGAGGAAGGGTTTTCAGGTGAAAGAGGGGAGATTGAGATGATATCTTTGGAAGAAATGTTTTCCCTGTGAGGCCCTTGCACATGTTGCCCAGAGAAGGGCTTCCCCCTTGGCTCCACTTGCCTTCCCAAGAAAGGGCAGCTCCTGCACTGCCTTTGCCTTGCACAGAAAACCTTCAGCAAACTCTCAAGGGCAGCTCAGCAGTGCGAGACCCTTCAAAGCCAGGTGAAATGGCCAAGCTGCATCCGAGAAGCACACAGGCCCTGCTGCTTCTGTAATGGTTCAGGGAGCAGAAGAGCACGTGTGCGCTTCACAGGCCATACGCCAGGAATCAAACAAACTCATCAATCCCCACATCTGAATCTCCTTTGGCAACTGCTGTCTGTAAAATTATTGCTGCTCAATAACCAAGAGTAGCCCCAGAAAACAAAGCTGTGTTCTCATGTAGCTGTTCGGGGAAGGCTGATGGAATAATTCATATGCCCATGGAAAGCTGCAAACATCCCCCTTTCCCTCGGCACGGCAGTGACCTGTGTGCAGGAAGGACGGACACTGGCTGATGAAGCTGTCAAACTCGCCGTCCCCAGAGAGCCCGGCTGTTCCGAGCCCTTGCTCTGGCATAATGCAGGATGACACCACTTCAAAAGCAAGGATTCAGGGCTGCTTTGTCAGGAGCTGGGTTATAAATAGCAACAGATACAGGCATCCCCACACAGCCCGACAGGCCACGGGGGCCAGGCTACACTTACAATGGAAGTAGAGCTCCTCGTCCCCGTCCTGGCTGGCTTTGCTGTACCCACACTGTCTGCAACGAGAATGAAGAATGTTATCTGGGCTCTCGATGGTGTAAAAGCCTGGAATCGCAGTGTTCAGGACAGAGTCCAAGCCCACAGCAAGAGGAGCCATCAGGCAGCTCGGGGGCTTCACTTCAGCCCTCCCTCCTACCCCGGTCCCAACCGTTCTCAGTCCACACCCCAGCTCCGCTCACCTCCTCCAGACCATCACCCCGATCACCATGGACACCAGCACCGTCAGCGCCGTGATGGCCACCACCACGATGATCAGGACAGGGTTCTTCTCACTGGAGGCCACCGTCACTGCAAGAAGGAAGAAGAACCAGTTGGCCAACGCAATGTGGGGTAGGTCCAAGACCGCCCCTCCCAGTGCCAACTGGGGTCCTCCAGGAAGGCCGTGGGACAATCCGCCCGCAGCACTAAGCTACTTCTCACCATCCTCACGGCCATTTGCACTCTGGTTCAATTCCAAAGCTCAAGTTGGTGCAATCAGACCAACACACAGGGCAGCACTGCAGGTGTGGATGGAGCAACACCAGCGCTGCCACATCGGGCTCCCCGTTTCGTTAATCAGCGCCGAGGAAAAGTCCCTGTTTCCCGGAGGGATGTATTAAAATTTATGGCTTACAAGTAGTTTTCCTTCATCACAATAACCCCCTCCTTTCCTGCTTTTGCAAACAGGGGTATTGGAAAGCCACATTCTATATAAAAATTTTATTGGCTTCAATTCATTCTGAAAATGTCCTCTGTGTGGCAAATGGATACAATTTAAAGCCCTGTTAAACACAATCTGTGAGAGTCATACCGAGCCAGTCATCTCAGGGCTTTCATTTCTGGCCAGGGTGGGTTATTAAGCTGAAGCCCTACCATCTCTCCAAGCCCTCTTTTACTCAGTGAAATCAGATGCTTCTAAACTATAGTTATGAATGGAAACAGCAGCAAGGAAAAGCCCCAGCAAATAACACTGATGCTGGCTGACCGTGTGCAGCCAAACGTCTAAGAAGCCAACTGCCTCGTGAGCCAGGATGGCCGTGGGGGGTGAGCAGTCACCTCCTCTCTAGGGGATGTCCAAGGCCAGCTGGATCCACAGGCTGATCCTGCCTCTGCTGCAGCCCTGCAGCCAGCCAACCCATCCCTGCAGCCAGCCAACCCATCCCTCCAGCACAGAGCCAAGCAGGATCATGCCCTCGGCAGTACACAGGCAGGGACTGATCCTCACTCCCTTCCAGCACCCAACAAAAGGTGAGATCTGTTCCAGCACCTACATCACACCAAAGCAAACCAACCCCCAGCTCTGCTAAGCATTTCCTTGGGTGATCTCAGCCAAACAGCAGACCCTGTCCCCAGCCTCCGCACCAGAGAGGAGCCAGAGACTGATGGTGCACTGAGAAGAGCGAGGACAGACACCTCCAGGCCAACAGCAGCAGCAACTTTGTTAAAATCAAATAGGAAAAGCAAGTCCTGGGAACTACCTGCTCTTAGACCCAGAGCAGCAGAACCAGAGGAAGAGATGCTGCTCCACAAAACCAAGAGCTTCTGGGCAGGAGCAGCGAGTGGCAGCATCCCCACGACTCTGCTCAAAGAGCCTCACGTCAGGTGTTTGGGTAAGAGCCCACGAGCCTCACCAACACTTACGCTCTGCCAGTGTCTCCACTTCAATGCTAGGGCCGTAGTTTCCATAGTCTGGTGAGGAAGACGTCCGGATTTGGAAAATATAGAGGGTGCCAGGCTTCAGGTTATTGACCGTCACGGCTGTTGATGTGGTTTTCACAGTCGAGTAACTTTGATCTCTCTGATCCTGCAGAATAATGAGATACCTGAGATGTAGCTGGACTGACAGCTGCGCCACGGAGCCGGCAGAGCACGGCTGCATCTCCCCCCCTGCCTCTGGGGCCCATCAGGACACTCTATCTAAACATAAATCCTTCAGCAGAAAGAATACGTTTCCTAGATGTCTCATTAATAGAAATTACATAGAAAGATCACATGAAATGGCAGATGGAGCCAGGTGATGTGCTATGAAGACAGGCAGAGAACGGGCTGGTGGGGAGCAGTGGTGCCACCCCACACAGCTCCTTTCCTCCTGCCTGACCCCACGCTGGGGCTTGGCTGCTGGCACTGTCCAGACCCATCCTGCTCCCCTGCTACAGCTGCTCGAGCCCTGGAGGAAATAACACATGGATTGGCACTCACTGAGTATTCCAGGTTGGCAGGTGGGTTTGCCAACAGTCCTGGTCCCCAGGCTAGGGAAGGGCTCTTGGTCAGGGAGTGCAGGGATAGGATGAGGGGGAATGGTTTTGAGTTGAAAGAGGGGAAATTGAGATGAGATCTTAGAGAGAAATGTTTTGCTGTGAGGGTGGGGAGGCCCTGGCACAGGTTGCCCAGAGCAGTGGTGGCTGCCCCATCCCTGGAGGTGTTCAAGGCCAGGTTGGATGGGATTTGAGCCCCTTGGTCCAGTGGGAGGTGCCCCTGCTCCTGGATTAGAACTGGATGGGCTTTAAGATCCCTTCCAGCCCAAACCATTCTATGATTCTGTGCCGATTCTACGATTTCCTTCACTTGCCCAGCGACAACAGATCCTTCTGCTTCAACTGCAGGCGAGCGCGATGGGATCCCCTCTCCTGCAGCCGGATGCTGGAGGCGAAGGCAGGGCAAGGACCATTGGGCAACTCGTGCTGCTTTCACTGCCTGAGCAACAGATCCCCGTGCCTCCACTTCCTATGCTTTGCAAAGCAAAACAAGTCCCAGCCCTCTCCTGAGCTCCTGCAAAACATCCCGTGGTACTGCACAGCCACCATCGGAGATCATTAGCTCACCGTGTCGGGCACTGCTGAACAAACTCCCTGGTAAGAAGATGATGCTGGTGCCACCGTGGTCCTGGACCGGGGATATCTGAGGCCAATTTTCACTGGGAGCAGGGTGGCCTCAGTGTTGGTCACTCTTGGACCCCACCCTCGTGGGCTGCTGCACCCTTGTTACAGCCAGGACCAACCCCGTGGAGCATCCCAGCCCTGCAGCAGCCGCTCATCGCGCCACCCCCAGGGCTAGCGACGTCGCTGTGAGATGCATTTTCCATTTGATATGCTTTCCCCTTGAATCTCCCTAAAGTACATCTTTAAAAGCAAAGATTAGGAGCTGAGTTGATTTTTATGCCAGCACCAAGAGCCTCATTTCAGTGAATAATCACTAAACTACAGTTTGAAATCCCTACCCAAGCAGGACGTTTCCTCATTTCACGTACCCCAAGTACCTTGTTGCTGTAGCCCATTTGCACAAGAATTACCATCTCGGCTCCAGCATTCGTCCTCACCCACAGATTCCTCTATCAGATGCTGAAAATCACATTAATATGAATCAGCTTCAAGGTAACTTGTTTCTAAATACAGAACGCCAGCGTGTCACCTGCACACTTTGCCTGACATGTAATCAGTTTCGTAACGAGCCTGAGCACACGCAGATAAGGTAATGTGAGGAACCGTGTCATAAACTGAATTTATTTTGATGTAGAGCATTGTCCCTGCTCTCTGCCCACTGGCATTTCTTCTAAAGTTCTCAACTCATCGCTCCCATCAAATAGCAGCGATTTTTAAAATTAAGAGACTGTCACAAAAATCAATCACAGAATAACGGAATGGTTTGGATTGGAAGGGACCTCAAAGCCCATCCAGTTCCAACCTCTACCATGAGCAGAGACACCTCCCACTGGATCAGGGGGCTCCAAGCCCCATCCAACCTGGCCTTGAACACCTCCAGGGATGGGGCAGCCACCACTTCTCTGGGCAGCCTGGGCCAGGGCCTCCCCACCCTCACAGCAAAACATTTCTCCCTAAGATCTCATCTCAATCTCCTCTTTTTCAGCTGAAAATCACTCCCCCCCCCATCCTATCCCTGCACTCCCTGATCAAGACCCCTCCCCAGCTTTCCTACAGGCCCTGCAGTGTTTGCTGGTCTCCACTTCTGTGTAGCAAGAGCACTCACAGCACAGTTTAGGCTCTCAGTCCTAAACCAGTGAAGACCACAAGGTCCAACACTTCCCCGGGGAGCAGCTATGAATGGAGGCATCATCTCACCAAGGATTTAGAAACCCCATATGGTTTAGCAGCCCCTGTCTAGCTGGCTAATGGCAAGCACCCAAACCTCAGATTTCCAATGTCCTTGAAAAAAGCCATCCAATGCATAAAGAAAATAAAAGAATGAATGAAAATCATTAGCTTTACTCTTTCTCCTCGGGAGATGTCAACATTAGGACTGGCTGAAATCTTGCTGCACAGATGGGCAAAAAAAACACCAGTTAACAGAAACACTACAAAATAATCCAAATTTACAAAAAGTTGCATAAGCAGATTGCATAACAGCGTGGGAGGGGAAAAGACCTCACTGGTCCCGCTTTGAAGTGCTCCTTGTACTTGTAGGTGCCAGTAAAATCTTCACACCACCACCACCCTCCACAGAAATGCATTCCCCTCCTTTCCTTCCCAAACTTCACGCAGGGAGTGGCCAGTTGTGACCAGGAGAGGTGGCACCCATGGAACCAGCTGGCACCCACAGCACCAGAGTCCCGAGGGATGGACCTGGCTGGTGAGGGATGCACCCCAGAGTCAGCCAGGGAGGGCTGTGGGGTCCTCCAGAGCTGGAGCCCATCCCCAGAACTTACCTTCTCGTAGTACTTGACCTCATACTCGGTGCCGTTGGCGGTCGGGAAGCCTGGCTCCTGCCAGGACAAGGAGATGCTCTTCTGCTCAACTTTATCCGTGTGGATGTTGGTGATGGAAGTCGGCACTGAAAAAGGAAAGGAAAGCAGTGGTGATTGTGGTGCTGCCAACAGCAAAGCATCCCCTGGTCCACAGCCTCCCCACTGCACTCACCTGGCACAGCCTGGCTGGCCTGGAGCAGAGCCCTTGGACACTGCAGGCCACCGTGCTTTGGTTCTGAACAGCCAAGGAAGTGCAGCCAGGAGATCAGACATTCCAAGGAATCTTACCTCTGTACTCATCACATCCCACATCAGTGTTCAAGTTGTCATTACCCCACTTCTGCCCTGTGATGCCTCAGTGAAAGCTTTAACAATTCAAACAGCTGAAGAGCACGATGCTTCAGCAAATACCAGTGCCCTTCTCTCTGAATCAGGACTGAAATGGGGCAAATTCCAAGCTGGTGACCATCCAACAGGAGAAGACAGAGGTAAAAACATAATGGCTTTGTTCTCTGTGAGCAGCTAAGATCACTCTGCCCAAAAACAAGTAAAGAACCCTAATTGCACCCTCCATCCCCAATGCCAGGGAGGGGTCTGTGCACCAGTTCACTGCTCTGAACCTACTGCTAACGATCTATGGGAAACACAAACCACAATCTTTGGGCAGGAGGGCTTGTAGGACCTTCCAAGGCTTCTCCTGCCACCATGGCAGAGGCTCTGCCCCACGCTACCCCAGGCAGCTGGGAAAAGCTGCCCTACGCAGCACCAAGCACGCAGCCTATGCCCCAGGAGCTGCTTATTTAGTTATTATTATAGTTCTTTCTAGTCAGCACATGCTCCATGATGAATCTTCCTCCCTGGCATGGGTTCTCCCATTTAGTCCATCTCACTATGCAAGATGCACTTGCCAACTATTCCCACTTTAAGCAGGTTTGGCTCCAAACGCGCCGACTTCTCCAGCACGCAGCAGGCACCTCGCTCTCCCCAGCTCTCTGCAGGCTCTCTGCCCAACGCCTTTGCTGTTGGCAGCAGCAGAGAAGGGTCTGCCTGCCTTATCCTGCTGCACTCATTGCTTTCCCAAAGCCTCATCCAGGCCACCTCCTCCTCTGACCCCCTTTTCGTGCCTTCAAGCCGCCGAGCTGCGCTCAGTGCCCGTAGAGCTCCTGCAGCTGACAGGCAGCTCCCCGCCTGCAGGCACCAGCCCAGCAGCCCTTCCGAAAGCCGCTGCCTCCCGCACCAGTGGAAAGCCAGCTGGACCTGTCAGACTGTCTGCAGCATCTCAGGAGCCAGCCAAGGACACAGCATCTCCGGGCTGCGCAGAGCAAGGCTCAGCCACAATGATCTGCCCACGGCCAGGGCATGAGCAGTGAGGAAGGGGTTGCTTGGGTCATGCCAGGACATCCGTGTCCTTGCTGCACTTCAAAGAAGATGCTAAATATTTAAGTCAGGAAAATTAAATCAGTAGCTGGTGCCTTGATAAAAGCTTCTATTGGAGTCCCTTGCTCTGCTTTGGACTGATTAGAGAAAAAAAGTAGGATTGTATCTAAAGCAGTGGGAGCAGCAGGTCAAGGGAGGGGATTCTGCCCCTCTGCTCTGCTCTTGGAAGAATTCACCAGGAGCCCTGTGTCCAGCTCTGGAGTCCTCAGCACAGGAAGGACCTGGAGCTGTTGGAGGGAGTCCAGGGGAGGCCACAGAGGTGATCCGAGGGCTGGAGCACCTTCTGTACGAGGACAGGCTGAGAGAGTTGGGGTTGTTCAGCCTGGAGAAGACAAGGCTCCAGGGAGACCTTGGAGCAGCCTCCCAGGACTGAAAGGGGCTCCAGGAAAGCTGGGGAGGGGCTCTTGATCAGGGAGTGCAGGGACGGGATGAGGGGGAAGGGTTTTCAGCTGAAAGAGGGGAAAATGAGATGAGATCTTAGGGAGAAATGTTTTGTTGTGAGGGTGGGGAGGCCCTGGCCCAGGTTG
The DNA here is from genome assembly GCA_033558185.1 of Dromococcyx pavoninus. Classification (NCBI taxonomy): domain Eukaryota; kingdom Metazoa; phylum Chordata; class Aves; order Cuculiformes; family Neomorphidae; genus Dromococcyx; species Dromococcyx pavoninus. The sequence goes on along the minus strand of JAUMJL010000760.1, from coordinate 422,019 downwards.
CCCAGAGCAGTGGTGGCTGCCCCATCCCTGGAGGTGTTCAAGGCCAGGTTGGATGGGGCTTTAAGCCCCCTGATCCTGTGGGAGGTGTCCCTGCCCATGGCAGGGGGGTGGAACTGGATGGGCTTTGAGGTCCCTTCCGACCCAAACCTGCAGCAGGCACAGGGAAAGCTGCACAGGGCAATGGGCTGTTCTTAGCTTGTCCCATTTCTCCACCAAACCAGGATGTGTGCTGGACCCTCACTATGTCACAAGAACTCTTGTGGAGAGGAACAAGTTTCTGGAAACTAAACTTAAGTTATCTGTGAAATTCTGTACTTATTACTTAGCTCATCAATCTTCACTGAAGAAAAAAGTCCTCCTGATGTTTTATTCATGATGATTTGCTCCTTGATTCCAAGGCCCTTCGGCTTCTGCTGAAAGAGTGAGAGGGCCCAAAGGGCAGCAGGGAGCTCCTGCCAGCTCTCAGCCCCTGCACGCAGCTCTTCCTGCTCTCTGGCCACTTGTCACTGACCTTCTTAGAAACAATTCTCCAAGTGAATGCACCGGCTCCAGAGCCAACCTTTAAGGGGCTTCTGAACCTCCCATGTGTGAAGAAGAGGGAGAGAGCTTCCCTGGCAGCGCAAAGCAAGGCAGAGAGGTTATAAACGCTCCCTCCAGACCAAGTAGGATGTGACCCATGGGAGGCTGCACCAAGAAGAGCAGCACAAATCCATGCCCACACCTGCTGCCTCCTCCTCAGGGTCTGAGAAAAACAGCAGGACTAGAGAGATCTTTGTGGGCACCCACAGAAAGAGCCAGTCCTGCCCACAGCAGCCTCCGAAACACCTCACAGCTTTCAGACCTCTCGCATTTTAAGGTCCCTTCCAACCCCAAACCATTCTATGATTCTATGATTTTGTGCCCACGCTTTTCACACCGCAATCCCACGGTGCACATGGTGCTGCCGTCCTCCTCCTGCCAATCTGTGTAACAACACATGGGTAACAGTCAGTGCCCACAGCCCTCGTGTGCCACAGAGGCTCCCCCCCTCTGCCCAAGACCTGCAACCCCACCAAGTGCCAGCAAGAAGCCCCGTGTCCCTTCAAGCAGCAATAATGAGTGCAACCAAACTTACACCACTTCAGCACTTTTACTCCAAACCTAGCAAATCAGTCCTTATTCCCACTTCATCCAAGCTGGGTTTAGGCTGCCACAGGCTGTAACACAACAGGAAAGCTGGGGAGGGGCTCTTGATCAGGGAGTGCAAGGATAGGAGGAAGTGGAAAGGTTTTCAGCTGAAAGAGGGGAGATTGAGATAAGATCTTACGAAGAAATGTTTTGCTGTGAGGGTGGGGAGGCCCTGGCCCAGATTGCCCAGAGAAGCTGTGGTTGCCCCATCCCTGGAGGTGTTCAAGGCCACGTTGGATGGGGCTTTGAGCCCCCTGATCCAGTGGGAGGTGTCCCTGCCCATGGCAGGGGGTTGGGACCGGATGGGCTTTGAGGTCCCTTCCAACCCAAACCATTCCATGATCTGCTGTTGGGGCCGAGTGGCGAGAATGCTTTCCATATGTAAAAAGTGCTTCAAAAAATTGGGGGGAAAAAAAAAAGAGAAATACTCTTGGTTCCTTCATCAGGCTCACAAACACACCCTGACCCACAGGAACACGGGCACACTCACTGTTGGGGCAGTGGATGATCCCCACCACGAGCACACGTCGCTGCGTGTTTAACGACACGACAAGTGATCCAGGCTGCTGAGGCCAGCCTGATGCTTCACATGGGTTTTGCTCCTGTAAAAACCAAGTTAAGTGCTCCTTGCTGTTTTATATGTTTCCCATCAATAAAATATCACACAGATGCCCTCCTGTATCGCTGAATCTAGCAAACGGTCTGAAGAGACCTGAACAAGTGGTCCTGATGGTTAACAAAGCCATCAGGAAAAATCACACCCACTTAGTGACGGGCTGGAGAGCAGAACCCATGGCACATGCCAGAAAAGCAGGCACCAGCCTCAAACATGTTGAAAAGGGATTAAAGAAAATCACACAGACTATAAAGCATTTCACACTGTGAAAAAAAAATGTGTTTCCCATCAATATTTCAAGCTCTCCTAACATTGTCTCTGTTCTGCAAAAGCAAACATTAAATTATTCACTACTCTGTCTGATTTTATAAACTCCATTCCATCATGTAGGGGTTTGCTCCTCTTAATTAACCAGTGCACCAGCAGAAAAGGCATAAAACCAGCTGTGGGCAGTGTTCCTGCTGCCTCTGAAACCCAGAGGGGTCAGGGAGGGACAACAAGAAGTCCTTGAAGATGGAACTGAACCAAAAGAGTCTGCAGGAAGAGCCTCTCTGTGCTCAGCCCCAGCCCTCCCCTGGAATGTGCTCTCCACACCTTTTTGGAGCAGACACGCTGCACACAAGCAGAGCACAACCTGTTGTGTGGTCCCTGCTCCACCCGAAAGGAGGTTGTTGTGAGGTGGGTGCTGGGCACTTCTCCCAACTAGCAAGTACAGGACAAGAGAAAATGGTCTCAAGCTGCACCAGAGAAGGTTTAGATTGGATATTAGGAAACATTTCTTCACTGAAAGGGTAGTGAAGGACTGGAACAGCTGCCCAGGGCAGTGGTAGAGTCTCCAACCCTGAAGGGGTTCAAAAAAAGTGTAGATGTGGTAGTTCAGGACACGGTTCAGTGCACGTGGTGGTATTGTGCTGATGGTTGGACTGGATGATCTTAAAGGTCCTTTCCAACCCTAATGATTCTCCATATGGGGTGAGCAGCACTCAGATGGACAGGACTCACCAACACCCCCAGGCGTGCCATGACCATCCTCCCCATCAGCACTGCTCACGCCAGGACAACCAGCCTCATCACCTGCACAGACAACACACAGGACACCATCCCAGGCAACTCCTGCCCTAGGATCCTCCTTTCCAATCCAGAGATGCAGCCTCATCAGTCACCACACAGCTCTCCCATGCCTGGTTCTCACCACGGGGAGGACAAAGACCCGGCGAGCACAAACCCTCAGCGTGCAATGAGCTGTTGTCGCTGCACCCGCAGCCAGCAGGCGCAGAGAAATCTCCTTCAGAGGACCTAATTCAGCACAAACCACTTCTCCACAGTCTCAGAAAGGAGAATGCATTTCAGCTCTGGCTGCATTATTAATCTGCAACAGATTCAAAAGCCCTTTAAGATAGGAGCCGGTCCCTGCAGGGAATATAAATGACATTGTCCCAGAGCGTACATTTACATAGCTAATGCAGCTCTGCTCCTGCAGGTAAACAGCTCTGCTCTCTCCTCAAACACTTTTATTTAGTCCCACGCTGGGGCCAGATTACAAAAAACACAGTATTAATTTTGCCTCCCACAGACTAAAGAGCATCTTTTCATTCTCTCTCACAAATACAACGAACAACTGCTAATTCGCTCGTGTCACTCCTGAAGGGGAAGGGCAGTAGGAAAGCTGCACTCGGGGCTATATTTAGAGGAGCAGAGATCTGACAGCTAAATAGAGTCTTGTGTCTTTGTTTAATTTTCCCTCTGAGTTTGTGTATGTGCAGCCAGAGCTTCCCTGCTGCTCCAAATGACTTCTGAGTCCGGCGCTTCGCAGTCGCCAAGGAAGTCACCGCTGCTTCAGGCAGCCCTGGGGAACCCCTTTATCCTGATCTCTGGCCTCGTGGAGCTGTTAAAGCAAATCCAGAAGAGGCCACAGAGATGATCCAAGGGCTGAAGCACCTCTGTACAAGGACAGGCTGGGAGAATTTTGGTTGTTCAGCCTGGAGAAGAGAAAGCTCTGGGGAGACCTTAGAGCGGCCTCCCAGGACTGAAAGGGGCTCCAGGAAAGCTGGGGAGGGGCTCTTGATCAGGGAGTGCAGGGATAGGATGAGAAGACACAGTTTTCAGCTGCAAGAGGGGAGATTGAGATCAGATCTTAGGAAGAAATGTTTTGCTGTGAAGGTGGGGAGGCCCTGGCCCAGGTTGCCCAGAGCAGTGGTGGCTGCCCCATCCCTGGAGGTGTTCAAGGCCAGGTTGGATGGGGCTTTGAGCCTCCTGATCCAGTGGGAGGTGTCCCTGCCCATGGCAGGGGGCTGGAACTGGAATGGCTTTAAGGTCCCTTCCAACCCAAACCATTCCATCATTCTATGACTCCTTGACCTTCTTTGCTGACAGGATAACCACAAGTTAACCATCACTGTCTCTTCTTGCCCACAGTGCCAGCGCCAAGGAAACAGGGCCACCTGGGTACCTGCAGAAGGAGCAGCTCCAGCCTAGTTTGGCCCCCAGGGACAGGACACCTTTAGCAGCAAAATATTTAAGTGTCTCCAGCAGCTTCCTGAGCCTCAGCTGCTCAGCTAATTCTGAGCCACCATCTGCATCCGGAGACTTGACAGCGTGACAAGAGGTTTTGATTTTGAACAGATTACAAGATTAATTATGCCGTATTCTTTATGCAAACTTCAGTTCCTTCAGGAGTACACACTGAGTAAGGGGCTGAGATTCCCACTCACTCAGAAGAAAAGCTGGATTAAACAGAGAAATGGCTAAGGCATGGGTTGGGATGATGGACTTGGTGCTTCACTCCCTACAAAGGATGGGGCATTCCCTGGTCTCTTGTTCCCAACTCAAACCTGACGCTCCAGGTATGGAGACAGCTGGTCCCTCTGTGACTCTCGGGGGAGCCTCTCGAGGAACATCTCATTATTATAATCATTAAGGTTGGAAAAGACCTCTAAGGTCATCCAGTCCAACCACCACCCCAACACATTATTGGAACTAGGTGATCTTTAAGGTCCCTTCCAACCCAAACCATTCTATGATTCTAGACCTCGTTAAGCTCACCCCTCCCTAGCTTCTACTCTGGCTCAGGAACAGCCCGAGCTCAGGAGACAGAAGATCTTCCCAGTGCTAAATTCATCCTCAAACAGCAAAGATCCTAATGAGGAATGACACCTCCACCCAAGAGCAGTCTGTGGCACAGCATCCACCCAACGGATTCACAGGAATTATCATACGGGGGAAGAGAAAGCCACAACGTGCACCAAAAAAAACATTTGATCAAGTGGTGGGAAAATTATTTATAACAAGATCAAAGTTTAATATCTTCAGATGAAATTGTTGGCCAGTTCCTGCCAAGAGGTATGGGAGGATCATCTGTCTCCATTAACTGTGGCTTGGCGAGGGGTTTTCATGCAAATTAATAATGTAACCGCAGAGGAACAGACAAGGACACAACAAGTCAGCAATGATTTTCCTTAGGCACAGCTAAGAATTGAGGAGGGATCAAACCCCTCTGGAATTCCAGGGGTCCCATCCGTGTGGCCAAGCTGGGTGCTTGCTTCCCTCTCTTATAAGGAGGCAGAAATATGAAACGTGAAGTGGAAGAGGACACTTGGAGTAAGAAACTGTGCCACAGGGAGCACAGGAGAGATTAAATTGATGTCCCAAAAGACACCCAATAATTATCTACTTCAAGAAGGGTTTCTTAGTGAATGGGCTGAAAATGTTGCTTCTTTGAAGGTACTTTGTTGGGATTTGTAAATTCAAATGACAGCCAGACGAGCAGACTCATCCCTGTGGAGCCCAGGCTGTCGCCACGCTCGCTGCCACCCATCTGTGAGCCAGCACAGCCCCGCGGAGACAGCAGGGCCGGGGCTCCTGTGGCACAGCCAGCTCCTCTCCTCCAGTCTCCCCTGGGGGGGTCACAGGTGGGTCTCCACCTCCCCTCCCACCCGTGCCGCCCACCACGTCCACGCCACCCACACGAGAGGAACCAAGACACGAAGGACGGTGCCCGAACCACTCCGGACACCGCATCCTCCCAGCACCAAAGCCACCACCGCTGCTGCTGAGCACCCCAGAGGTGCCCGTTGAGCACCACATCACCTCGGCGCGAGCCCGGCGAGGCGCCACGCGTACCTGCGAGGCCGGTGGAGACGTTGACCTCTGCGTACTGCTGCCCCGCCAGCGGGCTGACGGCCGAGACGCCGTTGACGGCGGCCACGCGGATGGTGTAGTTGACGTGAGGCAGCAGGTTGACCAAGGTGACGGTGCGTTCCACCAGCCCCGTCTGCTGCGGCACGAAGCCGATGCCGCTGCCGCACTGCTCGCAGCGACCCCGCAGAGCCGGGCAGCGGCCGCACCACAGGCTGTAGGTGAGGTCGCTCCGGCCACCCGCGTCCGCCGGGGCGCTCCACTCCAGCACCAGCGAGGACTGCCGAAGGCTGTAGATCAGGTTCCTCGGGGCAGAGGGAGGACCTGGAAGCAGAATCAGAGAATCACAGGACCTCATAGCAGCTTCCAGCTTCCTCTCAAGGGGAGGAGGAGGAGCAGGCGCTGAGCTCTTCTCACTGGTGACCAAGGACACGAGGGAATGGCAGGAAGATGCCAGGGGAGGGTTAGGTTGGACATCATGGAAAAGTTCTTCACCCAGAGGGTGGTGGAGCACTGGAACAGCTCCCCAGGGAAGCAGTCACAGTCTGACAATATCCCAGAAGCATTTGACCAAGGTCCTCATGGTGTGAATGTTGGGAGTGTCCTGTGCAGGGACAGGAGTTGGACTCAATGATCCTTGTGGGTCCTTTCCAACTCAGGTCCTTGTGATAGAATCATAGGATTGTTTGTTTTTAAAAGACCTTTAAGATCATAGAGTCCAACCCTAGCAATCCACTACTAACAGCAGCATAAATTTGCTTTCATAGGTCAGACAGACGCTTCCCTTGTCCTTTGAAAAGCACCTTTGATACACAAACAAGTAATTCATGTGCCAGTAAGGTATTTGCTTGATGTTTCCTACAAGCAGCAATGCCCCTGGCAGGACACCCAGAAGCTCATTCTTCACGACAGACTTATTACCTTACAAAAACTGAAGGGTGTCAGTGCACGGGTGACAGGACCCCTGGGTGCCGCCCGGGGAGGAAGGTGAAGCTACAGCTGCTCTGGGAGCAGCAGCACTGGTGGCAGAGCAGGAGAGCACGGAGTTGGGCAGCCACAGCACAAGGGGACACAGATGTGCTGATGCCCACCGTGGGAACACTGGATGGAGATCCCTGCTAAAGGGACATCTCACACACAACAAGCTGCAGCTCACAATGAGCATCCCACTGGACCCAGCATCTCCGCAGGGATCATCTCCAAGGGCCCCAGGGGCCCTGCTACTGGTTCCACACAGCTCTTGGGCAAAGCAGGAGGGTTTCTCATTGCTGTGCAGGCAGCTCTATGGCATCCATGACAGATGTAGCTGAGGTCCAATCCAATTAACTAGAGGCCATTCAATTAAAATCTGTGAACTATATTGACTAAATGACTGTGCCCTAGTTTTACACTGCGCTGCAAGCCCAGCCACACGTCTCTCTCATCAGATTGCAGCCTCAGCCTGTGAGCTCCATGGTGTAGGGACAGTCCCTCCATCCCCTCCCCACCGTGAGCAGGTCCCCAGGGAAGGGATGCTCAACACAGTTCCCACGGTCCAGCACCCCGTGTTAGCAAGGGAACAGCTTGAACAGCCTCCCGGGCACCTGCCCAGCTCTGTGTCTGGATCCTCACTTCACAAAGAGCCGTGGTTTCGGTGAGACCTACGTGTGCAGGAGGCAGATGGTGGGTCTGACGGGGACCTGGAGTAGTTCTTCTGGCACGAACAGAACGTGGAGGCTTCCTCATGCGTGAAGCTGTGCTCAGGGCAAGGAGAGCAGAGAGGGAGACGGTGGGAAAGCTTGTAAAATCCAGGAAGGCAAGCTGGAAAGACAGAGAGAGGGAGTTATGGAAAGAATACCACAAGGTGATGACTGCATTTCCCCATTTCCTGGGATTTCCTTTGCCTGCCACTGGTCAGCAGGTATCACCCTCCAAGCTACGTTCCCTGAGAGCCTGCACGATCCTGGCACCAAGAGAGCTGTGCCTTTGGTTTGACCCAGAAGGGCCCCTTGGGTGCTGTACCTCTGCACCGACTCCCAGGCTGTGGGGATCTCTCAAGGGGCTGTAGGAATGGTGAGACATCAGCTGGAGAAACACGTGAAGGGAGTTGGAGGTTCTGTTGTGAGAGACAGAGGATGAGGTGGCTGCAGAAAGATGCAGGATATGGCAAACACACGGCTTTAAAGTCAGGTGAGCAGAGCAGAAATGACACGGGAGCCACATCAAGACTCAACAACAACCCCAAAGGGAGAGGAATATTGCAAAAAGGAGAAGTTGGAAACCTCATCAGTCATCAGTTTCACAAAGAAACCCATGTGGTGTCACTGGCAGCTACGGCTTCATCACCACGGATTGTACAGCAGCCACTGTGGGCAGGGAGGTGTGTACTAAAATTGAACAACAGTAGTATAAATTCGCTTTTATAGGTCAGACAGAGGCTTCCCTTGTTCTTTGAAAAGCACCTTTGATACACAAACAAACAAGTAATTCACATGCTGGTCAAGGAATTGCTTGATGTTTACTACAAGCAGCAATACCCCTGGCAGGACACCCAGAAGCTTGTTCTTCATGACAGACTTATTACCTTACAAAAACAACACAGAAAGGCTGCAAAACTCCATAAAGCAGTTTGCAACAGCTTCAGTTTGACCCTATAACATCTGAATAAAGAAGCAACCTGCAAACAACTTCTGCCTGACGATGCTGGGTGCTCCTATCCCACAGCTGGCAGCCCCTCAACGCCCAGCAGGGCCAGGAGTTTGTCTCAGCTGGATTTCAAGCCGACCAGAAGCACTCATGTTTCCCTTGGCTTCTTCATCTTCTTGGTGCAGTGCTTCTGTCTGCTTATCCCTTCATCAGGAGGTCCCTGAATATTTAAACTTAATCACTTGTAACATTCCTAGATGAACAGCTCCACTAACGCAGCTCCCTCTCTTATCATTTTTAAGGAGCTGGCTGCTGAGACTGTTCCTTTTAAAGCAGATTATTCCAGTGCACTCGGGTTCATTAATTTTTAGCATGATATAAAACTGGCAGCTACAGCTGTGATCTGAGGACAAAGCACCAGACACAGCACAGGGCGGAGAGGATCCTTCGCTGGGATGCTGAAAACAAGTGAATATCTAAGGGGAGGTTCTTTCAACTACAGCAAGGTCTTTAGAATTACAGTGCCCTGCAGTGTCCCACAGGGAGGGACAGCAGAGCCATGCCTGAGGTTTCATAGAATCATAGAATGGTTTGGGTTCCAACTCTACTTGGAACAATTTCCTCTGGCTCAAAGCCCCATCCAACCTGGCCTTGAACACCTCCAGGGATGGGGCAGCCACCACTGCTCTGGGAAACCTGGGCCAGGGCCTCCCCACCCTCACAGCAAAACATTTCTCCCCAAGATCTCATCTCAATCTCCCCTCTTTCAGCTGAAAACCCTTCCCCCTCGTCCTATCCCTGCACTCCATATTGACCTCTCCTGTCTCACAGCCACAATACCAGATAAAGCTAACCTTTAAAAGCATGGGCTTGGTAAACACAACACAGAAATAAGGTTAAGATAGTGAGCCATGATGCATAATAAATGTCATTACCTACCTAGGGTGCTAGATAAAACAGGAAAAAACAGCAAATATTTAATTTACTCCCCAAACTTTCAGCTTCCTCTTCATACTTGGGAAACCAAACCAAAACTGCTGTTACATTCATATAATGGAGACACAGTTTGCATTTTCCTTTAGTTAGGCAGCAATGGCCACAAAACAGGGCAGAAATATCACCAGTGGCCCCCTAAAGATCCCAAAATCCCACATCCACGGTGCACAGCGCCTTCTGGAGAGCAGAAGCCTGGAGAGCACAGAGAGGATTCCACCTCACTTGGAGGTCTCTGCTGAAAGCCACCAGCACGTGCTGCGCCCACCCCGGAGCGACCATCAGACCCCCAGATCCCACAGTCCCTGCACGCAAGGGACAAGGTTTGAACTTCTCCAAACACTTAAGCATTTCTTCCCTGCTCTGAAGAGGTGACCCCAGGGCACAAGAGGCAGCCCTTCTCCCGGTGCCTGGAGATCACGGGGAGAAGCGCATCCCAAGAGCAGAGCCAGGACAGGGGCTCAGGGGCTGTGGTGCTGCCCATCACTGCAGCCTCCATCTGTGGCAGCTCCAGCTCATCCCTCCCCGTGGGGAGAACCTGTCTCGTTACAGCATCAAAGCCCAAACACTGGCGCGAGAGCTCTGCTCGCAGCCTCTGTCAGGCAGAACAGAAAAATCAATCTTGTTTACAAACTTGATGGGTCCTGAGCACTAACCCAGAGCAGACTGCGCCGTTCCTCCGAGCCCGACAGTCACAAACATTTGACATCTCATCTTAAGAAACAGAATGTTTTCAATTAGAAGCATCTTTCAGGCTGCTCCTCTGCAGTTTCTAATAGCTAGAAGGAAGTTTACAAGTGTCTGTCAGAGGTACGTCAGTTAAAAACCATAGAATCACAGAATGGGTTGGGTTGGAATGGACCATGAAGGTCATCCAGTTCCAGCCCCCTGCCATGGGCAGGGACACCTCTCACTGGATCAGGGGGCTCAAAACCTCATCCAACACCTTGAACTCCTCCAGGGATGGGACAACCATGACTTCTCCGTGCAACCTGTGCCAGGGCCTCCCCACCCTCACTGTAAAAATTCCTTCATAATACTCAGCCTAAACCTCTCCTCTTTTAGTTTAAAACCATTTCCCCCTGTCCTAGCACTACAGGCCCTGCTAAAAACTTTCTCCCCATCTTTCTTATCAGCTCCCTTTAAGTATCAAAAGACCCAATAAGGTCTCCTTGAAACTTTCTCCTCTTCAAGCTGAACAACCCCAGCTCTCTCAGCCTCTTCACAGGCCTTTGATCATCTTTGTGGCCTCCTCTGGACCCGCTCCAACAGGTCCATGTCCTTCCTGTGCTGAAACAATCTGAAATCCCTCAGTTTGCACTTCCCAGAAACACAAGGAGCCCAGATTTGCACGAGCTCATCCCATGAGGAGCCTGGGCACAGCTCAACCTTTGGGCTTCCTACTTAATTTTGTTCTTTAGTTGCCTGAATCTCACACTTGAGAAGAACAAAAGCGCCCCAGAGCATGTGATGCATCATGCGTGCATCTCCCTTTCTTTTCTCAGATAAACTCCCACCCTCTTCCACCTCATCCTACAAGAGCTTTTCTTGGTGCCCAGCTGGTTGAGGTGTCCCTGTTATTTCACAGTGCTTGTTTTTGCAGTGGGGATGTGACAGCTCTCAAGAGATCCGGTCATCCATTTATAGAACGTCCTTCTCTTTTTCATACACTATTTTCTATCCTATTCCTCATCCTCTGGTGCCACCGCAACTTAGTTATTAAATACTAAAATTCAATAATGCATCCTTCTAGAGCCAAAGAGAAGCAGCTGGATGGGTCAGCCATTAACTGCTTCTCTCCAGCTCTGTCATTGCTGCCCACACAAGCTGCTCCCTCTTCACCAGGCGCGCCGCATTCATTTCACTGACACAGAGAGCACGCGGTCCCTCCTTGATCTAACACTCCATGCACACACGATCAAACCAGAGCAGAACAAGCAACATTGATTTGTGCTGCAGCTTGGCAGATTAGACAGCACGATGCACCCATGGGAAGGGCTTCTCTTCCCGACTCATCTGCCGCAGCTCCTTGGACAAGAGTGGATGACGCTGTCAGGAGGAGAAGCAACAACCTCTCTCACAGCAAGAGCCATAGGGAAATCAGGAGCAATTGGGGATGCAGAGTTGAAAAATGCATGGTTTTCTACTCAGATGGACTGGGACAGCTTTAAAGTTCCCTGCCCAGCAGTTCAGACCTCTCCATGCACCTCAGACCAGCACCATGAAGCCCACCAACGAGTTCTTTCCACCACCTAAGCAGAACCTTCCCCTCCAGCCAGGGATTTGGAGGCACAGATCCAAGGATGCTGAAGTTGCTCCATCACCAGCAAGGATCCCAACATGTTCTAAGCCACAGGCTCAAGCTTTGGCTTTAAAAGTGGCAGAAGAGATCCTGATTCATTGGCAAAAGGATATCAGGGCTTGAGCAGCTTTATCTTGTTAACTGATGAACAGTGACTAGAAATGACTAAGTGCACCAAGGAGGACAACCTGACTGCAGGACACAGCCTGTGTAGGGTTGATCGTAGCCATTGCTCAAGTGAACCATGGCCAAGATTTTGCATGCAGCAGTAAAACAAAGTTATTAATCACCCCAGCAGTATTTACCAGCTGGTCAGCAGCCTTTTACACCATGCTCTCATCACACCCATCACTTCAACACTCGACTACCTCAAACAATTAAGTTAACCTTTGCTTTCTTTTTTTGAGGTATGACAACATTAACCACAGTGACAAGCAGGAAACTGGGACAGAACAATCACACCATCTGCACAAAGTCATACAAGACAAACAGGAGCAAGAACAGGACCCGGGTCTCTGGAGGTTCAGCCAGCACACTGACTGCACAACCAACGGCAGAAGCCGACCTTAAGGACTCACAGCTTTCCTCTGCAAATGCTCTGCGAGTCGGTTTATGTGAACATAAAGGAAAAAATTGGCTTTTAACCAAGTAAAAGCCTCTTCCAGCAGCCTCTCAGACAGACACTGCTCCTGCTAGCGTTCTCCCATGGAGTGGTTAAGCACAATGCAAAGCCTTTGTCCAGAGAGCATCCCCCTCCCCGCAGCTTCCACGTGCACCCTTATCAAAGCAGGGCCAAGCAGCACGACTCTGACTGTAATTGTGTTGGCAGCAACTCACCTCCTAGGGAAAAGACAATCTTTAAAAGAACAGACAGCAACGGTGCAATCCTCTAACTCAGTGATGTGAAAGGAAATTCCCTCTCTGCCACCACCCTGGGGACCACACGGCTGAGGCCCACACAGGTGGGGCTGTGCATCCAGGGTTGATGCTAGAGATGTGGGATGATGGAGATGCGTTGCCCCTCTAGTATTCTCTCGTGAGACCTCACCTGGAGCCCTGTTCTGGAGTCCGCAAGAAGGACACAGAGCTGTTGGAGCGAGTCCAGAGGGGGTCACGGAGATGATCCAAGGGCTGGAGCACCTCCCATTGCTGGCTGATGGCTGCAAAGCCATCCGTCCGTCCTCGAGCTCATGTGAGGGTCTGGCTGCTCCTCACAACGTAGCTGTACCAGCTGCACAATGTTTTGTAACTCATGCAGTAGCTTTCAACAGATAAATGTGAGCAGAAATACAGGAACGCTCACCGACTGCCCCAGACACAGCGTGGGGCCAGCAAAACCAAAAATCCATTTCCTGCAGCTTACAAGTCTCTTCTTATTAAAAAGTGTTCATCATTTTGCAGGGAGGAAGGGGCCGAGACCTAAGCAAATACTGAAGCTTAGCATAAAATATTGAGAATGAGCAGAGATGGAAGATTAAATACTAGGCTGAAATTGCTTTATAACACGGATTTAGGAATAAAGCTACTTAACCCATATCACTTCATGCTAATGTTAATACAAAAACCAGAAAAAAACCCATCAAATGTACTTCCTGCCCGTCTCCATAGCTGGAAAAAACATGTGTGCAGGAGTGTGTTCCCTTCCTTGCTTCTCCAGTTGTGATGTGCTACACCAGGGACTGGCCTGATGATCCCACCTGGGCTGCAGCTCAGGAGGACCCTAAAGAGCATTTCAGGATGCTAGGCTGGATCTGCAATTCTCCACTGCCCACATACACAGCACCTGTGACAGAAGCCAGCACAGCCTCTTCTTGCTTTCAGCCACAACCCCTCTTCTCCTCCCAGACCCAGCTGTGGATACGCACCCACCACGACTCTCACGCCAGCCCCTGGATCCACACCAGGCCACAGAGATGCCACTTCCTAATGACAACATTTTTAATGATCCTGCATGTGTCAATGCAGTTTGTTAAGAGTGACCTGGGGGTCAAAGGGTCTGGAGTGAGCCCGCTGAGGGCAGAGGAGATGGGCAGGGGCACAAAGTGCAGCCACAGCTCTGTGCAAAGCACGCCCAACGAAGACCACAGCTTGGGGTCAGCTCCTCTGGGCACCAACAGGAGAACTTCCCACTGGTCATGGAAGGCATTTGCTGACTCAGAAACGAGCTCCAGCAATGCCCTCATAGCCATGCTTAGCTCTCCGTGCCATCTGGTATCGTTTTCTTCCTATTGGAGTTGTCGCTTTGTTTACACCTTCCCCAATATTCAGTCTTAATGCTTTTGATGGGTTCCCTCTTTCTTTTTTTCCCCTCTCCAAACTGCCTCGGGTCAGCTTGTTGACCCACAAACCTTGCAGAAATCTTCAAAGGAAGGAAAAAAAGCCACCAAGGACACTGCCTGCGTTAGCACTATTGAACTTCTCCACGCTGCAGATAGCGGAAGAGCCGCGTGCGTGCCAGCATGAATCAATAACACCTGCAGTTTCACCCAAAACGCCTATACAGTCATTTATAATTAACACTACTACTCAGTTGTCTTCCAAAAATCAATCCCTTTCCATTTTTTGTCATGAAATTGTATTTGACAAAGTTCATCTGCTCTTAACGTGTGTTAATTCTCTCTGCTGAAGTAGGCATTCATAAAAAACGCCATTCGGGACAAACAGCAGCCAGAGGAAACAGGCACCAAGGGGTGCTGCAGCGAGAACCAGCACAGCACTGAGGGGTTGAGGCACCTCCACAAACCCACAGTCCCTCCTGGAGAAGGAGAGACTCTGGGATCTTGCATCCAACCCTCCCTTACGATGATCAAAGTTGCAATTGCAACCATCAAAATAGCATCGGGGGGGAACACAAGGCAGAACTCCACATCACCCTCACTAGGGTCTCGGCTGCGCTGGTGCCCACACTGGGCAACACCCTTCCCTCCAAGACAGCAGTTGGGATTCGTTGAGAAATGTTGATTGCACACCAGTCCCAACCTCCAGCAGGGCCGGTCTCTGTGCCCAGTGCACACAGGACTCATCCCTGTTACACCAGGAAGGTTTAGACTGGATATCAGGAAAAATTTCTGTACCAAAAGAGTGGTGAAGCACTGGCAGAGGCTGCCCAGGGAACTGGTGGAGTCTCCATCCCTGGAGGGGTTAAAAAAAGTGTAGATGTGGCACTTCAGGACATGGTCTACTAAACATGTTGGTATTGTGTTGATGGTTGGATTGGATGATCTTTTTCAACCTTAATGATCCTATGATTCTATCCCGGGAGCGCAGGGAACAGATGGGGCTGCTCCTGGGACTAACATAACTCAAGGCACACCAAAGGTCCACACCAGCCCCTCTGAGCACCAAGGGGAAGAAGTCCTCTGCTCCCCACGACACGGGCCACCAGTAAACAGCACACACCATACACAGCACCATCATCTATTTCTCCTGTCTCTGCAAACTCACTGTTATCATTGGTCCTACAAAAGATGAGGCTGTTCTCAACACATCTCTCACAGGAGCTATTGCTACTGCTGACCCCTCTCAGACCTGGCCAGCACGTCCAGCCTCCAGCTATTTTAATTCCATTTATCAAGCCAAGTGAGTCACTGTTTATTTATTATGTTCTAAGCATTTCATCAACATGCAAGAGGAATCATAGAATCGTTACAGTTGGAAAAGATCTCTGAGATCATCCAGTCCAACCATCAACACAATAACAATGTCCCTGCTAAACCACGACCTAAAACGCCACATCTACACAGTTTTAGAACACCTCCAGGGATGGAGACTCCCCCACTTCTCTGAGCAGCCTCTTCCACTCTTTCAGTAAAGAAATTTTTCCCAAGATCCAATGTGAACGTCCCCTGGTACAACTTGATGCCATTTCCTCTTTTCCTATCACTCATTACTTGGAAGAATGACCTCTTCCAGGAGGAAAGGTGTTTCAAGCCAGTGCAGCTGGAGAAACAGAAAGACTGGCTTCAGAGTGGGCACAAGGACAGTGCCAACGAGCACCCACGGACAAGGACAAGTTGCCCAGAACCAGACAGGGCACCTTGTGCAAAACACACTGCCAGAATAAAGTTTCAGAGGCTCACTGAGGTGGTGAAAGAACCTTGTCAACAAAACGTCCTCGGGTAATGGAGAGGCTCCTCTCCTCTCCTCACATGCTGGGTTTGCAATCTCACCTTGTCTTATTGCAACAACTGTAATCAATACTCTGCAAGTGGAGAGCGACGCTGTTACAGAGCCCCACTGAGAGGGAGGGAAAGAAATTGTGTCCAACCTCCGTGCCTCTGCGAGAGGGACAAAGTCAACAAGAGGCAGCAATCAATACAAGAATCAGATCAGCTCTCCAGCTCCTTGGTCCCTGCCCTTCCAGGATGGGTATTTCAGGCTACAACAGTCCAGAGACTTCAAATGCAGTTTGTTTTCTGCAAACTTTTTTATTTTAATAACAGTTTTCCAATAACAGTTCTCAGCAGCCCACAGTCCAACACATTCCCAGCATCTCTGAAACCTCTATGACAACACTACTCTATAATTTTTACCCTTGTTAAGTAATTTGAAGAGCACTGAAATGAAAACCTATGTCCAGAGGCGAGATCTTTGTGCATCTCCAACAATGAGCTCTTAATAGCTGAAATTAAATTCACTGATTTAGTCCAGAAGGGAATGAAGTGCCCAAGAATATTTAGTAAGAGAGTCTTGAAATATCTAAAAGAATGTGTTTGCTTGAATTCAGCTACAGTAGCACTGAACAGAACCCCACTCTTATTTATGCAGGATTGGTCCTCAAGGACACGCTGAAACGGGCACATCCACTGAGCCAACTGCAATTTACTGTTGTCTCTTCCAGCTCCCTAATGCATCCACCAAATGATTCCCAGCGAAGGACTGACTGACCTGTATCTCCAGCATGTCCTGCTCCTGCCAAGTGCTTTATCTCACACAAACCCCCTTTGCCATGGGCAAGATCCACTTCCCACTGTATTTCAAGCAAATAACCAGCGTGTCTATCGAGCAGCCAGGTATTGATAACCTTAAGTCAACAAGGATTCCACAAACGAATTGTGATGCTTGCAATTTTCTGAGTAGTTTGCTCTAAAATTAAGTGTCATAGAGTAATTTCTGCCTGGCTCTGCCACAATTTCCACAGCTATAATTATTTCAGACTCACTGTAGCAGCAATATAATATGCAATCCGGAATAATAAATATCTCTGAGCTTGATCATTACTCCAAAAAGAGACTGAAGAGAAAGCTTATTTTACATGGGTGTTTCGTATGCATGACTGAAGAAAAGAAGCATCTACCATAAGGCATTATGATGACCACTGAGGCAGGTGGAGGCAGATACTCCAAGTTCATTCAGCACAAAGCTCTCCATGCATTCCAACTGTTGCTTTGCACAGCTCACAAAGGTGCTCCAGCCGTGTGCTGGAACACAAGAGCCATGAGGAGGAAGCTAAACCATAATTCAGAAAGGAATGGATTCATAGAATCACAGAATGCTTTGGGTTGGAAAGCATCTTTACAGATCATCCAGCTCAACCTCCCTGCAGAAGCAGGGACTTCCTTAACCAGATGAGGTGGCTCAGAGCCCCATCCAATCTGACTTTGAATGTTTCCAGGGATGGGGCATCTACCACCTCTCTGGGCAACCTGTGCCAGGGTGTCCCCACCCTCACAGCAAAACATTTCTTCCCTACACGCAGTCAACCACCCATCCTCCCTTAGTTTAAAACCATTGTCCTATCCCTGCATTCCCTCTTCAAGAGCCCCTCCCCAGCTTTCCTGGAGCCCCTTTCAGTCCTGGGAGGCTGCTCTAAGGTCACACTGAAGCCTTCTCTTCTCCAGGCTGAACAACCCCAGCTCTCTCAGCCTGTCCTCATAGAGAAGGTGCTCCAGCCCTCAGATCATCTTTGTGGCCTCCTTTGGACCCATTCCAACACATCCATATCTTTCCTGCACGGAGGACTCTAGAGCCAGATACAGGACTCCAAGTAAGTTCTCACCAGAGCCAAGTAGAGGGGCAGAATCTCTTCCCTTATTTGCCACACTCAGGAAACTTAAGTCTGCCTTTCCTCAGCGATTATTCCCTCAGCAGCAGGCACAGATTTACTCCCCCAGCCCCCACTTGATGTGTAGCCCCCCGTTTCCCATCCCACTGCCACCCAGCACAGCCGTGGTGCACCTGGCTCCAGCCCTGCTAAACCTGCCCACGAGCACCGGCCCCGCGTGTGCAGCATCTGTGCAGGATGCCGGTGGCTGCATCAGTGATGAAAGTAAAACCTGGTGCTTTGTGCAACTCAGAGAATCCCAGGAGGAAAAATAAACTGATTTTGCATAATTCTCAAGTGTAAGTCAGAAGATAAAATAAGCTCCAGAAGCACATACAGGTTCGTAAGCTAATGTATAAAAGATGAAACCAATCAAAAGCCCCAAGTGTTGTACATTTGGATCTGTCTTTTTTGTGTTTAAACAGAAAAGCAGACCTCAGGCTTCAGGAGGTACCTTTGCACTAAATGAAAAAATATTGTAATTTAGTACCCTAAATTTCTCTAACTTTCACTCAAGCTATTTATTTAACACCTAAGGACACAGTAGTGACACGATGCCTGATGGGACATATGCAATGCCCAGGAAAGCATCTTCCCAATACCATTTCCCAATCCCACCACAAACTTTGACCCAGCAGGAGCCAAGCAGAGCACACAAGCACTCGATTTCAAAAAACATCATCTTCCAGAAGGAAGACTGCTCAAGAAGTCTCCAGCTCATACAGTCCTCAGATGCTTCCCCTCCTGCTTCTCTGCTACCAGGCAAAGTGGTCGATCCCCAGAACACCAGGAGGGACTCGAGTTGGTGCAAGGCATCGTGCTCCCAGCCCAGGGGCTCTCCCTGGACTGCAGAGACTGCTCCTACACATGCCCACCGAGGCACAGCCACAGCAGGAGCATCGCTGCCCGCTGGCCCCTCGCAGCAGAACTGCTGACGCGCAAGGCAGCCCCACAGCCCTTGAGACTCCCAAGGACACGAGCCTCGCTCACAGCTCGCTGTCGTTGAGAGAAAAATGGTGTCAGGTGCTCTCAGGGCCAGGCCACTGCTCTCAGACTTTTTTTTCCCTTTTTTCCCAAGTTGATGCCTGCAATTCACTGGCAGAAGGAAAGGCACCATCGCTGCTGGGGGCACCAGCCTCGTTGGGCAGCGCGGGGCAGGCAGGAGGGTGTTGCCCAGGCAGGAGCTGCCCACTGCCTGAGCCCCCCAGGAACCCCAACTCGCACATCACCAGCTCCCAAAGCTGAATCTCAACCCAGGACACGTGGGCAGAGGCTCCTCTGCCAAAACAGCCTTGAGCTCCTGCCTTTGGCACAGTCCCCTCTTTACCTACCTCCTGCTTGCCTCTCTGCTACAGGCAAGGGACTGAACAACTGCATTCCCTCTCCCAAGGAAAGGGAGAGACAAATGCTGCTGCCTGATGCAAGCAGCCAGGCAAAGGCACTCACTGTGGAAATCTCTATGGATCAGCATAAAATGAACAGGTTCAACACCAGAGCAATCTCTCTCCCCACAATCAGCTTGTGATGCTCGGCACTAAAAGGCAAGCACTAAAAAGGGAGGCACAACAGGACACAAATGGAAAGAGTGGGCTTTATGGTAGCACTTCCCTTTGGAAAATAAAGAAATCAAGGACTTCATCCAAAACCTCTTTCTTACAGAAAACCTTCCTTTTAAATTTGCTCAAAACATTGACCAAGTTTACATCCAAGTAATCACAGAATCATGGAATGGTTTGGGTTGGAAGGAACCTCAAAGCTCACCCAGTCCCAACACCCTGCCATGGGCCGGGACACCTCCCACTGCATCAGGGGGGTCAAAGCCCCATCCAACCTGGCTTTGAACACCTCCAGGGATGGGGCAGCCACCATTCTCTGGGCAACCTGGGCCAGGGCCTCCCCACCCTCACAGCAAAACATTTCTTCCAAGAACTCATCTCAATCTCCCCTCTTTCCGCTGAAAACCGTTCCCCCGCATCCTGTCCCTGCACTCCCTGATAAAAAGCCCCTCCCAGCTTTCCTGGAGCCCCTTTCAGTACTGGAAAGGCTGCTCTAAGGTCTCCCTAGAGCCCCCTTTAAGTAATGCCTGGCAGCAATGCAAACCCGACTCTATTTCACAGTATTTACAGCTGTGGTTTTGTCCACAGACCTACCACTCACAACAGGCAGGATGATCTTCTCAAAGGCTTGGCTTATCCACTTGTTTCCCTACAATTCAAGAAGCCAAGCACAGGAAAGATAATGCTGACTTTCCTGGGGTATCTGTAGCAAGACAATCTGCTACGAGAGAAGCATCCTCGCTGCTCCCTGGCTCCAGGACAAGGAGTTACACGCTTAAGTGACTGCAAGGGCAATTGGGGTTAGACAGGAGGAGAGCAAGGTGCCAGGACAGGCTGCCCGGGCAGGCAGCAAAGGCATCGCTGGAGCTCTTGGAAAAGAAGATAAACACCCAGCAGAGCTGATCCCAGCACCCCAAGAACCCCAGGCACAGCGGGGAGAAGAAAAGGGAGCAGCCCCACTGGCTTTGCACGGGCACAGTTCTGTCCGGAATTACTGGGTGGGGCTGAAAGGGGGTTGGGAAAACAGCAACAGCAAAGTGTAATATCAGAATCCAGACTGTGCTGTCACAAATCTTGTCTCCTCATTAAGAGCAACAATTATGGGCTGCCATAAAGCATAATTATACTACACACAGCGGTAGATTCATCAGGCAATTACAGCCATTAATAATGCACCCCAGCCTGATGAGCAGAGAGGACTTGCAGTCCAGTGTCCTCCAGCTTCCAGCACTGACAAATCCCACAGTGGATCCGAGAGGCTATTCCTTGCCTCTGAACAGCATCAAACTTGCATTACCTCTGGTATCACTGGCTGTTACCATTAGCAAAGATCATTGTCTTCTGATCAGCCTTGACTTGTGCCTTTCATAGAATTACAGATTCATAAAATGGTTTGGGTTGGAAGGGACCTCAAAGCCCATCCAGTTCCAACCCCCTGCCATGGGCAGGGACACCTCCCACTGGATCAGGGGGCTCAAAGCCCCATCCAGCCTCGCCTTGAACACCTCCAGGGATGGGGCAGCCACCACTGCTCTGGGCAACCTGGGCCAGGGCCTCCCCACCCTCACAGGAAAATACTTCTCCCCAAGATCTCATCTCAATCTCCCCTTTTTCAGCTGAAAACCATTCCCCCTCATCCTATCCCTGCACTCCCTGATAAAAAGCCCCTCACCAGCCTTCCTGGAGCCCCTTTCAGTACTGGAAGGCTGCTCTAAGGTCTCCCCAGAGTCAGAGGTGGCAAAAGCATCAGTTTGTCTATTTAATCATAGAAAAGAATAGAATCATTGAGGCTGGAAAAGACCTCTCAGCTCATCTGGTCCAACCATCAGCCCAACCCCACTGTGCCTACAAAACCATGTTCCCAAGTACCACATCTGCAGTTTTTGAAGCCCTCCAGGGATGGAGACTCCCCCATGGCCCCAGGCAGCCTCTGCCAGTGCTTCACCACTCCTTCAATAAAGCAATTTTTCCTAATGTCCAACCTAAACCTCCCCTGGTGCAATTTGAGGCCATTTCCTCTCATCCTGATAGGTGGATGCGTTTTGCTGGGCCATAGCAGAGATGCAGCCAGGCCAAACCCTCCCTCTCCACCCACTTCCCACTCCCTGCAGCCCAGAGCACCAGAGGTTTCCAGCCTGGCCTCACTGCCCATGTTACAATCACTTTAAAACACATTTTTAAAACCCTGAAACAGCACTAGAAACTATTTCATCCCTAAAACTGCCTTCAGCAGTGTCATTCCTGCGTAGGCAAGGGATACAACTCACTAATTAGACCATCATCTACCAGAACGAGCGTGGTGCCCGGGCTGCCCTGCACAGGCGATGCTGGTAAAGGGGAGCAGAGCACAGGGCATCTTCCCAGCACAGAGGCAGCACAGAACCAGCTCCCAATGCTGCTGTCAGAAGTGGAGGGAAATAAATTGAGGAGGAAACTTTGCTACAGCACAAATTTACGTTTCTGTCAAAGAAGAGTGGCTGACAGCTATTTTTGGAAACTGGTCTCCATCATATTAATTCAAAGTTGTCTCATTTGCAGCAGATCTGGCTGGTAAATATTAACCTTGGGCTTTGTTGAAATTCTCCTTGCAGATATTACAAGGGATTGGATGGGGAAAAAAAAAAGATGAAGCAGAAAGAGACAACTTTACAGCAAATGTCAGGCAGATCCACCACATCACAGCTTCATTTACACAAAAGCTATAGCGATGCACCACGAAGTAAATGGTGTGAAGAGGCCACAGCTCATGCCTGGTAGAGTTAAGGGTAAAAAGGCATCAGTGCTGAAAAGTCTACTGAAAATAAAATAAGGATGGATGGGTGATCATCCACAGTGCAAGAGGACTCCTCGCTCGCATCTGCTGGGAATAGGTTTTAAGATGAGAGTAAGCACAGAGCAGCAGCTGGCTATGGATGTGTGTTAGCCAAGAAATGCAGCCTAAATGTATTTACAGTGACAGAACCTCTCCTCTTGTTTGAGGGTGGATGTTAAACAGATGCTAAAGCTGCTCCATTCCACCCTAGAGATGGCTCCACTTCAGCCATCACTGAAATGATTCATCAGAAACCTGCTGACCCACAGAACCCAGGTAGACAGAATCACAGAATGGTTTCAGTTGGAAAAGACTTTTAAGATCATAATCCAACCATTGATCCAGCCCTCCTAAGTCCACCACCAGACCATATCCCTAAGTACAACATCTACTCATCTTTTAAACCCCTCCAGGGATGGTGACACAACCATCTCCCTGGGCAGTCTCTTCCAATGCTTGACATCTCTTTCACTAAGGCAGTTCCTCCTAATATCCAATCTAAACCTCCCCTGGTGCAACTTGAAGCCACTTCCCATTGTCCTGCCACTGGCTACCACGGAGAAGAGACCAACCTTCACCTCACTACAACCTCCTTTCAGGTAGTTGTGGAGAGCAATAAGGTCTCCCCTCAGCCTCCTCTTCTCCAGGCTAAACAACCCCAGCTCCCCCAGCTGCTCCTCATAAGGCTTGTGCTCTAAACCCTTCACCAGCTTTGCTGCTCTTCAGTCCAGCACCTCGATGCCCTTCTTGTGGTGAGGACCCCAAAACTGAACACGGGGGCTTCTTCACTGAAGGTGTGAGAGACAAAAAGATGGACAGCAAAAAGGCTCTGCTTTCTCACAGCACTAATTAGTGGTGCCATAAAGCCTGTTAGTCCTTTTTTACCACCCCTAAAGTCACTGTGAGGATACAAATGTTCTCTCAGTGTCCAAAACCGCACCCAGCACTCCAGGGGGGGGCAACACCAATGCAAACCAGAGCAGGACAATTCCCTCCCTGGCCCGGTTGGCGATGCTGTGCTGGATGCACCCCAGGACACAGTTGCCCCTCTTGGCTGCCAGGGCTCACTGCTGGCTCATGGTCAACTTGCTGTCAAGCAGAACCCCTCCATCCCTTTCTGCAGGGCTGTTCCCCAGCCTCTCACTCCCCAGTCTGTCTGTCCATCCAGTGATGCCGTGCCCCAGGTGCAACTTGTTGTTGCTCTTGTTCAACTCCATGCAGCTGGTGATTGTCCAGCTCTCCAATGTTTCCAGATCCCTCTGCAGGGCCTCTCTGCCCTCAAGAGATTCAACAGGTCAACAGCCTCAAACTCCCACCGTATTTACTTGCCTCCAGCTCAAGGCTTTTTGTCCTTGTTGAAGAATTTCCACAGCCTCAGATGCTTTTATCAAGAATCTTTTCAAGTTATTCACTCCACGCTATGCTAATACAGGGCTCTAAAAAAACCCAAAAAACTTTCAACCCTTAAAAAACCCTTTTCTGATATTTGACCAGACATCAGACGCTGCTCCACAGAGAGTGACTAATGACCTGCTTTCCGTGAGAGAGGGGAAAAACTTAATTATGTCCATTAAATTACTTCAAATATTTTTCCTTAGAGAATATGAATTATTTAAACCCAACACAGAGAAACCTGAAACATTAGCAAAAGCCTTCTGGGACTCACTATGTAAATTCCCACTCCAAACAGATGGGGAAAGCATGGCGAGCTGCCACGCAGCCACTGAAGCAACGAACAGCGCTGAGATTTCAATTCGATTGGTTTAATAAGGTCCTTCTTGAGGAGGGCATTGAGCAAACAGTCACTACCTGGAGTGGTAAAAAGCTTCCCAGTTCCCAGAGTAAGGTGGGACAGTTGGCACAATTCAAATCTGAAAAGCCTCAAGTAACTCCTGAAGGACAGACCTGGTTCCTACCGTACCACACACCTTAAACACAGGGGAACTCTGTCTGTTGGGGACTTAGTTAGATCTTTTGCTCTCAACCCATTTTCTACCAGGTGAAAAGGCAGAGTGCCAAGGTCTGAGACTCCAGGGCAGCAAAGGGTCTCTTCAGGCACATCTGACTGAAGAAACATCTCACACATGTCCCAGATGGTGGTCTGAGCTCTCCTCTGGCCCAGGGTAGCTTTGCTAACAGGGCACTGTGCACACTGCCAGTTACTAATCGATAGCAAATCACACCTTGTAGAGAAGAAAAGCCCCTGGGTGCTGATGCAGAGAGGAAGGGCCACTCCTGGCGTGGGACATGCACACCTGTAGAGCAGCCTCTGCTCGCCCAGGACCACTGCTGGCTTGTGCTGGCACCCAGCTCAGCACAAGAGACCACGCTGTGCCAGGACCAGGTCCTGACCACTGCCCAAAGTGGGAAGGTACCTGCAAGGAGGCTTCAGCCCAGCACCTCTCTCCTTTCAGAGGCTCACGCTCCGAGAGGAGGAGCCTGTATCCCACACCCTCAGCACCGATCCCACGCCTGGCTCTCGCCTGCCTTTGAAAGCGAGATCAAAGTGGTCACAGCACCAGGTTCGTTAAAGGGACACCCATTAAGGTAGAGGCTATATCTGTTTTTACAGCTGTCATTAAACATAACCTTGCAAGCTGTAAAGTCACCAGATTAAGCTGTGTCTAGAGCGTGACAATGGGGATATTAATGTGCCAGAGTGGTTTTATAGTTACGGATAAAGCTGTGGGAAACACCTGCCTGGACCGAGAGCCTCGGCGCGTCTGCCCAGCCAACTCCGTGCTGCAGAGCAGCTACCGGAACGCGCCCCATTTACCCAATTGCCACCCTTCAAATTAAGGTCTGGCTGGGAGCTGGGGAGAGGCAATCAACTAAAAGAAGCATCTTGCTGACAAAAGGCAATTCCGCTCACTTGAGCTGTGCTCGGGCACCAGGCAGACCGGAGCGGTTTGGCAGCACCACAGACACCCAGACAAGAGCTGCCAGAGGACACCGACGGCTGCTTTTACCTCTGCATCCCCCGTCCTTCTCCTCGAAGCCAGGACCACACGTGCACTTGCCAATGGGGACCAGCCACTCGCCCTCCGCGCTGCAGTGCATCCGGGGGGGATTATCCACGTCCACTTCGGCGTGAGCGACACAAGTGCCCTTAACTTCCACCAAAGTCGCGAAGGCCGCCTCGGCCACCGTGTCCGGAAACACAGCCAGGTTCTGCACGGTGGCGAGGCACTTCTTGTAATAGACCCGCACGGAGACCAGCGCCACGCAGGCACCCACGTCCTGGAAGCCCAGGTGGAAGCCTCTCTTGCTCAGGTGCCCAATCTCCCTCAGCTCGGTGTTCAGCTTCATCTTTCGCTCACCCAGGTCCCCCTGTGTGAAGCTCTCATCAGCAGCGATGGTGTCGATCTTGGTGTGCTTGCTCTCATGGACACGATGGCCCAGGTCGGAGTCAGACTCGACGTAGTACAGATTGAAAGTCTCCTTGCAGGTGCCCGTCACGCCAGGGATGCTGTTGCAGTCCCGCAGGGTGAACTTCAGCTCGATGAAGATCCTCTGGCCGTCGCGCCGGGCAATCCAACCCGTCTGCAGCCAATTGTTCTGGTTTGGCTCCATGACATTGCAGACCTGGTACGTGCGTATGGGCTTGTAATTCTCATCCACGCCGCTGATTTCTTCCCACTGGGGAAAGAACACAAAGGGCTGTAACAGCTCGAGAGCTGCCATGAGCAAGAACCAGCCGCCCGGGCAGAAACACACCCCTCAGTATAAATATCACCCCCACAAGGCTCTCCACCTACAGGCCATTATATCATCATCAGTGACACCAAAACCACAAGCTGTGGAGCTGTGGTTACACCGTGGTGCTGCTGGACCACTGAGCTCTCTGCAGAGGTGTAAAGAGGGAGATGCAACCAGAAAGAAGGCGTTGGTATCAGACCTTCTAAAATAGTACCTAATATGAAACAGGACACATCTGCTGAGAAACCAGAGCCTCTCTCTCCCACACAGCCTTGGATTTTGCATCCCTGGGAAGGTGTATCTGCACAGCGTTACCACACAGCGTGATGCCAGACAGGGTTGGACTACCCAGAGAAGTCAAAGATCACAGAATCACAGAACGGTTTGGGTTGGAAGGGACCTCAAAGCCCATCCAGTTCCAACTTCCCTTGGAACACTTGCCTCTGGATCAGGGTGCTCAAAGCCCCATCCAACCTGCAAACACCTTCAGGATTGGAATAGCCACGATTTCTTGGGGCAACCTGTGTCAGGGCTTCCTCACCCTCACAGCAAAACATTTCTTCCTGAAATCTCATCTCAATCTCCCTCTTTCAGCTGAAAACCATTCCCCCGCGTCCTCTCCCTGCACTCCCTGATCAAGAGCCCCTCCCCAGATTTCCTGGAGCCCCTTTCAGTACTGGGAGGCTGCTCTAAGGTCTCCCTGGAGTCTAAGATGGCTAAGGAGATGCAACACCAGTAACACCATCACACGAGGACAAATATCCTGGTGAACAGCAGAGGCAGCTTCCCTGTCAGGAGAAGTTTTAGCTGGAACAGGACAAATTCTCTGCCTGCAAATGAAATGGTATTTCCCCAAAGTTACCAGCAGAGATCCTGATTAGTGAAATGATGATTCAACCCACACAGCCTTGAGGATGACCTGGCAGCTTCCCAAAGCAATTCTTTCTGGGGGTAAATTTATGCAAAATTGCCAAATGTATCCAAAACAGAGTTTCTTCTGCAGACAACAGCTGGGCAACGCAGATGACTCCAAGATCTATCAATATTCCTTCTGAACACTTCGTTTCCTGTCTGGAAAATGAACCCAAAGCAGCAAGAAACTCAGCTCTGCCTTTCCTAACACGTTATTCTCAAAGCAGCTATGGACTGGCCCTGGCAGCAAAGCAAGGATCCGATCAAACAAACCCTATGAGATACAGAGCTCCTGACCAGACCAGACCAGCCAGAGCCCTCTTCCAAGAGCTGAACCCATCCCCAGGAGCTTGTGCTGCTGTGCCAACTACAGCACAAAGCCTTAACCCACTGGTGTTCATTTGTTTCTTACAAGAGTGCAAAATGCATTCGAAGGAGCTGTTCCACGTTGGTCCCACCGCTCACAGAACCAGCACTTCACTTCTCGCTCTGCTCCTCACGATGTCCAGCACTGATCAACACGACTGCTCGTGCTGGGCTGCCCACACACCACAGCTCAAGGAGACCCCGAGGCTTCCAGCCCCCTCCACCAGCTCCACATGTGGACTTCAGCTACTGCTGAGCACCAATGGGCAGAAGGACAGTCCCACACTTACCCCGTTTGATGGGTGCGAGGTCCAGCCCAGCTCTGCCTGCGATTCCTTTGAGTCCAGCAGGACAACTGCAGGGAAGACAAAATGTTAGAAAGGAAACTGACCCGGAAAACCCAGTAAACACCCACACAGCTGCCCACTGGGAAGCTCGGCACTGTGCCGCGCACCCGCCTGAGCGGTGGGTCACGTCCCAGAGCGTGGGGAGCAGCTCCTGTCCCACCAGGCACTGTGTGAGCACGAAGCACTGAGCAGGACTCCCACTGCAGAGGTCCTGTCTGCACATCCAGAGCACATCACACAGTTATACAATTAGCGCTCTGATCTAACGAGGATGATGTCCCAGGGAAGGCTGCAGCCCTTCCCAAGGGACTCTGCAGGACAATCCCTCCAACACTACCGGCCAACGCTGCAACCGTGCCCGTAGCATCCGTATCTCCGGGATGTGAAAGGCACCGTTTCATACAAGCATTGCCTTGAAAGACCGTGTCCTTTTTCCACAACACGGTTCCTTCCCTTTTGGACTGGAAATTCAAATTCCCCCCAAATCCACACCCTCACAATCCTTCCACAGCCAGCGAGCAGAGGCAACCCTGAACCAGCAAGTCGTCCTATCTCAGCATCACGATCCCAGGATGCATCCTTGGCTGATTCCTTCACAATCGAGAGCTCCCGGACACTTCTCCCGGTCCAGGCATGGGTGACTCTCTCTCCTTCAGCAACCAAATCGTCTCCCCGCGGCACAAGCCAACAAGGCGGCGGGGCTCACCACTGCTCCCCAAATCGCTGCAGCCCGGTACTCGGTACCGGTAGCACTGTGTGGGCACCGAGAGCCGCTGGAGCTTGTTCCTCCCAGCGATTCCGGGGACAGGGATGCTGGAGTCCCCTCACCACAGGACCCCCCAGGCTGTCCCAGCCACACCTAGGCGACCCACCGAGCCCCATCCCGCTCCTCCCGCGGGTCTCCGCTGTCCCGGAGAGTGGTGGCACCGGGGCAGAAAGGGATGGGGAAGCACCCCGGGACTGGACCCGCCAGTACCGGAGCGCACACGCCGGTACGAGACACAACCCGCCAGTACAGGACCTGACCCGCCGGTAACGGAGCGGCCCCGCGCACCCCGCCCGGCTCACCCTGCTCGGCGGCGGCGCGGGGCAGCACCGGCAGCAGCAGCGGCAGAACCGGCAGGAGTGGCGGCGCCACCGGTACCAGGGGCAGCAGCACCGGCAACAGCAAAGGCGGCGGCGGCACCGGTACCAGGGACAGAAGGGGCAGCAGCACAGGCAGCAGCGGCGGCAGCAGCAGGGGCAGCACCGGCGATGAAAGCACCGGGAGCGGCGGCAGCGCCGGCGGCGGCACCGGTGGCAGCACCGACGACAGCACCGACGACAGCACCGGTCGCAGCACTGGAAGCACCGGGAGCACCGGCAGCAGCAGCAGCACCGGCAGCAGCAACGGTGGCAGCAAGGGCAGCACCAGTAGCAGCAACGGTAGCAGCAGCAGCGGCGGCAGCAGGGGCAGCACCGGTAGCAGCAGCAGCGGCGGCGGCAGCAGCGGTGGCACGGGCAGCAGCGCCCCGGGACAGGCGGCACCGCCCGCCGCCGCCATGGCTCCGCTCTGCGCTGCCCGCGCCGCCGCCGCGCTCCGGCCGCCACGCCCCGCCCCTCGCCCGCTCCGCCAATCGCCGGGGCCGCCGCGCGGGGTGGGCGGGGCGAGGGCGGGGCGCTGTTCACTCTGGAGCCGACTGATTCCCGAGCGTGGTTGGGAAAGAGCGTTGAGACCCTCGAGTCCAACCGTACCTACCCCGCTACGGAACCATCTCTGAGCGCATCATCTGCCTGGCTGTTAAACCCCCGCAGGGATGGGGACTCCACCACCTCCCTGGCAGCCTCTGCCAGTGCTGAGAACCCTTACAGGGAAGAAATTTTTCCTGATGTCCAATCTGAACCTGCCCTGGTGCAACTTGAGGCCATTTCTTCTCATCCCATCACCTGTCCCTTGTGTCTCCACGGGGCTGGGAACAGCGGGGCTGAGCTTATTGGGCCGCCTGGCACTGCTGCTGAGGGCATGAAAGGCTCTACCTACAGGAGCAAAAGGACTGTTTGGGGCACAGACAACCCTTGCTGCTCATAGAACCATGGAATGGTTTGGGTTGGAAGGGACCTCAAGGCCCATCCAGTTCCAGCCCCTCTGCTATGGGCAGGGACACCTCCCACGGGATCAGGGGGCTCAAAGCCCCATCCAGCCTGGCCTTGAACACCTCCAGGGATGGGGCAGCCACCACTGCTCTGGGCGACCTGGGCCAGGGCCTCCCCACCCTCACAGGAAAACATTTCTTCCTAAGATCTCATCTCTTTCAGCTGAAAACCATTCCCCCTTGTCTTCATCTGGATCCTGTGCAAAGGGCAGCACCATGGCAGCAAGTGCAGTACAGGGAGGCTGCGCGAAGGCTGCCCTGGGCTGGGGGAAGCAATTCCCATGCTGCCAAGCCCTCGGCCTCCTCCACTGGGGGAAGAACCCAGCAAGGTTTGTTTATCACTAACTGTAGGTGTTGCAGGTCCTTGCAAATTTCAGTCAGGCTAAACGCCCCGCAGGTTCCCACCTGACGGCTGACCCTGCGATGCCAAACCTTGCTTGTGAAGCAACTCTTGTGCTTGAGGGATGTTCCCTTCGCTGTGATTATGTGCTGTCAAATGTAAAACATTGCAAGACTGGAATACAAATACTGAATCTCCATCTAACACAGACTGGCTGGGCTGTGGCACCCATGCACAGCTCCTGTGGGTGCAGCAGTGGGATCACAGCCCTACAGCTCCCCGGAGGGGCTCCCCCAGACCTCATCATTGCGTTTGGATCCCTGCTTCCACAGCTGTCCACTCCCAGTGAGGCTGTGTCCTGGCACAACGAGGGTTAAACCCCACCACAAGGGGTTGCCCAGCTAAATCAAAACCCACCATGAAATGAGAGGTGCGGCGAGATCTGCTGGGCAGCAGCCAAACAACATGCCCATGGGAAAAGCAGCAGGGGCACAGCAAAGGAAGAGCAGCTGGACACAAAAAAAGCCGGATTCCATGGTGCCTCACACATGCAGAAGTTTACTAGAGCAGGTATCCTACTGATGCCTGCTGCCAATCAGACTCCAATTTGCACACTGCATAATATGATTAATTAGATATGGTGATTGCAGTTCATTTGCCTCGTGCCCCCGCTTCCAAGTACTCCCTTCCTGAAGTCAATAAGACAACCCATGTGAATACATTTAACCATAGGTCAAAGTCCCTGCGGGATCAGAAACCATAGAATCACAATGTGGTTTGGGTTGGAAGGGACCTTAAAGCACCGACTTCCCCATATTCCAGCCCAGCTCCAAAAACCCTTCAGCCACCACAATAGCTGTAGCCTGGAGGGATGCAGACAACCCAGCTGGACACCTGAAACTGGAGGCTGTTTCCAGCTCTCCCTCCATTTCTCAGCCTCTCTGGAAACACAGCCACTACCTTTTCTCTGTGTTAACTTGACCAACTAGAAAATCCCATCCATTTATAGAACCATACAATCATTTGGTTGGAAAAGACCTTTGAGATCATCGATTCCAACCATACCTGTCCACTACTAAACCAAATCCCTAAATACCTTGTCTACCTGTTGTTTAAATACTTCCAGGGATGGGGACTCCACTACCTCCCTGGGTATCCTTTAGTGTTATCAGGGCTCTTTCCAGCTGGGAGAGCTGAGCTTGGGCTGGTGTTTTGCTGTGGTGCTGCCGTAGCACCCCAATGCTTCCAGCCCAGCTGACGCTCCCACCTTGCCCCTGCATCCCAAGAGCTCCTGGTGAACCCGGGATACAGCCCTGGGGCCAGGGATAACAAGTTCATACGATTAAAATTCTCCCTCCATCACATTACAGGGCAGGGAAGCAGAAGACAGGCTTTATTTATGATCTTCTTCAAGTGGAAACCAGAAGTGACCCATTATTACAGGAGATTTTTCAAGCCACCCAGGAAGCAAAGTGATATTTAGTTGTCGTTAAAGGCTCATAACTGCATAACAATTTCATGCTATGTTAACTTCTAGGTTTTCTTTCGCATCTAAATTTTTAAGGAGTAAAATAGAAAAACCCGGGCACTTGACCTTTAATCACAGTTATTTGTGTGATCACTCAAGTGTGGGAAAAAGCTAGTTTGTGCTTGAAAGATGCCCTTTAAAACTAGATTGCTCTAATATGACACACAACTCGCATGGTGTAATATATGGGATCTTGCTTACCAGCCTCTGGGGCACATCAGCCTCCCATTTAGTATTCATGCACAGGATCTTGCTGCTGGTACAATGGAAGGTATTAATGTCATGAAGCAAATCAATACAGACCTGTGGGAGAGCTCCATTCACCACAGAGGGACATCAGGGAGGGGCCAACATCCACGGCATCAAAGCAGGGAAGAGTATTTTCAATGTAGACAGAGGATTTGATGTTAGAGATAGGTTTCACTGGAAGAAGAGTGTGTTATGCTAATAGAGAGCAAAGCTTTTTCCATTTATCTGATATATTATTCCAAGCACTTATAAAAGCTTAATATTAGAACAGCCAGAGGTATTTTAATTACAATTTTTAAGGATCGTGTTGTTTGGGGGAAGTGATCTCATGAATTTTTCTTTGGCGAGACAGGATGACTTAACACCATCGCCGGGGTGAAGGAAACAGAGCAGCCTCTGAAATGGAAACTCTTGGATTTATTCATTCCCAGGCTCAGCTGATGACCACAGATGGACCTCAGAGCCCAAAGCTGGGCTGCGGCACAGCCAAGGCAACTCCAAGACCATCACCCACAAGGACAGAGGGATGCTGGCCCTGGGATGGTACAGCAGACCAAGCCAGCAACCTCCTTGGGCATCAGTGCTGTAAGGAGATGGTTTCTGTAGGTGAAGAAAGAGAAATATGTCCTGGCCATCTCTGTCCCCTCACCCAGCACTCAGGCTGCTTCCCTTACCCCACTCCCACAGCCACAGGATAAGCCTGTGGGAGAGTGGGAAAGCCAAGTTGCCTGGTTATCCAGGCTCCAGATTGCCTTCAGAACTTTGCAAAGAGCTGGGGCCAGCACGGTCCAGAAAAGGTGTAATTCCCCAAGCTGAGCTATTACCTGCTCTAAGTGGAGACAGAGAGAGAGTTTTGAAACCACGGTGAAAATAACCCTCCTGGAAAAGAAAAAAAATCAATACAAACACCAAGGAAAGAGAATCAGAATCCGAAACCATCAATTCCTGAGATAAAGAGTTGAAAGTCTCAGTGGGAGGACAGACAGATCTGGGCTGAAAAACAAAACTTTGTTTCTTTTGCTGACAAATGACTTGTTATACCTAAAGGACAAAGGAGCCCGGAGGATGCCGGCCCCGATTTGAGGCTGTAAGAGCTGCCCTTGAAGACAGAAGGAGCAGGCAGAAACCTCACAGATGCTTTTGCACCTTTCCTACCTCTTCCACACTTGAAAGGATTTTCTTACAATGGAAAACAAGGGATTTGTGCAATTTCGTGCTGGTTTGGGCATGTCACATAAAAAAAAACCCCCATGCTTCAGGAAGAGTTTTGCTGTTTCTGCTGTGCTGATGCCGGAATCAGAGCAGGGCAGGCAACAGCAACACAGCATAAATCTATCTGGCATTAAGGAAATATTCCACATAGGAAAGCAGCAGAGTTAGTGTGGCTCAAACAATCCACACTGGGTACCCTCCGTGCCTCGCCAATCCGCTGCCCCTGGCTGATCCCGGGGCTCAGACACCGCTTCCCAGGAGGACCACGCTCCGTCACAGCCAGTGCCTTCAGAGCCCGCTGCCGACAGCACCGTCTCATCCCTGCACCATCTCCTCACTGCTAACTGGGAGAAATCACAGCAAAATAGAAGTTAATATAAAGCTTCCCCATAAATTTCATTATCAAAGCTGCCCAGACCTACATCGTGGGCTGCAAAAGGAAAATACTCTGTGTATTAACTCCTTTCGCCTTCTGCGTTGTTTGTCTGAAAATAAAAGCAACCAGAACAATGCATTTGTTTTCAGCAGCTTCATTTGTCTGTCAGATGTGCACTCTTTGCTTCAGGATCTCTGTACTATAAATGTTTTGCAGCAGCTCTTTAGCTTTTAAGGTAATAACATAAAAGATTCTTGACTACCTAAAGGCAGCTGATCTGAGTAAATGCCTTTAAGCGTCTTTACGTTTCTTGCTAATGGATTTCTAGGCAGCCCACAGAGATCCACATTCTACAAAATAATGTATAATATGGTGTCTAATTTTTTTAAATGCCTCACATTTGTCACACACTGAGAAAATCCAGAGCTCCAGGCAGCACAAGATCATTGCACTTATATAAGTAATACTACGTTCTGTCATCATCAATATATGAAACCCAGCCTTTCACTGGGGGCAAAGATCCATTCAGTGTTAAATTCCAACTCAACCAGAGACAAATTATCACATGCTATTAATTAGAGCCAGACGGGAGGGATCCAGGCACTGCAATCTGGTGACAGAATCTGAAGGGCAAGCCAAGGCATTTACTGAGCTCAGGAGGAGTTGTGCATGGAAAACGTTCCCTCTCCCCACCTCGAATCACGCTTGGGGAGCTGTAGGAGGGCTCAGGGAGGGTGATGCCATGATGTATGTTCTGCTGCGTGGAGCCAAGCAGCTGGCAAAGGTGAGAGGTGAGGGCAAATCACTTTGCAGAACTGAGCCTGCCCTGGTGTCCCGTGCCCTTTCCCTCAGAGCCAGGGTAGGACCCTCAGTGCCAGGCAGAAACCCCATCCCATACTTCCTACCAGGGTCCAGGGCTCATGGTACATCACCCACCACCCACAGCAGAGCCACAGTGACCCAACACGGGCAAGATAACACCAGCAGGTAAATGGTCCTTAGGCAAAACTCTTGTGTTCTTTCTTATTGCATCTGTGCACAACAGCTCTCCTTATTCTGCTCCATCCTCTGCCCCAGCACATCAGGACTCACCCTACCAGCAGCCTGACCTGCTGACATCCTGCCCACACACTCCATCTCCATTCCTCAAGACTGGGATGCCTCAGGACTTCCATCCTCTTGCTGGGTACAGCTGGCTGGAAGCCACCCGCCTTCCCGACCCTGCTGAGACAAAACAGAAACCAAGCACCCGCTCAGGGTGCAGGACAGAGATGAAAAGTAGCAGGGACAAGGAGTGAGGGGCACTTGCACAGATGCTCTCACCTCCTCTGGCATCGAGGGGTGCTCAGCAGCACTCCCAGGACCCAACTGTCCCAGTGTGCCCCAGCCCGAGGCTGGGCACGAGCCCTCATTCTGCCTCAGCTCCAGTCATAGAACCCCTGTAAGGGAAAAAGGACCTATTTTAAGAGCTGTCTGATGTAATTATCTTTGTGGAGGAGGAACCAACGGATGCACAAGTGCAGATGGGTTATCTAATTCTGCAGATTTATTAGAAGCATTAATTGGAATCCCTGCACTGTTCCCAGGAGACTCAGACCCACAGCTCGGTGTTGGTGACACACGGGGACATGGGTGCGTGGCAGAGTTGGAGCCAGTGCCGTGAATGTGAGGCCAGCGAAGCTTCCAACTGCCAGGGGAAGGCAAGCCCAGCACCCTCGTGCTCTCCTTCATTGGCATCCTCAACCCCTACAGCTCCCAGGGGTCTACCTGGGCTCCCCAACCCCTTCTGTCCCTCCACAGGCTCAGAACGGGGGACCATGAAGCAACCCACCTGCCATGGGGATCTGGTCAGGAAAAGGCCCTGCATAGGTAATTGTTATCAGAAAGGAGATTTTGAAGGATTACAAACAAACAAAAGGAAGCAATTATCTGATAGGAGGTTTCTGTCAGAGTCACACAATTACTGAGGCCGGAGAGCTGAGGGAGCCCTGGCCATGACAAAGCCAGACAAATCCTATCCCAGTCCAGCCTGCAGCAGCACTCAGGGCCTGTTGTGGGGCCAGCACAGGGCTGGAACACGCTAAAAGGACTACTTTTTGATTTTCCCAGGAGAAAGTCTGCCCAGCTCTGTCCCTGCATGGGGAGGGTTTGATTCATTTTGCCCTTTGCCAAGTAAACTGGCACTGCTGGCTCTGCTCTCAAAGGTCACTTGGAGTTGCTGGACCAGCACGTGAAGGTGCAGAGCCCCAGTGTCCCCTCCTAGCAGCAGGCGTGGGAAAAACGCAGCAAACTCCTCCCAGTGGTTGGGTGGCTCCAGTGTTTCACCTGGAGCAGGGAGCGGGTTGCCAGGAGAGGGGACCATCCAGGGGAACTCCTCTCAGAGTCGATCGTGGTGCCCAGCACGGCCACCAGCGCCCTGCCCCACACAGACCCTGCCCTCTCTTGGCCACAGCACTGCCCATCCCCAAAGGGCCCCACAGACAGCGGCCAGGGCACCCCTAAGTCCCCCACAGGTCTTGGCAGACCCCCCTGCCCAGCCACTGACCGTGGCTCCAACGCTTCCCTGGGCGGTGTTGACCAAGAGGAAACCATTTGGTGCCAATAGAAAAGTAATTTAGAGCTCCACGGGAATCCAGTTGTAATTTAGCATCAATTAATGTCCAATTACTTAAAGTAAACATATTGAATTTGGGACTGTGTCCTGCCCCACCCGTTCAGTCCCTTCTGAGCACCAGGATCAGAAATACCAACCTGTGCTTCCAGAGCCAACGAGCACAGGTGCCAGGGGTGATGCCATTCCCAGCACGAGCCCAGAGCCTCCTGGAGCACTGAGATTCATAAAATCACCTGGTTGGAAAAGACCTTTGAGATCATTGAGTCCAACCATACCTGTCAACTACTAAACCAGATCCCTGAGAAACTCATCTGCCCATCTTTTAAACCCCTCCAGGGATGGGGACTCAACCACCACCCTGGGCAGCCTCTGCCAGCTCCCTGGCCACTCTTTCAGTGAAGGGATTTTTCCTGATGCCTAGTCTGACACCATCCCTGGCAGGCCCAGCCTCCACGCCAGCCCCTTTACTGGTGGCAGCAAGCACAGACCCTGGTGACAGTGGTGGCCACAGCACAGTTCTAACTGGACCGCGTAGGTCTCCCACCCAGAGACACCCCAGCTCCCCTGGGGAGGCTGGTCCTGCCCCGCAGGGGTGCTTTGATGGTAGTGCCAAATACAAGGATGCCAGCACCTTGGTCTTTGCACACTCAAACAGCACCTTTGCTTCTTCAACTCTTACTCTGGTTGAAAGAGAGAATTAGAGACTGAGAGCTCAGGTGTCTGAGCCTCTGAGAGCTGAGGTCTGGGATAGAAATGATGATACACCTCAAGTATAATGGTGCAAACAACCATTATCATAATTTTGATACCAATTACGTGTAATTTGAACAAAGGAGTTGTCCTAGCTTTGATTTGCTCTCCTTCTATTCCTGGCTGGTTTCATTAAAATCACTTACAGCGATTTGCGGCAGTTCTGTTTGAAGTGCTGTCATTAGGATTTTCATTTTCAGTGGCGTTGGAAATAATTTCACAGCAGGTTGTTTATGTTTTACAAAGGGAGCTGCAGTGGGTGGCCATCACTCATGGTCAGATGCAGAGTGGTCCTGCTGTGCGAGGTGAATGTCCAACCTCAAGAGCTGGGAAGGACAAGGACGCTCCAGAGCGGCTACGGCCAAAGCCGGTGCCTGCCCTGGTGCTGAGCTCTCACTGCACCCTGTGCTCTTCCCAGACCTCCTTTGGACACTCCAAGCAGCACCGCACTGAATTTGAAACCCAAACCTTTCTAATTTGAAAGATTAATTGAGTACCAGGCTGGTTTGTGCTGCTCCTGAGCATCCCACAGCCCCGTGCTGCATCGCAGTGGGGACCCCAAAATGCCAGCCCACTCAGCTGCTGATTCCCATTTTGCAGAGCTTCCCCTGTGTGTTAAGAGCTTTTTTACATTTAACTTTTGCACTAAATCACCATTTAAAATCAATTCCTAAGGTTTCTAACTGTAAAGTGGCAGCAAACACCCCGTAACAGCAAGGGCACCGTAACAACAAGGGCGCGGAAGTTACGGCACTGAGCAGCGGTGGATTTCCTTAGGGCAAAAGTTGCTCCAGCTCCTATTCATTAGGCAATCAAAGAAGCAAGTTGTGTGACACACTGATGAAGAAGGACATTCCAGGACTCACTCAGTAACTCAATCACCACAAGCCACTCACCAGTTATCCCTTAGTCACGGGATGAGGGTGATGGGGAGGTCACAGAGAGCCAGGCTTTTGCATTTGTCCGTGATTAAAGAGGGTAATACACTTTGCAAATGATAATTAGCAATTTACTCCAGCTGGGGCTAATTCCTAGATGCGTTTTGCACTCCAGGACTCAGCACTTGGATAGACTCTAAATAAGGCACCAGCACGGTGTGTCCAGCTCCATTAAAGCTCTTTGGTAATTACGGAGCACTCGGTGCGCAGCGGAAAGCTGGATGGCTTCCCACGGGTGCCTCTGCTTCACCTGCCACTGTGTCAGGGTGGATGTGGCCCCTGGAGAAGGACCACCAGGTACTGGTTGTCCCATGGGACACCTGCCACGGGCATCCTGCTGGCTTTGTCCCAGTGATGGAGATAGGGACCATCCCCAGCCAGCGCATCCGAGCCCTGTTCCCAGCTCAGCGCTGGCCACCGTCAGCAGGGGCATCAGGAGACAAACCCCCCCCTGCAGCTCAGGAAAGCAATAAATTCAGATTCATTATAACAATGCACTTGTGTCCCAGGGCGAGATGCCATGCAGGATTGCAAAAATCCTGCTTAAATAAACAGAAAGGGAGGAAATGCTGGAGAGAGCGTCCAATCTGCATTATAATTAGGGAAAAGAATAATAAATGGCAGAAACAACCTGTTCCCATCCGCAGCTGCAGTTCGTTCCTACTGTATCTGAAAGGCCATGCACCACCCGTACCAGGAGCTTGCTCTGGGAATGTATCAATGTTTCTTTCAGAAAGAGTGGAAAAAGAGCATCTTTTTTGCACATATTGCAGATTCTGCTGTAATGAAGCATCAGAAGGAATTTTATCAACCCAGACCCTTACTGCTGTCTCCAGTCTGGTAGCAAAAGTGGGGGGGCTGCACACCTGAACGGGTCTCCATGAAGAGAGCCAACACTGGCATCAAAGGAAGTGTGACCAGCAGGGTGAGGGAGGGGATTCTGCCCCTCTGCTCTGCTCTGGTAGGACCTCACCTGGAGCCCTGTGTTCAGCTCTGGAGTCCTCAGTGCAGGAAGGACCTGGAGCTGTTGAAACAAACGCAGATGATCCAAAGGGCTGAAGCACCTCCCACATAAGGACAGGCTGAGAGAGTTGGGGTCGTTCAGCCTGGAGAAGAGAAGGCTCTGGGGAGGCCTTAGAGCAGCCTCCCAGGACTGAAAGGGGCTCCAGGAAAGCTGGGGAGGGGCTCTTGATCAGGGAGTGCAGGGATAGAGTGAGGGGGAAATGTTTTGAGCTGAAAGATGGAAGACTGAGATGAGAACTTAGGGAGAAAAACGTTTTGCTGGTGAGGGTGGGGAAGCCCTGGCCCAGGTTGCCCAGAGAAGTTGTGGCTGCCCCATCCCTGGAGGTGTTCAAGGCCAGGCTGGATGGGGCTTTGAGCCCCCTGATCCAGTGGGAGTTGTCCCTGCCCATAGCAGGGGGGTTGGAACTGGATGGGCTTTGAGTTCCCTTCTAATCCAAACCATTCTATTATTCTATGACAGTAATCAGACTCTGGAGCTGGAGATCACCTTGGTGTGGGGCTGAGTCTTCACCCTGTGCTGTGGTCCGTGGTCACCAGAGTCCCCACCCGACCACTCCACGTTGGTGGGTGCAGTGCTGAGTGGAAGCGTTTGAGACATCGGTCAATCCCAGGCCGACTAATTTATCTGTAAACCTTCTTAATGAGGCTGATAGTGTAGGAAGGGAGAGAAAGCAGCATTATTATCTGTAAACAGCAGCGGCTGACAGCGTGTTTAATCACAGGCTGTGTAATGGTGACATCGGTAGAGGACAAGATTAGACGCTTCTCCAATTAGTCATACACCAAAGGCAAGAACACGGAGCCTGAGGGCCACTTAACCCACAAATAAGAGGAGCAGGGACCAAAGCTGGAGGTGTCTCTGTGAGGGGAGGCACCTGACACCCTGGTTTGTGCCACCTGTGAGCAGGGCGAACCCAGGCACCGGCCGCTGCCCAGCACCCAGCACCTTGGTGCCTTCCAGCTCCACCAGCTGCAGCTCCTAACAGGATTTTGCAATCCGCTGAGGATGTGCTAATGGGATAGAGAGGTAAAGAGTTCATCCTACTCACTTTTCTCTGCTGCTTGCTTTTTTCCTCTGAGCATCTCTCTCTCTCTCCTGGTTTTCCCTGGCTCACCTCCCCCTGCCTGACTGCTCCTGAGGGCTGCAGATTAACAGCATTAATATGAGCCAGAAATTATTGTGGGAATCCTATTTATCACAAAGGAAATGGTTTCTAGCAGGCTGCAGCCTTGGCAGCTGTGGGTTTCTCCTTCCCCAGCCCCTAAGTCTGGGTGCTGTGGCTGCAGGTGAGCTGGCAGCTTGCAGGGCTGGGGGGAGCATGGAGGAGGAGCAGCTACAGGAGTCACTGCCAGAGGACCCCAGCAAAAGGGTGAGCAGTGATGGTGCAAGAGGGGAGCTGGGGGAGGCTGGCAGGCTGCACAAACTGCAGGGAAGCACTGGATGCACCAGGCACCGCGAGGGAGCAGGATACGGCCCCAAAACCAGGATAACTGGATGTACCAGGCACCACGAGAGAGCAGGATACAGCCCCAAAACCAGGATAACTGGATGTACCAGGCACCACGAGAGAGCAGGATACGGCCCCATCCCCAGGATAACAGGGGCTGCATCATTCCCACATCGGCTTGCATGGCAGACAAGATCTTAGCATATGTCCTCTCTTCTTCCTAATCCCAATATCTTGGGATAAACCAGTAGATCCTCTGTGGTGAAATCCAGGTGTTTTGATTTATCTGTGAGAGCTCTCATTATCAGCCACAGCAAGAGAGACTCTGACCCTTCATGTCAAGGCCCCTTTGAATTTGCTTTCTGCCCTGAGGTACAAAAGAAACCGTGAGAAATCAGTTTTCCTTCCTCCAAGACCCCCTATTTTTCAAGAACTTTTAAAGGGCAAAGAAACTCTAACTGTGACATCTGCTATCTTTAAAAAGGGCCTTCATCATGTTAGATTTTGATTAATCTCCTACTCTCCCATCACTTCCACAGGGGAAAGTGCCGGAGATCTGCCTGCAGCCCCTCTCTGGAGAGGGACAGGGAGAAGGACAGGGAGAGGAAAGCTTTTGATGCTGGTGGAACCACAGCTGCCTGCAGGGAAGGCTCTGATATCAGCCTGCCCTCCTGTTCCTGGCCCCACTCCCATCAGCAGGGAGCCACGGCATCGTGCCGGGTGTGGGATGCTCCAGTAGGCACTGCTGGGTTTTGTATTCTGCTCCCTTGGGACCACTCACCATGGCTTTGAGATGATTCCTGAGGCTACAGACACTGAGACTTCGTGCCTTGCTCCCTCAGTACGAGCATCATCCTTGCAAAGGAGCTTGGCATTGCAGGGGACGAGGCTGCTCACCCCAGCCCTGGACCCAGTTAGCAGGCAACAGGGTCTTGGAAGCCCTGCAGCCTCTGACTGGCAGCAAAAAGCTTCCTCTGCCTGCCAGCTGAAATGCATAATTCAGGCAAAATATTCATTTAAGACCGTCTGAGCCATGGTAATAAAGCAGACATTATGACAATACGGATCAATAAGTCCAGAGAGGATCCTTCGTTGAAACACGCTGCAA
The DNA here is from genome assembly GCA_033558185.1 of Dromococcyx pavoninus. NCBI lineage: Eukaryota > Metazoa > Chordata > Aves > Cuculiformes > Neomorphidae > Dromococcyx > Dromococcyx pavoninus. The sequence continues at coordinate 380,729 of JAUMJL010000760.1, read as the reverse complement.
TTGTTCAAAGCAAGTCTTAATTGTGACAGGAATTGATTTCTCTTTTCTAATATCCATGACTTTTAATTAAAAGGTAGTTAAGTAGACCATACATTTCCAGGATCATTTAGAGGCAGGACAACATCAAGGAGCACGCACTTAAAATGCAGAAATGGTGCCTTGTTAAGAGGAGGCTGCAGCCTGGGGAGTTGCTCCGTGCTGGTTTGGAGATGCTCAGGGCTGAGCAGGGCGCAGGGATGCCCCGTACCTGCTCCCACAGCCTGCACTCCCCTCCATCCCTGCCTCAGCAGGGACATGAGCACATCCCCACTTGTTCTCTCCTGCTCCCCAGGGTCCTCATCCATCTGCATTTCACACCCTCTTGCACACACGAGTGCCTCTAATAGCTCTGATTATCCTGCAGACTCCAGAGCTTTGCTTTGCCCTTGGACGGTGCACGCGGCCGGGCAGGTTACAAGGCTCCCACACACCACGGGAGGCCATTGCCACAGCACCAGCTGCCCCAGGAGCTCAGCAGGATGGGTGCATTCCCAGCACAGCCTTTCCCCTGCTCCCATCCCATGGCCGCACACTCCTTGGGACCATCCCAAGCGGTGACCGCAGTAAGGAGGAGGCTGGGATGAAGGAGCATCAGAGCACTTGAGAAGGGAGGGGATGAGCTCCTTTTCCTTTTACTTTCCAGGATATTTCCCATTGGCAGAGTGGCAGCAGGCATAGCACAGCAAGACCTGCGAGGAAGCCAACTGTGAACCAGCCAGACGCTTCTCAATCATCCTCTATTAGAGTAAAACAGGCCAAAGCCCCTTAATCTGACTGGAAGGAGGCCATTAACATCAGAGACTCCATTAAAAGAAGAAATGAGCCTTTTATCTGCTAATCAAGAATCATAAAAGAGAAAACCTTGGAGGACACCCATAAATCCCCTAATGCATCCCCAGGGAAACCCCAGCACTGCAGCTCACAGCACGGTGGAGCAGTGGCTCCGACGACGCAGCTCTTGTGCTGTCCCAGCTGGTTGACCCCACCAACACCAGTGAGGCCAAAGCATCTGCTTCAACATGAGAGAGCTGCAGCCACCCGTGTTGGAGGCAGCAGCATCGCTCCAGGTGTCCCAGACATCCTTAAGGGAGGCCTGACCCTGCCAAGTGGTCCCTCACCAAAGAGCACAGCTCTGGGTGGGACGCTGGGACAGATGAATCACAGGATCACAGAATGACCTGAGTTGGAAGGGACCCACACATTTCATCAAGTCCAACTCCTGTCCAGCACAGGACAACCCCAACATCCACACTGTGTGTCTGAGGGCATTGTACAAATGCTTCTGGAATATTGTCTGGCTCCGACTGCTTCCCTGGGGAGCTGTTCCAGTGCTCCACCACCTGAAGAACTTCTTCCTAATTCCAACCTAACCCTCTCCTGACATATTTTCATCCATTCCCTCGAGTCCTATCACTGATCACCAGAGAAGAACTCAACATCATCTTCTCCTCCCCTTCAGAGGAAGCAGTGAACTGTGATGATGCCCCTCAGCCCCCTCTTCTCCAGGCTGAACAGACCAAGTGACTTCAGCAGCTCCTTATCCGACAGACGCTGGCTGTGCATCCTGATGCCCTACGGCACTGTAACATTGCCCTGCCTGGACCAGCCCCATGGAGTGGAGCATCCAGTAGGATCCTCTCTCCTGCCTCCAGGATGAGGGGCTGGACCCAGAGCCACAGCTTTGCCAGGTTCACACTCCCCAGGCAGCTGGGCCCCGAGGAACCATCACTGGAGCTTTAATAACAGAGCTTTAACAGGAGTAATCAAATTTCCCCTGCCTTGCCACCAAGTCTGGTTGCTGCTTGGAAAACATGTGTGGTGTAGTCAGGAAAGTGGCCTTTGGACCAGGTCTGTAAGAAATCAGGTCAGCATTTAGTGGTACCCTGCCACCTGGAAGCCAGAGTTAGACTAATGAGTCCTGGCCAAGCAGTCTCTGCCTCCCATCCCCAGCCCTCTGCCCAGCACCCAGTGGCTCTGCTGGGCTCAGCCACACGGATCTGAAGGAGGAAGGGGCTGTGCATCCCCCTTTCTGATTCACCCAACTGCTCTGCGTGCCTGGGAGAGCCCCTTTCCACATAGCATGGTCAGAAGATGAGATGTGTGTCACCTCCTCGTGAGTTCCAGCCATGGAAATGGCAAACACAGCTGGAGCAGGCGGGCATCTGGACCACAGCACTTCACGGGGATGGCACGGCACAGCATGGCATGGCATGGGCTGCATCCCAGGGAAAGAGCCAGATCTGGTCAGAGCTCAGATCCATGGAGAAGCAAAGCCACATTTTTAACCACAGTGGTTGCAAGCACACCCTGCCATCGGACTCTGGGCACAGGCAGCTGTTTATGCTCCTTGAAACACTTTTTCCCTTGCACACACACAAGCACCAGCACAGTGCCCTGTGGAGAGCTGCTGTATCAACCCCCATCACAGGGCTTCAGAGAAAACAGCAATTACTTCTCTATTCTGGAGCTCCCTGCAAACAAATCCTGTCAAACCTGCCTGCCAGAGCCTTCCTCAAAACCAGCAGTGGTGGAATTCAGGGCAGCAACACAAAGCAGGGAGAGGTCCAGGTCCCAGAGACCCCATCTCTTCATTGAAATGTGCTGGGATAGCTTTTTTGGCCGTTCTTGCAAGATACATTTGGTCTTTACTCTGCTAGTGGGTTCCTAAGTGGTCAGACACTGCGGCAAATCCTGTTTCCCTAGGACTGATTAGATTAGAGAGCAGAGGTGCTGGAGAGCTTGCTGATATTGCCAGGAAAGAAGAGCAACAACTGAAGATTCTCAGAACCACCCCCACCCTGCTATTCTTCCCCAAAGCTGCTTGTTCACGCCAGTTCGAAATGCAGAAGCATCACCTTTGCAAAGAGAGTCCATTTACTGGTACAATTTGGCTCATCAAATGTAAGCCAAAACACAGGCAGTGATAAATGGTCACCAGGCTTTTTGAACCCCCCAAAAGCCCCACCATGCTGCTTCTCTGCAAAATCACCAAACACAAAGGCAGCCCTGTCCTGTTCTGCACATTTCCTGGCTGCAGGGTGTCTGTGGGCAGGGTTGTGGGGATGGACAAGTCCCATCCCTGCACCCCATGGGTCATGCCAGGGAGCCAGGGCACCAGCTCTGCAAGGAACAGGGTGAGCAGCAGCATCACCACTCTGCCTTCCCTTAAAGCCACCTCCTTAGAAAGAGAAAATCCAGCAACTGAGCACACAACCAGCCCCCAAGGGAAGGATAAGGCTGTCTGGCAGGAGTGCCAGGCTAAAAAAGAAGGAGTGGGATAGCCCAGACAAGTTCCTGACAAATTTGTGGTGCTTTAACACCTCTTCAGGCTGTTAAGCTTTTAATTCACCCAGCTTTGTTACCTTGGATATTTTGTTCTCTAAATCAATGTGGCTCCCAGAATGATAAAACCCTTCATTAATACCACTGGGCTATTGCCTAAAACAACAGCCCACGATCTGGTGCTCTTTAGTTTGATTTTGCTGTCACTTGGGACAGGATTAGAGAGAAATACATCTACTAATTCTTCCAATATCCTTCAGCAAACATTGTCCCAGACCAAAGAGGACATGGGATGCTAGTGCTAGTAATTGGAAAGAAGCTCTTCACTTGCAGATGGTTGGAGACCCTCGATGGCACCCCAGGCTTGGACATAATTATTGCTGGCACAGAGCAGCTGCCAGCCAGCACAGCATTTGAGTGAAAGGGAAGAGAGCTGCTTAATCACAAAGCCTCTCTTCCTAAAAGGGGTTTTCATCCTTGTTCAAGCCCTCCGCAGAAGCACAAATCCAACATCGCGGAAGGGGCTCACATGCAATTAGCGGCTCTTCCTGCTCCGACAGGAATTGTGTTGCCTTTGATGAGGTGGAGGTGGAGCCACCACCTGCTGCAGAGACAGGGGTTGATGCTGACAGGACCCCACACCAGCAGCAAGTGGGTCTCTCCTGCTGCCATCCCTCCAAAGGGCTCTCCTGGCCGCGGCCGTGCTGGAGATGGGACCGAGCTCTCTGCCCACAGCAAGCCTGAAGGCATCAAAGGGAGAACGGGCACTGCGACACAAAGCCTGATGCTCAGGCCCCTCTGCACAGCCCTACAAGACCACCGTGTGCCTACTGGATAACCCTCCTTGAGAAGCAGCTCAGGCCATTTTCCACATGCCAGAGGATGATGACATTGAAGACCAGAGGGAATCATCTTATGATGCGCTGACAAAGCCGGGTCTTTCTCCACTGCAGCAGTTTCCAGCTGACAAACTCCTCTACAGCAGAAAGCGTTGCCAGGCCTGAAGCACAGCACTGCACCTTGTAATTACAAATTTCATCCCAGTTACCTCACTTCTGCATTTTTCTCTGAATATTCCAGCACCACGAGCCATCGGTGCCCTGTGCCTGCAGTGCATTCCCAGCCCCAGGGGGTCCCCCCAGCCGGATCCCCATCACCCCGTGCCACTGCCACGCCTGCTGTCTTTACTCAGCTCTGGCTGGCCCTGCTGTTCTAGTTCCAATCTCTGTTTGCTGTGTTTTAGCCAACAGTTTGTCTCACACTGGACTGCAGTGTGTGCAGCTCAGATCTCCTCAGCTCCCGTTCTCTGGCAAGTAACTGCTCGGGCACCTGCCTGGATTGCTCACTGAGGAACCCAGGGTGCATCATAGAATGACCTGGGTTGGAAGGGACCCACAAGGAGCCCACAGCTCCTGCCCCTGCACAGGGCAACCCCAACATTCCCACCATGAGGGCGTTGGCCAAATGCTTCTGGAATATTGTCAGGCTGTGACTGCTTCCCTGGGGAACTGTTCCAGTGCTCTACCACCCTCTGGGTGAAGAACCTTGTCCTAATGCCAACCTAACCCTCCCCTGGCACATCTCCCTGTCATTCCCTCGTGTCCTTGGTCACCAGAGAGAAGAGCTCAGCGCCTGCTCCACTTGTCAGAAAGCTGTAGGCTGTGATGAGGTCCCCCCTCAGCCTCCTCTTCTCCAGGCTGAACAGACCAAGTGACTTCAGCCTCTCCTCATACAGCTTCCCCCCTAAACCCTTCACCAACTTGCTGGTCTTATCCCACTTTCCATTTACTGCTGGCTTTCTGGCCCCGTTTGCAATCCAGCCAGCTCAAGTGTCGCAGCACCACAGTGGCCGTTCCCAAACAAGCCTGAATTTTCCAGTCAGACACCTCTGGCTTTGTGTCAGGCTCCAGTTCCCCCAGCCAGCAAGTCCCATTGCCTGCCAGTCATTAAGCTCACATCCAGTCACCAAGCTCCCAGCAGCTGTCAGCCCATCACACAGCGCCAGGACGACTGCAGTTGATGCTGACAGCTCTCCGGGGTCGTGTACTCGCCTGCGGAAAGGTTTAGCCTCACCAGATGTCCCCATGAGGGAACGTGGCAGTCGGGCCTGCGATGACTTCCAATCCATCCCCACCCCACAGGAATGCAGGAGCATCACCTTCATTTTCCCTGGTGGTGAATGTCATTTAAAGGGGGCCACAGGCAGACCAGGGCTCTGCACATCCCACGGGAGCCCCATGGAAGCAGGACCAGAGCCAGGCCCTTGCACTCAGCACACGACTGCGGTTTATGTTCTGTTTGCTCTTGTAACTCTCTCTTCCTGACCTTGTAACTGTTAATGCTCAAAACCTGACCTTAAGCCTCGCTAAATAAATTTTTCCTCTGTGTTACCGTAAGGGCCGCGCGATGCCAGGAACGACGCTCAATCAAGGCAAGTTGGAGGAGCAAAGGGTCTGCACGGGGCACGCCAGGCGTTCACGGGGCTGGGAAGTTTTTCCAGCTGCCAGCACAGACCCACAGCTCATAACTCCCAGCCCAGTCAGGCATTTGCCTCCCCGCAGAACAGAACAACAGCAGAAACCCCCACGGTGTTTTGCTGGGTTGGGAAGCAACACCAAGCAGGGTCCATGATCAGAGCCCATCAGGTGTGCAAAAACCCCGTGGGAAGGAGCCAGGGACACCAAATGGGATGGACTGAGAACTGAAAGGTCTGCTGCACCACAAGCATGGACCAAGAGCTGGCTGCAAGCCCCCCAGCACATCAGCCCCACCAGACACATCCATCCACCTCCCAGCATCCCACTCGCCCACCGGCCACGGCAGAAGAGCGACCACAGGTAAATCACAGCAGCGATGGTGTCTCAGGAGGGGGAGGGTGAACAGAGCTGCCAGATGCCACACAGACTTCAGAGAGCAGTAAAGTAATTAAGTATTGACTGAGAATGTCCTAAGCGAGCCCCGGATGCACATTACATTCTGCTTAACTCAATAATCACCGCATATATTATCCCTTTCCGCACTCTATCTTTATTAAGTTAAAGGTCTGTAATTAGCTACTTGGTTTAAGTGTAAGATTTTAATTAATTCATATTATGAAATATAATTGCTTATTAGAGATAATGTTGCATGTTCTATCATATCAGTATCTCTCAAATATTTTAACCAAAATGCAATAGTTTGTCACAGTGGGCGAGCAGAGGTTTTATCCATCAGGCACTGGGATGAAAACACCCTCTACAAAGCCAAATAAAACCAACAATCACAGAATCATAGAATGGTTTGGGTTGGAAAAGACCTTAAAGCACTTTCAGTTCCAAATCCCTTTGGAACACCTCCCACTGGATCAGGGGGCCCCAAACCCCATCCAACCTGGCCTTGAACACCTCCAGGGATGGGGCAGCCACCACTGCTCTGGGCAACCTGGGCCAGGGCCTCCCCACCCTCACAGCAAAACATTTCTCCCCAAGATCTCATCTCACTCTCTCCTCTCTCAGCTGAAAACCCTTCCCCCTTGTCCTATCCCTGCACTCCCTGATCAAGAGCCCCTCCCCAGCTCTCCTGGAGCCCCTTTCAGTCCTGGGAGGCTGCTGTAAGGTCTCTCTGGAGCCTTCTCTTCTCCACGCTGAACAACTCCAACTCTCCCAGCCTGTCTTCATACAGGAGGTGCTCCAGCCCTCACATCATCTCCCACTGGTTTGGATGCAGCCCAGGACGTGGTTGGCATCCTGTCCACACCCCAAGCAGATCCGACTGCGCGGTGACACCACTGCCAAGCACCGCAGCCACCAACACCGACCACCCGAACATGAGAGCAGGTGGGAGGAAGCCTTGGCCAGGTGTCTATCACCCCTCCTGGCTCTCCTGGCACCCAAGGAACAAAATTTGCAGGGAGCCACATTCTCCCTTTAACAAACCCTGTTAATAAACCTGGAAGTTGGTCCTCCCTTCACACTTGCTGGTGGCCAGAGGGAGCCTTGGGTCAGCAAAGAGGCTGCAGCTCCCACTGAACCCCATCAACCACCTCTAGCACGATGGCCTGGCATCTGCAAACATCTTTAGGTGATGATTTAAGCATTGATCCTATTAATTTAGATGTTAAAAGAGTTTTATTTTAGGAGTTATTATGTTATTTATGGAGGTTTGTCAACACAGCACAGCAATTTAGCAGCCGGTGCAGGTTTACCACGCGGCGCCGTTGGGGATGGGACAATCTGTCTCGCTATCCAACGTCAATTCTGGGGCACTTAAACAAATACAAAATCACTACAAGATTAGAAACAAACAACAGCCATCCCAGAGACTTAGAGAAATACCTTGTAAGCCGCACGATAAATTATTGACTTCGTGGCATTCGGTGCTGAATTAAAATGATAAACTAAAGTTTTTATCTGCCGAAAGCCGTTTCCATGGTGTTGAAGCAGCAGATGGTCTTTCCTGGAGATAAAGGACTTAAAGCTTTGCCAGTGCTGAGAAGAACTGGAGGTTTAACATATGTATTGTAAAATTTAAGAGGAGAGCACCTGATGGTGGAGCCTGGTAGTGGTTGGCATGAGCCCCATCTGCTGAGCGCGACCAGGATCCCCCCTACAATGCCCAGCAAAGCCCAAGCCACGTTGAAAATGTTCCATGGATCCAGGCAGCTGTTCATGAGGGGTTCCTTCATTCTTACTGCAGAGGGAAACCCCAACAGACACAGCCTTCCCTTCATTCACAGCCTGTTCTAACCCTGTTTTATGAGTCATTAATTCCTAATAAGTAGAAAACTGCATGATGGGCCTTGGATAGGAACAGTTTACTGTATCAGAGACAATCCATGATCTAAATTACCAGCTATAAATCAATTTTTGCATGTTGACATATCTTTAATAATGACAAATGAAGAATTTATGGATGCTGCTAAAGTTCACATCAAGATTTTGATTTATGAGCGCACTGAGCTCAGGTGGAGCCGTCACCTCCAAGTCCAGCATTTTGTCCCACATGTGGACAACCGTGTGCCACTCACCGCAGCCCAGAGACCACCAGCCTCTGGCTCCCTCCTGTGCTATGGGGCTGGAGGTCTCCATGGACCGTTGCCAGGTGGGTCTGAGCTTCAGCAGCTTCTGCCTCCTCTCCCTGCTCCTGCTGTCCTCACCTCCACGCTGGAGACAACTGGGACAGTGATGTGTTCAAGGCCGGGCTGGATGGGGCTTTGATCCCCCTGATCCAGTGGGAGGTGTCCCTGCCCATGGCAGGGGGGTGGAACTGGATGGGCTTCCAACCCAAACCATTGTGTGGTTCTATGATTCCCATACACTTGTGCCAGGAAGGCCTTCTGGGCTGGAAAGCTGCTTTTCATTTGATTTCAATTTACTGTTGGAATTAAGCTGGTGTAAAACAGCGTGCGAAGAGAAAAATTACCATGTCTGTTTAGAGAGCGTAAAATAGGTACTTAACTGTTTGACCACTTAGATGCTGGGTCCAAATCAATTTTCACTCTGCTCACGTCCTGCCACAATTAATAAGCTGAAAATGATGTTTGTTAGAAACAAACAGTAAACAATAAATAACCTCAGTGCCTGTCACTACTCTCCTTCAGGCTCATAACTCTGCCTTTCTCCCTGGCTTGCACCTGCAGAGCAGCCCTGAGCAGCAGCACCTCGCTCCCTACACCAGCATCTCCTGTCCTGACTGGGTGATCCAGCCCTGATCCAAATTTCATGAGGGAATACTACAAACGTGTCGTGAGGAGGCAGGGTAAGACACATGGATTAGGAGTTAACTTGTTAAAAGAATAGAATAGAATCATTGAGGTTGGAAAAGACCTCTAAGATCATCCAGTCCAGCCATCGGCCCAGCCCCACCGTGCCTGCTAAACCATGTCCCAAAGTGCCACAGCCACATGGGTTTGAACCCCTCCAGGGATGGAGACTCCACCACCGCCTTGAGCAGCCTCTGCCAGGGCTTCACCACACTTCCAGTAAAAAAAATTTTCCTGTTATCCAATCCAAACCTCCCCAGACACAACTTGAGGCCATTTCCTCTCATCCCATCACTTGTTACTTGGGAGAGGAGCCCAGCAGCCCCCTCACCACAACCTTCTTTCCGGGAACCACAGAGAGCAATGAGGCCTCCCCTCAGCTGCTTCTTCTCCAGACTCCAGGTCCTTCAGCCACTTCTCACAAGACCTGTTCCCCAACCCCTTCCCCAGCTCCATTCCCCTTCTCCAGAGACGTTCCAGCCCCTCAATGTGAGTGGGGGGCCCAAAACTGAACACAGGATTTAAGGTGCAGCCTCACCAGTGCCAAGAACAGGAGGGCAATCCCCTCTCTACTCCTGCTGAACACCCATGGGTAATCCAAACCGTTTTTGTTCCTGAGGTAACAAGGGTGAGAGCACCATGGCTGTTACCAGCACCTCACCCTGGCACCCAGGGGTGCACCTCAGAGCACCCAGGAACCCCAGGACCACCACAGCAGCTCTACAGTGGTGGACGGCTGACATGAAGGTGACAGTCCTGCTCATCTGTGGTGGGGTTGGGACTGCTGGGTGTCAAAACCAGGGTTTGATCCTCTATCCCAACCCAGCCCCACATTTAACAAGGTCTGGAAGCTGTGCAAGGAGCAGCATTGAGCCATTTCTCCCAGCCAAGGCCATGACAGCTCCCCAGCCAGCCATAGAAACATTAATTGCTAAGCAAGTAATTAATGGCTACCAAATACCACCAATCCAATTACACAGAGGGTTTTTTCCCTCCCTCTGTCCAGAGTCTTGGCACTGAACAGTCTTGTAATTAGATGACAAAGCTGACAGGCAGCTCCAGTGAAACCACCCATCCTTGCCTTTTGCAGAGACTCCCCAAGTGTTCTGCACCAATAATTACTAATCAAGTTATTACTTTCAGTATTAAAAGGGCATTCCACAGGTGATTTGCCCATAGCAGCACAGACCTGGTGCTGGCAAACAGCCCCGTGCGGGCAGAGCCCAGCAGGTTCTGGGATGGCTTCAGCTCTGGGCTCATGGATCTTCCCCAAGATGACCCTCCACCACAGCTCAGGACCCTCCTGGGGCCCCACAGGGTGTGGGCTCTGCAAGGCCACTCCATCTACAGGATAGGTGGGAAGGGACTTTTTACAAGGGCTTGCAGTGATGGGATGAGGAAAAAACAGCTTTAAACTGGGAAGGGGAAGATTTAAATCAGATATCATGAAGAAATTCTTCACAATGAAGGTGGGGAGGCCCTGGCCCAGGCTGCCCAGAGAAGTAGTGGCTGCCCCACCTCCAGAAGTGTTCAAAGCCAGGCTCTGAGCCCCCTGCTCCAGTGGGAGGTGTCCCTGCCCATGGCAGGGTGGTGGAACTTGGTGATCTTTAAGGTTTCTTCCAACCCAAATCATTCTATGATCTCCTGAAATTGTGACACATGGACACTGGTGGTGGGCTGCACCGACCCATCCAGCACATGTTCCTCCAGCACGTCACAATGGGAACCCACCAGGACAGTGAGGACATGAACATGGGCAAGGGATGGGGCAAACCAGAGAGGAGAAGCCATACCCAAGGAGCCCTGCTCCCTCTGCCTGTCACTGAGCACAAGGATAAACAATGAGGGAGAGGACAAACGGGCACAGAGGCAGCAGCATGGCCAAGCCACCTCTCCAGAGCCTGCTCACCCAAAGCCAGGCTCTCCCAATCCTCATCTGCACAGGAACAGGCCCCCTGCAGGTCCTTTTCACCCCAGATGTTCACAGCTGGCGTGCCCTGGCACCACAGTGATGTCATCCATCTGCATTTCCTAGAACTATTTGGCAAAAAGAAAGCCCACGAGCCTGTAATTTGTCATTATAAACCAGACCTGGAGAATGGCTGAACAAACCACTAATATCGAACAAACAAACAAAACCCAATAATGGCTCCTATCGAGCCGAGCCCCAAAGCTGATGGATGACCTGTACCAGTGCAGGAGAATTATTTGTGAATTGCTATCGATTTCCAAAATCAAAATGTAAATTTTGCCTCATAGTTGAAGTATTGGGAGAAGTATTTTCGCTGTTGGAAAGTCTTTTGTCTCCCTGTGACTTTTCTGTGGGGAAAGAGCATTCAGTCCAGCCAAGTCCACGTTGTTCTTGGGGACAGAGAGTGAGCTGGTTAAACTCAGGTGCCTACACCTGGGAGCTTGCCTGGGTTTGAGCATCACGGGGTGTTCTCAGAAGTCTCCCTGATGCTGAAATGCTGACCCAGGGGCAGAGCATCCGAGAGCAAGCAGGGTGTGATTCAGGACAAGGGTCTGCGAGGCTGGCGTGGCACCAGGGCAAACCCTGTGAGCCTTCACCACATCTCCTGTGCCTGCACCAGCAGGAAGGCTCCCAAACCATTCCTGCATTTCCAGATGGAATCATAGAATGGTTTGGGCTAGAAGGGACCTTAAAGTCCATCCAGTTCCAACCCCCTGCCGTGGGCAGGGACACCTTTCCATGTGTGATCAGGGTGCTCAAGGTTCCATCCAACCTGGCCTTGAAGAGCAGACACCCACATCCCTGCTGCTGCAGGGAACACTGCAAGACTGACTGTCCAAGCTGAAGCACCCGAACCTGTATTTTAGACCCAAAGAGGTGCCTCCTGAGGTTTCTGCAGGACCAGGCACCTGCCACTCCACCCCATTATGGGGCTCTGGCCCATGGCTTTACCCCAACAGTCCATGTCTGCAGCCAACGAGCTCTACAGCTCCTGCCCCGCCACCTCCAAACTCAGTTCCACGTTCGGGCAGGAGCTCAGCAGATCACTGAGGAATCTAAACCCGCAGCGCTCGCTCTGAGCTGTTCCGTGTCATTAAGGGAACATCTGCCAGGCTGCAAACAACTCGGAGCGCTCGGCGCTTCTCCCATCCCTTCCTGCTAACGGCATCGGCCTTACTGCTAGGAACAGGCAGAGCAGCAGAAGGGAAGAGGGTGGCAACCTGAAAACTTTAGAAACAACCTCTCCTCATCCCAGCACAGAAGAGCTGTGCTTCTGTGAGATCCTCATAAGAAGGATATGGGACTGTCAGAACGGGTCCAGAGGAGGCTATGAAGATGATCAAAAGGCTGGAGCACCTCCCATATGGGGACAGGCTGAGAGTTGGGGTTGCTCAGCCTGGAGAAGAGAAGGCTCCAGGAAGACCTTAGAGCAGCCTTTGCAGTACTGAAAGGGGCTCCAGAAAATCTGGGGAGGGACTTCTTACAAGGGTTTGGAGTGATAGGGCAAAGAGAAATGGCTTTAAATAAGAATGGGGAAGATTTAGATTAGATATTAAGAAGAAATTCTTGATGATGAGGGTGGGGAGGCCCTGGCCCAGGTTGCCCAGAGCAGTGGTGACTGCCCCATCCCTGGAGGTGTTCAAGGCCAGTCTGGATGGGGCTTTGAGCCCCCTGATCCAGTGGGAGGTGTCTCTGTCCAAGGTGCGGGGCTGGAACTGGATGGGCTTTAAGGTCCCTTCCAACCCAAAGTCTTCTGTGATTCTATGATCCTGCCTGGCTCTGCAGACCCAACTGCCCCAGACAGCACTTCCCACCTCAGCAAACACCAGCAGTAGCTGTCACTGCTGCACACACTGCTCTGCAGCTCTGTATCCTTCATTCCCCTACATCCCCCACCTTTTATCATTATCTAACCCATGACAAACCCATTACGATGCTAAAGATTGGAATTACTGTGATCCCAGGCAGATACCCACGAACCGGCCCAGAGAAACAGCAGTGTTTTGCACAAGGCAGTAATAAATTACTGAAGGTCACCTATGATTTATCACTGCTTTGGCTTCCAGACTGTGACACTGCTTCACCCAGGGAAGCAGCCTCATGGGTGCCAGAGCATCTGCTCTCATTAAGCCTCTAACAGTGATGTTTTTGCTTTCTTTATTGGATTGGAAGCATCCTCAATAAGCTCGCTGTCTGCGCATTTGAGTGATGCCTCTGCCACACAACACTGTGAATTTACATCCCATCCTCTGGGCACAACTGCTGTGACAACTGGAAAAGCACCTCTGGGGGGGAGGACAAAGCCCAGGAACCGCAGGCTGCTCCCACACAGGGTGAGATCTTCTCCACCAGCACCGCTGCTCATCCCCTGTCCTGCCCAGAGAGAAAAGGATGCTTCACTCCAGGGGGAAGTGGCACCTTCCAGGATGACCCTGACTGTAAGCAAGAGCCTCCACAGCACAGGGACCTGCAGAGCTGGCCTGGCACAGGGTACGGACACAGACCCTTCCTCCCATGCCTCTCCCTGCACTTGTGCCTCCTCCCATGGTCTCTGCTCCCTGCTGGAGCCTCCCCAGCTCCAAGACTGGGTGCCCTGAGGTTTTGGAAACACTCTGGGGGCTCCAAGCCCCCTGCCAGCAGCGCCTTGTCCTTGCTGGCTGTTTGCTTGCCCAGTGGCCAGCAGCTCGCAGGCTGCCCCAAGACGAGCCCTACCCATAAGGGCAGCACCACCAGGGAGTACCCAGCATCCAGCCCACCCTCACAGCCTCTCCAACGGATACGACCCTGCACAGCCAAGCAGCTGCAGGTGCTGCAGCCTGCACCCCACTCCTGTGCCTGCATCCCCTGCCCTGGGGCTGTTCCCTCTCCTCTGCTCTCTGATTCTGCTCCTCCTGGGACTGAGAGAGCCCAGGACAGCTGGACAGGAGTCAAGGACACAGACAACTGCTCCTCACAGCAATCCCTGCCAGTCCACACTGGGCAGTTTCAGCCTTTCACTTCAGAAGTAGGAAAAATAATTACCAGCAACTTCTGGAAGTAAATAAATTGTTGGTGAGCTGAGCTGCTTGAATTATTAACGGTCAGTTCAACTGTTCAGACACCGCAGTCGTTGCTAACAAGAACATCTGATGCCAATAAACTCTTTGCCTATTGTGCTGCCAATATTAAAAAATTCAATGTGTTTATGAAAGCAGCTACGCTCAAATGCAGAGAAGACATCTGAAAAACAAGCTCAAAGGCTGGCAAACCCCCCAAAAAGCACCCCTCGTGCAGGCAGGGCAAGCAGCACACACATAAAGAGGGGAGCAGGGATCATTCTGGGGCACAGATTGGATATCCCAGCAGCAGTGGGAGATGCAGAGAACTCGAGGAAAATCACATATTATTTTGTTGCAAGTGCAAGGGCTAAACAAGAGCTCACCAGCTGCCTGCCCCAACCAGAGGCTGCTCTGTGCCCGAGCCCAGCAGAGCCACAGGAGGCACAATCCACATTCCTAGATTCAGCCCTGTGACTCCTCAGACACGGTCCCAGCAGGGAAAAGCCTTTGCTGCGCTCGTGAACGTGCCAGAAACGGCTGCAGGTGACAAGCACTGCCAGAGAGATAAAACTGCGCAGCACCGCACTGTGTTTTCATCTTCAAAGAGCTTTAAGATGCTGAGAAACCACCAGCAGCTCCTCCCGGGCACCGCTTTTGTCCCTGCGTGAAGGTCTGAGGCGCGCTGCCGGAGCCAGTCTGCAGGCTCGAGCTGCTTTGATTGGGAACAATTAGACAAGAGGGCAGAGAAACCCTGACGAGAGCGGCTGCCTCTGACACGGGCTCTCGGCAGGGCTCCTGGTCCAGCTGCCAGCGGGAAGGGCTGAAGCGGCGCTCGGGCAAACGCCGTTAACGCTGCGGGAGCCTCCCCCTCGCTGCGGAGGGAGCAAGGACACCCAGCCTCCTGTGGGAAAGGGGGACATCAGCAGGGTTACCCCAGGGCTTGCAATGCACGCAAACAGCCCTCCAGCCCCCTGCACGACACCTCCAGCACCCGGAGCTGGTCAGGCAGCATCCTTCCCTCTGGCCGTCCCGCCCGTCTCCCCAGCACGATGGGGACTTCCTTGCACCCAGCTGGTGGCAACGGCTGCGTTCCCAAATATCCCTTTCATCTCATCAGAAGCTGCTAGATTTAATTCCCCACACTTTGGGATGAAGTCAGGGTCCCATCCAGAAAGCAATTTGTGTCTCCCGGAGCAGGCAGTCGTAACATTTCCCATTAAAATGTAAATTTGGCTAAGTTTTCTGGCATCTCTTTTCCTTCCTTAAGGTAAGGAGAATATGAACTTGTATTATTTTTTCCATCAATGTTATCTTCCTCTCGGTTTTGTGCTAAGTAAAAAAGCTGCCCGATATACACCTTCTGCAAATTAAATTTGAATTGAGTCTGACAGCACAACAGGGATCCAGATTACAAAGAGATGTGCTAGCCTAATTGGAATCATTTCGAAGAGGTTATTCGCAGAAGCGTTAACCACGGAAGGCACAAGAGGAGCCACACGTGGGCTCTGCGCCGAATGCTCATCTCGGCCGAGCTGCCCAGCGCTGCCGGCACCGCCCCCGCGGAGGAGGCAGGACCAGCAGCAGCACCGCGCTGGCCCCTCAGGAAACGGGTGGATGCTGGGCTTGGGTTTACTGATGGTCGCAGTCTGCCAACCAAAGCCAGCCTTCCTCGGCCGGGCACAGCAGATCCCACTGGCTGCTCCTCCTGCCCACCTTCCCCCCCAGGTGCTGGTGATCCTTGCTCTGCTGTGGCCCCTGCTCCTCCAGCAATTCCTGCTCTGCTGTGGCCCCTGCTCCACCAGCCATCCCTGCTCCACCAGCCACCTCCCCAGCAACCCCACTGTGCCCTCTATCCCCAGCCAAGAGGGAAAGGGACCTCTCATAACAGGCACAGGATTTCAATCAAACATGCTCAGAATAATTAAACCAATTGTCCTGCTCACACTGCAGTTTTAAAACGATGATCTTTCATGATTAAAACCCCAAATCCCTGTAGACTCACCACTTCGTTTGCCTTCAGACACCTGGGGGCAGGGAAGTGCTCTCTCCACACCTCAGGAAGCTTGTCAGAGTCTGAAGGGTATTTAAAGGATAAAATATACACCAAGGGGAAACACCTGAAAACTATCTTTTTGATGGTCAGCTACACCAAAACAGGGGGGACCAGGCTGCCCATCCCAGGGCTCCCTGCCCAAAACTGCTGCTGGACACAGCTCGTCAAAGTCATGCTGGAGCACAGCAGCTGCAGAATTAATATCAGAGCAGGGTGAATTAATTACTATCTCCAGCTGCATTTCTAGTGGGGATAATTTCAGGTGCAACGGTTTGAATGACATCGTTTCAAAGAAGAGTCTTCCATTCTCCTGACTAATTTGAGGTTAACTAAATTTGTTTCTCACCAGGAGACAGCTCATCAGCTCAGCCTTGCAGGAATGACAGCTCTGCAAGCTCCCACATGGCCCTGAGAAGGAGGTGCTTTGGGGTTTTGTCCCCAAGGAGAAGCAGGGTCAAGCCATGGTCAAGTCTTGCTTCTCTTGCAGAGCCCCATGCAGGAGCTCCAGCACCTGGGGCTGCAGCCGGTGGTCCTGGCACCACTGCTCCCACTCTTCCCTGTGGCCCCACACGTGTCTGTTGGCCACTGTGTCATCCTAAAGACACTTGGCTGCAGTTTGTCCTCCTTTAAGGGCTTCAAGAGCAGCCCAAGTCCCGCGTGAGGCGGAGAAAGGCTCCACCCATCCCAGTCCCTCTCTGTGGGCCAGGGCATCTGGTGCCCGGGAGCTCAGCTACATTTGATTTCCAGTCCCATCTCACCACACTGGGTGCCTGCACTGGTGCAACAGCCAAGCAGCCTGGCTGGACCCCCCACTGCAGCTCCAAAGGAACAGCATGCAGTGGGGCCAGTCCTGATGGCCACCGTGAGACCTCGTGGCACACAACAGGCAAATAGCCCACGTTGCACAGCGAAGGCCAACATCATGATCCGAGGGCTGGAGCACCTCTGCTGTGAGGACAGGCTGAGAGAGTTGGGGTTGTTCAGCCTGGAGAAGAGAAGCCTTCCAGGAGACCTTAGAGCAGCCTCCCAGGTCTGAAAGGGGCTTCAGGAAAGCTGGGGAGGGGCTTTTTACAAGGGTCTGGAGTAGTAGAATGAGGTGGGACGGCTTTAAACTGGAAATTAGGAAGAAATTCTTCGCAATGAGGGTGGGGAGGCCCTGGCCCAGGTTGCCCAGAGCAGTGGTGGCTGCCCCATCCCTGGAGGTGTTCAAGGCCAGGTTGGATGGGGCTTTGATCCCCCTGATCCAGTGGGAGGTGTCCCTGCCCATGGCAGGGGAGTGGAAATGGATGGACTTTGAGGTCCCTTCCAACCCAAACCATTCCATGATTCTGTGATCATGTCAGGCAGCAATGTTCCACTTCATGCAGTGGACAGCCCACCTCAGGCACTGGGCAGCCCACGTGGCACAGGATGGCCCATGTTACACAACCAGCTCCTGCAGGCTCAAGAGTTCCCACTTCCCCAGAAATCTCATCAACCCAAGCTGTGGTTGATGACACTTTGCATCACCCAGTGGTGGGCAGGGTTAATGGTGAGCATCATCACACCCGGGGAAGAGCACACTCATGAATAAAAGCCAACGGCTTCATTGCAAGGAGGGATTTGCTCCAGTGATTCTCCTGTCCCAGAGACCCCCAGGTCCTGGGGGACAAGAGTCTCCCTGGTGTGGTTTTCCTGCTCAGCTCCCGGCACAGCACAGGCAGCGTCGGCTCCTGGAAACCCGCAAACAGCTCCAACTGCAACAGAAACCTCTGTCCCCTCAGCAGCAGTGAGTGAATTAGCAGAACCAGCCAGCATTAATTATGCAGAGAATCATTTGCTGGTGAAATTAAAAAAAAAAAGAGAGAGAGAGAACTTAATTTAATCAAAATATAATTAAATGAATAGTTAATTTAACAATTCCGCAGTGAAAACCCCTTGACCTCTGGAGCTATCCTGCCTGCAGGCATTGCCTGTTCATCACTCCCTACTTGGCTCTGGCACCCATGGCACCTCCATCCCCCAGCACATCCCCAACTCAGCCTGGGTGATCCAGCAGGAGCCCTGCCCGAAGCTCCCACCAGGGCCTCACCCTCAGCCACCTCCAAGGTGTCAAGACCAGAAAGGGTAAATTATAGAATCATAGAATGGTTTGGGTTGAAAGGGACCTCAAAGCCCATCCAGTTCCACCCCCTGCCATGGGCAGGGACACCTCCCACAGGATCAGGGGGCTCAAAGCCCCATCCAACCTGGCCTTGAACACCTCCAGGGATGGGGCAGCCACCACTGCTCTGGGCAACCTGGGCCAGAGCCTCCCCACCCTCACAGCAAAACATTTCTTCCTAAGATCTCATCTCAATCTCCCCTCTTTCAGCTGAAAACCCTTTCCCCTCATCCCATCCCTGCACTCCCTGATCAAGAGCCCCTCCCCAGCTTTCCTGGAGACCCTTTCAGTACTGGGAGGCTGCTCTAAGGTCTCCCTGGAGTCTTCTCTTTTCCAGGCTGAACAAGCTCTCTTCCAAAAGGGAGATAAAAAGGGAGGGATGGGCGTATACAAACCACGTTGCCTTTAAGCTCCTGAAAAATCCCAGTCTCAATAATTTTTTTTTAAGGAACTGGAAAATGGGAAGAAAATGAGAGGCAGCCAGGTGGGATTTCCTCCAGAAAAGGGAGCTGAGAGCATCTGACAAATGTGTCTGGAGTTTCTTGGGAGAGGGGATGCTGTCTGGGAAGCGGACTCTCCAGATGGCCTCAAGGTCCCTTCTGTCTCTCTCATCTACGCTGCTACAGACTAATTCCTTAAATCAGCATCCTCTGGAAATCTGCCAGGCATCCTGCCAGCTCAGGAGCTGGAAGAAGGGCTGGAGGACAGTGTGAGTGAATGTACATGCGCAGCCTGTAAAAGGAAACGGGTTTTTGCAACAGACCCCTATAATCTCCAGAGATAAACTCAAAGGAGCGTTTTCCAGCAGCCTCCTCTTGAGTCAGCAATGCCCCAGCTCAGAGGTGCAAGGTGTGTGTGTGGGAGAAGCAGAACAGCCCCAGACCAGAACAAGCCCCTTCCCACAAGCTGTTTCCCACCCTTCTCCTGTTCCAGGCGGACTCATTCCTGCAGCAAAACCAAGAACTGCAGCTCAGCATCCCCCTCTACGTACAAAAGCGACCAAGGAGGACAAGATCATCTTTCCTGACTGTAATCACAGCGAGGGAAAAATCCTCACTCTGAGCTTCAAACATCTGGCAAGGCGGACTCTGCTCCGTCTGGAAGCATTTCCCCGTGCCCTGGACTATCTCCTAGACAAGGCATTATAAGAAAATAAATCAGAAGGAGATTAACATAGATATTGTTTGAAAGATTTAATCAGCTACAAATTGCAACGTTATGTTTCCAGCTTAATTAGCTGGGGTTTGTTGCTCTGTGTTGTGAAGTTAAGTGAGGGCATTTAGAATGGTAACAGAGGTAAATCTTTCCCTGGATGGGGTTAACAAGTGACTTGGACCACCAGATCTCTGAGGGAGGCTGCTTTTTGCAGCACGAACAGCATTCTGGTGCCTTCGTGTGCTGCTGTGCAACAAGGAGCAAACACATTGGTGCTGCATCCACCACAGCTGGACACAGCTGCTCTGTCCTCGACAGTACCAGGGGTGTGAGAGGCAAAGAGACCTCGGGACAGGGAATTGGCATTGGTACAGTCTCCCCAGAGAGATGGTGGGTGAGAGGCTCAAGTGGTGGATGAGAAACTCAACATTTCTTCCAGCCCAGAAAGTCAACCGTGTCCTGGGCTGCATCCAACGCAGTGGGACCAGCAGGGCAAGGGAGGGGATTCTGCCCATGTGCTCTGCCCTCATGAGACCCCACCTGGAGTCCTGTGTCTGGAGTCCTCAGCATAGGAAGGATACAGATCAGTTGGAAAGTCCAGAGGAGGCCATGGAGAGGATCCCAGGGCTGGAGAACCTCTGCTATAATGACAGGGTGAGAGAGTTGGGACTGTTCAGCCTGGAGAAGAGAAGGCTCTGGGGAGACCTTAGAGCAGCCTCCCAGGACTGAAAGGGTCTCCAGGAAAGCTGGGGAGGGGCTCTTGATCAGGGAGTGCAGGGATAGGATGAGGGGGAAGGGTTTTCAGGTGGAAGAGGGGAGATTGAGATGAGACCTTAGGGAGAAATGTTTTCCTGTGAGGCCCAGAGGAAATGGTGGCTGCCCCATCCCTGGAGGTGTTCAAGGCCAGGTTGGATGGGGCTTTGAGCCCCCTGATCCAGTGGGAGGTGTCCCTGCCCATGGCAAGGGGTTGGAAAGGGATGGGCTTTAACGTCCCTTCCAACCCAAATCACTCTGTGGTGCTATGACAGCACCTCACCCCTGCGCAGGCACCGGGCAGTGTTGCCCAAGACTTCCCAACAGCCCCACCAAAGACGTGACTTGAGGCACAGCTGCACCTGTGGCACTGGGAAGCCCTGAGTGTTTGCTCAGACCTGCAGAGCTTGAGGAAGGACAAGAAATAAATCAAGTATCAATGATAGGCAGAGGTAGCCAAAAATGTGTAAAAAATATTGAAGCGATTAAACACATTCTCCGAGGCCCCTTCCTGTATCAAGAGTCATTCCTGGATGGCTCTAATTTATGTCCTGCTTCCTACAGCACTCCAAACAATAACCAAAAGTCTGCAATAAAGGGTGTTCCAACCATAGCAGCTGTGGAAAGTTCTCAGCACAAGGACTTCTGCCTGTGTGGCAGCCACACAAAACAAACAGCAGGCTATGAGAAGCCATAGGCTTTTAGCCACCAGCTGCAGCAGCACGAATGACATTGTGACAGCATTCAATAAACATCATAAGAGCATGGTGAGAAGGAAGTGACCCAGTGACATCAGACAGACCCGATTACTCCAACCAAGGCTTCCAAACACAACCCCCTGGCAGCATTTTTCCCCCAGTGGCTTTGATGGGGACGGAAAGGGTCAGACACGCCGCAGCTTCACCTCTGATTGGTATCAGGACTCAGGCTGCCCGGCTGCTGCTCCTCATTTGAATCATCACTATATGAATTTGAACTGGCTGTGCTAATGAGGTTTTACAGATGCATTTCTATTTGGAGGGCAAGTGCTAATTAAAATGCAAACCATGTATTTCCTGCTCCGAGAGCTCATGCCAATGTGATTTCAACAAGGGTTGCAAACGCAAGAGTCACCCTGATCTGTACTGCTCCCGTGAATTGGCTTACAATAGCGTTTATAGTTCCTCCTACAAGATCTAAAAAAGCATCTCTCTCCACTCCATTTGTCTTATCAGCACGTCCTAACTGGCAAGGAGTGTATTTTCCCAACACACACCTCAGCAGACAGCTTGCTGTGGCCCAGACACTCAACCATCACTGTTGGTCCCGATGCTGTACCCGCCCGCCTGCCGCGCTCACGGCTCCTGGCACAAAGTCACTCAGCACAGCAGCAGGGTCCTCGTTTTGGAAAGCACCAAGAACACCTCAATAAGTGACCCAGGCCCCTTCAGGAAGGCTGCTCTGCCTCTACGCTTCACCTCATCTTCTCCAAGACCTAACCCATGGGAAAACAGCCCTTCCTTGGCTGTGAGGGCATCACCTCCATCTCCACACTACGAAGTCCCCACGGGGAGGGACAACGTCCTGCAGCAGAGACCCAGAGGTGGTGAAGCAGCTCCAGGGAGGTCCCTGTGGCTCGGTTGGCTCCACCCTCGCAGGGCAGAGCCACCTGGCCGTGCCCTTTCTGTGCCGGCACAGGGGGCAGGAGCTCAGCTGCACCCCCCAGTACTGATGGCGTGAGATTTGCTCGTCTGAAAAGGGAAATAGATCACCGGGAAAAAAAAGAGGAAACATTAGGAAAGCGGATGGTGGGCACGAGAGTGATGAATGAGCACTGGAGGAGCCCGGCAGAGATCAATGAATAGCTGATGAGCTGAGGCAGAGGTGGGGGAAGCTCGCCATGCAAATGAGGAGGGAGCGCGGTCGGTAGGGAAATTGCATTACAGGGAGCCCCAAAGAACCTTTAAAGCAGGGAAAGCCAAGCACTGGGGAGCCAGCTCTGGCTCTGTTTGGGGTTGGTGCAAAGCAGGGGCTGCAGAGAGCAGGCTGTGTGCTGTCACCACCAGCCAGGGCCCCCGGAGGGACGGATCCCTGTGCCTCGCTCCCTCCCCTCCACCAAACCCTGTCCTTGGCTCGAAGCAGGGCCTGTCAGCACCGTGGGGACAGCCATGGGGGCAAAGGGGGCAAAGGGTCCTGTGCAGGCTGATGCCTCTTATTTCCCTCGGCCCCTATCTCACATGATACCCAATTTGGAAAGATAAGAGCAAAGGTTCTGAGAAGGGGAAGCACCCAGAGACCCCTCACACACACTTTGCAGCTCACAGTAACTCCTCCCGCTTGGTGCTTCTGGGCTTTTACAGACAGTTCCTGCACAGACATCATTTTGGGGGCAGCTCTGTCTGTATTACAGCCCATTAGCAGTGACTGAGACAGCTGCCCACAAGCAATAAAGACACCAAACTGCTCCATGGCACTCAGACACCAGGAAAAATCACCCCAGCACAGGCTGTGCAAGGAGAAGGAGCAGGCAGGAGAGAGCAGCATCGTGCCCTGCCCTCCCTGGCAGCTGCTGCATCTGCACCACACCGAGATCACGTCCTGCAGCCCCAGCACACCACTTGCTTATTAATGCTTTTAAACAAGTGTATACACAGTCAGCCAGCCTGGCCACCAGCCCCAAGGCTCCCTGTGGAGGGGACCTGGCTCTACCTAGCAGTGGGAGACACAGCTCTGGCAGCTGGGCCACCTTGACCAATGGCATTGAACTCAGAGAGGAAGAAGAGTGACAGCAAATTCATGATCTGCAGATTTCTGTCCAGTAGCCATGCCTGGCATCAGATATAGGAAGAGAAAGCTCTTCTCAGCTCCCTGGAGCATCCACCTTCTGCAGCCTGACCACTCTGAGAGCCCAAAAGCAGCTGTTTGAAAGAAAATGACAGAGCTACCTGTGGGCTGAACAGAGCAATTTAAAACTGTCTATCAAAGCAGGAGTCTGTACTAAACTGCTGATTGTTCTATGTTTTGAGAACTCAGACCTAAAGTTGCTGCATCCCCTTTAGAACCAAGGAAAAAAAATATCTGCAAGAAAATGCAACTAAAACCATCATTAATCCATGCTTTGGACAAGGCTCAGCTCACAGCAGCTTTCCTTTTCTGTGACTTTAGCCATGCTTGGACCTTTCTAAATTCAAAAATTAATTTATACTTGTCTATATTAATGAGAAGTTGAAGCTCTGGATGTGAAACAACCTTCTATTTCTGATGACTCCATACACATTCTCACTAAACACCCACATCCATCAAAAGTGATGGGCAGCAATGTCTGAAAACAAGCACTTAGAACAAGATCACACAAGTTGCTTGCTGGTTTTTCAACTTCCTAAACTTCCCTTTTCAGTGAAGAATAAATGCCAGAGGTAACTTTCATCCCTTCCCTGTTTACTTCAGCTTAGCACTGTTTTCACAAAAAAAATAAGAGAGACAAGTCCACATTTAAAGAACAAAGCTCAGCACACCAAGAGGTTGGTTTCATTCTTTATAACAGGTGGAAGTTGGGTTCTTCTAAGCAGCTCCTGTCTAGGTCACACCCATTTGAATGCTGTTGGTTTTCAGAAGCACTTCCAGTTCCATCTCAGCAGCAGGTTTGGTTTGCTCTTAGAACAGAGGAAAACAGTCAGAGGACACCACAGCTGTAACATCACCAGCACTGGAGAAACCTGTTTTCCATATTTGCTTTTCTTTCAACACAACAAATAAAACCATGGAGCAAATGTTAAGAGGAGGATGAGTCAGGCACTGTCTTCAACATTCCATCCCAAGAACACGCTGGTGTAAATTACAGTATCTCAAAGGCCTGACCAAGTTAATTAATCAGAGATATTTGGGAATGGTACAGCAGCACAAAGAAGTCATCCCACGTGTTGGTTTCTCAGATCAGAGCAGATGTGATGCTAACGAACAGACACCCATCAACTGTTACTCTGGGGTTTAATATTTTACCTTTTCTTTATTAACCACAACACAGCCCATCGACCTCATTAAACAAGGCCATGATCACCCGTTTCCTGATCGCACAGGCACACAGTGCCCAGCTTTACCAGCTCTGCAGAGCCTCCCAGCCTGAAGCCTTAAGACGATCCTGGTATCAAGCCGTACTTCTGCCTCAGGATTTCAACTGTCGATGTCAGGGCACTGGGGGAGAAACACAACTGTCAGATTAAAAAAAAGGGGCTTCAAGGATTAAAGTGCATTTTCTGGGAAGGAGCAATCAGCCCAATGCAGTGCAGCACTTCGAATCAAGAATACAGACTCCAGAAACTGGAGCGTTTCACGTAGAAGCTTTGGACGCAGAATTTGGAGCACTCTTTCTGGATTTCGAAGCGTGCTCATAATTAAGCTAAATGCCACTAATGGGAAGATTCAAGTGCTATGGGAAAAGAAGCAAAACACAACCCACCCAAATTCAAAAGCTTGATTCCCTTTAAAGCAAAGAAAAAGCCACAGTTAATTCAGCAAGGAGTACTCACCAGCCAGGCCGGATGATGGTGAACTTCCCTGGCATAGACAAGTCAACCACCGTCGACCCCAAGCGACACTCCGGGCTCTGGACATCCCCTATGGGGCCTCCATCAATGATTAGGGACAACTGAGGCCACAGGTCTTGGAATTCCTGGAAAAGAGAGATGTGGCCAACAATCCTGAAGATGGTTTGTGATGGTGCTTTACCAGGCACTGCTGAGTACTGTGGTGTGAAGGGAGGCAACCTCTCACTGCCTCTGTGAGCTCAGAGTGCTTATTCCTGTCATGATGACATCCTGGCTTGATTACTGAGAACAGATTTATCTTGGACACACAAGGACAGCCCCAAGGATTATCTGGTTGCAGACTTAGCTGCACTGCTACTTACTGAGGCACAACAGAAAAGCCAGAAGTCAACTGAGACAGCTGGGGACAGGGTGCCTGTCTGGTTTCGTGCCTAACCACCCCATCCCCAGGGTCACCAGCCTTGCCAACAGACAGGAGCAACAGGAGCTGCCAGGCTGCAGAACTGGACAGACAGCAGCAGTGTCATTCCACAGCCACCCCTCCCACTGCAGCTTCCATCCTTCAGACGTAGCACCCACACCAAAAGCTGCACACCAGCCTTTAGACACCGCTTTTCAGCTGTGCCCTGCTTGCTTTTTTAGTTGAGAATCACAGCAGGCAGCTGCCCCACACCACATCTCTGCAGGCTGTTTTATTTAGAGATTAAGAAAAACAAAGTAACAGCAGCAGATATCCGTGTTTCACTGCTAAAGCTGGCCTCCAACAGCAAGAGCCCAGGGCTCTGACAGATTATCACAACAGTGTAACAGAGCAGCAAAGACAGCCTTACCGAGACAGTCAGCGTGCTCGCCTGAGAGCTGACATTAGCACTTGTTAAAGCCAGGGGCCCGGAGCAAGCTCGTGCCACGTCCCTAACAAAGGGGTGGTTTGGAATGCGAACACCAACCAGCTACAAGGAAGAAGAAAGCATGGTTTTACAGGCAGTAACTTTCCTTAACTTCACATCATCTAAAAGTCTCTTGCCTTAAAGCTACTTCTCTGGATAATCAATACACCTGCTGAACAAGCAATAATGAGAATGGCCATGAGTCGGCCCCACTGCTGGGTTATGCTGTGTTCAAATCAGCCACGGGGAGCGTGACAGCACAGGGTTGGCATGTCAGCCACTGCTAAGCTCACTGAGAACACACCTCAGTGAAAGCTGCTACAGCAGGAGCACAGAACCACAAAGCTGCATCCTGTAACACAGACTTACCGATGTGAAAGGATTCAAGTCTTTATTCAGCTCTTCTGACCTCATTAAAACCAAGGTCACAGGCCCCGGGAGGAGGTCCCGTAGCAGCTCGTCTGGCACGTTTACCTGGCAGTACCTGTGGGCAAGAGGTAACATCAAGGCGGGCGTGTGCTCACGGTGAGTGCACAGCACTGCCTCTGGGCTGCCATTGCCTGTGAGCAGCTCCAGCCCCACCCCGAGCAAAAAACAGGCGCTCCCCACCACGGCCACGCAGGCCAATCTCTCCGTGCCAGTCCAACCGAGCCGTGGCCCCGCGCACCCACCGGTGGATGTGGTCCACATCCCCGAGGCAGATGGCCAGCGGCTTCTCGCCGTCCCGTCCCTTCAGGCGGTAAATGCTCCGCACGGCGCCGGTGTCCTGGGCCAGGCAGGCCACGCCGTACACTGTGTCTGTTGGCACCGCCACCACCCCGCCTGCCAGCAGCGCCCTGGCAGTGGCCGCCACCGCTTCCCGCCAGCCTGCGGACAGCAGAGGCTCAGACACAACCCCGGGACCCTGCACCGGGTCCTGTTCCCCGCACTGCCGGCTCCCTCGGACTGGGCCTGAACCCCCTCCTTGCGGGACTCCCCCCGCACAGGGCCCAAGCGCCCTCCCTGCCGACACCCCACGGCACCGTGCCCAGCTCCCCACCCCTACCAGTTTCCCCTGGACCGGGCCCCGCTCCCGTCTCTGCTCGCTCACCACGACAACGGGCGCCGTACCCATCCCTGCCCGCAGACTCGCACCGGGCCGGAACTCCCTCCCAGTCGACACCAGACCCACCTCCATCCCCCGCCCGCTCCTCCCGTACCCGACATCAGGCCCCGCTCTACCGGGTCCAGCTCCCCCCGCCCCGTTCCCCCGCACCAGGGCCACTCCCGCACCGGTCGGGTCGCGCTGGGCGGCGCCGCTAGGCGGCAGCCGCAGACGGGCCCCGCAGGAGCGGCCCGCGGGGCCGGGGCCGAGCCCCAGCCCCGGCGCTGCCTCCTCCACCACCCGCGCCACCGCCGCCACAGCCGCCACCGCCGCCCGCTGCATGCGCGAGCACTTCCGGCTGCGGACGTCCCGGTGTGATGACGCACTTCCGGCGCCGCGCCCATGGCGGCGGGAAGCGGCGGTGGCGCTGCTCGGGTGGGTGCCGGGGGGTGGCTGCGGGGGGGCCGTGACCAGTGTCTCTGTGACCGCTGTCTCCGCCGCAGGTGCGGGACGAGGTGCGGGCGCTGCTGGAGGAGCGGCAGCGGCGGCTGCGGGCCCGCATCGCCGCCTGCGAAGAGCTGACGGCGGAGATGGCCGCGCTGCGGGCCGCGCTCGGGGCCGCCCCGCTGGGCACGGGCCTCGCGGGGCCGGCACCGGGCTCCCACCCATTGACCCCGGGCCCCGATCGGCTGGCACTGGCACCGGCCCCGCTGGGCAGCGCCGGGCCCGGTGGCGAGGGGAGCAAAGCGGGAGCCGGGAGTGCCACTGGGTGCCTGGGAGAGCCCGAGGGGCCGTGACTGAGCGGGGACCCCCGGTGCACCGGTACCTGCTCTTATTAAACGTGCACTTTGGCATCGATGCAGCGTCGGCCTGGCCGTGTTCACCCCTTACCTGCGTGGTGTGAGCGGTCACCAACCAGGACCAGCTGGCAAGGGAGGGCTGGAGTAGCACGGAATCTGTGTGCTGTTCCTGAAGCTGCAGATCCACCATCTGGGAGGTACAAAGGAACTGCAGCCGGCCAGGCCTGGGGCAGGACATGGCCTCATGGCTGCCAGGGCAGATTTTGCTACATAGAAATGTTCTGCTACACAGAAAGCCTGATTCATTCAGGTTACTAAAACTCCATCTTCACCATAGGAAACACTGCTTTTCCTCCTTCCCCTGCAGCATCCAATAGTTTTGGAGCCTTACAGGTGCCAGACTCAGCTGCTGTTTGCAGTGAAGGGGCTGCATAAGCAACTCCTGTTTTCAAAACTGAAGGATAAAGCATTGAGGCACTGCAGCATCCTCTCATACCCTTATCGTACCTGAGTGAGCCTGAGGCTGCCAAGGGAAACACTGTTGCCTGTCAGTATCTGGAAACACCTCCCCGACATGACCTGGAACAGGCTGGGGAAGGATGTCCACACATAACAGAATCACAGAATGGTTTGGGTTGGAAGGGACCTTAAAGCCCATCCAGTTTCAACCCCTCTGCCGTGGGCAGGGACACCTCCCCCTGGATCAGGATGCTCAAGACCCCATCCAACCTGGACTTCAACACCTCCAGGGATGGGGCAGCCACCACTTCCCTGGGCACCCTGTGCCAGTGCACATCTCCCCCCTGAATTATAAATACTCTGAGGAATGACTATTATCACACAATGTTTAAATAAGCATTTAATTAGGATTCCATTAGTATTAATATTGCTTTCAATTCCAAAAAAGTTAATCTCCACTTCTTTGCAGATATTTCAAAGTACAATATTAACTTCATACAAAATGAGCAATTAAGCAAACACCATTATTTCACATTTTACATTCTTCAAAAAATACAAATTCATATTTACTCTTTTTTTGGGGTTTGGAGATGCTCTTCCTTTGGAAGTACTGTACCTGTAACTAACACCTTCACATTGCTCAATGTAAGCACATTTGTTCCCATGTTCCATAGTTAAATAAATTCCTTTAATACCATACACACACTCTTCAAAAACTGGGGCTCTTTTGTCTTTGCCATCTCCAAGGCCGCTGCCCGGCTCCCGTTCGGTGCCGTTCGGAACAGCAGCCGGTCTGTGGCTCTCCTGGATGCCAAAAGCCGCTGCCATAACTGACCTGGCGTGAGGTTTGTGCATCCCTGCCCGCTGCATTGATGCTGCT
Source organism: Dromococcyx pavoninus (assembly GCA_033558185.1). NCBI lineage: Eukaryota > Metazoa > Chordata > Aves > Cuculiformes > Neomorphidae > Dromococcyx > Dromococcyx pavoninus. The sequence continues at coordinate 351,921 of JAUMJL010000760.1, read as the reverse complement.
CTGTGTGAAACACAACCACAGCTTCCCCCCCTCTCTCCAAAGCAAGGATCAGACAGATCGCTCCGTTCGGGAAGCGAGTGGAAAGACACAAAGCTACAAGGCAAGAAACACCAGCTACTGCGACTACGGTGCTGCAGAGACACCCTTGGTTTGCTGGAAAAGATCATACCAAAAAAACTCCTTGTTAAGAAAAGGTAGAAACTGCATTTATTTGAGAAAGTGTACACTGCATAATGAACCAAATTTTGGCCAGCTTGCACACCACCAAAGCATGGTGTGGGATCTTAAACCAGTCCCGAGCACACGCACACTTGGACTACGCACACCACTACATAAATATCCAGTTCAATTTGCATTTCTCAGTGCAGACACAGAGCCCAACCCCTATGAACATAGGCTACAGGTCAAGACAAGACGCAGAAAAGGGAAAAGTTCAGCCCTGTCCATGAGTATCAGCTACAGGTAACGCTTATAAAAACTTGGTGTTGATTCCAAAATGTGTTACAGAAAAAAAAAATCGTGTACCAATTAAAAACTACGCAATCAGAAATCTGTAGGGTTTCGTAGAGACGTGCTTTGTTTGCCTTACAGCCCAAACTGACTGCAATGGTTCCGCCCAGCCAGCTCCAGTCACCAGCACCCAGGACTTCTCACAGCATCTCACAAGGACAAGTCTCATTCCAAGGAGGAAAGCGCGGCATGGAGAGCGAAGTGAAGGAACGGGACACCAAGCCCCATCTGCTCTGCACCGTGGGCGCAGCTGCGCTCCCATCCCAGATTAGGAGCAGCTCATCAGCTCCAAGGTCAAGGACACTGAACTGCTCTCCCCAAGCCATCCCACCAGCCCATTGTCGGTTCCTTCTCCCAGCCTCATCAATAACTGGTGCAGGAGCACTGGGAACAGCTCAAAAACGCTGCTGCAGCTGCAGAAACCATCTCTGGGATGGCTGCGGAAGCGCCATCCTCCAAGTAAGGCAGATAACAATATCAACAGCCACCACGGAGACAAACTGTGAAGGTGCACCACGCCTGTTCCAGAGCAGCTCATCACTTCCATGCACACCCGTGTGGCAGGGACAGGGAGGAAGGACACGCTGCCAAACGCAGCCCCATCCCACCGAAGTGACAAGCAGCCCACCAGAAAGCACGAGAGAAAAGGCTGCCGAAGCACAGTGCTCTCCGTGGAATATTTGCATAGATCTGACGTTTGTAACAATGCATCATTTCTCTTGGGTGCAGACAGGGAAGAGCAGGACGTCACTGAGCTCGTTAACACAGACTCATTAAGACAGACACAGACAGACCACACGGGACAACGATCTTCAGCTACAAGTATTGCACCAAGGTAAGTGCTCATCTTTGCACACCCCTGTTAACTTTTACTCAGAGCAAAAATAAACTTTGTGAAAGTATATACAAAAGAAATTGCAGCAATCGGGTTAAAGATAAAATAACCTAAAGTGCATTTTAGACACCAGTATGAGGTTCTGCAAACTTGTCTTTCTGGACACAGTCAGCATTACACAAGTGCCCGATTCGTACTTTGTTCTATATAATTCAGTACCAGCATTTAAACAGTGCTGATTTATCATCCCTCCAGCATCACAAGCAGGAAAAGCAACTCCTTCAGCCTTTGACTGCACACCAAGCCTGCTACTTGGGTCACTGCTTGGCGACTGGAGCTGCCAGTGTTGCCAGTTAGACCCATCCTACACATTTAAGCTTCTGCATCCACCTAAAAATTGTAAGTAACCACATAAATCCCCACAAAACAGCAAAACCCTTAACACAGAACGACCCAGAGCAGTGCAGTTTTGCTCTCTGACTGATAAAGGGGTTGGTGATGGGCAGAAATTGCAGAGGGAGCTGCTATTGGAGGCTCCAGGCTGTTAACAGAACATGCCCCTTTCTGGAAACCAGGTCAACAACAGCAGAAACTCCTCCCTTTAATAAAAAAGTTATTGTGAATAAGCTGAATGCTGGGGCAGCAAGGGGAGAAGGACAGAAATCCTCTGGCACTGAGGAATCTCAGTGCTTCACTGCGATTGCCCCCTCCTGCTCCCCACTCTACCCCATCCAAGCGTGTTGAAGACCACCCCTGGATCACACAGTGCTGGGGATGATGCACATGTCCACGGGGAAATGGATCAGGAACAGGCAGCACAGAACACTCGGGCAAGCAGACCAACAATTAAACACCAAAAGCAGACATGGCACAGCCAGGCAGGATGCACAGCCCGTGGTGCAGGGGCCTGTGCACTGCTCCTGCCTCGTTACAACATCTAATTAGTTTCACCTAAATCACCACCTGCCTGATGCCTGTGCAAGAGGGTAATGGCAAACCCCTGGCACCTCAAAGTCAGCATGAACCTGGACCACACTGCTTTTCTTAGGACACACCAACAGAAAACAGCAGCTGTGAAAAGAAGAGGTTAATCCCTGACAGCCACCTCGCTGCTGCCCATCACCACCCTTCCAAACTCTTCCCATCTCAAAGCCTTTGGTAGATTCTTCTACTCATTTCTGTCACAAAGGAGTTTCTGAAGACGCTATCTGGTCCAACCAGAAGTGCAATTCAGGTGGACTAAGTCATGAGTAGCAAAAGCAGCATGGAAAAACGCTTCCCTGAAGGACAAAAAGGCTCAGAGAGGTTGCTGAATCTCCCAGCTACCACATTTCAGGCCACATCTGGAACCCTTGTCCCACCAGAGGAACTCTGACAGCTCCCAGGCAATCTGCCTGCTCCTGCAGCAGCAGCACTCTCTCATGTACAGCCACTGGCCCTCCAACAGCCCTGCCACAGGGCAGGCACGAGACCCTGGGCTCCCCACGCAGCACCAGTCACTGCTCACACGCCACTGACACGGAGCCCTACGAAAAGAGCCAGCAGGAGGCTCATCCCTGTGAGGACAGTCCCAGCCACACTGCCCTGAGACTTTTTCTTCCATGTTCAAAGTAGTTCTTGCTGCCCTGCAACTAAACTGCAGCACAAAACAAAGCTGTAGGAGAAAACAAAGGGGCCACTGCCTCACTGCACTCTTTTACCAGACCAAACCACAGGATGTTTTGTCAACCCACAGTTCATGGATGCAAACCCTGCTGTAACTGTTGCACAGCACAGATGAATCACAACCATCCTGTTTCCAGGTCAGCTGGGGCCACCAGCTCATTGCTGTGACTGCCAAAACAGAGCCCTCTGCCCTATGGAGCAACACATCCCAGGCACATCCTTTACACAGCCTCCCAGTTTTACCCTTCTGTACTAAACAATTGGAAGCCAGTTGTTGGAGAGGTGACAAGCCAGTTCTCTTCAGCCCATTTCCACCTGCACTGCAGCAAGGGAACAGCCCTTGAGATCGCTTGAGCCACTGTCTCAGCTGGGACTGCAGCAGTGGTGCTGGTGAGGCTGCCCAGAGCCCATCACCAGGGGTTAAAACCTGCTCTCCTCCAGCACAGGCTGCCCAGAGCCCATCACCAGGGGTTAAAACCCGCTCCCCTCCAGCACAGGCTGCCCTTGCACCTTCCTCCCCCAGCAGGGACAGAGCAGCTCTCATCAAATACAACAAAAGATCTCTAGCCACTACAAGTTTTCATTCCTAAATTTAGCACGCAGAGACACTCCACGTTAATTGGCTTACAGTCATTATCTTTGTATCTCACTAATGACAACACTGTAAACTGAAGACTACTTAATATTCTTTCCTTTAACACAAAACTGACAGCCAAAGCCAGAAAGATGGATAAAAGACTATAAAATTACATCTTTTCAAATAATGCAGCATAAATAAACCATTTAGAATGAGACTGCATTTATTGCAACATTACAGGCTTTTTGGTGGAAGGGGGGTTTGTGTTTTATTTACCCTGAGTAGGTTAGAATAGAGACTTTCAGTTTGATATGAAAAAACTACTATGTTGTGTAACATCTTTTAGCCACAAAATAGCCCCGTGCACAAAAAGCTGGCACTGCAGTAGGTTGGAGGCAGATTCAGGCAGTAATTCTAGAGCTCAGCAGAAACAAAGGAAGCATTTATGGATAGCTGAGGGACAAGACTCACTGGATTCAAACTGAATTTATGTCGAATCATTCTGAAAATTTCTCCTACGAGTTGTTCTTGACAACAGATGAGAGTAACCAGCAAAGGCACCGTGCTCCTGCCTGAGCAGTCGTGGGGGGTGGAGGATGACTTGATCCTGAACAGAGCCAAACAGATCAGAGGGGCAGCAGGCACCAACCCGGGGCTGGCTGCGTCCCCCAGAGAGAGGCAAAGAAACAGATCTCGAGCCTGAGTTAAACAGGGGCTCCGATGGAGTTTGCACATTGTGAAACAGTGTCTGCCACCACACTCTGAAGTCCTACTGAAATTAAATCAACAGATCTACCGGGAGCACGAGGTACTTGTGCTCTACTGAAACACCCCCAAAGCTTAGTAACAGCGTTAGTACAAAGCAAACCCAGACATCAGCTCCCGACTCGGTGATGAGACAACTGCATTCCCATGAAATTGCAGTTCCACAACAACGCTGTTTTCTACGACAGCAAATTCCTTTCCCAGGCTCCCCTTATAGTGCATGGTTAGTGTCAGCCATAAGAGACAGAGAAAATTAGAGACCCAAGGCGTTGTAACAAAGACCCACACGCAGCCAGTACCTTAACCCCAAACACGATGTGCAACCGGAGACAAACTAACCCCCCCTTTTTCTTTTTAAAACTCTTTTTGCACACGAGTAACCTTATCTTCTGTGTTCACATATGACAAGCAAAAGTGACAGACAGTGCAGCCAAACAGTTCATACATAACTTAGCTTTTTTCTTTTTTTTTTGTTTTCCTTTTTTTTAGATAGATTCTCAAAGATGGATGTACCTGGGACGTGACTAAGATGACATCTGTGAAGCAGAAATAAGCCACAAAACTTCCGAGGAGGAAGGAAAAGAAAAAAAAAGAATCGATCCTTCAGTTTCTGCTTCTAAGGAGAAGGGGTTTTACCCTCCAGGTGCAAAGGAAAATCTGGAACATCTTCACTTAGAGAAGCTGCTATTCAAACCAATTTCTTCCTCACCCTGCAGTAGTGCTTCGATTGGAATTATATTGGATGGGGTTTCAGGGCTTTGGAGGGACAAGAAGTCCGATACATCCATGGCACTTAACGATTCAGTCTGTGAGTCTGAAGGGTTAACTATCTGACTGCTCTGCCCACAGGAAGGAGAAGGGGAAGAGGAAGGAAAGGTCTGAGGCTGCAGCTGGGGAGCTGGCTGCTCCGAAGCTTTAGAATCAGGTGAGGAACATTCCTTCTTAACGGTGGCTTTGTCCTTGGCAGAGTCTCGGCAGGCACACTGACACTGGCAGGCCTCCTCCTGCTTTATAATAATGACAGGAACACTGAGACCAATCTGCTGAACAGGGTTTCCTGAAGGTGAGACAGAGACAAAACACAACGGAACTACTTCATTTCACAGCAGGGAGAGACAAATCACCTTTGTTAAATCAGCCGAGATTACGCGTTACCGTGTTCGAGCTCAACAAACACCTCCAGCAGATGATAAATAAGAAAAGAGTGGCAGGTACTGTCCGTAGATGAGAACCCATTGAGGGTGAACCCAGGCATTAGCACTCTGATCTACATTTTTCACACAGCACAGCACATCTCTTCTGACAACCATGGTAATTTTACAGCATGAAACCCAATAAAGAGCAGCATCCAGCTGCCACGGTCCCTGTGCACCGACCGCTGAAGATGACGGTTCAACATCAACACCAGTAATTCTCCTTCCTGACACCAACACAGGTATTTTCCTGCTCATTTTCTCTAGCCTGCTCTCCTCCCCCATCTTGCTTCTCGTGTTTCCTCCTCACTCTTCCTATGCTGCTCTACTTGCTGTGTTTCCTTTGCTTTTTAAAATTCAAGTTTTAAACTTACCGGATCCCTCTCGGCTCCGCTTGATTCCCCTTTGCAATACAACAACGCTGTGTAGGAAGCAGAACTTCTGCAGTTGTGTATCATTTGGATTAATCACAGACAGTGCTTACCAAAAAACACTGCTAAGGAACTGGTTAAGTTTACTAACTTACTATTTATTTAATGTCTTCATTTAAAAGAACAAGAAACAAATCCTATACTTGCATTTCTGCCTCTTATTCTTCTAGATAGGTTCCATTAAAATATCATTTTTAAAAATACTGGATCGGGTTTATAGATCTGATTTATCTTACAAGCTGTTAGAGAAGCTGCTACAGGACAGATCTCAGCACAAACCTACTCAGACCACACTTAACCTCAGGAAGGTAAAAAAAAAATGAAGGGATTGTCTTCAACATCTCAACAAGCAATGAAAAAAACTTCAATAAAGCAATAAATAAAAGCAATAAATAGGAATAAATAAATAAAAAACTTCAACAAGCAATAAAATCACCACAAATCCTGCTTGAGCAACAGTACTGCAAACAGAAAGGTAAATTTGGTGTCAAGCTTACCTGTGTTGCCAGCTACTGGTAATGCAGTGGTAAAAAACACCTTTTCCACTACTTTTGGAACCTGTGGCTTTAAAGGGAAAAAGAAAAACAACAAAAAAGTGTGAGTTGATTCTATTGTTCAAACTCTAAACAGCTGCATCAAAAGGCAAGGACATAAATGCATTCCAGAAGAGAACACACAAGAAAACTAATACAAACCCATAATAGTAGCTTGGTTCTGGACTTTGTTCTGGCTATCCCGAAACTCTGAGTGTTATTCCAGCAGTCCTGCAGATGGGGAGGAATCACCCTCCCCACTCCCTGCTTGTTCTCACAGCCTGTGGGTTTTGACAGCTGCCTGACTCAATTCTGTCCTTGCTCACACCGCTGCCCTTCGCTCTCAACCACTTGCAACAGAGCAAGTCTATAGGTGGCAGCAGCATTCTTAAAGACAAAACCCTCCGAGTCTCAGCTATTCCGATTTACTGGAAAACCAGAAACATCCAGTTCTCCCAGAAAGGTTTTCATCTTTACCAGGCTAAATTAGGAAAATACAGATTACCAAGCTGATGCCTGCTGTGAGAAGTCTATCACTGGGGAAAAGGAGAGAGCAAGATTTCTATGCACCTTGGATTGCTCTGGTTTCTATTTATTTCTCTATTATTTCTCTATTTTAGGGGTTGCATTGGTGATGTTTTTATAAAAATTAATATGTATACAGTAGTGCATCCTGGTTCATATCTTACAATTACAGGTTCGCTCCTCTTCCTTTCCAACAGCAAGGAAAAGGGATGGTTCAGGCTGTTTCAAAGCAAGGATATACTGACCATTTGTTCTTGGCTTTGCGGAGAACCGGTGGCACCATTTAAGATCCATTGCAAGTTTTGCTCTCCCATGACGATGCTGGACTGCAGAATAGCAGTGCTCTGAGAAGGAGTAATCGTTATGGTGGGATTACTGGTCAGAACAGAGTTTGCACCAACAGGCACAGTCTGAACCACCGCTGGCAGGGGCTCAGCCGCACTCGGCGCTGCCGGGGCAGACGCCCCAGCGACCACTGAAAGTCCTTGCACGATGGGCTGTGGCGGGGTCTGAGTGTGCTGCAGGAAGTCTGGGTGACCGGCTGCAAACTGTGTGCTGTGAGGAACAGGCACTTCTGGAGACTGTAAAACAGTTGCAGGATTTCCAAACGCAGCTTGCTGTGAGCTGGTTCCTACGGAGGAGGGAGCAGCAGGGGCTGCTGAGGCTTGTAGTGCTGGATGTGAAGGCTCAGAGATGCCAAGCTGCAGTACAAGTGGAAGAGACAACGATGCTGAGTCTCCTGCAGAAGGCGGAACAGCAGCGACCGAGTCTGCATCGCCGTTAAAACCTTCAATCAAGGCAGCTGCCAAGAGAAACAAAAAAATAAATACATCAGCTTGTATAAGATATGAATAAACAACTTTTTCAACTAACTTACCAGCCAGCTGAAGGGGTTTTGCTAAGTGAATCTTCAGACCACTGCTCAAAAACATGTAACACTCAGTGAAACCTAGAGTAGATCCAGATTCAGACAGCTGGTGACACGAGTACTGCAACACAAGCTGATCACCACGTTAGCGCTCTCTGAGAAGCTTTCTTTATCAGCAGGTTTGTGCAGCTATGTCAAGAATTCCCTGGGAATTCCAAGAGCATCCATGTCAGCACGACACAAGAGCACACCCTAAGTACTCAGTCAGTGCCCTCTCGCCGCCCGAGTTCCACCAGCTGCAGGACAACGCATTTCAACACAAAGGATTTCGACACTGAAGTTAAAGCTCTGTTTGCTTGGCTGAAATGCCAAGTTAAGCACATGCACTCAGAGGAGGAGAACTGTCAAAAAGCTCTCTGGAAATACCACAGACACACAATCTGTACCTGTCTGCTGGGAGTCATCCTGGCTTGCAGTATGGTCTGGGCTCTGAAACATCGACTCGAAAATGCTTGCTGGTGAGATTGTGCTCAGGTCTTGTCCATGTGTCTGGAAATCAGAAAATAAAAAGGAAGACATCAGATAATGTTCTCTCTCAGGTCTCCATAAACAAACCCCAGTCAAGTGGTGTACAAGTGTCAGAAACACCTCTCCAATTAACCAGCCACCTTCAGGAACAGCAACTGATTTCACTTACTGAGCGTAAACAGACACTTGGTTTTTATTACCCACAACCAAATTTACCAACACAATCAGAAAATTCTCACAAAAATAAATAAGTCCTTAAAAAGTAAAACATTTTATTCTGCATCCACATTATTTTAACCCTTATTTCTTGTCACACTCAGAACCAGACATCAATTTATTCTTGGCTGTTTGTGAAGCCTTTTCTGGAGCAGAAACAAGCCAGATGTGCTTAGATTATATCCTGGATTATGCACGACCGTTGCCCACTCTGCTCTGGAACAGGAAACACCAAAGAGCTCCACGCTGCCTCCACAGAGTACAGAATCATGACCCAGTCTCATCAGTATGTCATTTTCCTCTACGTAAATTTTAAGCTCAGTCAACAGTTATCCATAAGAAAGAACATTATTACAGTAAAATCGGATGTGAAGTCTTTAAAGGTTGAAATAAGCACAGAGTATTTTGCAGGAAAATCCCTCTCTCTCACTCAGTTCTGCTTTTAGACAAAAATATTGATTTCTTTTTTGGTCCCATATTCCAAAAAGGACAGCAATAACGTGTCAAATTTACAGGTTCAACAGGGTGTGTAACTAACAGATATGCTCTTTGTCAAGAGAGCCTCCTGCAAGCTTCCACAAGGCACACAAAAAAGCAGCATTCAGTACATCCAAACCAATTTTATCCAGTCACTTATCCTGTGAATGAGTACATCTCCTCTGCCTGGAGCAGAGCATGCTGGAGGGTTGAAACAGAAGCAGCCAGTCACACACATCTCATCTGCTGTGCCCCAGCTGACAGGACAGGCACTTGGCCAGAAAACTGTAAAACTCAAACCACGAGAGGTGATTCAGGGACAGCCACTCACAGGATTAGAGTTCTCCCGCAGTTCTGACTCTGTTGATATGAGGCTCAAGTCGCTCAGACAAAGTGAGTGGCTTGTGTCCTGTAAGAAAAAAAGAAACAGAGTTAATTATTAAAGAGTATTAGAAATGTTTGAAATTACTTTTTAGAGTCTGCACAGTTCTGTCTATGTGGTGTTTTTTGTATCTATCTGTGACCCAAGTCTCCCTTCTAAAACTCAAAGGAGCAATTGTACCAAGCAAAGGATATCTCATGGCTATCAAGGATTCTTCCACACTGCTTCTAAAATGTTAAATAACCTAGAATTTTAAATCAGCACAGGAAAAAAATCAGCTTATAGAAAAATTTAAACCTGAACAGATAGCATTTATTTTACTTCACACACTTTATTACATAGCATTGACTAAAACACAGGAACCTACAGGGAAAGCATGATAATACTTGTAATTGCCCATAAATTGGTGTCAGAATGTGGCATATTTGTCAAAGTGGCGATAGCCCAAGTGTTAATTTTAATGTAATTAAATACACAAATTTAATGAGCTTTTCTAAATTAAACTTGGTAACCAAGTACCCTGCCAGAACTTTCAGAAATGCTGATCCCACTGTTTTTTATCAGCACGCTGTAAACACAGCATATGAGAACAAACCCTACGCTGCCACCTTGAACGCCAGCAATTCCAGCATGGAAATTGAATCTGCAGTTGGAGAGAGGTTCTCGTGGGTTCCTTCATGGGAGAGTGGCACCAAGTGGTTACAAACCCCTTTAGAAATCCTAGCTTTAGGTGTTCCACGGACCAAATCATTGCTTCCCTGAGGTTTAATCTCCACCGAACACGGCAGCGTTGGGAAGAAGCGCTCCTCACCTCAGACACGTTGTTATTGGGAAGTGCATTATAGGAATGTCCTTTCTCATGACCTTTCATGTGACTCTTGAGACTATACTGCGTACTGAAAGTCTTCTCGCAGCCGTTACTGGGGCAGAAGAAGGGTTTCTCCCCTACAGGCAGCACAAAACACACGGAACGATCTTTACCACGCGAACCAACACCAGACCGTAACATTTCAGTTGCACACATCGTTATGGATACATTTCTGAAACCTGCTGATGGAATTCAAGACTTGTCCAGCACACAGGCAAGTGCACAAATGGAATACTGGGGATTCTAAAGGCGCAGGAGTTGGCACTTGGCCTTGTTGGACTCCATGAGGTTCTCATGGGCCCCCTCCTCCAGCCCCTCAAGGTCCCTCTGGATGGCATCCCCTCCCTCAAACTGGTGTCACCTACATATTATACGTAAGTATAAATACATAAAAGGATTCTGAGAGTTAGTGTGAACTGAATAAGTTCAATCAAAGAAAAAAACCCAAACCATTGGGACTTACCAGTGTGCGTCCTAACGTGTGTTTTAAGGTGGTGGCTTGCAGCAAAAGCCTTTCCACAGCCGTCGTGCTCACACCTGAATGGGGCATCACAGCAGAGTTAGCACCAGGTGTCTTTGACTCATTAGTTATAACCCTGCACCATGCTTTGCAGCAGTCCCAGGACTCCAAAAAGGTTGGCCTAAAGCTAATCTGTGTTTGCAATCAGGTATCTCCTGACAGCTGCTCTGCATGCCACCCAGGGCTCTGAACAGGACTTGAAAATGCAAACATGGAGTCAGCGTTTGGGGAGGGCCTCCTTTGTGGAACAAACATTCCAGCACAGCAGAAAAGCAGCAAAATGTGTTAAAAATATGCTCATTGTGACACACATCTATTTTTGAAAAAACAAACCAGCTTGACTATTGTCTTTGAAGTCATTCACTTTTACGGACAACTGAGGGGGCACTACAACAAACATACCCAAACGCTGACAGTCTTCACCTTCTTCTCACAAGAACAGTTTTTCATTTAGGGCAGCAAGAGCCACCTTTTGGCACAGGCCCCGTTGCAGAAGCCCCCCCAAAAGCCAAAATTGCCACCCAGCAACTTACCGAAATGGCTTTTCTCCTGTGTGTGTCCGAATGTGCTTCCTCAGGTCACTGTGCGTTGTGAAGTATTTACTGCAGCCTTCCGATTCACAGTTAAACGTCTTCCCTGTGTGAAGCCTCTGATGTGCTTTCAACCTAAAAAGCAGGCCACAAAAATCCCTCTTAGCACTTGTAGGACGAGAAGGGCCCTACTTTAAGCAAGAAAGCCATTCATTCCAAAGTGCAGGACAGGATCAAAGGCTTAGCAGGCTCCGAACTAGGGAACTGGCTTATGGAAGTAACTGATATCACTTCTAAATCACTGAGAATTCCTTGTGGTTTTGCAGCATCTTCAATATTACTGTAATAAAAATAAGCTAAATATGTCATTATAAGCTCTGTCACCCTACTCCTGGTATAGCATTCCCACATTTTGGGGGGTTATGTTCGTATCCATACTCGGAAGAAGCAAAACAACCATATTCAGGCCCAAACAAAAAGCTGATGTGACTTGCAAAACAGCAACAGCTGCACTCACAAGAGAAGCAGGCGGAGACAAGCTACCTGTACAGTGTATTGAATGCCTTTTCACAGCCCTGCACATCACATTCAAACGGCTTCTCCTTAGTGTGCACTCGAACGTGGATTTTGAGGCTGTAGGAGGTAAGGAAGGCCTTGCCACAGCCTTCTTGATTGCAGACGAAAGTGTATTCCCCACGATGTGTCTTCTGGTGAGTGCGCAGGTTTCCGGCAGTGCTATAGGTGCGTGGACAGCCCTCGAAGGTGCACTGGTATCTCTTAACCTAAAAGACAAAACACTGCACAATTAATTTTTAAGCATTTCTGGAACGTAGACAGTTAAACATCACAGATAATGGAACAGATTTTCACCCTAACGCAAAAAACCCCAAAGCATTGCAGTGCAATGATCAGATATTTCTGCTGCACGCTGGAAAGAAGGAAGGAGGTTGACCTTATGGAAGAAGAGTAATTAAACAGAAGAGGGGAAAAAAGGAAAAACAATGTTCTAGCTAAAAATGTGGTAAAATAGATGGAAAGGATGCTAAGAGGCTCTCAACCCACCCAATCTTCCCATATGTGGCACCTGCATTTCACTCAGGTGCTTCCAGCAGAGCCACCTCCTTGTGGAGGAGGAAGGCAAAGGGAAATGCACTTTCACAACCCAACCCTCAAAAGCTCTGCGCCATGGCTGAATCCCAGTAACACCTGAATGAGAACTGGAGTCCTCAGCATCTCCTATGGTCCTTATTCCACCATCTCATCTCAAAAGCAGCCTTCATTGTGCTTTGTTCTTCTCTTCTATGTTTACTCACACAGCCAATGCTTGAAGCGCAACGAATCGAACCAGGCGCTTGACACCAAAAGGCACACGTTACATATTTCACAGAATGGTTTGGGTTGGAAGAGATCTTAAGAGATCACCTACATCATTTCTCAGTCAGCTACCTAGATTAGCAGGAAACAATTTCATACAGAACAAGATTTGGTGGCTCTCCCGGCTTTTGCAACAGACAGAAAGAGACCACACAGAAACACCCAGCTTTATTAAACCCCACTCTTGCTTGTGAAGCAGACGGAACAAGCCCTCTGATATGCTTGGATAAATTTATCTTCAACATTAATTATCAGGCTGGTGGCTTTCATTTGAATGTTGCAGCTGAGAAACTTCAACATCTAAAAGCAATTGCAGAGCCCAAGAGAGGATCTGACAGTTGACAGGCAAGAAGCAGAGAGCATTCCAAAAGATGCTGATTTGGAAATGTTTAGAAAGGCAATGCAAACTCACAACAGAGGAGCAGGAACTTGCAGATTTAGTGTTCTAACAGCTAATCCGGAACTAATAGAGCAGGATACAAGCCAGCAATTTTATTTTGCCCTTTTCCAAGGCATAAAGTGCCTGTCTCACAGCATCCAGCATCACTGCTTGGAAAAGGCTCTGGACTGTCCTCAAATAAACAGGTACTGAGTTGGGGATTGATACCAAGAGAACCAGATGAACCCACACACAAAGTATGTGACATTCCTGGCTTTCTGCCCATCTCAGGACTCAGCAATTGTTCCTTCTTCTTTATGCACACCCATCAGAGAAGAGCATTTGATAATTGTGGTTTTTCACCACCACTGCTTGGAAGCTGAGAACGGAAGAACATGGGATCCCTTGACCTATTGCCAGGTAAGTACAGAATCAGTTTATTTGAAGCACACTCCTCTGAACATGGGGAATTTCAGTAGGTCTGTTAAGTAGGAGTAACACCAAACCCACATGATTCTTGGTGCACCTGTTTATGATCTGAATACTTTTTAATCCTTCTACAAAACAACTGGTTTGATCAATGCTTTGAGCAACACCACCTAAATGAAAGAAGCAATGGGCCCTCAGTAAGGGCACTGTGAGGTCTGTAAATGGCTCTCAAACACAGTTGTCCTGCTGTCTCCATCCATGCAGTCCAAAGGCAGAAGAAGGAGGACAGCTGAAGGGCTCTGGAACACGTTAAGTGTTGGTCTTATGGTTGCTGGCACTGCTGGAGACCAGGTCAGTGCTAAAGGGTCCAAAGGTCTTCAGGTCTTGCTTCTCAAACACTCGAAGTAACAGCCCTTCATGGTGCAAATGTGAAGAAAGTGCTTTCAGGCTTGCTCTCCCGAGGAAACAATATGAGATCCCACTGCCAGGACCAGATACCCAAGGATATTTCACTGTGTGCTTTCTCTCCCCTCTCTCTACCTCCAGGTTTAAAGCCTTTACAATCACAACCACCAAAACAGGAGGTAAAGCACTGTGGCAGGTGTTCAGGGCTGTACCAGTAGGTCACCCTGGCCCAGATCCCCTCTGGAATAAGAGCAGCTGGGGAAACTGGCTCTTCAGAAAGGGCAGGGATCACAGCCAGCTGAAGGCATTCATCTTCTCAGCAGCTTCCCACAGGCACCCTGGCATAAACTTTCACTGGCTTCTACGTGGCCCTCCACAAGGAAAGAGAAATCACTCACATGCTGACTTGACAGACACTGGCACACCCAGAAACCAGTTCTCCATGCTTTCCCAATATCACAAAACAGACAAGAAGCAACATTATTCCACAGAAATATAACCAGCATGAAAAATACTGCTGAATGCAGCAGGGGAGGAAAGTACAGCAGGGAGAAATTACAGAGGATGGGGACAAAACAAGAATAATAAAAGTATTTTGTCCCAGGAACACTGAGAGATAATCACCCACACCCAGGGGTGTGGCACACAGATTGCCCAGAGAAGACATGGATGCATCATCTCTGGAAATCCCTGCCCCAACCACTTGTACATCAAATAAGTGCTGATTACACACACAAAAATGTGTAGAAATTCATAGAATCAGAGTGGTTTGGGTTGGAAGGGACCTCAAAGCCCATCCAGTTCCACCCCCCTGCCATGGGCAGGGACACCTCCCACTGGATCAGGGGGCTCAAAGCCCCATCCAGCCTGGCCTTGAACACCTCCAGGGATGGGGCAGCCACCATTTCTCTGGGCAACCTGGGCCAGGGCCTCCCCACCCTCACAGCAAAACATTTCTACCTAAGGTCTTATCCCAATCTCCCCTCTTTCAGCTCAAAACTGTTCCACCTCATCCTATCCCTGCACTCCTTGATCAAGAGCCCCTCCCCAGCTTTCCTGGAGCCCCTTTCAGTACTGTGAGGCTGCTCTAAGGTCTCCCTGGAGCCTTCTCCTCTCCAGGCTGAACAACCCCAACTCTCTCAGCCTGTCCTCGTACAGGAGGTGCTCCAGCCCTCGGATCATCACTGTGGCCTCCTCTGGACTCGTTCCAACTGATCCATGTCCTTCCTGTGCTGAGGACTCCAGAGCTGAACACAGGGCTCCAGCAAGAATTCGAGACAACTGCCAGATGCAAGCAACAACAACAACAACAAAACGTGGCAGCAGCAGGAGAGGCACCACATCAGGCAAGGACAGGCAGTGTGCAGACACAAGTGGGTTTGAAGACTGAGGCCGAGGCTGTTTGCGAAAGACAGAGGCTGTCTGTCCCAGGAAGATGCTCCAGGAGAGCCTTCATTAAGCAGCTGCCTTAGAAGCAGGAACTAATTGTGCAATGATGAACTACACCAGCAAAAGCTGAGCCAAACACTGCCAAAGCCTACTTAAACTGCTCAGCTTGCCTTTAACTCGTCCTGAGTTTGCAATTCCCCTTAAATTGCTATTCTTTCTAAGTCATCATTGAACAAGAAGCCTACTGAATTTGAAATTGAAGACTGTAGTCACATTTATTTTTACAGGAAGAATTACAGTAAGAAGTACAACAAGGAAGTTAAAGGTAATTAATAAAGCGTAAACCCCTGTTTCACTTCATAATATCTTTGACTTGAAAACCATAGAACCATTCAGGACAGAAAACACCTCTAAGATCATCAAATCCAACCGTCTTTAAAGACAACAAAACTGTTCTCAAATGTTAAAACTGCTACAGATGTTGTGGAAGTACCAGAGAACCAGGCTGCTGACTTCTAGAGACGAGTAAATACCCAGAGCTTTTAGAGCTTTCCCCTCCCCATCTCCAGAGAAGTCCCTGAGCACTTAGAACAGCCAGACAAAGCGAGATTTACAAGGTGGGAGTGTCACATACACATAGGGCTTATTGCCACCACACTCAGGTTGCAGCCTAACTCCTCCCACCCCAGAAAAGTAATTCAAGAGATGGAAAATAAATTGGAATAAATGGTTTCATTAAGAGATTCCAGGTCTGACAAGCCTTATTCCAAAAAGCTAAGGGTGAAGAAATAAAATCAGCTTAACTGCACGTGCAGCCATCAAGACACGTTCAGCTGGTGTGCACGGCTTAGATACTGCAGGTCACAAACTGAGGACCCAACAAAGAGAGCAGAAAGCACCAATGTGACTGACACACAACAGTTAAATATTTCAGCAGCTGCGAAGGCAGAACACGGCAGGTGCCAATACGAGTTACAAGTGAGTGAAAAGAGCTCCTTAGCCTCGAATGGGCTTCTCAAACAAACCTCACCCTGAAGCTTCACAACCAACTGCAGAGCTGACCTCCCCCTGCCCTGCTTCCTCATAGCCGAGCGCGCGGTAACAAAGGTTCCCTGCTAAATTATTCAGCGCTCAAACCCAGCTTCCTTCCTCAGCCAGGGCTGACTCCTGCCCTGCGCTCCGACACAGAGTATTGGTTACACCAGTGCCACTGATACCAGCACAGGCACACATTATAGATCATCACTACTAAATTGGAAGGGCCAAAAGAGGAGCACAAAAGCATCCGAGGTGTTGCTATTTCAGTCAACTTTGCGTTGGTATAAGACAAGAGCCCAAGTCAGCCTGTACGAGCCCTCACCACCTGGTTTGCCAGTAGAATTCATTAGGGAAACAGAACTAAAAGCAATCACAATTTTAAAGTCATGAAAATCATATAGAATCATGGAATGGTTTGGGTTGGAAGGGACCTTAAAAGGTCATCCAGTTCCACCCCCACTGCCTTGGGCAGGGACACCTCTCACTGGATCAGGGGGCTCAAAGCCCCATCCAACCTGGCCTTGAACACCTCCAGGGATGGGGCAGCCACTTCCCTGGGTAACCCATGCCAGGGCCTCCCCACCCTTATTTTGCAAAGAATTTCTTCCTAATGTCTAATCTAAATCTTCCCCCTTCCAGTTTAAAGCTGATAAACGTGTGAACTGACTTAAGCTGTTAAAATACAGCAGAACGTAGCCCACAGTTTCCCTTCTTTTTTTCTCCCATTTCCGCTGCGAGTGACACAATAAAACTATAAGTGATTGTAAGGTCAGTATCTTCAGTTTCACACTTGGGCTCCTGCCAACTGCCTGGAATTTAACCCGTAACATGGATGTGCTTTCCACAAGAATGCAGTTATCCACGGGAGAACGGAGTTCACGTTCATTTCAGTTCTCTCCAGCCTCGGGACAGAATTGCTCAACCCAAAGGAAAATAAAAAGACTGTTAAAATCACACAAACGTTCCCAACATAAATGTGTTTCTGTTACCACACTCTCCCCCTTTCTAGTGTGGTACTGCGTGTCAAACCATGCTTCCTGGTGCTTCCTGATAACAGCTGCAGCCTCACTGCTGGCCCACCATGTGCCTGCAGGAGACAGCTGAGCCGTTATTAGCACAGAGTTTCACTATCCCTGGAAGCCACAGCGGATTTCATGGAGTGCAATCCACTCTGCTATCCAGGAAGCCTTAAGAACAGGGGAAGCTTCTGCCTGCCTCCCAGCAAACAGCTTTGGAAAACACATTCTCCAGGGATTTAAGGTCACAAGGTGAAAAGCTGTCGCAATAAGGATAAGACACAGAACCACGAGGAGCCACTTACTTCTTTCAGCTTCGTTTCTGGGCATTCAGACTGCAAAGTGAGTGTTGCTCCTTCGATGTTTCTCGGCATAGGAGTCGAACCAGGATTTATTGTCAGGTGAATCTGATCTGGAGAAATAATGTGTTGCACATAACCCTGGGACATTCCTTCATGATCTGCTATCAAATGAAATCCTTCTTCGTGACCCTCTGGCAGGAAAGACAAGTGGTCGCCGCACTGCCCCTCATCCTCCTCGTCCTCCAGCACGCTGTGGTCCTGCTCGATCAGCACGGTCGTCCTGTCGTACACCGTCCCCGGCGACGAAGAAACCAGCCCGTTCTTCTCCGCGAACCTCAGCATGTTCTCATCCTGGGCCAAGTCCTCGTCCTCCACCTCGTAGTAGATGACGTTGCCCTCGGGGCTGTTCTCCCCCATGGTTCGTAGCAGCTCACAGCGATACCCTCACTTCGAACGCATCTGTAACAGCGGGACGGGCAAGGGGGAAGCTGGATGAGGCCGCTCTGTCCCGCCGAGTCGCGGTGGCGGGGCTGGGGCCGAGCCCAGCGCCTCAGCCCCCGCCCGCCGCCCGCTCCCCTCCCCGAGCGCCGCGCTCCCCCGCCCGGCCGAGCCCCACACTGCCGTTGCGCAGGAGCGGGGACCTCCCCGACACGCCCCCACGACTCCGGCCCCGCCTCGTTCCCGCCGGTCCCACCGCGCTCACCGAGCTCCCGGCAACGGCGGCACCTCCTTCCCCGCCCCGGCGACACCATGATTACCAACGCACTCACTTCCGCTTCCGGCTGCGCACGGCACGGCGGGAGCGCCTCGCCCGCCGCGGGGCATGGCGGGAAGGGGCGGGGCCTGACGCGCGATGGGCGGGGCTAAGCAGGCGGTGGGCGGGGCCGAGTGCTCAGTTAGAAAGGACGCACGAGGAGCGGGTCCTGTCCCTGCGTAGGACAACCCCAACATTCACACCAGGAGGGCTTCTGGAATAGTGTCAGGCTTGGCACTGTGACTGCTTCCCTGGAGAGCTGTTCCGGTGCTCCACCACCCTCTGAGGGAAGAGCCTTTCCCTATTTTCCAACCTAACCCTCCCCTGGCACATCTTCCTGCCATTCCCTCGAGTCCTGTCCTTGGTCACCAGAGAGAAGAGCTCAGCACCTCTTCCCCTTGGAATGAAGGTGTAGACCATGATGGTCTCCCTTCTTGGCCATGAACCAAGAGCCTAAACCAGCCAACATCAAATACAGGCAGAGAGGCTGAAGAAATGGACTGAGATCTTTTTATTTACATAACAAAGGCTTAAAAATTCTGAGTTTTAAAACAAGTTAAATAAAATAAACTGTAAATATCAATTTTTATATTTTAGCTTGTCTACATACAGCTTCTTTAGAAATCTGACATAGGATACAGCTTAAACAGTGACACCCGATTCAAGCTGCCTGATCTGCACCTTCAAAAGCAACAGATTGTATAAAATACTGTGATATTAAAAAAAAAGGCAGTATACTGTACAAAAAATACTTTTACAGTAATTTGATAGCTAAAAAACCAGATTAGCTTCGTCTGAACTTCATGGTAAATTGTCTCCTCTCAAGAGGAATTGCTGGATAAACTGCTGAGCTTTCCTCTTCTCAGTTATATCAGGCGCAGGATGTCCAGGAGGAGGTCGAAGGAACAAGCCACCAAATATACTGGCTGCAGGAAAAGAAAAGCCACACAGACACAGAAAAAGAGCTGGTCAGCTGCAGCACGAGGGCAACTCCACCAGCCCCAGACAGACAAAGTGAGAGAGGGCAGGAGAACGCTGATGACCCAGCATCTCCACATCCCTTCACAGCTGCATTCAGGCTACCCCAAGGACTGGTTTTCTGTGAGAATCACAGAATGCTCTGAGTTGGGAGGGACCCACAGGATCACTCGAGTCCAATTCCTGTCCCTGCACAGGACAATCCCAACATTCACACCGTAGGGCTGAGGGCGTTGTCCAAACCGTGCTGGAATATTGTGAGGCTTGGAGCCACGACTGCTTCCCTGGGGAGCTGTTCCAGTGCTCCAGCACCCTCTGGGAGAAGAACCTCTTCTTAACGTCCAACCTAACCCTCCCCTGATACATCTCCCTGCCATTCCCTCGAGTCCTGTCATTGGTCACCAGAGAGAAGAGCTCAGCACCTGCTCCTCCTCCTCCCCTTGTGAGGAACCTGTAAACTGCCATGAGGTCCCCCCTCAGTCTCCTTCTCTCCAAGCTGAACAGACCAAGTGACTTCACCCTCTCCTCATATGATTTCTCCTCTAGACCCTTCACCAGCCTTGTGGCCTCCTCTGGACACTCTCCAGTAGTTTGATGTCCTTTTTATGAGATATTTGCTCATTATTAAACACTTCAAAGCAGCAGGGGCCAAAACTGCATTCACTTTGGAGAAATGTGTTTTGATACAGACTGCAAAGCCCTTCTGGACAGAAGGATTATTTTGCTCCCCTTACCAAGAATATTCACATCCAAATGGTTCTTCCCTGAATTTTTCAGTAGTTCCCGAAGAAATGCCATTAGATATTCAAACACATTTTTATGGCACCATGGCAGATTAGAGAGAATCTGAGGAAGGGAAGAAAAAACATTTATACTCAAGACACCACAATGGCTTGAACTTATCTACTACCAACATCACCCTGTCTGCAAACACCAACAGCTCTGAGAGACACCGGTTCTAGAGCCTTTCTATTATCAGATTATTGAGTTTCTGAGAGCAAAAACAGTTACTGGACAAAACAAAAGGGACAGACACAACCAAGTGGTACCTGGCTGCTCAGTGGGTAGTTGTCAGCACTCTCCAAACAGCTACTGTAGAACCTGGAGCAGATGACTGGCTCTGGCAGGCTTTCCAGGAAGAGCAGCAGGGCTTCTGCTACCGAGTGGTTGCTGCCAACTGATCCATAGATGGTTAAGGAAGAGGCAAGCACAGCGTCATCTATTTTGGTAGTCTTTCTGCCAAAACATTAATCTTGGCTTCAGACTCCAAGCATCCCTCAGAGTGTTTACAGCTTTGAGTTAAATCACTCAATGCCACATGGAAAGCTGTTTCCATTGGCAGTCGAACTCTTGTGTAATTCATCAGCATCACAAGGACTTATCAGGGGCATCATACCAGGAGTAGCAAGGAGGAACTGCCAATCTCTGTTACCCCCAGGGAGATGGTGATTTAAGACCATGGTGGAGCACAGAAGACATATGAAGTCTTTCCAGCTTTGATCACCAAGGCACAGTGAGCCTTACCAGACATCAGTCAGAAAGGATACGGAGGGTATCGTGCATTCCTTTGTCCAAACAATCTCGAATCTGCTCAAATTCAGACCTGAGACCTGGCTGCTGAAAGAGGTCCTCCTGCAAAGCAGATCAAGAGTCACTCTGGAGGAACACAGAAGTATTTGGGTAAACAGAGCAATTTTGTTATAATCTGGCTGGACAAATCATAGAATCGTAGAACGGTTTGGGTTGGAAGGGACCTTAAAGATCATTCAGTTCCAATCCCTCTGCCACGGGCAGGGACACCTCCCACTGGATCTCTCTAAACCAGTAGATTCCAACACAAATCCCACCCCAAGCAGCTCTAGAGAGGCTGCAGCACAGAGCGGTGCAGAAGGGCAGCAGCTGATGCACACACGCACAGACAAGGGCACCATCATGGAATGGTGCAACCTGGGGTACCAAGATCTCTTACTCACGGAGATGTCCTTTCTCTCTCTGCCACTGACCAAACGTGCACAGTTAGCACTGACTGCCATTATCTTCTTCAAAACAAAACCTAATGCAAACAAACCATTTAGTATGTCCAGTGCAAACACTGCCAACCTGCTGGGAAGCATTGCGGTACAAGTGATCCACCATCATCCACAGCTCCTTCGGAATGTCCATGGGCTTTTCAGCTTCAACATCATCATCGCTCATTTCTAGTGGCATCAGGGTCTGAGAGAGAGAGGGGTGGGAAGAGGAAAGGGGAAAAAAGGCAGATATAGCAACACTCTTACTCAACTCTGCAAAAAATGCTTCACAGAGCTTTTACCTGAGAATTAGGACTTCAAATCATAGAATCATTAAGGTTGGAAAAGACCTCTCAGCTCAGCCAGTCCAACCATCAGCCCAACCCCACCGTGCCTGCTAAACCATGTCCCAAAGTGCAACTTCTACATGTTTTTTGAACCCCTCCAGACTAAGGGCCAGGGAAGTGGCAGAAGGCTCTTTAGCAATAAATGGGACTTAACATCTACTTTTAACAGTTCTTGTCGGTTCAGAAGGGAATCTTGTCTTTAACTCACAAGTTTCCGAATGGATTCTGCTGACATGTCCTGGATCGGTTCCCTCATGTAACACAGTGTATGAATGGGAGACCCAAAGCAACTTGGCAGGTAATTGCCTGTTACAGACAGAAAATAATCCTTCCCCCTGATAAGACGCAAGACCAAGATATCTTCAAGTTTCTCCTCTCCAGAGTTTAAGCGCGTAGCTGTTGATTTATTAACAAACACCTCCAAGTCAATTGTGACCTCAGCATCTGCCAAAAGATGATTAAAAAATCCATACTCAGTGAAAAAAAAAGGGCATTAAACCAATAGGCCTGCAAATGGAATCATAGAATCATTGAGTTTGGAAAAGATCTCTCAGCTCATCCAGACCAACCGTCAGCCCAATCCCACCGTCCCAACTGAATCAATGTCCCAAATTGCCACATCTACATGCTTTTTGAACCCCTCAAGAGATGGAGACTCCACCACTGCCCTGGGCAGCCTCTTCCAATGCTTCACCACTCTTTCATTGAAGAAGTTCTTCCTCAAATCCAATCTAAATCTGCCCTGGTGCAACTTCAGCATTGCATTCTCAGAACAGCACAGAGAACTAAGCCAGAAGGTGACAATTTTAGCATGTTAAAATGAGATGAACAAGGAGCTCACCTGACAGCAGAAAGCCCTTACTGGGGTTAGCAATCAGCCACTCCTTGCAGTAGGTTTCCTCATCTGGTTTGCTGATGAATTCAAACTGGCAAGGCACTTGTCCGTTGCGGATTGTAAACTTCTCCACCTGCAGCTGCATGTATTTAACATCCTGGAAATGGAACTGGAAACAAGCATCAGTCAGGATCAGCAGCTGATTGCAACTCACTGAGCACCAGCAGCAACTCCCATCTTGTGGTTTAATCATTAAGCAGCGAGAGGCCCACACCAACCCTCTCGCTCCCACACCCTGTCTTCTCCAGGATTACACAGGATTACATTTGCTTACTCTCCGTGCTGGAGTTGTTTGCATCAGTGAGCTCTTTAAAGCAAACATTCCCCTCGAATAACCTCAATGACACTTGAGAACAAGGGAGCTGTAGCCTCAAGTGTCTCCTTTGCTTATCTTCTTTAGTCCCCGACACATAAAGCAAATTCTGGTTTGTGACCTTCTCCAAATCCTTCAGATGTTACATTTTATGTTTCAAACCAGTCACAGCAAGGCCACAAAGCCCCTCTCTACTCCCTCTCTCCCCACCTCAGGGATTAACACACCTCTGCTTCAGTCTGGTACTGGGAATGGAATTCACCTCCATCTAAACAGAATCAAATAATTCTGGGGCTTGTAAAAAGAGAAGAGCTGGAAATCAGAATATTCCACTTCTGTGAAACAGAAACTGGGGTCTAGAATACATCTAATGCACTTCTGCTGATGGAAAAACCTTCTGGGTCTGCTGCTGCTGCACAGGAACGTGCCCTACCTCTCTCTGGGAGAGGGTCACCGAGGGGATGTTGGCATTCTCCAGCTTATCCAGGGAGCGGACTATTTCCTCGAAGGCTTTTCGATAGAGCTCCTCATTCACCACCTTCACCTGAAAAGGACACACACTGCTCCCACTGGCATTGGCAGGAGAGCTGTAACCCAGCAAGGCACCCATAAGACCCTTTGATCAGCACAAGCAACAAACATAACAAACACAGCCAGTTGGAGCACTACAAGATCTCCTCAGGATCCAACAGGATCCAGAACCAGCATTGGAGTCACCCTCTCAGCAGGAGATAAGCTCTTTTTCTCTAAAAAAAATAAAAAGCTGCCCATAGGCTCTGCTGCTGTTGCATTGTCAGTGATGCAGCACTCCTGCACTGCAGGTTTCTGTGCAAATTCTTAGGAAAAAGGGCAATATAACACTTCTGGAAAAACACCTATAGATACCCAGGCATTATTCTGCTTAATAATCTTCTTCTGTATTGAGGCATGGACACAATCCTACCGTGAATAGCCCTGTTATCTTATCTAGCCCACCTTTTAGGCCATTGTTCTCTGTGGATGCCATCAAAGCAGGAGCAGAGGGAAACCCCTCCTCCTTCCCCTCCTCACACAGGAGGTCAGCAGAGGGATTTCCTTCAGCACCGAGGCACTTACCCCAATATCAAACAGGGAGCTGACTGGCTTGTGATCACTGATCTTCAGAGCCATGTGGCTGCGGTAGCTCAGCTGGGCAATGTTCTGCCCTCTCCAGAGTATCCGGTCGCACCAGGCTGGGACGCGGCACTTCTCACTAAAAGAGAGGGAAAAACGGCCATTCAGGTGGAGCAACAACGAGGCAGAATCCTGCTCTCCCACAGAAGTGGTGTTTCCTGGCACAGCCTGGAGCTGGCTCTCTGGCTGTACTTTCCACCCCTTCACTGAGTGGTTATAAGAAGTTTGATTGGTCTTAGGTACCTCTATATCTTCTACATCTGCTGTTGGGTCTCTGTCTGCATCTCAGTACGCTGCAGACTGCTTCAAAGATGCAATTGTTTTGTTCTTTTAACACAATTAACATACAAAGCAAGACTCAGAGATACTTTTGACCATAAGAATCATGAAAAATAAGAACTTGGCTCCACATTTAAAATTAAAATTATAGAATCATATTCATCAGTTTGGAGAGTAGGACACACAGGGCAAGAGCTTCAGACAGTCCTCCTTTCCTCAGGACTCCCCTCTAGTTATTTGAAATAGATTTTAAGGAGGAATCATAGAATCATGGAATGGTTTAGGTTGGAAGGGACTGTAAAGCCCATCCAGTTCCATAGGCAGCGACACTTCCCACTGGATCAGGGGGCTCAAAGCCCCATCCAAACTGGCCTGGAACACCTCCAGGGATGGGGCAGCCACAGCTTCTCTGGGCAACCTGCACCAGGGCCTCCCCACCCTCACAGCAAAACATTTCTTCCCAGATCTCATCTCAATCTGCCCTCCTTCATCTTAATTTTTTTTAATATTAATTATTATGTTGATACAAACAATGACAGTGGATACAGACAAACAGCAGTGGAAGAGAAGCAACATAAACAGACGTAAACTGGAGATGGCTTTTGCAGCCAAGGGAGAGGATCCACAGTAATCTCAGAATTTTTCCTATATACAGCTGTTAGATCTGCAACTCCTTTTAGCTTTGTTTTCACTGTCTCGAACAATAACACGAGCCATTGGTAGCATCACACACGAGCCAATCGCCGTACCTTGTGTCCCACTCATCACAGCCAGCATCGTATTTGTATGTTGGCTGGAAAGAAATCTCTCCCTCTGTAAAGCCTTCAAAGACTGCATTTGCATTCATTTGCCTCTTTAGCTGCGAAAGAAAAAAGAGACAAAGTGTAATTTTCACTAAGCACAACTCTCACACAAACTACAAGGGAGATGCCAAACCCTGAGGAGGCCAAGGAGTAGGCGTGCAGTGTCTGACCAGCACCCTCAGCTCCACTGGCAGGGAGAGACATCACAGAATGGTTTGGGCTGGAAGGGACCTTAAAGCCCATCCAGTTCCACCTCCCGGCCATGAGCAGGGACACCTCCCACTGGATCAGGGGGATCAAAGTCTCATTCAACCTGGCTTTGGACACCTCCAGGGATGGGGCAGCCACCACTTCTCCGGGTAATCAGTACCTGGTCATAGCAGCAAAGCTCTGGAAATGCTCTCTCATCTACCAGCTGCTTCACTTTCGCCACATCCAGTTCCTCCAGCCGATAGTTGAGGTCACCCAGCCACAGGATCACACTGAAAGAGAATGCACACCACAAGTCTGTGTCGAGGCTTGGAAATGTCCAGAAGGCACCCTGGCCAGGGAAGGGAAGCACTTCAAACACCCAGTGCATGCATCAGCTCCTCTAATCTCAAAAGTACCAGGCAGATCCTGTGTTTGCTGCTCTATCAGAGAACACGTAACAGTGAACACTTGAAAGAGAAGCGACATTTTCTACCTCTGCTGGTTTTAATTCCTCTTCTGCACGTTTGTCATCACCTCTTAATAACCAGTGCTTTTAAAATTCCACACTGACTAAATCCCATAACCCATTGGGAAATTGATGTGTATTATTGCTCCATTCATGCTTGAACATAAAAGAAGGTCTGGAAGAGCATAAGGAGGCAAGTGGCGGGTCAGAACTGTACAACAGAATCATGGAATGGTTTGGATTGGAAGGGACCTCGAAGTCCATCCAGTTCCACCCCCTGCCATGGGCAGGGACACCTCCCACTGGATCAGGGGGATCAAAGCCCCATCCAACCTGGCCTTGAACACCTCCAGGGATGGGGCAGCCACCACTGCTCTGGGCAACCTGGGCCAGGGCCTCCCCACCCTCACAGGAGAACATTTCTTCCTAACATCTAATCTACAATAAAGCATCCCTGTCCCTTCCAGGCTGATGACTTGATCACCAGACACCCCTTCTCCCATCCCTGCTGAGAGAACTTCACACCCCAGTAAGCTCAGAATGTTCTTCCTTGCCACATGCAGCAATTCACAGTGAGATGGGAACCGTACTCGTGTTTGCCAATAGTGAGAGGGGGCAAATCTGGATCTGACTGGCAGAACTGCATCCGAGAGCAGATGTCTTTGAAGTCCTGGTTCCTCCGCTCATACTCTTCTGTGTGAGCTGCAAGGTGAGAGTTCACAACGCAGACACTGGTGTTATGGAATTTAAACCTGATGGCAACACCACCTTTGTTACCCTGGAAGATAAAGACAAAAACATTGGTCAGAAGCTTCTACACAGCAGATGAATCCACAAATAAGTCACCAGCAGCAGACAAGCCAGACCTTCAGGCAGGCCATTTAATTCCAGAGGAAGGAAAAGGCTGAAAATGTCAATTAGTGATAATGACTTCATGGATTCAAGTCAGGAACTTGTGTGAGGTTTGCACACAGCAAGCAAGCACAAGGAACGCTGTTTGTAATTCAGGAATTAGCTAATACAGAAAGAAATTTAAATCAGTAATGGATCTTTCAAAACAAACCATAACAAAATCGTAAATGGGGGAGGAAGCACATGGCTCAGCTGGTCAAAAAATGCCTCAGACAAATTATGGCTGCAATGCTCACAGAACTACATTCAAAGGGCACAGGCTTCATTCCAGCAGCGTGGAATGGCAGGAGGCCAGGAAGTCCTCCTCAGGAAAACAGATCTGGACAGACATGTTTCTTCTGCTCATGTTTCCTTGTGTTATTTGCTTCGGGCAAAATCATAGTCAGCATCAAAATCAGATGAGAGCAGAGCCTCACTCAGCCCAGCACGTGGAGTCAGAAAGAAAAGCCTGTGGAGGAAATTCTCCCTGCAGGTCCTCAAGCTTTTGTGAGCACAGGGCTGTTCCCTCCAGCAGCACCCAGAGCTGGCACAGGGACAGGAACACTGTTGCTAAAGGCAGCTGGAGGAAAAAAACACTACATCCAAGGAAAGGGGCTCGCCAGGGTCTCCTAAATCTCCCCGTTTCCCATGTACAGTTGCCATTCTTACCATCCTCCCCATGATTCCAGTTCCCACAGTCTCGATTTCCACCTCGGAGATGTTCAAAGCAAGGTCTGCTTTCACATACAACAGGAGCATGATTCCCACCAGCCGCACAAGTTTCACCTGAAAAACAGATCCTGTTCCATGAAATACTGGGATGGGAGCAGTTTGGTGGGAGAAGGCACATCCAGAAGAGGGGCCACCAAAACAGAGATGAAGAAAAAGAGAGTTCCTGGCTCATCTGACGGGCTCACCGTACACAGGCACTCCAACAGCACAGGGAGGAGACAGGGACCAACAGCCCAGTAAAGGAAGCTGAAGGCCAAAGCAAATCCTACAGCACAGGCACAGCCCATGGGAAAAAAGCTTCCCTTCAACAACTGCAACAGGAGACAAGGCAGACCTCAGGGACAGGAGCCAAACACAAGCAGCATTCCTGCCAAGATACATTCACAAGTCATTCCACCAGGCATTGTGGAGACAGACTGGGCACACCAGTGGCTCATGTTCAGCTGCTCTCAACCAGCACCCCCAGGTCCTTTTCCACTAGTCACTCTTCCCCAAGCCTGGAGCACTGCCTGTGGTTGTTGTGGCCCAAGTGCAGCATCCAGCACTTGGCCTTATTGAACCCCATCCCATTGGTCTCATCCCATTGAGTCAGCCTGTCCAGATCCCTCTGCAGAACCTTCCTGCCCTCAAGCAGAGACACACTCCTGCCCAATTTGGTGTCATCTGCAAACTTCCTGAAGGAGCACTCAATCCCCTCATCCAGATCATAAATGCATAGCTCTGGTCTCCTGTCCTGCACCCTGCACAGCAGCACTACCTCCTGCACCTCCAGAGCACTTCCGACTGAGCAAAAGCCTGCAGACAATGAGCCTCTGGAAGACACAGCAACTGAGGACAAGAAAAAGCAGAGGGAAAAGAGGCCCAAGTGGAAAATGATTCCACACTCAAACCACCCCAAAAAGCACATTTACCTTTGCATATTTGGCATCTGGGTGAAGACTATCAGTTACAGCTTTAAACCATTCTTCTTCCTTCGGCGTGTCATTGAAAAAGAAGGCTTCTTTACTCAGATCAAGCTCCTGGAAACTGAGTTAGAGGAAGGAACCCATGGATGCATGCACTTGTTTATAGCTCTGCAGCCCTCTCCTCTGAGAAAGAACTAAATTTAGACTCACTAAATTTGGTTATGCTGGTTTTAGAGGGTTGTTAAATGCAAAGCTAAATTACTGTTAGCATTAAATTGGATGGCATTAAAGATTCTGCGGTGCCAGAGGCCAAAGGCTATGAGAATACCAGCCCTTTCAGGTGATGCAAACATGCTCTAAAGCTGTGTGATGTGGCAAGGCAATGCAAACATCCCTCAGCTGTGATGTCTTGTGTGAACATCTCCGTGGTATAGAGTCACAAGCAAGCAGCCAACAGTCGAGGTTTGGAAGGATGGGCCAGAAAGAGACACTCACCCCACGCAGTAAACGTCTGGAGGCTCCGCATCGCATCTCAGCCATGGCTGGAGGCTCTCCCTGGGGGACTGACCATTCACATTGTATGTCCCAACAAAAAACCTGCAAGGAAATCAACTGCATCCACTGCTGCAAATTGTAGAGCTGACAGAAATACCACTATTATTAACCCATATACTGCATACAACTGCTTAGGGGTGATATATTCCCAGGGGAGATTAGGAAAATATGACAAAGTTTAAATGCCTAAAATGATTCAATTGCAGTTGCTTTGTTACAGAAGGATACATGTTTTTTTACATACATATTAAAACTAAAAAACCTAGAACTGTGCAGTAGCAGTTTGAACTCATGAACTCATACAATGATATGCATTAAATTATTTTAACAACACTAAAGTTTTGGTCCCAATTATGTATTTCACCCAAACTCTTATGAGCTTTTTAGAACAACTACATAGAATCAGAATCATTTGGTTGGAAAAGACCTTTGAGATTGAGTCCAACTGTACCTGTCCACTACTAAACCAGATCCCTGAGCACCTCATCTACCCAGCTTTTAAACACCTCCAGGGATGGTGACTCAACCACCACCCCGGGCAGCCTCTGCCAGTGCCTGAGAACTCTTTTCAGTGAAGAAATTTTTCCTGGTGTCTAATCTGAACAGCAAACAGAACAGTGAAAAGGAAGCCAGAGGTGCCCAAAATCAATGCATTTCCAGACACTCTTAAATAAGCACAGGAAAAAGTCATTTTGAAAAGGCCATTTTCTCAACAAGAACCATGAGGCAACACTTGACAGAGACACGAAGGAAATTCTTCTCTGCTCATGCCAAAATGAGGAAAGAAAGGTGTTCTGGAAAGTATGGACCATACTTTTCTACAAATATTCCTATTTGCAGGGACACTGGATGAAACAGCAAACATGGTTATTTTGACAGCTAAATAACTCATGCCCAACAAAGACAAGATCAGGAATGATCATTACCTGAAGCTCTGGAGGTGTGTGTAGGAATCCTCCATTTGTACAAGCTGAGATTTAACAATGGTATCTCTCAGTCCAAACTTTGGTTCTGCTAAGATTGAAGCCTTGTTTGAAGCCATGATGCTGGAGGACCGTACCATTTCAGTTGTCACTTCAGCTTTCAGTTTGTTTTGCCTGCAAATGAAAGCAAAACTGCTTGATGAAACCCAGGATATAACCACACCCTAAGCAACTTATTTCTGCCACCGAGGGCTTGATTTGCCTTCATCTCTCTGTTACACTAAAGACAAATCATCAGTGTTTGGGACCAGCAAAGGAGGCTGAAATGAGCATTTCTTAGAGCAGCTCAGATCTCTAGACAAAACCAGTGTAACAGAAATAACCAGTGGTTCTCACTAACCTGTTGGAGTTGATTTGGAACTGGCCTTACTCCCACCTGGATGTTGATCATAGAATGGTTTGGGTTGGAAGGGACATTAAAGCCCATCCAGTTCCACCCCCTGGCACGGGCAGGGACACCTCCCACGAGATCAGGGGGCTCCAAGCCCCATCCAACCTGGCCTTGAACACCTCCAGGGATGGGGCAGCCACAGCTTCTCTGGGCAACCTGGGCCAGGGCCTCCCCACCCTACACCACTCCCGCTTGCTTACTGGAGCAAGGAGATGCAAATCTCATCTCTTGCTGCCTCTGCTCAGCCCTTCTGACCTCAGCAGAAGAATGAAAAAACGTGTGTTTACAAAGACTCCTGGTGGAAAATTCCCAGCTCTGCCTAGAAAGGAGGCAGCAAAGACTGGGTGGAGGTTTTATTGAGCACCTGGTGGCTTTACAAACTCCCTTTGCAATAATAATAGCGCCACAACTCAGGAGTTCCCACGAGCAAGTGGACGATATAAATCTAAGGTCAACAACCTGCACACCAGTGCCAAGGAGAGCAGGCAGGCAGGCTCTGAAGGATATGCAATAGGGTCCACAAAGTCCTGGGAACTGGAAGATGAAACTGTAACATTGGAAGAGTGTATCTATGAGACCAGGTGGCCCTAAGCCAAAGCTGCCTTAATTCAAAATAAACAATGCTAGCAGGTCTCGTCCCACTGAACAGCAAAAATGTGCCCAAATAGGGGCCGAGCAGGGCTGTCCCAGAGAGGCTGGGCTGAAACACCCAGTGAAGTCTTGACAGCATGTTTATGCTGAACTTTTTTCTCTCCTAACTAGAATCTGCAGATTCTCTTCTCGAAAAGTTGCCAACTTCTGCTCCAGACCCCACTGCCTCTGGGTCTGCAACCGACACAGTCGCTTGACAGATGGAACGAGATAACGCAGCCGCAAGATTGCTCGAGCACCGCTGTGTGCACAGACCTCAGCCTGGCACCAGAGACCAACTTCCCTACTCGGTTTCCAGCTGAAAACCAGGAAGCCCAGTCAGGAGAAAGCTCTCTGCACTTTCTTTTTCTTTCTCTGGACATCAAAGCATCAAGAATTTACCCACTGCAGTTCCTTCTACCCACACACCATCACCCAGAGGAATCAGAACATCAGTGCTGGCTGTATTTACTGTCACTACCACAGTGCAAAGGAGGCACTGCTAAACCAGCAAAGTAAAGTTGACACCACTTATGCTCCTCACTAGACCTTCCCCAAAGAACTGACGTGTACAATTCTTCCTTCAGCTCCTTCACCAAACCCACAAGAGAAGCAAGAGAGAGAACCTACCTGTGAGCACTTTTATCGGTGCTGTCGTGGCTCCGGTTCTGACTAACCGCAGGCTTTTTTCCATTCTGTTTGATGCCTTCAGAGCCAATCACTTCTGGAAAAAACCCAAGAAGTTTCACATTAAACACAAAATCTTCTTTAATTTATCAACACCCTCGTGCAAAAACCTGCAAGCAGAATAGAATTTAGCTTTGTGCAGAAAAACAGAGTGCCCGCGGGCTCTTTTTCAGTTATCTGATAGACTGAGCTTATTTTGACAGTTCCGTGGCAAAGCAGCTTCCCCTCCAGAGGAAGAGCCAACACCAGCAATGCTGTGCAGGCAGGGAGAGCAGCAGCACTGCTGGGTGCTGCCTGTTCACTCACTGGTGGCTCTATCTCCTGGCTAAGCCAAACCAGGACTTAGCAGCACAAAATCCAGGGCTTTATCCCCAACATAAGAAGGATATGGAACTGTTGGAGAGGAAACAAGAGCCTCAATGCAAACTACCCACTCCTAACAAAATAAGAGGGCTGCTACCATGCAAAAATAACCAAATACAGGTGAGACACTGAGCACATCACGTTACACCAACAAAGCCTGACTACTCTTTCAGCATTTTGTTTCAGTTACAACATTCTGCTCCTACAAGCAGGAAAATAACAGTTAAAAAAAGAGAATTCTGCATAGGAATTTCTGGGTTTAAGATGCACAAACAGCAATCTCAGGCTATGCTACTCAACACACAAATCTAATGACGATATAGAAGCTGTTCTTAAGATTTGAAGGTTCTATTAATTCAGGTGAGTTTCTCATTCAGAGAGTGCAATCCAGAAAAAATAAACTGTTGTTGCTCTCAGAATACATTCTCCAGAACAAGAGCACAAGCCAGAAACAGAACTTGAAGTGCTTCACCTAAGCACTAGAATACAAACAAGCTGACAAGAAGTGGCCTTATTCTCGGCTTGGAAAACCTCTCCTGCCCAAGGGCCCTCTGCGAATAAAGACGGTGTAAGAGGATTTATCAGAGGAGCGCGTCACTCCAACCACAATCTCTCAAGCGGGGTCGTGGCAAGCTGGGACAGAGCTGTACCTGCCCTCCACAGGCACTAAGAGCTCAGTCAGTGCTGCCTGAGCCTCTGCGAGCTCTTCCAATGAAGATCACGCAATGGATAGCATTGAGACAGCAACAAGAATGAATTCAACTTTTACTTTAACAACTGTTTCTGTTGTCACAGAATCATAGAATTGTTTGGTTGGAAAACACCTTTGAGATCATCGAGTCCAACCCTACCTGTCCACCACTAAACCATATCCCTGAGCACTTCATCTACCTGTCTTTTAATTCCCTCTTGAAATAGAGAGGGAGCAGCAGGTCAGGCTTTGTTACCTGTACAGGAGGATGCTCCCAGCTTCGCACTGCTGGCACAGCTGCGATGCTGTTCAAAGATCACAGCCATATCCCACACTTCTGCATTCTAACCTCAGAAACCAGCTTTAGGTAGGATTCTCCTAAGAAAGAGAATATCCCTGGAAAAAGGCTGTTTTCCTTTATCCATACTGGATAAAGCCTGCTCAAGCCAGAGGGACCATACGTTAGCGATCTAACGTGGAATGTTTCAGCAAGATCATGACCTCATTCAATAATTGAAATAAAGAGTTCTGTGCAGAGATTAGGGAACAGTAGAATGGGCACGGCCCAAATCCGACAGGATTTGCAATTAAAAGAGATTTCAGCAGTAATAAAGACATTCTTGTTAGAAATGTGCGGAAACATAGTACCGTTCTACTAGTAAAGTAGGATAAAGTAAGATACATAGTAGTGTTCAAAAGGGAGAATTAAATTAGCCTTGCCATTAGCTATACGAGTCTCAGCCAGTTTCCTTGTTACTTAACAAAGGTGTAAGCACAGTCCATGTGGGATTGCACTGCTCCAGGCTGGAGGGAAGTAGTTTTGTTGGGTTTGCTGTTCCACATGAAGCAATGCTGCAGCTGTGGAGGCGACTGCACGCGTATGCACACAGGCAGGATGTCAGGCAGGGGCTGCAACCAAAACCGTGAACATAAACCACACAGGGACAAAGCACACTGAAATCCTTTTACAGATGCTCTCACTTGTTAGCCAGCCTTAATTCTCAGAACATATAATGAACTATCACTGATGAGCAAACAGTAGAATTTGGACCTTATGGAAGTTGCTAACTCCATATACACATTCATTTAAGGACAGAGTCAGCTACAGCTACTCCTGGAGAACTTCATTCTCTATCAAGCTGTGCTCCAAAAGGCCCCAGGTGATGGCAGAGAGCATTTTCTTCTTACACAAGAGGGAAAAAAAGAAAGAGTTCCCTAGACTCCTCTGGCTGAAGAGCACACAATGAAGCCTTGGAAGGGCACCTTTGCCAGAGCTCAAAGGTAGGATCTGATAGCATCACGATTTCCCAAGGGGCTCCCTGTCCAAAGAGTGCTCCTCTGTGCTCCAGATACCACAAACCACACCACCCAATGTACAAGGGCTGCGTTTCACTCAGCGTGTTCTCTCCGAGCACCCAGACGTGCCCAGGTCTCCCCCAGCCAATGCCAAGGCACAAGCTGACCCCCACCCAGCGGGGTGTCCTGGGGTCCCTGCCTCAGCTCGACCCCTCAGCTCAACCCAGCCCTGCAGCCTCCTGAGCAAAGTTCATCTCTTCTCTTTTTTAATTACTGATAAACACGGAAATAAAGCGTAGGAATGCTGGTGATACCGAACCGCTCCTTCCCGAACGGAGCCCAGCCTAAAGGGAGGCGGGCGAACTCGGAATCGTGCAGTCCGGATTCTGCATCGCACCCTGACTTCCAGTGACTGGTTTAGCTCTCCCAGTCTTCTCCAGGCGCACTTTGCACGTAGGGAAACAGCGACGGGCACGGGGGCGGCATGGACACGGTGGTGGTGGTGGGATGAGGTGGGGTGGGGCTCGGCGGTGGCGGCATGGAACAGGGGGCCGGTGGGATGGGGTGGGATGGGACGGACTGGGGACACGGAGCGCCGGGATGGCGCAGGTCCTTTCGCAGGCACCCGGGGGAAAACAGCCGCGTCCCGAGGCGCCACGGGCGCTGAGAGAGAAGACCCGGCCAGCGGAGCTGCGGAGACCTCGGGGGCTGCGGAGCTCCGGAAGGGCAATGCCGAGAGCCTCGGCGCCCCTGTCCCGCGCTGGCTGCTGCGCTCCCGCTGCCCGCGGTGGCGACGCCGGAGGCAGTGACCCCTGGACCCCAGGCAGAAGCCGGGCAGCGCGGTTCCGGTTCCCACTCCCCTCCCGGACCCGAACCGTCCCGACCCCGCTCTCACCTCGGTGGGGCCGTCCGCCCGCGGACATCGCCGCCGCTCGGCGCCGCCGCTCGCCCCGCCCCTCCTGGCCACGCCCCTGCCGCCCCAGTCTCGCCAATCATGGCCCCGCATCTCCCACCACGCCCCGCCCCCACGCCCTTTCCTCGCCAATCACGGCTCCGCCCCTCCGGGCTGGACTCCTGCTCCGGCCCCCTCCCCTGCTGGCCCCGTCCCTTGCGTTGGCCCCGCCCTTCCCGGTGCTGGTGCCCCCTCTGCCGCCGGTCCCGGACCGTGCCAGCAGCCGGCTGCTTGTTACAGCACTCACAGTATCAACAGAATGGCCTGAGTTGGATGGGACCCACAAGGACCATCGAGTCCAACTCCTGCACAGGACAACCCCAGCATTCACACCATGAGGGCCTTGGTCAAATGCTTCTGGAATATTGTCAGGCTGTGACTGCTTCCCTGGGGAACTGTTCCAGTGCTCTACCACCCTCTAGGGGAAGAACTTTTTCCTAATGCCAACTTAACCCTCCCCTGGCACATCTTCCTGCCATTCCCTCAGGTGCTGTCATTGGTCACCAGTCAGAAAAGCTCAGCGCCTGCTCCTCCAGATCATAGAATCATAGAATCAACTGGGTCGGAAAAGACCTCCGAGATCAAGTCCAACCCTTGGTCCAACTCCAGTCCTTTTACTAAATCATGGCACTCAGTGCCACATCCAATCTGAGTTTAAAAACCTCCAGGGATGGTGAATCCACCACCTCCCTGGGCAGGCCATTCCAATGCCTAATTACTCTCTCTGTAAAGAATTTTTTTCTGATGTCCAACTTAAATTTCCCCTGGCAGAGCTTAAGCCTCGCTGCAGAGCCATTGGATAACATCAGATGATCACACTCACAAATCAGTGCGGTGCTCACGGGCTTCCACAGCAAGGCGACACTGAGAAGGAACGCTTCTCTCTTCCACGCAGAGAAGAAACCCACGAAGGCCACCAGCTCCAGCCCCAATCCCACAGCCAGCATGGATTGCTCCTACCTTGGCTGCACCGGCTGACCTCCTGCAGGAACGTGCGCGTGTGCGAACCAAACGGCAACCGCACCGTGAGCTGATCGTCTTCTGAGCTTATCTGGACCACCACGTCAGAGCCTAAAGTTGTTGGGAGAAGAAGAGCTCCTGTGGTCAGTGCTACCAAGCCTTTGGGCACCGAGCATCTTCCTCACCCTACAGCTGCTGGTGCCTGCACACAGACTTCAGCAACAAGGACCACTTCTTATCATGATCCTTTCCCATATTTTGTAGGAGAATGGCATTTAAAAATATAAAAATCAGCATTTATAATAATTTTTATTCTACTCATTCAGCAACAATAATGAATCTTCCAGTCGCAGTTTAAAAGCATTTGGAAGGATCATTACTTCAGTTAATTGGGTGGCAATGCTCATTAGCATGAAAGGAACCAAGGCAAACAGCACACTGAGCTCCCAACAGCAGCAAGACACAATCCCCCAATTAACAGCCCCACTCCCACACACCAAGAGTGGGAATGCCCATCCCATAGGCATTGAGCATCAACCCAACTCACCGACAACATGAAGGTCACTGTCAAGCACAACTGTGAAAGCAAAACAGAGTTCAATTACAAAGCTGAGTAATGGGTTTGCAGACCGCGCTGACACTTTGAGGTTGGTGAGTTCAGCGGGTTCCTCACACCCCAAATGCTCCTGGCAAAAAAGAGACCAGCAAAACAAAGAGGACAGGAGGCCGTGGCTGGTCCTCAGTGGGATACAAGACACACTGGATTGCAGAGCAGTTAATCTAGCAGGGCTCTTCCAGCTCTGCCATGGGGCACACAAGTGTCACCAGGGATCACAAAGTCCAGAAGAAAAATGCAAAGGCTGAATACGCTCCCAATTTCAGAAAGGAGAACAACAGATGGACTCCAAACCCTCCATCCCCTTCACTGGAGGGGCCACTAAGCCCCTGAATCATGGAAACATTTGTTTGGAAAAGAACTTTGAGTTTATCAAGTCTAACCATACCTGTACACTACAAAACCAGATTCCTGAGCACCTCTAGGGATGGTGGCTCAACCACTTCCCTGGGCAGCCTCTGCCAGTGTCTGAGAACCCTTTCAGTGAAGAATTTCTTCCCCAGTATCCAACCTAAACCTCCCCTGTCACAACTGGAGGCCATTTCCTCTTGTCCTATCCCTTGTTACTTGGAAGAAGAAACCAGCACCCACCTTGTTACAACCTCCTTTCAGGGAGCTGTAGAGAGCATTGAGGTCTCCCCTCAGCCTCCTCTTCTCCAGGTCCCTTAGCTGGTCCCTTAGCCTGGCCTCCAGACCCTTCCCCAGCTCTGTTCCCCTTCTCCGGACATGCTCCAGCGCCTCTTGTATTGATGGGCCCAAAACTGAACCCAGGATCTGAGGTTCGGCCTCACTAATGCTGAGTACAGGAGGAGGATGAAGTGTGTCTGTACCTTCATCTACTGCAAACCCTTCTGTGATGGGGATGACTTTCTCCAGCCAGACATCCTCAGCCGTGATGGCCATTCGTCGGTGAGTGTATACATAGAGCCTGCAAGCACAGAGCAGACATAGAGGCAATGCCTCCTTGATCCTGGCATCTCTGCTGGTATGGACCCACCCTGCAGCACCTGCTAGCACAAACCCCAGAGCAATTCTCAACTACATGCCCACCCACCTGCTTACCCCATCGTTTAAATAAGGCTCCGTTCGTGTTACTGGCAAAACACACCATCCCCAAACACCTTGTGCTGGGCTTTTCTCATCACCATCCATAACAAATGGGAAGAGAAGGCCAAGCCCTTCACATCGCTGCCCTACTGGACTCCACCCCAGTACAAAGTCTTTGGGACGTGAATGGCTTTCTAGGTGGTTTCTAAAGCCAGCAGGAGACCTGCTGAGCTCTTGGCTTTCCTGCAAACTCTCTTCCCACTGGGACCTCCCGGGTGTCGCCCCGAGATGCTCTCAAGCACCTACGCGTGCTCCCCGTGGCTCTGCACCAGGCCCAGCAGCCGGCTGCCCCCGTGCTCCCCGCCAGCCAGGATGCCCTGCACCGCCTGCGGATGAGGGTCAAGGGAAAACGGATCCAGCGGGAGCCCGGTCACCCCCACACCCCTCCCCACAGATCCCACCTGGGGCAAAGGATACAATCCGGCAGGTGGCCTTCTCGCCCAGGCTCTCCTGGATGGCAACCGACTGGTCCATCCTCGGCTTGGCACGGGGACCGGCACCGGCGGCTCCCCCAGTCCCGGCACCGGTATCGGTGGCTCCCCTGGCCAAGCCCCGCTCCCTGGCACCGGTACCAGCGGCTCCCCCGGTACCGGCCCAACTCCCTGACACCGGTACCGGTACCACTGGTTTCCCCTGGTTCGAGCCCACTCGCTGGCACCGGTACCAGCGGCTCCCCCGGTACCGGCCCAACTCCCTGACACCGGTACCACTGTTTTCCCCCGGTTCGTCCCCACTTGCTGGCACCGCTCCCGCTCCCTGGCACTGGCAGCTCCCCGACTCCCGGCACCGCTACCGGCGGCTCCCGGCCTGCCCTAGGCGGCTCCGCTGGCCCCGGGCCGGGCGGGCGGGGCCCCGCGGCGCTGGGTGACGCGGCGGGGCCGGGCGGGGCCGGGGGGAGCCGGCGGGGGCAGCGGAGCCCCGGGAACAACGGCCGGAGCGGGGGGGGGGGGAAGAAACCGGCGGAGCCGGGAGAGCTCCAAGGCTCCCCCTGCCGGGATGGAGCAGCCCGAGGCCCCCCCTCTCGTTGGGCCAGAGGAGCCCCAAGACCCCCCTCTCCTGCCAGGCTGGGACCAGGAGTGTCACAAGAGCCCCTCTCTCCCACCAAGCCAAGGCTGGGAGTGACCCGAGACCCCCCTCTTACTGGACTGGGAGATTCCCAAGACACCCACACACACACTCCTGACATGCCCCAAGACCCTGCTCTCCCACTGAGCTGGGTCTGGGAGCACCCCAAGACCCCCCTACTCCCACTGGACCAAGAGCACCACAAGACACCCCCTTTCACTGGGCCAGGAGTGCCCCACAGTCCTCCTCCAACTGGGCTGGGAGCACCCCAAGACCTTTCTCCCACTGGACTGGGAGCGGGCAGTGCCGGGACAGTGGGGAGCTGCAAGGGCAGGTTTCCCAGTGAGACTGGGTGAGGCACTTCCCTCCAGAACACCACGAATTAGTGTTTTGTGGAATTTTGGGAGGACCCAGCTGGCGTGAGCCAACAATGGAATCACCAGCTCATTGTGGAGATGGCGGCTGCTGGAAACCATCACCAGCCTGAGTTGTTTTCGTAGTAGAGATGGAGAGTTTGCCCCAAGGCAGCTCTTTCCGCAGCTGCAGGAACGATGACCAGGATCTAGAGACCAGGAAAACCCCAAGCAATCTCTGCTAAACAGCCTGACCCCTGTTCTTACAAGAACTGTGGGGCTGGATGGTATTTTGGGGATGGAAACCTCAGGTTCATCCTGGTCTCCCTGTGGATATGCTGATGTTGTGGCCTAAAATAAGCCTTCAAGCACCGATCCTGCTGTGGTTCAGCTGCCTCAAGCAGATGCACAGAAGGGCTGGCTGTCCTTTCAGCCAGTCTCTTTCCACTCATCCCATATCCCCTACACAGATCTTCCCAGCCTGCAGCACCTCGGGAGGGCTGGCAAACGCATT
Organism: Dromococcyx pavoninus; assembly: GCA_033558185.1. Taxonomy (NCBI): domain Eukaryota; kingdom Metazoa; phylum Chordata; class Aves; order Cuculiformes; family Neomorphidae; genus Dromococcyx; species Dromococcyx pavoninus. The sequence goes on along the minus strand of JAUMJL010000760.1, from coordinate 312,287 downwards.
GGTTGGTGCACCCACACCCTCCCATTCCTTCCCACGGGTCCCATCGTGTCTGGCCGTGCTCAACCCCACCACTGACCAAGGTGACAATCTACAGCATTGGTATTTTTGCAATCTTTTCTTGAAGTCACAGCAGTGGCAGAGGACAGCACGGGGATTGCACACTCAACAGTGCATCCACACCTGTGAATCCTACACACTAATGCCATGGGATGCAAGAATAGGTGAGGGAGTGCTGGGGATTCAACATTACAGGCTCAACGTTCACAGCTCTGCTCTACTCTTAGCAGTAGAGAATCACTGGTGTGATAAAGAATCATCCAGAACATGAGATGTTTTTAGATTAATCCCATTTTCCTGGGAGATGAAGCATAAAATTATGAGTTTTCCTTACCCAGACAAAAGGTATTTTAATACCAGCACAGTTTCAAGCTACCAAGCAAAAGGGTGCCCAGATGGGCTGTGCTGCAAGCAGGTCATTAACTACAGCAGTCCCTGTGCCTTCAGCCAAGGCAGAATTTGGGGGTTTTAAGCAGGTTTAACACCTGCAGCAGCTCTTGGAAACTGTAACCACCTCACAAGGAGACAGGTTTGGAGCAGGGTGTGGGAGGGATATCCCTGAGTATCTTCCATAGCACATGGATCAGGTGCTTTTCCCGTGGATATGCTTGGAGAACCACAATTACAGGTATTAAAAATTCACTGAAATGTAGGACACCAAACAGGAGCCAGGACTCACCAGTCCCTGGAAGATGCAGGATTTGGAGTGGAGCTTAGGAATGGGAGATGGGATTTGGGATCAGCAGCAGGACAACTATGGAGCCAAGTGGGCTGAATCCAGGTAGAAGCAGAGTGGACACAGCAGTAGTGGCCTCTCTCTGCTGATTGTGCTGCCAAGATGCATCAGCAGCCCAGGGGAGGGAAGTTTGCCTTGCTTGGGGTTCAGGAGCTGCTTCAGGAAGCTCAGCCAGCCAGGCTGTACCCTGCCAGCTGTGCCCCAGCCCTCAGAGGAGGGGAAAGACGAGGGGGAAAACTGCTGCTGCTGCAGTGGAATGGAAGGGCTTTCCTGCCTAACCAGACACCCAGGAGAGGGGTACAAGAGGCGACCTTTTGCCACATGCTTCGGTGTCTCTGGCATGAGGTATTTGGGCTTACAAAACATGAACAAGGCACCGCGGCATCAGTGATTCATCCTCTCCAGTTGTAACCCAGAAGAGGCTCGAACTAGGACTGGGAAGAGCATCCCGTGGAGGAGGGCATCTGCTCAGATCCCCCCTGCTCTGCAGGAGCTGGGTCAGGAGACCAGTGTCGTCTCTGTGACCAGCAGGATGAGGCAAAGCACTGGCTTACCATGCCAAGGGACCCACGCATCCACCCATGGTCAGGACTGAGGAGTCGTCGTCTCTGGGCAGAGCACCTGAGCAGGTGCCCACAACTTCTTCTTGAAGCAGCAACACAGTGCTGCAGGGCAGCAGGAGCAGAGCATGAAGCCCATGAGCAGCCTGCAGGCACTGCCACCACATTTGGTGCAGAGACTGGGGTTACCCTGTGGGCTGGAGGCACCGGTAGAGGGGGAGCGGCATCCACCTGCAGCTGGGCCACCTTATTCCTGGGAGAGGGACGTAACAGAGCTGTCGGTAGCAGCCTTGGCTGAAGTCAGAGAGAGGCAGGGATCCTAAGGAGAGCTGTGGAGCTCCGCTGCAGAGCACCCAGACTGCTGCTTAACCCCAGAGGGAAGCTGAGACCCTGTAATTCAGGAGCAGGACCACCCCACACGCCATGAGCTTCAGGAGTGGGGTAGGAGTCAGCTGCCCAGCACTGTTGACGTGAACTTTGCCATCCAGTTTCAGACAGCTGGCTTTGAGGGCTGCTGGGCAACACTCCTGGTAACAGGCAGCTTTCACCCCTCTGGCACAGACTGGTTTGGCAGCCTTGCAGGCTTTGCTGCATCCAGCCATGTAATTCAAGCCATTCTTCTTCATCTGGAAGGAGGAGAGAGACGTTAGCCCGAGGGTCCTGCCAAGGCTTTAGAGCTCACATCACAGGGGTGCACCCAGGCTCCAGGGCACATCCCAGTTCAGGAGCAGTCCTGCTTTTCAGCCCCAAGGCCATACCTCACAGAAGTCCTGCCCGACAATGCATCTAGCAAGAGTCTTCTTGCCTTTGAAACATCCATCCCCATGACAGGAGAATGCTGCACACACTTTTCCCTACAAGAGAGGACCAGAGGAGACACTATGTATTCATCAGTCTGGACAGCAGGATTCCCAGGGCAAGAACTGAGCTTCAGAAAGCCCTTCTTTCCCGAGGGCTGCTCTCTAGTTACTTGAAATAGATTTTAAGGAGTAATCATAGAATCATGAAATGGTTTGGGTTGGAAGGGACCTCAAAGCCCATGCAGTTCTACCCCTCTGCCATGGGCAGGAACACCTCCCACTGGATCAGGGGGTTCGATGCCCCATCCAACCTGGCCTTGAACACCTCCAGGGATGAGGCAGCCGCCACAACCTGGGCCAGGGCCTCCCCACCCTCACAGGAGAACATTTCTTCCTAAGATCTCATCTCAATCTCCCCTCTTTCAGCTTAAACCCTCCTTTGCCCTCAGTACTTCCCCTGTGTTGTCTCAGGCTCTGTAGATACAGAGATAAAAGACCAACAGCACTCGTCTGAAACTGCAGGGAACTTGAGTGAAACACCAGCATAGCAAAAAAGTTTCAAACCTGCTTTTCCTTCCTCTTAAGAGGGCTCTGCAAAGATGAGGACCTTCCACATGAGCTCAGGAAAAAGGCTGCAGTGCCCCGTGGGTCCTCACATCCTCAAAAGGCTCACCGTGCTGTGAGTTCAAGCTGCTTGAACCAATGTTAGTGCTGGGTTTGGAGAAGACCTGTTTGACGGGGCTTGTTATGGATTCTTTCCTTTCAAAGCTCGTTATAGACCTGTTTCCCTTCCAGAAGCACCTTTTGATCAGGATGGATCCTTCCCTCTCACCCCATTCAGTGGGAGCTCAGCTGTCCCAGCAACTGGAGCCCCTGGAGACCCCACCAAGTACCTACGTTTCGGGGAGGAGGTCGAGCGGTGGTGGTCGGCGGCGTGGTGGAGGGTGGCAGGTCCCCTGCGGACACACAAGGAGCCCTGTGAGGCTGCACCCAGCACCCAGCCCGCTCAGAGCCCTCCACAGCCAGCACGGCTCACGCTGTGGCTGGAGCTGCTGGGCCACCCCTTCCCCTTCCCAGCTCTGACAGAGAGCGAGCCCCAGGGCAGAGGAGCCGTGGTGATGCAGCCACAGCCAGGGTTCTGTCCATCTACCCCCATTACCGTAGGAGCTGGCGTTGAGCTGCAGGCAGAGGGGGGATTTGCAGCAGTCCAGGACGCAGTGTTGGGCGCTCACGCTGCCGTTGGCCCTGCACGTCTCCGAGGCACACGTGCTGCTGCACCGCGCGGTGTAGTTCTTGCTGGAGAAGCGATAGAGCTGCAAGAGCAGAGCCAAAGGGAGTGGGAAGAGACGTCAAGAGAATGCCCTGAGCTGGAAGAGACCCACAAGGATCATCCAGTCCAACTCCTGTCCCTGCACAGGACAACCCCAACATTCACACCATGAGGGCGTTGACCAAATGCTTCTGGAATATTGTCAGGCTGTGACTGCTTCCCTGGGGAGCTGTTCCAGTGCTCCACCACCCTCTGGCGGAAGAACCTTGCCCTGATGTCCAACCAACCCTCTCCTGGCATCTTCCTGCCATTCTCATCCTATCATTGGTCATCAGAGACATCAGCAACATCCGTACCTCGCAGAAGGTCTCATTCTGGCAGGTCACCGTTTTGTTGGTGTGGGCTTCATCCTGGTAACACCTCTCCCCAGAGCACTGGAAGCTCTGGCAGGTGAGCTGGAGGGAGAACAGAGCAGGGGGGTCACCACATGGTGAAGCCTCCTCATACAGCACCGTGATGATGTTCCCAACCATGGCTGGAGGCACTGGCTCTGCACACCCACCCGCCATGTCCATGGGGCTCCACTTCCACCCCAGGAGATGCTCTCCTGGGTCTCCTGGCTCCCATGAGGGACAAGTCAGGCAAGAGAGTCCATGGGACTGTAAGACCCCCAGCCAACAGCCCTCTTTCCTTTCCTTTCTGTTCCTTACCGGCATTGCTTTGGTGCTGTTCACAGAGGCGTTGGTGGCCACCAAGGCGTTGCGCGCACCAATCGAGGCACTGTGGGCACCCACCGAGGTGTTGTTGGCATTCACTGAGGCGTTGTGGACACCCACCGAGGAGATGTGGGTGCCCACCATGGCAATTTGTGTGCCAGCCGAGATATTGTTGGCACCCACTGAAGTGTTGTTGGTGCCCACCAAGGTGACGTAGGCACCCACCGAGGTGGTGTGGGCAATGACTGATGCATTGCTGGCACCCACTGGGGTGGTGTGGGCACCAACCGAGGTGTTGTGGGCAATGACTGAGGCATTGCTGGCATCCAGTGAGGCATTGTGAGTGCCCACCAAGGAGATGTGGGCACCTACCGAGGTGTTGTTGGTACCCACTAAAGTAATATGGGCACCCACTGAAGCATTGTGGGTAATGACTGAGGCATTGCTGGCACCCACTGAGGTGCTGTGGGTGCCGACCGAGGTGCCATGGGTACCCACCAAGCCATTGTGGGCACCCATCGAGGAGCTGTAGGCACCCTCAGAGGTGTTGTGGGTACCCACTGGGGCCTCAAGGGTGCTGACTGAGCCATTGTTGCTGCCTATCAAGGCACTCTGCATGCCCACAAAGGTTTTGTTGGCACCCACTGAGCCCTTGTTGGCACCCACCGAGGTGTTGTGGGCACCCACCAAAGCATTTTGGGCTCCCACTGAGGCATCATGGGCACCGATTGAGGCAGCGTGGGCACCCACTGAAGCACTGTGGACACCCACTGAGGTGTTGTGGGCACCCATTGAGCCATTGTGGGCACCGACTGACGTGTTGTGGGTGAACATTTGGGCATTGTGGAACCCCATTGATGTGTTATGGGTGTCCACTGAGGCATTGTGGGTGCCCACCAAGACACTGTGGGCACCCACTGAGGTGCTGTAGGTGCCCATTGAGACACTGTGGGTGCCCATTGGGGCATTGTGGGGCCCCACCGACGTGTTGTGGGCGCCCACTGAGGCACGGTGAGTGCTCACCGAGGTGCTGTGGATGCCCATTGGGGCATTGTGGGCACCCATTAGGGCATTGTGGGACCCCACTGACTTGTTGTGGGTGTTCACTGTGGCATTATGGGTGCCCACTGAGACGCTGTGGGTGCCCATTGAGACACTGTGGGTGCCCATTAGGGCATTGTGGGACCCCACCGACGTGTTGTGGGTGCCCACTGAGGCATTGTGGGCACCCACCAAGACAGCGTGGGCACCCACCGAAGTGCTGTGGATGCCCATTGAGACATTGTGGGTGCCCATTGGGGCATTGTGGGTGCCCACTGAGGTGATGCTGATGGCGCCCACCGAGGTTTTGTTGTTGGTGCTCATCAAGGCGTTGTTGGTGCTGACCAAGGTTTTGTTGGTGGTACTCATCGAGGTGGTGGTGGTGGTGCTCATCGAGGCGTTGTGGGTGGCCGCCGGGGTGTTGTTGGTGGCCACTGAGGTGTTTGCGGCACCCACCGAGGCACCGGTGACTCCTTTGTGCTCTGGAAGACACAAAGTTCACCCTTAGTGAAGGAAACACCAACCTCACTCTCAGCAATCCCCACATCCCCTCCTGTGCCTCTGCGTGGTCTGGAGGCCCCTGTGGGGAGCACCAGCCACGTGGTGGTTTGGATGTGGATGGCAGTGAGGGACAGGATGTCCCAAACAGGAACACTTGCAGCCAGCATCAGGGCACCCTGATGGGTCAGAGACAACAGAGCCACAGCAGCCCCACGGAGAGAAGTTAAGCAGCTCCTCCCTCCTCTTTCCAGCCACACTGCACGTGAAGAACAGGCTTTTCTGGGGTCAAAACCTTGAGAAAAGGTTCCTCATCCTACAGAACACAGCCAAAGTCCCCACTCCCCACAGGGTCCCGCATTCCCCATGGGGTACAGAGCTCACCTGCCATGGCAAGAGGGTCCTGGACACACAGGTGGAGAGCCAAGATGCAGAGCAGCAGGCCTGGAATGGAGCGGGATAACTGAGACCATCACATCTTCCTCCCTGGCACCACGGGCAGCTCACCCTCAAAACACCAAATGCAGCTCCTCCCCAGCCTCCCTGGAGCAGGGTGCGGGCAAATCCCCATGGGAATGGGGTGGGGAGTCCCACAGACACCACCCTTGGGATCAGGGGCCGTGCTGGCCACGAGGGACCAGCCCTGCTGCAGGAAGACCCTCCCGATCTGATCAGGACCAGGCTGGATAAGGCTTTGAGCAACCTCATCCAGTGGAAGGGATCCCTGCCCGTGACAAGGGGGTGGAACTGGATGAGCTTTAAGGTCCCTTCTGACCCAAACCATTTTGTGATTCTATGCCCAGAATCCCGGGCAACCAGTGGCCACCCTTCACCCAGGGAGCCTCTGGCACAGCCTCGGACAGATGCCCTCGGCTCTCCGGGATGGATGATGCTCTCCATGGTGCAGCAGAGCCCACGTTACCTTGAACAGAGGACACAAGCCACCGGTGACCTGCCATCTTCACCCACCCGCAGCCTCACGTGGGACCTGGCGGGAAGAGGCACGGTCAGGAGGGGCTCCAGGAGGGGCTCCAGGAGGGGCTCCAGGAGGGGCCATCCAGCGGTCACTGCCGTGATCACAGCAGCACACGGTCCCAGAGCCTGCCTGGGATGAGGTTGCAGAAACAACACAAGGACAAGTTCCATAGAAGAGACATTCTTGTTGAGTTTTTTTTTCTTTGGAGAAACCATTCTACAGCCTTTTTTCTGGACACCATGGGACACCAGAGAAAGCCAGGTTATTCACCACTCCATTTTTGGGCCCTGTAGTGGCAGGACATGCTTTTCAGGCAGGAAGTGCCTGACAACACCACTACCCACCAACAACATCTCTGAAAACTGTCATCCAGGTCATCTCAACAGCTCCTCAACCCAGAAATCATCTCACATACCAATAACCAAATAGTTCAGCACTCTTGTCCCTCTGCCTGCCTGGACATTTGAGAGCACCATAGAACAGAATCATAGAACGCTTTGGGCTGGAAAGCATCTTTACAGATCATCCAGTCCAACCTCCCTGCAGATGCAGGAACATCTTTAACCAGATGAGGTTGCTCAGAGCCCCATCCAACCTGGCCTTGAATGTTTCCAGGGATGGGGCTTCTACCACCTCTTTGGGCAACCTGTGCCAGGGCCTCCCCACCATCCTTGTGGGTCCCCTCCAACTCGGGTCTGTGACTCTCTGGTCAGCTGCCAGAGGGTGCAGGGAGCTGCGGGCAGCCCCCTGGTTCAGGTCTGCTCCCCTGCCCGTAGCACAAGCCCCGGGGCTGCAGCACGGTGCTGTGCACAGCCACACGCTCGCAGGAGCAGGGCTCAGCCCCACGACATCCACAGTCGCTCCCTCCGAAGCCTCCGAGGCTGCCGCTGATGGATCCCAGGGGCACAGCCGGGCTGCTGACGAGCAGGAGTCCCCCAGGAAGCCGCGTGTGCCCGTTGGTGTGGAAACCCTCCTCCTGTGCTCAGGGCGCGGCGCAGAGCTGCAGGCAGCCGCCAGGAGCACGGAGGAGCATTGTTACAGGTGATGCTTGGCACCACGCAGCAGTTTGCTGATGCTGTTACAAGTGAGGATGTGACCCACAGGCAGCAGCACCCATCACAGGATGGTGCCCACCAGCCCTCAGAGTACAGGCAGCACAAGAGATCCTCCCCAGCAGTTCTTGCTGATGGACAAAGAAAGTCTGGTGTGAAAAATGTCCAATTCCAGGCAAAGAGCAAAACACAGCCCTCTTGATCGGGGCACACAACTCCTGGAGAACATGAATAGGAACATCCACAGCTGAAGCAGCTTTCCCTAGCGAGAGGTGAAAGTGCTCTGGACCATAAAGAGCCTTTGTACTGCCAAGGCTCAAATATAGTCACATCCTTCCCTCCTCTCCATCCCTGTGGGCATCTCCCCTCCCTGCCAGCCCTATTCCTGAGCAGCAGCATCCTCCCTTCCATGCAGGATTGTGCCTGGTCTGCACAGCTTCCCGCTGCCCAGTGCCTTCCCCTGTCCTTCACTCTCACTGTTTGGGAAGCTCTGTGTGCTTTGGTGCTTCCCACAACTCCCAGCTCTCCATTCACTCAAAATCTCCTCCTGTTTATATGGAAACAGTGGAGACACGATTCCAAACGGGCTCCAAGGCCAGGTTCTGCAAGGACCCTCCCATCTTATGATTTGGGCCCGGTTAATGTTCCCTAAGGACCTGGAATGGCTGAAGCTTGCATAGAGACCAGAAGCTGTTCATTCAGAGTGGAGAAGACAGTGCAGGCTGGCATGTCTCTCACCTTCCAGACCAGAGCAGCCTCCACCCAGGTAGGTTTGGACCTCATGGAGCAGGGTGCTGCTCCAGCACAGCCCAACCCAACTGCAGGGCAGGAACCAACGCCCACCAGACACAGTCTCACCGCAAGAACAACTTTCCAGTGAAAATGAAGGAAGGCAAGGCATGGACTCACCCTGTCGTCTGCTCCCGAATCCCAGCGCAGGCCTGCAGCTGCTCCAGTGGTGGAGAGCCTCCGGGTGCCAAGAGTGGGTGCCTGCTGCAGGCTCACCCTGGTGCCAGCAACAGCCCCACCCCTGCCAACCGCTGCTGCGTAACCCATCACCCCAGGGAAGCGCGCGTTACCTGCTGCTCCGCGCATCCGGAGAGGCAAACAGCCCTGCAGAGGGACACAGAGGGCTCTGAGGGTGGAGGTGGCACAGACACCAACCCTACACTGAAGTGAAGCCCCACTCGAGGGGCTGGAGGGCCACAGTGGTGAAATTGCCACCAGCCCCACACAGCCTGACCCAAACAATGATTAATTCCCTGAGAAAATCCCAGCGGGCAAAGCTCCACAGGGAGAGAGACCTGAGGTAACAGCAGCAACACTGGCAAAATACATTTGTTTTGCAAATTGGCACAAACAAAACCACTGCAGGGAGTGGTGCAGGACCACTCCATGCCATTGACACAGTGCTCACCTGTGCTTCAAAGCCAGCCTTCACCATTAACATTTCCATCAGAAGGGGAATAAGGGAGAAGCCACTGTTTGTGACAAATCAAACCGCTCAGAAAGCATCTATAAACTACACATCACCTAAAAAGGTTGGACCAGATGATCCTTGAGGCCTCTTCCAACCTCCATCATTCGTTTTAAAAATACCATGATCAAATCTCTTCCTTCCAGCATACAAAAGCAGACAAGGCTCTCAGCACTTCCTACATGAAAACAGGTTTATTTTCCAAGGGGTTTATTTTTAATACAAAATACCGTCACAAGTCGGTTTGTCACAAGGAGCTTCCTAGAGCAATTCTATAAAGGATCCTTGAAATCTATATCCATGCACATAGAAAATCCAGGAACTGAAGAGGAGCTGGAGTTGTGGACACATCTCTCTTTGCTTTTTGGACGTGAAATCCTTCACTTGGGAAGAGCTACAGCAGCCCCTGACGTTTCAAGTCTTCGTAGGTCTTTTTATTCACCACGTTCCCACTGGAATCTTCATATTCCTCCTAGAATGGAAGGAACAGTTCAGGGACCCCCCGGACACAGCCTGACTCGGAAGAACTGCAGCGTTTGAATTCCAGCTCCAGCAACACTCACAACGCTGCTGCCCTGCCAGGAACTTCTCAGCACAACGGAGCGCAGGGATCTACCCTGGCTCCTCGGGAAGGGCTCATCTGGAGCCAGAGTAACTACAGGCTGTAGCACAGGTTGCATTTCCAACAGGGTTACAGCCAAGAAAGGGTTTGGGAGGGAAGTTCAGGCAAAGGCACTGGTGTGAATGAACACCCTGCACACAGCAGCTCTGTTTTCTTCCCACAGAACCAAGGTGGCCGCGGTGCCGTAACACAGCGTGTGGGGAGGGATTCTTAGAGTCTGCCCCATCAGCATCGCCTTCAGCACAGCACAAGGGGTGCATTTCACACAGCACCAACAACAGGAGCTGTGCAGCCACCAGTGGCAGCTCCTGCTGATCCCTCCCGAGTGCAGGGGACTCCTCTAGGAACCCTGACAGAGCCAGGCAGTTCACGCAGGGTAAACGGGGGACATCCCAACGTCCCCGGGACATCTCACCTCTGTGTCAGGCTGCCATCGTTCCGAAGCCTTCTGCTGTTTCAGCTTTGCCCACACTGCAAACACAAAGTAAGACAGCATCCAATGCCATTTCCCTGACACACTAGTGTTTAATCCAGTAACATATACACACAAGCTGGTTTTGGTCTCTCTTTTACAACATTGACACTTCAGCAGTCCAGCAATGCATCCAAAATCCACCACAAGCGTAACACCCTCTGTGGGGTTTAGTGAAAGGCACAAAACTAAACCACACAAGACTTCAAGGTGATCATTTCATGAAGGGACACAAAAATCCAAACCCACTACCTCAGAGATACAGCTCCAAAGGCAATGACTGCTTGTTTGGGAAAGTGAAGCTTTACCCATTTGGTTTCTCCTAGGCAAGAACTAAATGACAGCCAGGACCATAACTGAGGAGGGGCACGTTCAGGCATCTCCTTCCACATGGCCACCTCCTCAAAACACCAGCACGGCTCAGCCGCACTTCCAGAGGCTCTGCTGTTTCTGCAGGCTCTTCTGGCTTCCCCAGGAAGATGCTGACAAACATCAATTAACTAAGAGCTTCACGGGACAGTGCAGCCTCAAGGAAGGGTTGCCCTTAGCACATGGCTAAAATTCCATACACAAAGCATCACAGAGGAAACAGCCAGCAAGGGACAAAAGTCTCTCTCCTAAGCAGTGTCAGGGATGGTCCAAGGAAAGATGATCCCACATGCACCGTTTCATGCCCTCCTACCCAACTGCAATTGCTGGCCAAGGGGCACAGCAAATTCCTGGTGAGAGGTAACGTGAGCGTTCTTACGCCACGTGTTCCCTGTTCAGCCACCACTACTTACGTGAGACTGCATCCTCAATCTGTGTGACGTTGGCAAAATGTGCCGTGTTGGGAATGCCCAGGCATCTCATCCCGTGAGCGTGGCGCCACTCCTGGGGAGAAGAGGGAAGAGGTCAGTGCATGAGAGGGAACAACGCTGCATTCGCAGTGCTGAGGGCTAAGAGACATCCAGACAGGGTGAAAAAAAGCACTATCAAAACACAAATCTACCTGTCCCTAAAACCTCTATGAAAATGTTTTCTCTCTGGTTTAGACAGCAGTGACAGAGTGGCAGCCAGTGGGATGCTGCAACATCGGACCTGGATACTGGAATCGGTGCCCAAACAGGAAGGGCAGCACAGATTTGCAGAAGAGACCTTAGTAAGCCCCGAAAACTGACAGTTCCAAACACACACCCCTACAGCATCTACCCAATCCCACGTTTTAGAAGCAGTAGAAGTGCCACTTGGGTACTCCAGGGATTTATGAGTTCCTTATTATAAAGATCATCTGAAAATGTTTTTGTAGGAAAGCATTACTCACTGCAAAGTGACGTTGAAAGGCTTTGGGCCCTCGGTAGGTGTAGTTACCACAGATCTCACAGTTGTAGTTGATGTTTAAACCATGTAGTTTATACAGCCAGTAGGGGATTGGCTGGCAAGCGAAGAGAAACAAAGATTAGGCCAAAGGAAAGGAAGATCCAACCAGATGAGTAGGGTCTGTGATGTCTCCCACCTTCCCAGACCCAACCATCTCCATTACCTTGCCATCCCAACCAAGAGGCAGATTTTTAGGATTATAAATGATTTCATTTTCTTCATCTTCGCTCTCGCTTTCACTGATCTGCTCCTCCTCTTCCTCCTCCCTCTCCTCCCCTGTCCGAGCCTGTTTACGCTGCACGTTCTCGTGAGTGAGGTGTCTCTGCTCCTGGAGTATGCAAAGAGAAGTTGGTCATACAATGAGACAGCAGCAAAATAAAGGCAAACTCTTGCAGTGTGAAACATTTCCTCAATGCACAGAGGGAAGGGAATGGAAGACCAGTGTGAAACAGAGAGCTCTGATTGTTTTTAGCCTCAAACTGAAGCAAGGACTTAAGGCAAGCAGCGAGGCAGAACAAGTCGAGGTTTGCAGCAACTCATGACTTAGGCATAAACAGAAAATACCAATTTCAGTGATGTGGTGCCCAGAAGAGAAGGGAAAGAAAAAAAAAGACAAGACAGGGTTCTGCAGGGCAAGTTGCAGCCTCAAACCTGGGTCTGCTCACAAATGCCTGCCAAATAATTAGCTAATGGAAATGTAAGTGTAACCATCCCATTCCACTCACTGACACAAAAATCTATCTGCTATGTGCTCTTTAAAGCTTTGCAACTCTGGATAAGGAAGTAACTCTTCCAGGCACACTGTCTATGGAAGCAGTGTAAAGATCCAGGTGAGCTTCCAGTCACTACTGGTCAAATCTGAAAGCAAAAGCTCAAAGACAAAATAAAATGCTTACCCCAAGAACTTCTACATATTCGTAAATTTGAGCTTCCAGGAAAGCAAGATCTTTGTTTCTTTCAGTGTCTCTGGAAATAGATACAGAAACTTCATCAAGTCCATTCCAGAACTGCGAACGTCAGGCGAACACTGAACTGCCACGGACACACTTGATGTGTACACAGCAAGAAACTGCACCCAAGTACCAAACAGCTCACAGAAACCAAATCACACACAAACCATTCAGCTCTGGTATCTTCCATTTGGTTCAGGACTATTCAGTCCAACAGGAAAAGCTTCAAGAACCTCTCTGCCATAACTATACCAGATTGGTGTCTACAGAACGCTTCTCGTCCAAGTTGAGAACCCCACCAACCTGAGAACGGCCTGTAGGAACTCACCTTTTGCTTCCTTTTGTCTTTGGATTCTTAGCAAACAAGGAAGGATCCAGTGCTTCCAGGGATTTGCCTTTAGTGCTGAAAAGTCTCTGAGCACGCTCTTCCAGAGTCCTATAGAGAAACAAGGAGGAGACAAGTTCAGTCCAAAACACAGTTTTACACTTCCCAAGAGCTATTCTACATTCAGCTTCTAAGAGATTGTGAGATCTCCCCTTATCTTTGTCTTCATTCCTTAAACCAAATTCTTCTGTACAAGATGCTGCAGTACAGGCCACTTTTCAAAACAGCAGTTCACAGCCTCCCCTGACTGGCTGTCAATGTTATGTCTTTCAAACATCATTAAAGTCATTCTTGTACAACAGGGGGGACAAAACAAGCATTCCACAAAGGAATGCAAGGCAGGAGGACTTCACAAACCCAAAAGAAGCTACAGAGAAGGCTGCACCTTACCCGCCACATTTTAGTCCCAGGGCCAGCAAAGCTGATTTTAATCTGTCCAGTCCCAGGGAGGCCAATTCCTATTCAATTAAAGTAAATCACAGTAAGAAAGAAGCTAGAAAACAAACAGAATATAGACATGTCTGCCTGTTTTAACTCATTAAAAAAAGAACAAAACTCTAAACAACGAAGATCATTCAATAAAGGATGGTCAAGGATGAGGAATGTGACAAATCCAACCAGATCTTTCAAGTTATGCCCCCCTAACAGGTGAAATTAACTGTCAGCATTAATTCAAGTTTTATTCAGAGAGCACAGAGCCAGAGAAGAAAACACAGCAAGGAAAATTATGAGACCAAACAAAATGACTAAGCTTCCACCTGCTCAAATCTTCACACCAAGTGCAGAGCCTTGGGAACCTACCTCCCAGGAGGAAAACGCTGAGAGATCCAGGTGGGCTCCGGCGTGAGTGAGGGCACTGCTGGTCTCTTTCTACCAACAAAAGCATACACAGCATCTTTGTGACAGCCTACAACACCTCAGAAATAGGATATTCTAACCTCAAGGAAACAGCTCATTTCACAGAGAGAAATTCTCTCACTGAACTAAGCATCGGAACAACAGAAAAGATGCAAAATAAGCAAAGCTAAGAGAAGGTTCATTTCAAATTCAAGTTCATATTAAAAGGGCAGCTTTCTGAGGCACAGCTACACATCTCACTATTGGACTTAACATAAATGATTCCCAGAAAACCTCTCATGAATACAGGAACATTCCCACGGGCGCAACGCCTGCTCACCGGCCAGCCAGGGAACGTCCCGTTCTCCCATTTCTTCTCAAACTCAGTCTGGATTTTCCCAAACAGCTCATTCTGGTCCAGTAACGGCTTCACTCGGTCTGTGTAATCCTGCAGGTACTCCAGAAGCATTTCCAGATACCTGACAGAGTAATCGTAAGCATAGGCAATTCAACACCAACCTCTAACGCGTTTTAGAAAGTAATTACCCCCCTCATACTCAAAGGGGAGTCATCAAGACAATGAGAGCTTTCAACACATGATCTCTAGATGCAGCAGTTACAAGGATAAAGATCTTTCCAGAGTGGAAATGGCTTTCCACACTTTTACCAAGCTGTGTGTTTCCTCAGGGCTCAGCCTCATGACTGAGTTTCAGCCCAATGATCCAATTTACGTGAGTTAAGCCTGACTTAATTATATTCCTAGCAGATACACATTTCAGAAGCAAATTTCTCCTCATCAGCTGTCATAAATGAAGCAGGTAGGGAAAGGCTCACCTCTTATATTCAGCATTTTTCCTCTCCTTGGGAATATCGAAGAGTTGGTCAAATGTGGATAAGTAAGTGATGTAATCCAGTTTCTAAGAATGAAAATGTTTGAGTCAGACTTTTGCACAAATTACCCTCCAGTTTTCAGATCAGAAGGAATGCACCAGCTCCTGCCACTATGCTGAACCGCACAGACCCAGCTGATGTGCTGCTCTGTACACCGAGCAGCACTTGGGGGCAGAAAACAGAGGCTGTTTACAAGGCTCTCACTCCATTAATAACAGAGAAAGATCAACTGGAGAGAACAAGAGTTACAAAGCAGCATTCGGTATTCAGATGCTGCACATGCAGCAAAGTGACTCTGCAATGGCTATTTGGAAAGAATCTTGTTTACCTACAGAAAAACCCAGCAAGTAACCATGCACCAACCACAGAAAAACCCCTCGGCCTCGGGCACTGAACCACCCGGGCACACGCAGCCACTCACCTCCGATGACTTCAGATTGATGTACTTGAGGTAACAATCGTGCAGATCCAAGTATCGTCCGTACCCTTCCTCGTCTGTGAACTCTACCAGATCTGCAGGGAAGACCATGAGGAGCTTTATTACGAGCTCCAGTCTTCCCCACTCGCTATCCATGTGCTTTAGAACTTGACAAGAATTAACTGTGGACAGAACTGTGCTTAGGGGAAGGTGTTTACAACGCGAATGGGACGTTCCCCGACCAGACATTCAATGCCAGTCCATCTCAGCTACCCCAGAATATCCCAGGGGCTGCAGGGTAAAATTTAAATCATAAAAAAACTGTCTTCCAGAGCTCTGAACCGTGAAGAATGGACCAAACATCTGAATACAGAATAACTCCCAACCATACCCTGCATTTTCACTTCAATCGGCCTCGGAGAAACCACAAACTTACTTTGGGCTTCTTCACTCGGGTTGTCCCTGGCCTTCAGCAGCTCCTCGAACTCCACTGACATCGGAACACAGATCTGCAAGAACAGACAGAAGTTACTGAACAAATGAAGACTTCAGCTAATGGCCTCAAATAATTAATCTGAAATCACGGAACAGGTGGCCAAAGTGTTTCTCTACCATGACATTATCTCAGCTCAGAATGCTCCTGAGTGAGTGCACAGCAAGCACCAGACACAGCTTGCACCTTCATTGCCTCCTCTTCATTCAGCTCTCCCAGCTCACCCTCTGCCTTCAAAGCACAGCCTAACCCTGAACATCTTTTCTCAACTGACACCTTAGTGCAGCCAATACTTGTACATTAAGGCAATTAAACTGGAAAAAAATGCCTGTTTATTGCATGGATGAGGCCCAACAGACCCCAAATCGCCTGTTCTCCTGAAGCAGATCATCTGTTACCTCATTCGGGTGCTTCCGGTGAAATTCCTTAATCTGTTTCAGTCTGTTGTAGAATTCTGCAAATTCGTTTGGCCCCGAAATGGCACTGAGTTCCTCCTTCCGCAAGCTGTGAGTTCATGGAGAGGAACAGGTTACAAGTGGGAAGGGAAACACTCTGGCACTGATAGGAGCTTTTGCAGGTCTAGTGCTGCGATCAGACACACAAAGCTCTGGTGAGAACAGCTGCAAACCTCAGAACAGCCTCCCCAGCTCTCACAGCCCTCCAGATCCCAGCCTTCCTCAGGCCTCACACCCAGAAACCCACAAAACACACAAATCATAGAACGGTTTGGGTTGCAAGGGACCTCAAAGACCATCCAGTTCCATCCCACTGCCATGGACAGGGACACCTCCCACTAGATCAGGGGGCTCAAGACCCCATCTAGCCTGGCCTTGAACACCTCCAGGGATGGGGCAGTACAGTTTCCCTGGGCAACCTGGGCCAGGGCCTCCCCACCCTCATTGTGAAGAATTTCTCCCCAATGTCTAATCTAAATTTTCCCCCTTCCAGTTTAAAGCCATTCCCCCTCGTCCTATCACAACAAGCCCTTGTAAAAAGCCCCTCCTCAACTTTCCTGTAGCCCCTTCAGGTACTGGGACGCCACTATGAGGTTCCCCCAGAGCCTTCTCTTCCCCAGGCCAAACAAATCCAACAATACACATCCAACATGCAACCCAGGTCCTGCTCTGGCCCGTTCAGTCTCCACAGCCGCATTCCTGGTCTCACATCAGCGTTACTCCTTGCGTATCCACATCTGACTCCCCAAGCCCCGGGCTCTCCCGCTACCAAACACGGTGGATGCTCCGGGGCGCCCACCCCACTGAGGTGTCTGCTCAGGCACTCACCCGTCTTTGTCGTCGTACAGGTCTCGCAGGTTGCCGCTCACCTCCATGTACCTCTGAAAGGCAAAAGCAAGCCCTGATGCTGCTGGTACCGGGACCAGCCCCACCCTGCTCATCCACAGCACCGTTACCAGGACAAGGCCCCCCATCCCCTCGTGCTGCTACCGTGATGAAGCTCCCCCACCCCCAGCGTCAGTACCGGGATGAGTCCTGCTCTTTTCCTTGGTAACAGGAGAAGGACTCCACTTTCCCCAGTACCAGGACAAGGCCTGTGGTGTTGCTACTGGGATAAGACCCCAAAGTCCCCTCTGCCCGCCCGCCGGTGCCAGCGCACTCACATCCTGCATGGCCCGCGTCCGGTGGTCCGAGTTGATCTGGTCACGGAGCTGTGGGAAGAGGAACGGTGTTAACGGGATGAGCAGGGTTAATGGGGAGAGGAGCGGGGTGAGTGGGGAGAGTAGGGTTAATGGGGTGACCAGGGAGAGGAACAGGGAAAGGAACGAGGATAATGGGGTGAACAGGCCGAGAAGCGGCGTTAACACGGAGGGGAGCAGGGTTAACGGGAAGAATGGGGAGAGGAGTGGGATGAAGCGAGAGAGGAGGGGGGGATAAGGGAGAGAGGAGGGGGGGATAAGGGAGAGAGGAGGGGGGATAACGGAGAGAGGAGGGGGGATAACGGAGAGAGGAGGGGGGATAACGGAGAGAGGAGGGGGGATAACGGAGAGAGGAGGGGTGATAACGGAGAGAGGAGGGGGGATAACGGAGAGAGGAGAGGGGATAACGGAGAGAGGAGGGGGGACAGAAGAAGAACAACGCGGTGAACTGAGTGTTAACGCGAGTCCAGGCCGCCCCCCGTCGCACCGTGGATTTCTTGGTGAGCATCTCCTTCACCATGACATCCATGAGCCGCTCCCGCTCCTCATGGTACCGCCGCTGCTGCTCCAGAATCGTCTCCATCCCCCTCTGCCGCCGCCGCTGCTGCTGCGCCGCTTCCGGTCCCGTTTGTGCCTACTTCCGGATCCGGTCCCGCCTGCGCCGCACAGGAAGTTCCGCCCCCCGTGCCCTGAGGGAGGGGTTCGATTCCCCCCTCTGCCCTGGGAAAAAGGACTGAAGCAGTTACCAAAGTGGAATGTTTTTATTAAACTAGAGTTAAGTTTCATCTAAGTAACTGTATCTTTTAAAAATTATACAGAATGTCCCTCTGATAGCATGGTTTCTTTATAGCATGTTTTTTTTTCAAACATCGTTTTTCCAGACACTGTTCTTTGAGAAATTACAAAATATGAAATGTGCTGAACAGATGTGTTTTCTATAATAACCTCTGTCTGCAGTCTTTCCCTATCTAAAAATGCAAGGTCACGCAGCAAGCTGGCCCCAAAACTCCAATGAGCAGAGATTTGGCTGTTGTGAAGTTCATAATAACACTAAAATTAGTCCTTGGAAAGTAATAGAATATGAATAAGATTTCTGGGGAAATTTATACACGTGCATGTAAGTGGGAAATATATTCATGAGCCTCTGGCCCATGGCAAGAAGGCAAGGCTGATGGCCAAGAGGGAAGAGAGCTGGAAAGGGAAGCCCAGCCAGGGCCAGGCACCCCCCTTGGATCCTTGGGCTTGGAACGCAGGAAGACATCGTCCTGTGTGGAGCCGTGAGCTCGAATTGTGCTCAAATGCTCAGCAGTCACCAGGAATCCCTGCTTTATGTGGGGTAGACAGGCTTCCACTCTCCCAGTTGCAGCTTGTGAGGCTTTTGACAATGCAACTGTGCCAGAGTGACACGATCCTGGCAGGAATCCTCCCACAGAAACCGTGGCTGCAACCTCTCACTTTCACTTGGATTTCAATTGCCGCCTTCGGATCCGCCCTGAACGCCCAGGAGAGGTCCTGCCAGTGCTTTGCCCCCGCTCTGCCAAACGCAAAGCTATAATTAAATTTAACTCACAAATAAATTACTCCTATTTTTCTACCATGCATGAGAAATTACTTTAAGCCAAAAGCAACAACAAAAAAAAGATTGGGCTTAACGATGGCAGACATCAGATCCTGCCCTGGGAAAAGCTGAATTGCTGGGGAGAGAGGGATGCTGAAGGTAAGAATATTCTCTATAATTACGCTCTGGCACTCCAGGCTGCCCCTAAGTGCGTCACTTCTTCCCCATGAATGCCTGCCTAAAAATAAAAGCAGAGATAAGATTCGGAACTTTGTGTTCTTCCATTTCCCTTTGTGTGAAACCTCATTCCTGGAAAGGAATGGAGTGGAAATCCAGCAACATCCCATCCAGCTTCTGTGTTTCGGGCTGATGGCATGGAACAGGTTAAAATAGGACGAGACCAGAGCCTGCCTGGCTGCCCTCCTGCCCACCCCATGACTGGCAGCGCACCTGGAGAAGGTTTGTTCCAGTAGGAGATGGTGCTCCTGGAAGTTTCAAAGCCCCCACAGCCCCTCGTGCCACAGCAGCCTCTGTGCCTGGGGCTGCAGGACATCACACATTGCCCTGGAAGGAAAAGTGGGATGATGGGAACAAACCTACCTGAGGTCCTTCCACACCTCCCCAGGCCCTCTACTGGGCACTGCCCTGGCAGGGTGGGGACCAAGGGACAACAAAAACGGCCTGGGGGAGCATTCAGAGGATGCCCACAGGGTTCAGGCTGGCTCTGATCACATCCCTGCCTCCTAATACAGGAGGCAAAGGTGAGCTGCTCGCCCTCTAACAGTGGCTCTCCCACCAGCCCTGGGACCTGCAGCCCTTGCCCCGGGCACCTGCCTGTCACCACTGTGAGGCTGAGCATGAGCCTCCAGCTTTACCAAGAACCATTGTAGCCCCCTTACCTGGAGGGACGCAGGAGCAGCCAAGGCAGGTCCATGCTCGGTTTGGGAGCTCAGACAAGGTGTTACTGGCACAGAAACCTGACACGCTGTCTGAACCTGCAAGTGGCCACAGCTGGAAAAGGGCAAACGCCAGCAGGCAGGTGGGAGCTGCAATTAGTCCTGCTGCAGGCAGGACCAGGCAGCTCGTGCTCCCCAGTCATGCAGCTCCCCATTGGCTCTGGAACACCAGCACACGTCGCTGCTGCACAGACTGTGCCCAGTGCACCATCGGCTCAGATCTCCTCCCTGGGAAACTCTGGCTGGAAAGAGAACAAACCCTTGGGAACGGCCTGAAACGGCTCCCCACAGCCAGCCCGAGCCAGGAGCTGCCCCATCTCCAGGGGAGGAAGCACACGGCCGGCACGTGCCCAGCACGGGCACCGCGAGCAGCCGCCAGCACCGCTGAGCTGAGTTGGTTCTGATGCCCTATGCCATGGCACAAGGCTGCTTCCAGGTACCGGGGAACTTCTCATCCCTCTTGTTGCCCCCATCGCCATCCCTGCCCAAGCCCTTTGGCCCATGGCAGGGCTTGACTCTCACTCTAGCACCACCCTGGCCCTGGTCCCGTTTGGGACACCTCACTAGGGCTGGGACAGACCTGGCTCTGCCCATCGGGTGGCAAAGGCAGCCCCTGATCCATGCTGAGCCGAGGCAACCACAGGCAGCATAGGAAAGCTCAGCTCAGATATGTTTGAATCATAGAATCTTGTTTGGCTGGAAAAGACCTTTGAGATCATTGAGCTTGGTTAATGCCAAGGGCTCTTTCTGCACCCCCAGTGCTGCCCCAGGCTCCCATCAAGATTCTCTGCTCCCACCTCACCCTGCACAGCAGCCCCATCACTGCCCTCCCCCTGCACTGCTCGCCTGGGCTTAATATTATTTTCATGACCGTTTTAGACCGGGGCTCTGGGAGCCTCCAGGGAGGTTTGTGCATGACATCAGCCTCCCCCTCCCGTAAATCAGGCTGTGGGCCGGCACAGCCGTGACCCATTCATGACAGGGATAAAATCCAGATGTTCCAGCACTACGTGCAGCTGGGTCATTTCCTTTTTTGGCTAAAAACGTGAGGCTCTTGAGGCTGACTGAAAGAGGAGCCCGGGGGCCCTTTTGTATAGAAACCGTTTGTGGTTAATCCCTGGAAACAGCGCTGCAGAAACAAGGGTTTGCGGTGCTGCTGGAGGAGGACGGGCTTAGCTGGAAACCTCCCGGGCTGGAACTGCTCACTCGCTCACCCTTTGAGGCCAAGCAGCAGCAAAACCAGAGCCTGGCGCAGGTCACGGGGCAGCAAGAACAGCAACAAAAATCTTACTTTAAAACCCCGTCAGCTGCCAGAGCAGGAGCCTCGGAAGGAGCCAGGAACGTGGATACACAAAGCCGTGGTCCCAGGCTGCAGCAGGCACAGGAGCCGAGCCCCGGTGTAGGGGGAACGGAGCGGGGTGCTGGGGAGCCCAGAGGAAATTGTGGCAGCTGTTAGTAAATGTAAAGGAATCTGTGGAAAATAGTTTCAGATGTTAAGGGAATAAATGGCTCCCTGGCTGATAAAAGTGAGTAATGAGTGCGCACCGCTTCGGGGAAGGCTGCCAGGAGACGACTGGAGACCACAGCAACCTCCCCAGCAAACCTCCTCCCGAGAGGCGATGTGTGCAGACACAAGGAAGCTTGTCCAGGATACGATGGGGTATCGCAGCGATCCAGCCCAGCTCCCACAGGGGTGCAGCATCCCTGAGCCCGACCCGACAGCCATCCCCGAGGCATCGCGCCCGTGCAGCCCTGGCACCAGCTGAGTCCTGCTGGGGCCTGTCCTGCGGAACAGCCTGTCCAGACAGACAGCAGGCACGGACAGACAGGCAGCCAAGCCAGCAGGAACCCACTGCAGAGAAAGGGAGCTGTGGTTCCGCTGCCCTAACCCAGGGGCTGCCACAGCTGATGCTTTGAGAGAGGGAGGACACGATGGGCTGCCCCTGGTGCAGGGGGGGGTGACAACAAGAGCTACAACAGCAATTCTGACAGCGCTCTGCCTGTGCCACTGTTTGAGAAACAGATGAGAGCAAGCATCACTGAAACAGTTTATTATATAAAGCCATAGGAAATACACAGGAGGCTGGGGTTTAGGACACTTCCTTCTAGAGACTGCTCCAAGCTCCTCAGAATAGCAAACACACAAACTCTGATTTGCCTGCATCAAAGCTTTCAAACGAGGGTTCAACAGGGGTCTGAATACAGAGTGAATAACATTTCATCATGCATAACATTTTCTGTTCCTAAGTGAAGCGGGGGGGGGGGGGGACTAGCCCCTTCATCCTGCAGTTGGTTACAAAATGACAAATATTCATGACAAATGAGTACAAAAGGAAAAAAAAAACACTAGAAGATGCTTTCAGAAAAGCAGGTGGGTGCCTAAGCAGGAAAGTAGGGTCAGCGTAAGTGCCCCAGCAAGACAGAAGCAACAGGGTGGAGAGACAAGGCAGGCAAGAGCATCCCACTGCAGAGGGGCCTTAGCAGGGCGCAGGGCCAGCTCTGCTGTCAGGAAATCACAGCTCAGACCCTTGCAAGAGTCCAGGATGGCTAAAGATGTCTTGTTTTGCACAGTTAGGGCCAACACAGGGACTGAGGAGATGCAAAGCCCCTCCTCAGGGCAGCCCAGGTGCCACCTTGGCTTGGCTTTGCATCCCACCAGGGGATGAGCTGCCGCTCTGCCCAACGGGATGGGGACACAGCCCTGGCAGGAGCGGGTTGTGGGCACCCTGATGGCCCCCTCAACTGACCCCTGTGCTCCTGCAGACCCTCCCCTCCTGCAGCTGATCACGGCCACAGCCTGAGGGCAATGCTCCCCTCCCTGAATTAACGGGTCTCCAGCATTATCTGTACCACTGGTGGCTGAGCTCAGCAAGGCAGTGCCCATCCCATGGCTCCCCGAGAAAGGGATGGAGCAGGAACAAAGGCCTCGGTGCTCTCAGCCTTTAGCACACCCTTCCCCAGGGCTCAGCCAGGCACATCTCCAGGGGAAACCAGCAGGCCAATACCCACCAGTTCCAGCTCAGACACCACAGAGGCAGCTGTGGGAGATGCCAGCAGACGGATGGGAACAGGGCAGGGAAGTGGTGGGGGCAGAACACTCTGTACCTGCGAGTGATTTGAGCTCCTCATCCACATCCGAGTGACAGCACAGCCATGGAGATGTGCGAAGAAAAAGGGCTGTCCCACAAACAGAGAGGTGGCTACAGGGATCCCACACACTCTTCTCCTGGCCACATTTCAGCTTGGAGCCCCCAAGCCTCCCAAACGGGGCAGAGAGCACCCTTCATGCCCACATTGCCACGCGTACAGAAGGGCTGTGCTGCAAAGCCATCTGCTACACAGGCCAGCACAGCCAAGCTGCACGGACCAGGAGCTGCTGCCTTGTATCACACAGAGCAAGGAAAGCACACGAGGAAAAGAGAAAAGTCAGCACTGTGCCAGGGGGAGCAAACACACGCTGCCAGCGTGCAGACCCAGCAGCCCAGCACTGAAGCTGCTGCCGCTCTTTGCTCAGCCGGGGCCCTGGGCTCAGCTCGTGCCTGGGCAGACAGGAAGCAAAAGGAAAGAGTAAATAAAGGGGGGGGGGGTGTCTTGAAGCTCCTTTTCAACTTTATTGAGCTTTGACTCTGCCCAGAGCCATAGCATAGCATACTCTAGCCTTCAGGGAGGGGCACAGGAACCCCCAGAACACACCGCGGTTCGGGGTCAGCCCCCATCTCCTGCACCTTGTGCCCTGCCCCTGAAATGCTGGTGGGGTATCTGGCACAAAGACCCTGAAGAATGGAGAAAGCCCCTGCCCCACGGTGTCCTCAGAGGCTCATAGGTCGCTGCTGCAGTCACGGCACAGGATCTGATCGTTGTCAGGGATGAAGCCTTTCCCGACCAGCGAGGTGTTGCAGCGGGCACAGTTAAAGCAATTATGGTGCCAGTGACGGTCCTCAAAGGAGACGTATTTACCACCACCAAAGCCTGTGGGAGGGACAGAGCGCAGCGTCAGAACCCCTGCGGTAACCAGGATGAGCTTCTTGCACAGACCAGGTCCTGGCCTGTTCATCCCCAGGTCAGGTCTCTACACGCAGCGCTGTGCTGTGGCACCCAAACATCCCCCAGTGTCAAATACATCTGAAACACCAATCTCCGCTCTTGGAGGGAAGAAGATCAAAATGATTCCACACCAGATTATAGAGGGTAGAGATTCTCAGACCAGAATCACCATTTTCTCCCAAGAGAGGAGCAGGGAGTGGAGTTGCACCATCAGAGCAAACAAAGGGGCTGTTGGAAGCTCCTGGCAGCAGGTCCTTCCAAGGACAGTGTTAGTAAAATCCTGGGAAGAGCCCTCCTGCCACCAGCACAGGCCCAGCTCCTGCACAGGCTCTGCAGGCAGCTTCCTTCCTCTGCCAGCAGAGGCTGGACTCAGGGGCTGTGACCCCTTCTTCCTGGGGTCTGCGACAAACTGATAAGGAGCAGACGGGAAGCGGGGTGCCCAGGAACTGTCCTGTCCTCAGCCAGAGTCATCCTCTGAGTCACCAGCTGATTCATGGCTCTGCCTGCCTTCCCAGCAGCAAGAGACACGAGTTGCAAAAGGAAAGGTCAAAGCAGGGAGGAGAAGAAGGAGGGCAGACCCTCTCAGGGGCTTCTGTAGAAGGTACAACTCCCCTGCTGTGGTTCCTGCTCCAGCTACATGTGGAAATCTCTGGCTTTCCCTCTCTGTGTACAATCCTTCTGCAGGACACGGCAACCAGCCTCACACAAAGCAAGTTAGAGATGTGTGAGGGGGCATTTGGGAGCCTTTACCCCGGGGCAGAGAGAATTCCTCCCAAGGGGTGCAGTTCACTGCTTTGAAAGATGCAGAAGAAGGGAAACAAGCGGCCCTACGACCACTGCAACAAAGAGATTCTCTCTCAAGGTGTTCCTTGGGAAGTGGCTGCAGTTGTTTCTGCGGGGAATGTGCCTGAAGGCACCTGGCACTCCCCAGAATTTGTTCCCAGGAGGCCCGAAGCACCTGGAGACACATGCATGGTGGAGATTGGGTCGCACGTGCACTTGAGAGGGCAGCTTCACCCAGAGGAGTCTGGGAACAGGGCAGGTCAGCCATGCCTGCTCCGGAGAAACGCCCCGGAGCCAGGGCGGTTGTGCTCACCTGTGATGGGCTTCGTGCAGGCGCTGCACTTCTTAGCGTAGAGGTTCCCGAAGCACTTGATGCAGTAAGGGTTGTCATCCTGGGAGGTGAACTGCTGGCCAGCCAGGGGCGTCTTGCAGCCTGTGCAGACGAAACACTCCTTGTGCCACGGCTCATCCCGATAAGTCACTCCTCCCTTGGTCAGGGTCTGTGGAGAGAGAGAGAGCACGCTGGTGACACATGGGCAAGGGAAACGGGCAGGAACAGTGGTTAACTGGGGTGCTGGCACCTGCACCCCTCTCTGGTGGGGCTCAGACAGGAGTGAGGAACACATCCCTGATCAGAGAACGCGAGGCTGTTGGGCCAGACATACCTTTTTGCAACGAGTGCAGCGAGGAGCAAACTTGCTCTCATAACAGGGGACACAGTAATAATCCTTCTTGTCTGGGATGAAGGATCGTGACCCGATGGGCTGCTGGCAGCTGCTGCATATGAAGCAATGCTCATGCCAGGTTTGCCCGTTGTACTCCAGCTTTCGGGATCCTGCAGAGAGAGCCGTTCAGTGACAAGAGGGAGCAGCACACACACACACAGGGCACACGGAAGGCTGTGCTGGATAAGCTGTGGCCCTGCACACCTGGCTCCGTGCCTGCCCTCCCCATGGCAGCGCAGGACCGCGGGCAGCTGGAGGGGGGAGGCCCCAAGCGCACCCTGTGGCCGCAATGGGAGGGCTGTGGGAACACGCTGCCAGCACCAGCACAGATGTCTGATGTAACCTACATCTGAAGATGGTGCCAGAATGGCCAAGGAAAGACACTCCCTTGCCTCAGGCCATCTCCAGAGACACTCACACATCTTCAGTCATTCCTTCTCTCTCCTCAGCAGAAAATGCCCAGGAAACCCTTTTCTATCTCCTCCCCAGCTCACTTCCCCTTGTCGAAGGGGACAGACAGACAGGGCTGCTGTGGTGATCAGAGCTCAGGATCCTTCTGCCTCACCAGACAAGTAAACTGCCTGTCCTGCTCTATGCAGTGACAGCAGGGCAGGAGAGCAGGAAGTCAACTCTCTTCCTTGCTGCCCAGATGTTGGACCCTGCAGGAGCAAACTGCAGTGCTCGAGTCTGCCCACCCCTACCTGGCATGACTGTCTTCTCACAGGCAATGCATTTGGAGGAGAACTCGCTGCAGTAGCAGTCGTTGCACAGCAGCTCCTCTCCTTGGCAGGTGAACGGCTCGTCGGCCAGAGAACGGTCGCAGCGGAAACAGCGAAAGCAGTGCTCGTGGTAATGGCGATCCTCGTAGTACAGCTCCTGGGGGAGGACAGGAAGGATAAGGAGAGGACCCCATCACCCCAGGGAACTGCCCTGCCCACGGGTGCCATGCTCACTCTGCAGTCGTGGCCGATCAGCTCCTTGCACTCATCGCAGGTGTTGGCAAAGTGGGCATCGTAGCAGGGGATGCAGTACGGGCCGTTGTCCATCTGGATGTACTTGCGTCCATACAAGGACTCCTTGCAGTTGTCGCAGTCGAAGCACTCTGTCATGGTGGCAGTCTGAGGGCCTCCTTCCCCTGCTGAGAGACCAGAGGAGAGGCTGGGTCAGGATCAGCTTACAGTGCCCGCCACATCCCTGCCATCTCCCGGGGCATCTCCGAGAGCTGCCGATCCCTGCGCTGAGCCAGGACACAGACCTGAGCTGCCACACCTGCTCTGTGGCTGCACACGCTTCCAAAAAAGCCCCCACACGTTCAGGAATGAATCTTGCTTCAGGTTTATACTCAAGTTCCACAGCTGGAAGACTTAGGCACCACTCAAAAACCTAGACACATAAGCATGCAGGTGAGTTTCTCGCTGTCTGCCTCCTTGCTAGGAAGCAAAGTGTAAATGATGCCCAAAAGAGAGGATCTGGAGGCATTGAAAAGTTGATTTGGCACCAGAAACAGGACCAAGCACATGCTGTGTGAGTGCATGTCCACTGTCCCATCAGAGCAGCAACCACCTTGAAGGGCACCCTTCTACCAGGCAGCTCTCCAGAGCTCCCTGCTCAGCCACCAGCACGGCCCTGGACCAACGACAGGATTCCTCATGACAGCCTGTGAGCTGATGCCCTGCCAGCGTTTCACATTCTGGAACTTCTCCAGAACTTTAAAGCAGCTGCTCCACAGGGAAGCAGAAAGCAGGCACCCCACGCTGTGCCTGGCTACAAAGCCACATCCCAGCAATCTGTTTTGCACATATTGCTCCAACTACAAACACTCTTCAGCAGGAAAGTGTTGGGGAGGGTGGGGGTTTCACAAGGAGCAGAGGTGCTGGGGTTTTGCACACAGATAAGACACTTCTCATCTCCCTCTTAGACAAGGGGTTCGTGGAACTATTTCACTTTCTTTGCAGCACTAACTCCAGAACAAGAGTATCCTCCCTCTGATTTAACCTGGTTATTCCCAAATATGGAGTTTTCCACTTGCAAAATCGCACCCTCCTTAAACACAGGTTGCCATCAAGTGTAGACAAGCCCATGGAATTACATCTGAGCAGTCAGCTGCAGAGCGCCACACGCTGCAGTTTCTTCATGAACTCACCCACTTCAGAAAGAGCTATTATGGCTCAATCTACAATTTAGCATTTAATGGGGCAGGGAGCTCGCCACCAGCCCCTGTGCCTGCCTGCTCGCAGGCTCCTGGCTGCAGCAGCCTTCTCTCTTATGTTGGGAGGGCCTCCAGGGCAGGAGCTGATCCAGACAGCTCTGACTCAGGGCAGTGAGCTCCCCAGGGCTATTCTTGGGCAAGCCACGCAGCTCCCAGCTGTTGTCAAGCCTGGTATGTGCTGATAGGACTGCCGGTGAATAAATCTAGTGTTCCCACATGGCTACGTGACCAACAGAAGGGGAACAAAGTCCCTTTTCAGATGCTCTCGTTACCCAGCTGCTGCTGCAGCCATCGCCTGCTCCGCTGACCGCTCCGTGCCCTCCGGTGCGTGTGGCTGCGGCTACAAGAGCAGCTCCGTAGCGAGTCCCTGGGAGCAGAGTGGGCTTGGGACCACTGCTCCACCAAGCCCAAACTCCAGAGTCTCAGATTTGCTGCCCATGGAATGAGGTGACCTGGGCTGGGCAATTTCCAGTCTGTTCCCAGAGACAGGGCAGGTGCCCTGGGCAGTTTGCACAGGGGAGCTGGTCAGGTGCCAGGGCGTAGAACTGGACCCTCCTCTAGGGCACCCCAAAAGGTGCTCACCCAGCTTGGAAGCAGCTCCTGCACCCCCAGCACCTCACACGGCTCCTGGCTGCTTCTCATCGACCGCCACCTCCTCTGCCGCCCACCTGCCTTCACTCCACAAAGCCACCCGGGACCTTTCTCTCTGGCAAAGTATGAAAATGAAAATCAAATTAATAACCCTCCTCCTCCCAGCTCTGTTGTGAAGGGAACTTTCCAAGGTGTGTCTGTAATTCAAGGGCCTCTAATGAGCACTCCTACCCTGGGAACCGCTGGAGCAGGGAGCTGTCGTGTTTGCTCAATGGGCTGTGCTTTATCCCTGTGGTCCTGTAATCCGGGGTCAGAGGACACCAGAAAGCACAAGGGAAGGAAAAACAACTTGAATGGAGAAACCTTGGGTTTCACCAGCGACACGGACTCAGCCTCCAGAACACTGATACATCTGACCCTGACGTCGTGAGCCCCGGTCCCCAAACTCAAAACAAGGGACAGCATTTCCCCGTGAAGCAGGAGCAGGAGGTGGGCAGGATAAATTCAAGATGGAAGAGGGGAGATTGAGATGAGATTTTAGGAAGAAATGTGCTCCTGTGAGGGTGGGGAGGCCCTGGCCCAGGTTGCCCAGAGCAGTGGTGGCTGCCCCATCCCTGGAGGTGTTCAAGGCCAGGCTGGATGGGGCTTTGAGCCCTCTGATCCAGTGGGAGGTGTCCCTGCCCATGGCTGGGGGTGGAACTGGATGGGCTTTAAGTTCCCTTCCAACCCAAATTGTTCTATAAGTCTATGATTCCCTAAACCCACCAAGGACTCACCCTCACCTCTGGACCACCCCAACGAGATGGATGCTGCCACCTCAAGCCTGCACCACCCCCTGTGCACCCCTGGGACCCAGTGGCAGCCAATAAACCACCAGGAGAGCTGCGGGATGTGAGTACCAGGTCCACAGCAACTGCTCAGGGCCACGGCATGGCCAGAGCAAGTGCTGCTCCCTGGGGCAGCTGAGCTATCACTGAGATCGAACAAGGACTGGAAAAATGTGACAGGACAGGAACTGAAGTCCCAAATGCTGTTTTCATCCAGGCTCCCGGCAGTGCCAGTCCTCCTCCCCTCCACATCAGAGGGCAGTTGGCACTCCCAAGCCCACCAGG
Organism: Dromococcyx pavoninus; assembly: GCA_033558185.1. NCBI lineage: Eukaryota > Metazoa > Chordata > Aves > Cuculiformes > Neomorphidae > Dromococcyx > Dromococcyx pavoninus. The sequence goes on along the minus strand of JAUMJL010000760.1, from coordinate 283,045 downwards.
ACCCCCAGATAGCATTGTTCTGGCCAAAGCCCTCGGCTGGCACACACCAGCAGTACCACAGGCAGTGTCAGTGGGTGCCCCACTGGGCCACTTCCACCACAGGGTGTGCCACAGCCACAAAGGAGGAACCAAGAACCATATAAACCCTCAGAAAATGACAGACTGAGGAAGACCTTGGCTCAGTGTGCCACGCTTCCCTCCGCTTGGAACAGTTCTCATCCCGGCTTGCAGATGCACAGGCTGCCAGCAGAGCAAATCCCAGGAGCGTCACGTGGCTGAGACTGCTATGAGAGTATACGGGATCAGACTCCACACTGCCTTTTCCATGGAAAAAAGAACATGCCCGGGAAGTTTGCTCAGGGTTATTTGTATTAGATAAGCTGTTTGCTCTCTTTGTTCTGGTCTCGTATGCAGTGCTGGGCAGGGGTGTCAGAGCCCTGTGCAACGCCAAAGCAAACTCTGCATCTTCGCCCCTGAGGACATGGTGCTGCTGGAGACCAAAATCATGGAGAAGAGGAAGGTAAGACAAAAGAAAAATAGTAAAAGAAATAATACAAAAGCCTACAGTTCTTACTGTGATTGTAATGAGGAACCTGGAAGTTGTCTCCATTCATTAAAAAGAAGAGGTGAAGTTTTAAAATGCATTAAAACTCCCTTTAATTGAGGCTCAGATTTAGAAGTCACCATGCGTGCCAATTACCACACACTCATGCTCTTCCATCTGCACCACCCTGTAAACATTAGCTGATGTAAGAAATGCCTTCAAACACCAACCAAGGTGTTGCCCTAAAATGATGAGATTCCAGCTGCAAAGAGAGTGCTTGCTCGCCCATTCCCAGATGGCCGCGGTCCCCGTGGGACAAGGCCTGCTGGAGCAGGTCCCTCGTGCACGGGGACGGTGGAGCTGGCTGTGGGGCATTCCCTCAGCTGTCTCACTGGCTGGCTGAGAGCAAAAATAAACAACAAAGAGATGTGCCTGCCAGCTGCCTGTCCTGTCCCTTCCCTGACAGGTACGGTTGTGCTCACAGAGGAAGCGAAGTTGAGTTCCCCCTTGCTGCTCATGAACAAACACCTTTGGGAACAGGAGCTCCTCTCACAAACAACTTTTAAAGTGCCTCGGGATGCAAATCTGATCAGTCTGGAACAGAGCTCAGAATAGCTTCACGTATGAGAAAGGTCAGCAATTTGTCAAGGACGCACAGCAGAGTCCACTTTCTAATTTAGAGCGCACCGTGCACCTAACACCACCCCAGTGTCATTGTCCGCAGCAACACAGGCTTAGCAACAGCCCCAGGAGACCATTACATTAATTTTAGTGTCTATAAACTGGGGACTATTGTGCAAAGGAGGCAGGACAGGCTGTCCAGGGCCAGGCTTTCTGCTATGTGCAATCACTTAAGAGTTTATCCGGCCTTTTGAGAGGATTCCTGCTGCAATGAACTACTCCAGCGAGAGGTCTCATGTACACAGTGAACCTATAACCCCGTGTAACTTCACACCAGTTTGTTGTTTGTTGTCAGGTCACAACCAGCTGCTCCACGAAGTGATCCTAGAGCACACATAAGGCTATTCCTAGGGAAACACTTAATCCTTCCAGGACACAGGAATAGACCTGCACTGACTGTCTGTCAGATTCCTGCCTATTCCCATCTCCCCTGGGCTGCTCCGAGCACAGCTTGTGCAGCTGCAGCTCACACCTAAACAGACACACAGAAGGGAAAGCACAACCTCGCTGGGACAGGCGAGCGTTCGCCATGTAAGGATGAAACAGTCCAGGGATGAGACTTTGGAAGATAGTCCTCAAAACACTCCAAGGTCAGAAGAGGAGAAGAACATTTTTTGCTCCTATTGGCTTTCCAGAACCATTATGGGTCCTGGAATACATGTGAAATTGTTTCTGTCTGTCTCCGACCCTAAAAGGGAAACCAGCTGCTTGCTCTGAGGAGCAGCTCCAGCCCCTCTGTTACACTAGGAACGTTCTCAGTCCATGTTTCCTGCCACTGCTTCTGCAGAGCAGCTCCAGGTCGCTGTGCACCCACAGCTCCCAGGTTTGTCTGCACCTCCTCATGCTGCTCCATCTGTCTGTATCCTCTTGCTCTGCTCCCAAACCTACGAGCACAGCTGTAGATCTGGCACAGTGGGAACAACATCCCCAATCTGTTGTTAAAGGAGATCCTGCTTTCGGGTGAGAGGCTGGAGGCAGCTTGCCAGCAGGGTGCTGAGTGCTTTTTTAGGGTAACTCAGCCCGACCCAGCCTGCATGGAGCACCCTCCGGAGTAGTGTTGCATCAAGCCTTCACCCGCCTGCTCATAGCACCACTGAGTCACTTCCTGCCCTCAGCTCTCCCCTCCGAGCTGCCTTCCAGCCCGAGCCTCCCCACAGACAGCTCGGAAATCTCAAGTATGAAGGGTTGCTCTGGGGGGGGAACTGGTGCAGAGAGGAGCAGAGTCCTCGCAGGGACCACCAGCGCAGCCACAGACCTCACGTGGCAGCTCCCCCATCACCAGCACAACGGGAGGATGCTGCAGGTCGTTTCTCCAGCCTGTTGGACCTGGCTCCAACAGTTGGCTTCAGAGGAGGAGGCAGGAAAGAAATGAATCAGCTGGGTGTAAGGCCACACAGCACTGGGTTGTTGCACTTTGAATGTGCCCACACCAGGCTCTGCTGAGCAAGCTGCACAAGTTATCTCCCCAAGCACGGGGAGACCGATGTCCTGCCCAGAGCAGTCATGGGATGCTCTCAGATCTGCAACAGATTTAGCAAAACAGCTGGCACAGTTGTGAGGAAACACCCTGTATTTTAAGTGAAATAAGTGCTGTCAGAATCATCCTTGCTCAGCACAGTAGGGAGCTTCAAATGCCCACAGCTTTGAGAGGAAGAAGCAGCAGAAGCTGTTAAAGTATGTGACAATTCTCAAGGTACACCCAGATTGCTGCACAATTTTTATACGGTCTTAGAATGGCAAATTGAAGGATTCTTAATGTTCAGAAGAGATCTGAGGTGCCCTCCATCTGAAGTGCAAACCCACACCACACAGACTCCTCCCAACAGCTCTGCATACAGATCAAGATAAGCGCTAAAAGCAAAATGGTCCCATCAATGTCTGATCTTACCCTTAAATCAAGATCTCCCCTGATGTCAGCACGCAGCCTGCCTGCAGGAGCCCTGCTGGCAGCACTGTGCTGTTAGCAGAGCACACCTGGTCCAAGGTGAGCAATGGCAAACGGCCCCAGTGCAGAACACGGCCCCTGCTACTGCACTGGAGCCACCTGAGGTCCCTGCAGCGTGGGGAGAGGCGTGGGCTCACCAAAGCTCAGCGATGTCTTCACACACAGCACTGCCTGTATGGAGCAAGAGGGTTCCAGGAGAGTGTACAGGGAGCCCAGTCCTACCAAATATAAGCTTCCTGCAGAAAGAAGAGGCTGAAGAGTGAGGCTACAAGTGCAGTGAGAGCACTAGAAAATCCCACTCTGGTAAGGGCACTAAGAGGCTCCCTTTGCCTCCAACAACAGGATGAGAGACAGGAAGCACCTTTATCACTTCATATATTAGTGACTGGCACAATATGTAAGCTAATATTTACTTTCTATGTCAGCATTATTCTCCTGAGGAGGAAGTTATGGGATGCATCTCATAGGCCAGGCTCACTTTCATGCATTCTTGTAACACCAGCAACGCTGATTCCAGGAGGAAAGTGACCACTGATGCCTGGTCTAAGTACCTGCTGAATTCCACCAGACAAGATATACCCAAGATTCTACAATTCTAAAACATCTGGAAAGCAGCAATGATTTTTCAAAGTTTAACTTAAACTTTTAAGTTATCATAAATGATTGCCAGGTCTCACAGGAAGACAAACAAACCTTAGAGAGATCATACAGAGAGTCAGCTATCTGCACAGGGAAATAGTTTGGGCCTTGATGTGCTCACAGAATCTTCAGTGAACACGGCTGGGTCTGCAAGAAGTCCCAACGCCCCCAGGCCATGAGTTGTTTTCCCTCCAGACTGGGGACGCAGGACTGTCAGGAAGTTCCAGGTCTTAAGGAACTACGAAACTCTGCTCTGGTTTCAAAACACCAGTGAGTTCATAGACCTTTTCCTTCTAGCACTAAATTCCTCATTCTTTCTCTTAAGATAAGGAAACATAAAACTTCTCCTATGTGAAAGGAAGACCTGCTGCTAGTTAAGTCAGGCTCTCACAAGGCAGCATCCCCATACAAGGTAATGGGACAAAGCTCTGACCCAGCATTCGTGCACACTGGGACTTTTGTCCCTTTACCCTTTTGAGAAAATATCTTCTTTTAATGAGGCAGGGGAATCCAATTTTCCATACTACAGTGGAAAATCAGGCAGCTTTGCCTATCTGACATTCAAATTGTAATTTCTTGTCGCCAAGATGTTGCTTTACATTTGGTTTTCAGCTGCTTCTGTCCCTGTCCTCCCCACATCCTTCCTATCTGAGCAGGTCCCCTGAATCCTGCTGTGAGGTGAAGGCTCACAGGGTGATATGAAGATACACGGTTTGGAGGAAGAGAAACAGGGGATTTATTCAAACACCAGTGAGAAATGCCAGGTTTACATCTTCACTGTGTCCATCCACCTTCCAAAACCACATAAAGGGACAGCAGAGTTCAGGCTGACAAGGAGAACTGCAGCAGACAGCTCAGCTCTTGCTCAAGACTTATTTTCTTTAGGGAAAGCTAATTTAGGGTCAGAGAAAGAAGCTTAGGAGCCCCTACTATGCAGCCACAAAAAGCAAAATTCTGTCCAGGAGGAAAGGAGGGAATGAGTTAAACCATAAGGGTTAATTAACTATTTAAGGTTCTGAACAAAATCCTTCCCCTTCAGAGGGCAGCTAAGAGCCTCAGAGCTGTTGGGACACACTCAGAACAAGCAGCCTGTGTCATTCTGCTGACATTAAAAATGAACGTTTGCGCAAGACATCAGCCATTAATCTTATTCAAAATGTATACAAAGTAAGCAAATTCTGCACACTCAACAGGAAGTCAAGAATTGAAACCATTTGGGCAGTTTGGACCTGTCACGATTCAAACAGACGACTCAGCTGAAGGATGAAGTCCAAGAGCAGAGGAGCACGATATGAACACATCAGAAATTTCCCTGGCCAAATGAAGTCTCTTTTACCAGATGGTTAAGAATCCTGCAGCTTAAAAATGTACCAGAAGAGATTCTGGCTGATGTCTGAGATATCTGGGAGAAGAGAGAAGAGCTCATATTGTGCTGTACATCGCAGGTGCCTTCCCTGCCACGTGCAACGGGCAGTGGGAGCCTGTGCCAAGCGCGGCTGCTGCCGAAGCCCGTGACGGGTGGCAGGGCAGCAGCTGTGGACACGGCCAGGGTGACCATAATAGGAAGAAAGACATCGGAGCCAAGTTTCAGGGAGTGTCACTGATCACAGGAGCTTCGGTGGGATCGGAGGAGCGGGAACACCACCAGCTCAGCACCAGCCAAGAGGCTGCCAGCGCTGGACCACGCCACCAGCTCGCTCTGCATCTCCAACACGGGAACACACACCATTCCCACCTGCCTGTGGTGTCTCGGCCTCAACAGCCCTGGAAAAAAGTGCCATCAGCCAGTGGACGTTTGACAAATCACATCATGAGAGCCTGCCAACATCAAATCCACAAATTCCCTTAGTTCTCCTCTTTCAACTAGAAAATCAGGCAAGAATGAGGGACTTGTTGCTTGTGCAGAGCCGATCGTACACTAACCACCATCCTACTGGCAACGAACAGTAATGCAAGAACACCAAACAAACCCTGAAGATAGTCATCAACCATATAAAAGAAAATTAATTGGCAGCATCTGGCCTTCAGGCCCCAGATTTTGCACCAGGTCTAGGCAGAAGTGAAATGTTTGTTGCATAGAAGTGGAGTGATCTATTTGAGAACCTTCTTTCTGCGTGTCCTTATGAAGTGATGGCGTAAGGGATCATAACTGGATGTGGTTTCATCAAGAAAGTCATGAAAGAAGTATATATAATGTACATGAGTCTACACCTTGGTGCAGAGTGCTCCATGCTGCCTGCCTTTTGTAGTACCTGTTTTCTTCCCTGTGCTACAGCCCTGTGACACCACACATCACTGCAATCCCAACCTTGCAGGAGGAGCAGGGCCCCTCCTTGAAGTCAGCATTATCCAGAAACAAACGTGCCTGCAAAGATCAGAGAAAACGCATCCATGCCCTGAATTCAAACAACAGAGCTCTCTGAGCACCTTGGATGTCCTAAACCTTCCAAATGCAGAAACCCAGCGAGGTCTTTATAATGCTCTCGCTATTATAGAAAGGAAAAGGCAGAATAAGGATGTTGTGAGGATTATGATCTAACAATGGAAGTTTAATTTTGGACTGAATTGATTTATGCCCCTGTAACCCAGCAGAGCTGGCCCAGAGCCATGGAAATGCCCAACGGCTTCTCCAACAGCACAAACCCAGCACTCCGGTAATAATGGTTCAAAATCCCTTTGCCCCATGAAATAAAGGTCGTATCCAGTACAGCAGAACTCAAACATGAAAGCATGACAGGAAATGACTAACTGCACACTGGGGCCAATTCACCTTCATCTGAGATCTGCTCAGCACACAAGAATCTCACAATTCAAACAGACAGCTCAGCCGATACGCAGAAAAAACAACTCGACTGCTCTAGTTCCCGTTTTCAGGGTCTGAGCATCTCAGTACAGATATCACTGCAAAAAAAAAAGGAATTCTGCTCTATTTCCCTAAAGTTCTCTCACAATTCGAGCCTTATGCTGTAGTTTTCACTTTTCTTTCCCTTAGAGGCAGCTGCTTTTTAAATTGAGGATGAAGCCGTTCTTATTTCTCAGGTGATACATAATTTAAGTTAATGTTTACACAGCTTTTTGTAGTTCCTGAATAAAAGGTATTTATGAGATTATACCTCTATTTTGCACATAAAGGCAATAACCAAGGGGCTGCTTCAAGCTTGCTTTGGACCACACATGCCCGGTGAGCTTGTGGCCAGGCTGCAGGGGACAGACGCAGTCACAGCACAAGTTTTGTGCTCACACACCAAACCTGCATGGTCTGAGTCCAATCCCTTATTAACTGTCTTCTCCAGAAAGCCTCAGAGCTCTTTGGCTTATAGAGGTTCCACTCAACTTCAGGGCTTTTTAATAAACAAAGCAACTTTGACTTACAGTAGCAGGAAAAGACACATAAACCAGACATGTTTTATTTAATGCATGTCTATTACTTAAAGGGCAAAGTGAATTTTTTCACCAAATTTGGTCAAAATAGTCCTTTTTTTTTCCAAGCTGATTCTTTGTCTCCCACACACGAGCATCTGTAGTTGGTTTCTTGCATTGAAGCAGATATATTGACTGAGAAAGGTGCCTCTCAGGGCTCTCCACCTGCAGGCAAGGTCAGCAGAGTGAAGAGAAAGCCAGGAAGGTGACGGGGAGACGTTGCAGTGACACTTTTGGGCACACAAGCTCGTGCTCACTCTCCCACCAGGCCTCTCCACCTGCAGTGGTGATTTGCACGAGGAGCAAGGACAAGTCTCCATCCAAATTACTTTTTCCAGCTGCTGGTGTCCCTTGCAAGCAAAGGCAATTACAGCTCTGTAGCTCGCAGCACGTGAGCAGCTTCTAAATCTGGGGAAGGACTGAATCCTGGCAAAGACAAATTGTCTCAGGTTACCATCCCGAGAACTGCTTGCCTGTAGCCTGAAACAAAACCAGGATCTTTGTTGCCTGGGAGATGCTGTATGTGCCAGCTGCAACCCTCCAGAAAATACAGAACAGGATAGATGGGATTGTGGAAAGAGGAAGAATCCCCTCTTCCTTCAGCCACTGCCCTGCTCACGTAGAAATGACACAAGATTCCATCTTCTGTGGTTGAATATTTCCATGTTAGGTGATCTGTTCATCAGGCATCATTTAATTTTACTGTACAGACCTGGCTATCTTCAAATCAGTCTCCTTGTTAAAGCATTTCTCCCTGGCACCTTTAAAAATTACTCTTAAATATTGCACAATTTAAATAATAGAAGCCATTTGTTGTGATTGTCATCTCAAGGAAATAACTCCTTGCAAGCACTAAAAAGATATTTATAAGATGCCACATGCTTTCCAGTTTCTGCCATGCTCTGCTGCCATCCTTGGAGACACAGAGTCTTTGGTAGAACCTAGGAAAGGGAAAACAGCTGCCACATCCAGAAAACTAAGTGGGAACAGCTATTTTAAGGGGCACAAATGCTCACAAAATTTATGAATGCCTTTACATCACGCAGCTACACACTGAGTTTCCACCCCTGCCCTCTGATTCTGTCCATCTCTGCTCATCACACCAGCAGTGCTTCTGTCTGGGCAGCACGGAGCAAGCACATGGGCTGACTGTGCCTAAAAACTCATCGAGAGAGGGAAACTGCTCCTTTGCAGGAAAAAAAACACATGAAGGGAAAAGAAGTGACAATATTAAGAGAGCTCCTGATCCAGGTTTGCGGTTCATTTACAGAACCTCACTCTCATTCAGATCTGAGATTTACAGGGAAACAGATTTGTCAATGATTAAAAAGGAACCCAAATTTTAACTAGCAGAGGCTCCTCTCGTGACAACATTCAGGTTAAGACTAAGAAGAGGTGATGTTTCAGCCCCAAAGCAGCCAATATGAAGCAATGTCCCATTTCTTTGCTGCAGAGAAGATGCTCCACACTCATTCACCGTAGGAAGCAACTGGACCTGCTCTCTGACCACACCAGAAGATTTTCCAAAGCCATTTGCATGCTCAGGCAGTGCAGGGATCGTGGGCTTTACTGCAACGAGGCACCTCCCATGCCCTAACAGCCCTCCCTCTGCTCTCCTAACTGACCAGAACAAAACTGCTCTATTTACAGCCTATTTCTCCTAAATTGGCAAATCCCTGGGAACAACAACTCAGACCAGTTCTCCATTACCTTGCATTGCAAAACGTGAAGGGCCAACGTCAAACCACCAGGCTGAAGGGCAGCAGTGCTGTGTGACACAGGGTGCAGGTGGCTCTCCCAAGGGACTCGCTCCACAGGCAGTAGGAGACTCTCACCAGTAAATCATCACCGCACCAGTAAAGCGCTCCAGTGCTTGCCCAGAAACAAAAGCAGTCACATCATAAACCAGAGGGTGACATCAGCACAGGGATTGCATTTCCTGCTGAGGTTTAAATGTCGTTACTTGTGACTGGAAATCGGACACTAACAATTCAAGTAGCTCTAAATTTTCAGGAGACATTAAGAATTCCAATTCCAATTTTGTGTAGAAATATTTCCATTCCAAATCCTTTCTATTTCTCAATGGCACAACGACACAAAGCCAAGAACAAGCGAAAAGCTAATTAACATAATTTTCAGCCTGACTTGCCAAGTGCTAACAAGGTGGGCAGCAGAAATCCTTGATTTCCACTGGAAAGGGTCAGGGTTAGTCAAACAGCACCATCAACTTGGGGTCCAGTTTGCTCTCTTCCACTCTTACTCAAATTCTGCTCTGTGTCTTTCTCTAAACTCCAAACTCAAAGCTATCAAGGATTGGAAAGCATTCATTTCACCATTCCCCAGCTGAGTGACTGTTTCACAGAGCACGAAGCGTGACACAGCCTGTGCACATGGCCCAACACTTTCACCAACCTGAAGTGCATTTGTGATTTTCCACACATGGCTCTCCAAAAGCAACACATTCAAGACTTCTATACAGGCCCAATGGGCCAGATTAAATCTTCCTGTGAGTTACACAATGCTTGCATAGGGTTGAGAAATACCAGAAATAAAACTCCTCTTGGATGAGTTACATGCACAGATTGCGTACTTTTCACATTAATGACTCTTTCACAGGTACCATTTACTTCTCTCCATGTTCCAGATCCCTCCAAGTTAGGCATTGCAGCAATTGGCTTGATATGAAGTGTTCACTGAGTTAAAGGCAGCCACTGAAATGCCTTAAAATTTAAATGCTGACTTTCCTATTTGAACATTTCCATGTGCTGAGGAAAGAGGCAGAGGAGAATAACTAATCCTCATTCAGGGACACAAACTAAAGATTAATTTCTTTAGTTGGAAAGCAGTTTAGCTCCCTGACTCCCTACTGCAAATAACACAAATATATATGAGGATCCAGTGCAAGACCATAACTGCAAGAGCGCTCAGCTTCCACGGATCTGACACCCTGCACCTCTCGTAGGATTGTTGCTTCCTCAATTTCCTAACAGCTGTCACCAGTAAAAACATTATTTATCCACATAATACCTGCAGGGAGGGAGTTATTTTATCTCCCTCTTGGGATTTGCACCTCGGAGGGGTTTGGCACAAAGCAAGCCTGGTAGAACTAAAAATGGAACCAAGATCCAAGTCCACATCCATCTTTCTTCTCCTTCTGAGATGCAGCACATTTCCCTGCCAGCCTGGAAACTGTGACAGCCACTAATGCATGTTATAGACCTATGTCCAAATAGATTCCACAAGCTGAACCCTTCACGAGAGGCAGGGGAAAGAGGAAGAGGTGGAAGAGCAGGACATGATCTTTGAGGTCTCTTCCAACCCAAACCACTCCATGACAGACAGACACAGCACTGTGTGGTTCCAAAGTACAGTTAATCCAGACTCTGGATCTTTCGATAAAGTACTGCCATGCCTTTGCTGGTCACTCCTACGACTGAAACCTTGGGCTTTACAAGGGAGCACGCAGAGCTGGAAGAAGGGACTGCAGAGCAGGAGCTGGGCACCAGTTCTACCTGTGATAGCTCTTAAGAACACAAAAAAAACATGTTTTCCTTAAATGAGGGCAGTGGAATTCCAAGGTGAGGTCAAAAGCCCGGCAAAAGTCAACAGTTTAGGCTAGTGCACAAGATCACAGTGCTGACAAAAGTAGTCCCTGTGCTCAGAGACACTTTCAGATCTCCTGTCTTAGTTGTTCTGTCTTCACCATCTCCCCATCCCAAGCAGTATCTAGGATACTGCCAGCAGGTGTGGACCTCAAAGAGGAATTTCTGTCTCCAATCCTGCTGAACTTTGGGCCCTTAGGCCTTTCAGACAGATGTTTTAGATTATTGTTATATTTCTTTTGTTTCTTTAAAAGAGTCTTAAACCCCAGAGATTCCCCAGCAGCAGAGTCAGTACACGTGCTGTTTTAGCAGAAGATGGCATGATCTGCAGCCACACAGAAATGAACAAGGACAGAAATCACCCAACTTCTGATACCCCCACAGGAGGAAAACCCTGTGGGCTTGGATCATTCAAGAAATAAGGTTACGAGAACATGTGCCCAGAATGGGCTCTAAATGGGTAAGATGCAACTTAAAAATAAACTGCTAATTGTTGTTACAATTTGCATTTTATGTTAAAAACCCTCCCAAAGACCTCAGGAGGCAGAGCTCAGCCTGGAAAGGATTTTTATGGCTATGCTGTAAACCCACAGAAAGCAGGGATCTAGAACAGAAACAGTTCATTACAGCTAAAATACTGATCCTGGGCTCTGCCTGAGCAGCTGGGATCATTTCTGTAGTTAAGGAAATTCCCATTACTGAAACCCACTTCAATATCTGAAGTTTGGAGAAGATGCCAAGTAGTCACTCTTCTTCACAAATAACAAGATTGGAACTATATTGATTGATAACTTTCTAAGGGAACACACTTGAAATCTGGGTAAACAAATTCAAAATATTGAGGACACATTTACATTCGGGGTAATAATTAAATATTTAAAACCTTGTGGTTCCAGGATTCTAGGTTTTTCTATGCACCAAAATATTTAGTCACATACAAACCATCTGTAGCAGCTGGAAAACATTTGTTTGGCCTGCTAAGATTCATTAGTTTAAATATACATAAATAAAGCCTTCATTTTATTTTGAAAAAGCTCACACTGCTGCGTTCAGCTCTGTTAGGGCACTTGGTGAGTAACGCTTATGCAACATTCTCAGCAGGAGGTACCAGAGGCCACAGTTTCACAAATGCATACAAATATATCTTAGCTAAAATAAGTCTTGCATCGAGGTTAATGCTCTTCTGTACTAACTCAGGTCATTATCCACATAAATTATCCATATAAAACCCAGCTTGCAAACAGTTCAATCCTTATTTTTATTCTTTCTTCTGTGCTCCCAAATCTACTTCTAAAAATTACTGATGAAAAGAAATTTCTCTTCAGAAGTGGGATTCAGATACCTGAGTTCAAGAACTATAAACCAGAAGCCTCCATGCCTGCCTTTTCTCCCCAAGAAGTTCCAGCTTTCTGAAAACCAAGTAAACAAGAGGCACAGCTGAGATTGTAAAAAGAGTTGAATTTGGCTTAGGGTCCACAGGGATCACTTTTCTGGCCAACAGTTTGCAAAGGGTTATTTATTGGCTGGATGGTTTTCTTTTTGCTGGAAGATGATGAGGTTTTAGTGAAGTTTCTGCAGAGTATGCAGCAGCTTTCAGCGTTTGCTCCGCTAACGAGTTAAATCAGTGCCGCTCTCCGATGACTTGAAGATTATGGGTGCAGGAAAAGGGAACGCTCCAAGAGGGGAACTTTCAGCAGTCACCACCAAACTGCGGTTAAAACAGACAGCAATGACTCTATTCAGCTCCCAAACCTCAGACAGTTTCCATTTTCTCAATAACAAAGCATTTTTGTGGCATGAGGTAACAGCCTCCAGCTGCCAGGTCCAACTCTCCACTAGGATTTCTCAAGAGCGTGGCTGGAGGAGGGCTGGCGGCCGGAGAGGGCTGCGAAAGGCAGGAGTCCCTTACACCGGGGACACAAAGGGATGAAGCTGCACAGGGCAGGTGTGGAGAGAAGCCTCTTGGGGACACGCACATCCTCCTGGAGTTTGTATCAAAAGCAGCCTCGAGTGAGCTCCAACTGGTGCACAGCTGGGGGAGTGCGAAAGGGTGAGGAAAGAGTGAGGCTCTTCACCAAGGATGGACTGGAACAGGCAGGAGGGAGCAGAGGGCAAACGGATCCTGTATGTTCAGTGTTCATTATAGAAGTGTCATGAGTATGGAGCAACATGATGTAGAAGTGAAGAGAGAGGTCACCCTGTTCCCCAGAGGAGAGCACCGCTCATGGGACTGGATGTGCCCTTCCACCCATGTTCTGAGTTAAAGACTCAGAACAGAGGTCAGGAAGGTTTTGTTCTTGGCCTGTATCTTTCCCTCTCAGTTCCAGGGATGCGGAACACCTATCCATTCTTTCGATTCCAGGCAAAGTCATCTCAGATCCCCTGAGGAGCAGACTGCTCCTTTAGATTCAGACAAGTCGGGAGGTCCACAACTGACTGTTGCCTCCCACTGTAAGCAGGCACTTGTTAGTCCAGTCCCTGGACTCCCAAACCTGGAGCTGAGTCTCAACACACCTCAACTGCCTGCCCTGCCAAAGGATGAGCAAAAAAGAACACCACAACCCCAGGCTCATGATGCAAATAAAGGCAAAAATCTTGGAACAGCACAGAGAGATGAAGGCCAGCTGGAAAGAGCTGCGAGGTGGCTCCACAGCATGTAACATCAGGAAAGGATCTTCATGGTATATGCAGCCCTTCTGATCTGCTTTTTGTCCCTGCATATATAACCCTTTAAAAGTCAATGTAGGGAATTCTCTGGGACACTACAGTAGCTGGTGCAAAGGGACAGCCTGGGACTTGTGCAGGCCAGAGCCCACAGGATCCAAAGCTTAGCTACTGCTTGGTAAACAGTGCTGCCAAGAGCAGTTACTCACACCACTTGGAGCCCTCACTCTGCTTGCATGACACAAGACATTGCAATACAAATTAGAACTAGAAAACATTTCTAGAAAACCCATTCTGATTGCATTATTTTAGTCTGGTGCATCAGCTTTTACATTTACAAGGACAACAACAAACATTCCCAAGCAGAAATTGCCCCAAAGCCTTTTTGCACAAATTTAATTGATATTTGCAGCCTCCAGATCTAGGACACCACTGCAGCACAAAGTAAGAACCAACGTGGATAGAAGTGGAAGGGTAGAAAGTCCCATTTCTCATTTGCCAGTGCATCAGCTTTACACACTTTTGCTATTCTGCCACAAACCTTTGCAGCCAAGCCCTTAACAAAAGCAAATGCATTTAACATTGATGCTATTTAATCCTAGGAAGATGCTGAAATCCTTTGTGTTAGTCATATGCAGTACAAACCAACAAACTCATCAAAACACATGGAGCAACTGGAACTCAACTCACCTGCAACCCCAATTGAGCAATTGGCTACTCAAGAGAGGAACTGCACTTCCAAAGACACCAGCTCTCTAATCATAGAATCACTGAATCATGGAATGGTTTGAGTTGGAAGTGACTTCAAAGCTCATCCAGTTCCACCCCTCTTCCATGGGCAGGGACACCTCCCACTGGATCAGGGGGCTCAAAGCCCCATCCAACCTGGCCTTGAACACCTCCAGGGATGGGGCAACCACCACCTCTCGGGGCAACCTGGGCCAGGGCCTCCCCACCCTCACAACAAAACATTTCTTGCTAAGATCTCATCTCAATCTCCCCTGTTTCAGCTGAAAAGCATTCCCCCTTGTTCTGTCCCTGCACTCCCTGATCAAGAGCCCCTCCCCAGCTTTCCTGGAGTCCCTTTCAGTCCTGGGAGGCTGCTCTAAGGTCTCCCTGGAGCCTTCTCTTTCTTCAGGCTGAACAACCCCAACTCTCTCAGCCTGTCCTCATACAGGAGGTGCTCCAGCCCTTGGATCATCTCTGTGGCCTCCTCTGGACTCTCTCCAACAGATCCATGTGCTTCCTGTGCTGAGGACTCATGCTCCCAGACATGCACTGATGCAAACCAAGGAGGAGGTTTTAAATACCAGAAGATCTGGGGTATCCTCCCACCATTGCTGCTGATCTCTTGAATAGCCTTGTACAAACTCCCTTCCCACTTGTGATCCCAGCTCTCCCATAGAAAGCAATGGCAATTTTTCAGTTGGTTTTCCGAAAGCCTTTGCGCTCCTTTAGCACTTTCTCCAGAAGTTTTGAGAACATTAATATTGACCTCCTCACTCTCTATAATTTAATCCCACATACCCAGCTGGATACCTGGAGAACACAGCTAGCAAGTGGTGTACCTTCTTTCCCAGCCAGGACAAACTATTTCCCAAGCCAGTTTTCTTCCTAGGAGGAATGTTGCTGTCAAATCTCAAAAATCCACGCTGCTAACGCTAGCCTGAGCACAAGGTCAGCCAAAGAGGACTTCCATCAGAGATGAGCTCCCTGGAGAATATCGGGATAGAATGGTCAAGCCCAGATGGCAACAACGTGTGGAGCACATTTCCAGTGAACACAGGGACTGGGTAGAGGACTACGCAAGCTAAAGTCTACCCCGATTCCTGCAATCTGCTTGCTCAACGCTGAAGTCTGGGCTGAGGCCTTTGGGAAAGGTCAGGACAGTCATACAGGCTCTCGAGATAACTGCTTTTGTTCTCACTATTTGCTTCTCAATTCCTTTGTTAAAAGATACTAATCTCTCTGTAAGGCAGCTATTTGGAGCCAAGAGTTGAGATATTATTGCAAAACATATGCTTAAAAGAGACTGGAAATTATGTTGGCAGTGTTACAGAGGGGAGCGAGGCGCAGCTTTGGGTCAAAACAAAAAAAAATAACTTGAAGCTAGTAAGCAATTCCCATGTGATAGTTTAGAAGAGCCAGCAAAGACTTCTTCTAGAAAGAAAACAATACTGTGAGAACGAAGCTTACAAGAGCTGGCTCTTGGAAAAATAAAGAAGTCAGAAACAAGCCAGAGCATTGCCAACAGCACATATCCAAGAGAATCCTTCTGGGAAACCAACCCAAATCATTACTCTGGAAAGCCCCGAGGGACTGGGGACCTTAAGGCTAAAAGCTGGCAAATTGCTTCATCAGTTAAGGTTGGTCCCAGTGTTTTCTACTGCGTAAGAATAATTTGTTTTAGCCTACAGGTCTCTACAGGGCAATGGGTAAATTCAGGCTGCTTCCTCTGGGAAGGGAAACGGAGTGTTCAGCAAAGCCCTGCCCAGCGGGGAGGTTTTTAGGAGGTTTCCCACCATCACTGACATCCCTTTGGCCCAACATGCAGCCCAGAGCACTCAGACTGGCTTGGCTTCACTCCCCACGCAGCCCAGCGTCGCCCGGTGCTGCCTGCGCGCCAGGCACAGCCGATCCATTACCTGGTGGGGAACTCAGCCCGAGTTATTTCAGCCAGCACTCCACCAGAGAGCAGTTGCCACAAGAATGTGATGACTGTGCCTGCACAAAAGCATCTTCTGGAGACTCATTCACCCCAAATGGATGCAGTTAGAGCAATTATTCCAATGTATCTTGTTTTCCAGAGGGATAAGGAGGAGACCTTGCTTTATCCCTGTGTTTCAGAGAGATTAGTTAATACACCAGGGAGTAGGTACATTGATGAAGAGGGATAAAGGCAGAGCTTTTGTTTGCAGTCTTCTTTTTCATGTCCAGCCCAGCTACTCATAGTTAGAGGAGTGTACAGAGAGCACAGAAGACAAAAAATGTGATCTCTAACTGTGCTGCTGTGCTGGCAGAGGAAAAACCTGCACTGGCAGGGGATGCCAAGGTGATCTCTAATGACTTTCCTCCTCCTCTTCTACCTTCTTTTCTGATTCATGTTGCCATCTTCCTTACGACTGACCTAAATAACATGTTCAGGCAGCACTGGAAGTATTTCCACCTCCTACCTCAGCAGCAAGATCTCCACAGCTGGACGTGGTCTTTCTCAGAGAAGTCACACCACAGGTGGCTTAGGAGCGTCCTCCCTGAGAAAGGAAGGGAAGGACGCCCTCTTGTCTCATTTCATCAGGAAGCCTTCCTGGCTGCAGGAGAACAAAGGTTGCCCAGGAGCGGAGAAAACACACGCTACGCCCGTGCCCAAGCGCCAGCTAATCTGAACAATGTGGGCAGAGTATTTGGTTACCTCATTTCCAGGTGTGCTGTCAGCATGAGCCATGACTGGCTCGGGATGAAAGAGGAAAAACTGTTCCTAGATTTGAACTTGTCTGCATCATTTATGGTAATTATTGCCCAGCAGCTTTTAACGTCAAATCACACTCTTGTCCTGTTTCTTTTTGATTACCACTTGCCATTTCAGTACAGATGAGGCTGGAGGCTGGAGTGCAAGGCTGCATTATCCCACTGGAGCCAAAGACGTGCCCACCCAGTCCAAAAAAAGCCACCACCACAGGATTTCAGCAGGCCACCCATCTTCAGATACGCAGCGATTACGGGTGCTAACAACACACAAGCACTTAAACCAGCTGTACAGCCAAACAGCTGCAGAACCCCTCCAGCTATTCGTCTTTTATAACCTAACACAGCACTGGAATACAGGGACAATCCAGCCCCTGTCACTCCACGGTGCTGTCACACACAGAAAGGTTTCTGATCCTCTCCCAGCCTCATTTTCCCCTTTACCATAAGTTTAGGCACTCAGAATAGCCAGGCAGATATCCCACCTCCTCACACCCCCTGCACAGACTGCTGATCTCAGCGTTATCTTACAGCAATGGCCTTCACAGGCTGCATACCAGGTACTTGGAAAAGTAAAAAGTCAACCAAAAATGCATTTATTGCCAACAAGGAAATGGACTCTGGGGAAATACAGGGAAGTATTCAATTCTCAGCAGCCTAACAGATCCCTTTCTCAAAGGATACACACACATGCAGTTCCCTATTGCAACAGAAAGTTGTATTTGATCTGTACCTCCTCTTTTTCAGGTAATTCAACTTGATAACTAAAGCAGAAAAGGTGCAAGCAAACCCACACATCTTTATGCTGCAGCACGCCCGTTCAGTCCACAACAGCCAGCCTGTATCTGTTATCTCTACATTTTTTATTAGCTCATGTTTACTTTGGCTACACATCCAAGCAGTCATTGAAACAGGGTGAGAGAGGAAAATCTTGGACTCGCAACAATGGCCAAGCAGTTTAATCTGCCACTGGGGACAATGACTTGACTCCTATTGGCGTCGAGTACTGGCAGGGTCAAGTGCAACATGTGCTGAAGGAAGCACTAGGGAAGCAGATCTGTGGCCGTTCCAACAACACTGAGCGTTTCCTTAAGCTATTTAGAGGTCCCTTTCCCCCTGGGTGCAGGGAAAACAGCTCCAGCTGTCCCGTCACCTGCATTGGCTTCTTCATTCCCTGGATTTATGATGTTGGATGCTGCTAGCAGCTCCAGGTTAGATACAGCACATCCCTCTGGGTCACAGCTCAGACATTCAAGACTAAGTTAGGAAGTGGTGAAGATTATATCCTTGGCATCAGCCACCAGGTCAGTGCTGGAAGATAATTTATATTCCTGACAGAAACAGCACTGCGCAGGTTGGGCATAAACATCAACAAACTTCCACCCAGCGATGGCACCAACCAGAAGGGTCTGGAGATATTTATCCAGGATGCTGATTTCAGAAATTGTTCTGTTTTTTTAGTTTGAGAAGTTCAAAATACTTTACATAAAAGAACTCTACAACTTGCAGCCTAGGACAAGCCGCAGGAATATATTCACAGGCAAATAAAAAATTATGAGGTAATGAGAACAATCTAATGCCCACAGGCCAAATAAAGCCAAAGTGAGACTGGGCTGAGAACAAGAACATACATTTCAGGACTTTTATTCCATTGCTATTTGGATTCTGTGTTAACATATTTCTAAATGGCTCTTGATTAACCATTAATGGTCATCCTTCTGATTCCTCCCAGAGGAATATTATCCTCTCAACGGGCTCCTGTTGAGCAAGGCTAAAGCAGCCTGGTCTAGCGGGAGGTGTCCCTGCCCATGGCAAGGGGATTGGAACTGGATGATCTTTAAGGTCTCTTCCAGCCCAAACCATTCCATGATTCTGTAAGGGCAGAATGGTTTGTTAAAACTCTTCTCCATTTAGTGAACATCAACACACACAAAGTGAGTCACTCGGCAGAGGCAGTTCTGCTGGGATGAAATACAGGAAGGTTGAAGCCATGTGGCATTCTTCAATTTCCCCTTTCCTTTCACAATCAGACCCTTGATATTTTCTTCAACAGGAAAACTGACACTCCCCCTCCCTGCAAACTGCTGACAATTGTGTTTCACACCTGGCAAAACCAGTGCAAAGCGGAAGGAAGAGAAGAAACAAAGACCAAGGGCTTTTCTGAGCAACTGCATCTCTGCAGAACGGTGCCTTTGCTTTCCAGCTAAAGACCCACCACTTCCTCACAGACAAAGTCTGGTAACTACGCATCAGCCTTCATGGGAAACGCCACCTCCTTGCAGTCGAATGACTGCAGAACGGAGAACAGTCAGAGGTGTCAAGTCTGGCTGTGGGACCCGAGTCTCACTGAAACCACCAACGCACGCGCAGCTGAACCCCTCTGCTTGCAAATTCTGAGCCCTCATAAGTGAACATCCTACTCTTTAAAAGCAATCCTAAACTGCTGGTAGTAATGTGAGGATTAAACAGTGCTGGTAGTTTCTCTAACCCCCAACAACGGGTCTTTTCCCCTTCCCGGATGCAGCTGGTGTCTATTGTTATAGCTGTCTTTTCTTTTTTTAAACAGGGTAAAACATTTACATTTGGTTTTATGACATCACCAGGCAAAACATTGTCAGGTTCTCTCTGAATTTTTTCCACTTTGGCCACTGAAATTGCACCTATTTCAGCAGAAACAGTGGAAGTCCCCTAAGGAAGCTTGCACTCTGGAGTCGAACGCTGAGCAAAATCTCAGACGTCATTGAAGGCACCTCCTTGCCAGACCAAGCCAGGTGCTCCGTGGTGGGCACAGACAATCCAAGAACAGCAGATGCCAACCAGGGACACAGAATACTGAGCACCAGAGAAGAAATGATATCCTTACTTGAGCAATTACAAGAAATTATGAAGCTGTTGGCCCAATTAAGAAGTGGCTTTTATTCAGACCAGCCAGCCCCCAGTTTTCCATAAACACCTTCTGCGTCTGTGGAAACTTTCTCACATGAAAGGTGAGGCAGAGGCAAAAACATTTATGCTCATGTCTCACTCTGGAGGCTACTACTGCAATTAAGGCTCCTCATGCAAGCTAAGTGAAAAACCCACAGATGCTGACAAGGACTCCAGTGGGCCACCAAGAAAACCTTGTGTGTCAGCACTGCGACTACCATAAAAGTCCTTTTCCAGGGAGAGGTGGTGGGAATCACTTGAGCACTAAGAGTAATCGATTTATTCCATCTTCCTGCTCCAAGAAAACCAGGAGGCCCTATAACAGCATTGTCTCAGGAACACGGTAGAAAGCACCACAGGGCCAGCAGAGCAAGTGAGTCCTGGCTTTGAACATAACCAAGTGCTTCCAAAGTTGGGGCACCGGGAATTCCAGCAACCTGCCCGCAGAGAAGTTTTTCCAGGTTCTATCAGCTAAGGGTTCATCTCCTTGTCCAAATCCCAAGAGAACATCACTGAGCTCACACCCCTCCACACTCTCCTGACCTGTGAACGCTGCCTACAGCCACACAAGGACAGCACTCAATGGAAAACCAAAGCCCGTGTGATCAGAGCAAGCATAATGACAGGGGCCAAGAAGGAGTCTCCTGCCTTTCTTCCCCACAATGATCTTGGGGCTGAGCCCCCCAGCTGCCAGCTGTCTCCTCGGACAGCATTGCTGTTCCAGAGCCTGCTCCAAAGCAAACAGTGGTGTAAACAGGAAAGAGGGCTGACAGCAGACGCGCCGCAGATGGCCGTGCATCCCGCCGAGAGAACGGCAGTGACCCACCATCCTCCCAAAGAGCAGGGAGCCAGCCTGGCCTTCAGCACGCTCGTCACCACTCAGCTCTTCGGGTGTCATTCTGCAGGCAGGAGAAAGGCACGGATTTTCCCCCAAAAACACCTAACACGGTCGTGCTCCAGAAGCTGAGATCATGGAACTGCTCACAGAGCTTCCTGCTAGGGAATTCTGGATATTTCCAAACACCACCCTGCTTTTGGTGTGTCCCCACCACTCCCTGTGTACAGGTTTAGGAAGCTCTTAGTCCAAAGTGTGCTTTCTGCTGTTTAGCACCCACTATAATTAGTGCCCACAACTGACAACGTTGCCTGTATTTTTGTCTCCTATGCTTAAAACTATGCTAGCTGGGTAAGAATTAAAATACAGCTCAAAACCCTGTGTCTCTAAGGAAAAAGCCAGCCAGAGAACAGTCTGCATCCTAGGAAAAGGAAAGACAATGGCATAACCATAAGACAGTAGAGTGTCAGCCGTTCCCTGCACATCAGGAAGCTGAACCACATTCTGACAGAACAAATTAGCAAGATGAGGCAGCTTTAACGCCTGTGTGAACACCAGTGAAATACCACTCGTGCCAAAGGCATTTAAATCTGAGAGACTCCTAAGGAAACAGCCAAGAAAATGCTTCTCAAAAATGAACAGCAAAGGAATATTTGGCAATCCCACAATCACAGCAGCTACCAAAGCCACGGAGTTCTCATGCTTGGGAGAGGAATTGGAAAAGCGAGAGGAATCTTCCCCAGCGGCCTGCGTGCGCCTTCGTTGGACCCTCGGGAGCAGGGCAGCCCTGCCTCTGCTCCTACAATAGGTTTCCCATTCTGAAAAACTTCATGATTTTCAAAACTGGGAAACAGAGAATACATGAAATTCAAATGTAAGTAGAGAGACCTCGGTATCGGAGCCATCGGATGCTCCAGCTGTGAGTCCGTGGGGAGCAATCCCCACCAATAGGTTTCACCAGGGCTAACTGTAGACTCCATCCAATTTTTCCATGGAAGAGGCAAAGAGGTTCATGTAACCATACATACAAAACACCAACAAAGCTGGAAACCAACAAATCAAACTTTACTGGGAAGAAAACTCAACAATCAGCTCCAAAACAGTGTACCATAAAAACGATGCTGCGGAGCTGGGTTTAACGGCGAGGTTCCAGCTGTGGCTTTGAGTCTTTGTTCAACTCACACAGAGGCAAAGCTTGCAGCGGGCTCTTCCCACAGCGACCCTGAGATTCTCTGGGAACCCCGCAGGCATTTGGGATGGGTTTGGAAGTTTCCCTGTGCTGCGTTCGAGCACTCGGCTTAAGTTTGGTCCCGAGTTTAGCGGCGGGGGCAATTTTAGAGCTTTATGAAGGAGCCTCACCACCAGGAGAGCTGCGAGCGGGGCTTTTCCCGCTGGGAAGTGGAGGAGCCGGGGTCCCGCGGGATGCCCGGTCCCGGTGCTCTCGGTGGTCCCGTCCCATCCAGTCCCCGCTCGCCCGTGCATCCCCATCCCATTCCGACCCACCTGCTCGTGGTGCCGCGGCCCCGCTCGCTGCTCGCCGGGCGATGGGCACGATGGGCTGGGCTGGGCTCGGGGCGGGGCGGAGGGCGGTGGGGCAGCACCGGGCCCGCCCCGCGAGCAGGAGGCACCGCCCGGACACGGGGTCACCGCCTCCGGTCCCCGCTCCCCCCGGCCCCAGCTCCGGTCCTAGCCCCAGCCCCACGGGAGCTGTCACCGGGGTCCCTGCCCCGGCCCTGTTCTGCTCTGTTCCAGCCCCGGGGAAACTGCCACCGGTCCCTGCCTCGCTCCCCCCGGCTCCGGTCCCCCTGGTCCTCGCCGCGGCCCCGCGGGGGCTGCCCCTGGTCCCCGCTCCCCCCGGCCTCGTTACCCCCTGCCTCGGACCCCCGGCCTTCGGTCACTGCCCCCGCCCCGCTCCTCCCAGCTCCAGCCCCGGTCCCAGCCCCTCGGGAGCTGCCCCTGGTACCCGCTCCCCGCTCCCGTCCCGTTCCCCCGCTCCGATTCCCTTCAGCCCCACCCCCGTCCCGCTCCCCGGTCTCCGCCCACTCCCCGCTCCCCCCGGGGTCATGGCCCGTGTCCCGTTGCTCCCAGCCCCGCGGACGCGGCCCCGGTTCCCCCCACCCCGGCGGGGTTCAGGCCGCCCCTCTCGGGAACAGCAACGCGAATGGACACAGCAGCGCCCCGGGATGTGCCGCACTCCTGTCCGCCCCTACAGCCCCTAGGCTGGGATGGGGACCGAGGGGGCCTGGGCGGAGCGCGGCGGCCCCGCTGTCGCCATGGAGACGGCGCCACCGCCCCTGACCGGGAAGTGTCGCCCCGACCCGGAAGTGCCGCCTCTGAGCCGGAAGCGCCGCCACCTCCGGTCCGAGAGCGGCGTGGGGAGCCTGAAGGGAGGCAGCAGTGGCACCAGGGGGGACCGGGGCGCGATCGGATCTGTCTAGATCGGGACAGGGACACCGGCAGGGGCACCGGCACCGCAGCGAGGCGGAACGGGACCGGACACGCCTGGGGAACGGCCCGAGTGAGGCGCCGGGAGGCCGCCGCCCGCTGCCATGTCGGCCGCCTTCAGGAAAGCCGCCAAGTCGGGGCAGCGCCCGCACCGCGAGCGGTCACAGGTCAGTGTGCAGGGACGAGTCGGGACCGGACCGGGACGGGACGGGGCCCCGTGACGGCAGGAGCCCCTGGTGATGCCTGTCTTCCCTCCTAGCCCGACTCACGGAAGAAGCTGGGGTTGCTGGAGAAGAAGAAGGACTACAGGCTCCGTGCTGAGTGAGTTGGGGCCTGGGAGAGAACTGGGGTGGCGGATCAGGGCGTTTTGGGGGCTCTGTGGGCACAGAGCAGGCTCAGAGGCCGTGGCAGTGCCCTGTCCCATGGAGCCGTGGGGTGCCCCATACCGTCAGGTGGTGCGATGTTCTGCCCTGTCAAGTGAGGGTGGTGCCCCATCCCCATGGAGTGGTGTGGGCTACTCCATCCCTTCCCATCCCATGGAGCAACGTGGGGCACCTCATCTCATTGAGCTGTGGAGTGTCCCGTGCCTTGGAGGAGTGTGAGGTGCCCTGTTCCATTGAGTACGCACCTTCACAGAGGTGAGCCCAGCATGGGCAGAAGGTTCAACATCCCTGAGCTGGAGCCAGAGGGAAGACCTCCCCCAAAATCCTGATTATTTTGGTTAATACAAAACCTTTAAGTGGTATCTTCCATCTTTAATGGCTTATTCTGCATAAGATCTCAAAGTCCTCAGCACCTCAGTCAGCATTGCCATATATGCAAATATGTTTGCGTTACTCCTCGAACACTGCTGGACACTGTTCATTTCCAGCTTTGTAAGGCTGATGCCATTTGTTGGTGCCTAGTTCTGTATGTGGAGTCTTGTCTGCTGCCTTGGAGCCCTGAGCCTCGGTCTTCAGGGCTCTGAATTGCATCAGGGACTGTGAACACAGACACTACTGAACAACTTGTGTTTACTTTTTTCCTCTAGCGACTATCACAAGAAACAGAATGCCCTCAGAGCACTTCAAAAGAAAGCTCTGGACAAGAATCCTGATGAGTTCTACTTTAAAATGATACGTGCAGAGCTCCAGGTGAGAAGCTAAACTGCCTTTAAGCAGGGCTACACTCTGTTGCTCTAAGTAGCATATTTTTTTCCCCACCTTCTTTTGTTTCTAACTTATGAATTAGTAAATAACTTACCTGACTTGGTGTGGTGCCCGTGCAAGAAAACAAAGGACAAAAGACCAGAAGGTTCTTTTGCTTTTATTGTGAGAACCCGTAGTACATCATAGCTGGTGTGGTGGCCATCCATAAGTGCTGTGTTCCATCTGGTTTTAGGATGGAGTCCATGTAATAAAGCAGCCAAAGGATGAAGTGACCCCTGAGCAGGTGAAACTGATGAGGACGCAGGATATTAAATACGTGGAGATGAAGAGAGTGGCAGAAGCCAAGGTAAGGCTTCACTGGTTTAGTGTTTCAGTTCTCAGAGTTGTGCTGTTGGCAATTGTGTTTATGTTTAGTGAAATCTGATTTGTGTAATCCTGGAAATAAGACATCAAGGTGTACAGAGTCATAAAACCCATCCTGCGTGTCATGGTAAAACACAGCTACTTCTTATGTAGATTTCAGACACAAAACATGCTCTTGCTGCTCATATTTATAAAGAATTGAGGGTTATGGTTACTGAGGTGGGTGTTTTGAGTGAAGTTGACAGGGATTCAACAGAAAGACAGCCAGCTTGGAAAATATATTACACCCTAAGGTTGATCCATACACCATCACTGCAGAGACAACATTAAAGAAAGTCAGCTTTGAGTTTTCCTTCCTGCTTTTGCTGGCAATGCCATGGGAATCATTCCTGCTTTGTCTGCCATGCAGATAACTTACTGCTTTTAAAATCAATTTGTACACATTTGGCTGGGCAATACTGGAAATCATCGATGACAAGGTTATGAAGATGTGATGTAAATATAGACTAGAGATATTTTCAAAGATTAAAAAGGAAGGAAGAATTCAGATGCTTGAGAAACAAACAGAAATATGCTTCAGGGAGACATTTACCTCGTTAGGGATGCTGGGTAAAAGCAGATAAACTTTTCTTTCCTGCAGAAAATCGAGAGGCTGAAGTCAGAGCTCCATCTCCTGGATGCTGAGGGGAAGAAGCCCAACAAGCACGTGTTCTTTTTTGATACCAAAAAAGAAGGTAGGACTTCAATAGATTTTATCAGAACATGCATTCTGTGATGTTTTATTGCAGGCTGTTTAAAAGAGTATGGTGCTTGCATTATGCTGTTATCATAAAAAAAGCTATTTTCTTAGGAATAATAATTCAAGTGCTCTAGAAATCTCTCTTGATTGCTAGAGCAGAGCTCATTTCTGCAGGAGCTGTGCTGGTGGGGCTTCCATTGCTGACTGTACTCGCTGCCTGGTTGGAAAGTTTGCAGAGTGTTACTGCAAGAAATCCACGTGAGTTTATTCCCAACTTCTTTCTGTTTACAGTTCAGGAGTTTGATATTGCAACCCATCTGGATACTCTTCCAGAGCTCGTAGACAGAGTGTACAACCGACCGACCATCGCAACGTTGCAGAAAGAGACCGTGAAAGGAGCTACTGATCCTGTCCACCTCAAGGTAGCTTCCACTGCCACGAGTTGTGTTGTAGTTTCTGTCATGTACTTCTTTGATATGAGCACTGAAGTGGATTTACTGGACCACTGTGGTAAAGAACAAAGTCATTCTCTTCTCTTAGAATTTGTATTGGTGATACAAAGGCTGTAGTGGATGTCACTTTATCATCAAGTGCCTGGAGACTGTTGTCAAATCTCCATTGAACCTACATGGAGAGCTTCTTCCCCCGTGTCCCGGTGCACTGTGGGTTATAAATCAAGAGTTGTGACCTATGGGCCAGAAAGGAACAATATAGAGCTGATGAGGCCCTTGGCAAAATTGAGGCATTTCTCCATTACTCATGATACACCTCTGGGACCATCCTTGTGTTAGATTGCTGCAGTTTAAAGAGTGAGTTTTGCACCATCCACTGTTAAACCTCCCCTCACACCTCCCCCCAAAACCCTTGCACCCCTGAACAGGGCTGTGAAGAAGCTTATTCCAACATAAATGTACCTGTTGCTGGTTTTCTGATCTGGTGTTTTTCAGATAGGTTCTGAGCCTGAAGTGCCTGGAGGTTCAGGATTTGTCTCCCCACTTTTCTTAAAGACATTGAGGCTATAGTCTCACTTCCTGACTTTCCTCATTTGAAGTGTTTCGTGATCCTTCAGGATGAATTGCTTATGCAATCAACATTAATTCTGATTTTTAATATCACAGCACTTCTGTCCTAGCAGTAGCTACATTCAGCTTTAGCACTGCTGACACCACATAATTAGTTCAGGTGTTTTGGGCAGTCCTGTAGCTTGAGTTGGTGTGTGTCAGGTAAAAATAAAGTCATCTAAAATTGCTGATTGGTAAATTTGTAACCTGTTGTGTTCTGAATCAGATGTCAGATAACAAATGCCCTGTGGTCCCTTGCTTCTTGCCAGCTTTCTCAGTCTGCCTTGTCACGAAAGCTGTTGGACAAGTTGTAGACTGACAAGTTTTCTCCTCTAAATGTCTGAGTCATACTTTAAGCATGTTGGGATCTGTTCTCCTTAATTTAATTACTTAAATCACACCTGCAGTAACACCATTTCTGTGCTGGGAAAAAAGCTATCCACTCTTAGCAGGTAAACATGACCAAACAAGTGGCGTTTTGGGAGGCATCTGTGCAATTTTGAAGCACTTCAGGAATTGGTCTCCAGGCTTTTTGTTTTCTCCCCCTCCTCTGAATAAACTGGGTTTTAATTAAGGAGTTAAATGCTGTCTTGCTCTCAACACTGAAATTGAGAGGATTTAGAGAAATGACATTCCAGCCACTTACTGACCACAGTTACACAGCATCTAAACTAGGTTAGAGGAGATTTAGGGGGTTATGTTTGGATTTAAGAGATTAAAACAAGCACAAAGAATTAAGTCCTAACTAGAAAACCTCCACTACGAAAAACACGGAGTTGAAATGGTTCTCTGGAGCCTCTCTACAGACTGAAGCCAAGTTCTTTAATTTGTGAGGTCCAGGTGCCTCAGAACAGGTCAGTTACAGACCACAGTGCCTTCCTCCTCTCTCAGTCTTAAAAATGCCTTTTTGTTCCCTTTCCTGCAGAAATTAGCCCAGCAAAGGAAGAATCAGTACGACCTCCTGAAGCAGCGCATCGAAAGGGAAAAGGCCATGTTTGTCATTGCACAGAAGATCCAGACACGTAAAGATCTGCTGGTGAGGGATTTAATTCTGGTTCTTGGAGTCTGTTTTGTCAAGGTTGTTAGGTCTGGGGTTCTATGTTTGCATTTCTTCACTTTGATTTTATACCAACACTTTCAGATGGCTCCTCAAATCCACATAAATCCTCAAAATAACTATGGGAAAAGGGAGGAGATGAAACATTCCAGTTGTGCCATGGCCAGTAAATTAAATCTGCCAGTCCATCTCTTACCATGTCAGCAAGGACAAAGATTCAGCTTTGAAATGGTGCTCCCAGTCTTTCCTCAAGCCCTGTTGCCACCTCTCCAGCACTAAATTAACCCCTTCAAGTAGCAGAGGGAGGGAACCTTTTCTGCAGGTTAAGGGAAGATCCCAATGACTAAAAAAAACATTTGTCTCAATGGGACTCACCTTTCATGGGTCCTTGTGAACAAAATTGATTGTGCCCAACAACTTAGAGATGGAAAGAGTGGATGAAAATAGAATTCTTACCTTAACAGCAGAAAGTGACTGATTTGATTAATGCCTTGTCCATTCCAGACAGGGAATTTTGTATTTCTTTGAGGGTGTTTGGTTTTTTTTCCCTTCTTACATGCCAGCAAATATTTTTTTCTTGTTCTTTCTTCCAGGACAAAAATCATAAAGTAAAGGTGAAGAAAGAGACGAAAAATAGTCCAGCTATTTACAAATTCAAATTTCAGCGGAAACGTTGACCATTCCATTAAATAATTGTTGCCAGCTTGGCTTGGAAAAAAGGATTTGTTGTGTGAAGAAGGACTGTACACTGGATCCACTTGTTTTTTCACTCCAGCCTGCAGCTTTGTTAAAACTAATTACTGTGGGCCTGTGGTAGCCATAGATACATTGTATCTAATTGATTGATTAATAAATCAGTGGGTTTGTTCTCTGGGTATTGCCAGTGGGAAGCCACAAGGGGTGCCTCGATGTCCTCGTCATATGCACCATAAACAAGCCTTGAAAAGTCAAGGTCACAATTAAGAGGCCGGGAGCTCATTTGCATACAGGAATGGGCAGAAGAGGTGCTCTGGGATCGTGGGCCAGCAGACCACGACTCGTCCCAAACTGTTAGAGGTGGCAGGTCAGCGTTTTTAGCTGTCTTCAAGCAGGTTAAAGTTGAATTATTATCTTTTTAATCTCTCCTTACCACTCCCAAATTGTGCTTTATCTGCACAAAGTATTTCACACCCAAGAGCTGAAAGGCATTGCTGAGGGCGCGTTGCTAAATCCAGGCACCGCGTTAACCAGGCTCGTCTGGGATGGTGCTGGCAGAATTGTTTCTTTCACTGTATGAAGAGGAAGAAGACCTTGACCTTTATGAATGATTTCCAGAGCTGAGAAGCTGTTGGTGGTTGGACTGGATGATCTTAGGGGTCTTTTCCAACATTAATGGTCCTATGACTCCATCATCTCCCATGCAATAAAGGAGTGCCCATGCTGTGCTGGATTCCCAGGGTCGCCTGCCCTGCTTGAAGAGGAGAGGTGCTGGCTGTGGGACAGGAGTTTGTCCTCTTGTTTGTGTTATCCTTGTTGGAAGGGGTTTCAGCTGAGAACAATGAATCCACATCCTTGAGTGTCCTGGAGCCGTTCAGGCAAGTTAAGAGAGTCTGGGCGTAAACATTCCTGCTCTTATCTCTCTCCCCTGTGTCTGCCAGTAAGCAGCACATGCCCGTGCAAGATATGGTGAAAGGGAAGATGCTCTTCCCACGTTGGGAGTTTTCCTGGCTGCTCTCTGGTGAAACACGACTTTTTTTTACGTGATAAATTGCAGCTTCAGACATTGCTTCTGTCATTGCAAAGATTCCCAATTGGCAACCATCGTGGGCTGAGGAAGGACTACGCGTGGTCCTACGCTTGGCAGTGAAGATGCTCCCGGAGGGAAGGTGAAGTCCTGGGATGTCGCCGTTCGCAGCCCGCAGTCCCCAGCGCCAGGCGAGCGGGGGTTCAGCTCTGGAACACACACGATTCAAAGCCGCAAGGGTTTTTCCTAGGGAAGTCTTTTTTTCCCGGGGAAGAAGCGGCGGGGAGAGCCCCGGTGCTCCGGGGCCGGCCGGCAGGGGACAGCAACGCGCCGCGACCGAAGCGGGAATGGGGATGCGGGATACGGGGATGGGGAATCGGGAAGATGAGGACGGGGGAGGCAGGGATGGGGCCACCGGGGTGTGGTGCGGGGATGGGAACGGAGCGACCGGGAGCGTTGCTGGCAGCTGGGCTACAGGAGTCAGGATGCTCCGGGAGGGCTGGGATGCAGGAGAGGAGATACCGCCAGGGAGTGAGGATGCCACTGGGAATGCCACCGGAGACTGGGAATGCTGGAGTAGGGATGGGGTTGCCACTGGGAGAGGGGGTGTTGCTAGCAGCCGGGCTACAGGAGTCAGGATGCTACCTAGGATCGGGGAGTGGGGATGCTGCCACGGGTACAGCCTGAGCTCCAGGGAAGGGTTTTTCAGCCGCTCCTGCCAGTACAGGGCATCTGCAACTCCTGCAGTGTCCAAGCTCCCCATCCCTGTGGCTGAGGGATAATAACCCAGTTCTCCCAGTTTTACCATCTCTAGTCCTGGCAGCTCCTGATCCCCTTCCAGAGAGCAGCATTCCTTTCCATCACAATAGTTTGGAACAGAACCTGAGGATTTTATAAGCATAATTCATTTATTCTGAAAGCATCAATTGGAAAAGTTTAGAGAAACACAAAAAGTAAGAAGTGTAAAAAGCAAGCTTGGTTTTAAGAGAACTGTTGAGGTCACCTGTGTCTTTGGGGGCCTTTAAATTGATTTTAGAGCACACGTCCATGCCCCAACAATGCTGGCTGGGCATCTCTGAAGTGAAAGCTCTTTTAGATGGAGATATAAATGGATAAATAGTTGATCCTTAGCCCTGATTAATTTTACCTGCATCATTACTGAAAAAGATGAGAAAGAAAACACCAATTCCACTGGAAGACATGAAATGAATTCCTGTCTGGCAGAAGCTGGAAAGTAACAACGTGAACAGGAGCAGCAATGCCCAGCGCACCTCTAATGCCATCATTAGAGCGAGTGTTGCAATGGGCACAAATGACCTAATCCCTGGAAGAGAACCATCTCTTCCCAGTGAAGGAGCAAGATATTTTGGGATGCAGTAGGTAGGTGAGGCTGTGAGCAGCCAGTGCTCTCATTGTGAAGAATTGTAGGTGATGGGAATGCCAGAGACGAGGACGGGGGAAACTTTCAGAGATGATGAGTCCTGTGTTCGCTCTAGAGGTTGTGAGGAGTAAAAGCAGTGCCTATTCCAAGTAAGTTTTCCCTGGGAAACCACAAAGAGCTTAACAAAGGGAAACCAGAGCACTGCTACGGCTGTGGTGTTGCACTGCGCCGATGTCCTGCTGGACGCTGACCACAGAAGCCTGGGTACAAATGCCATCAACTGTGGGGTGGTTTGTCATCTCATGGCCACAACAGACAGTGAGGAGGCACCAGCTCTCATGCACAAACACATTTCACTTACTCCTGACAGCAACATTCAAGGATTTGGGAGGTGCTGATCATGGAATTCCCACTTGGCCGGCAGGGCTGGCTCACACCGATGGCCCTGCAAAGCTCCAACAGCTCCCAGCAGAAAAACCTGCCCTGTCTCAAAGCACAAACCCAGTGTTCTTCTATCTGACCAGCACCCACCAGTGCTCTCAGTGCTCAGCATCCAGAGTTAATGCTGAAAATACCACCACAGGTTAAACACCATTGGTTGGTGCCAAGATTTCCTACAGCGCAAATGAATGGAAACTGACTTCCTGCTGGAAGGGAAAATCTGTTCTGATTTTCCTTGGCAGACAAGGGGAGCAAATTTTGCAGGGAGTAAAAATAGTGCTCGGGTTCTGTTTGGCCATTTCTCAGGAAGATCCCCAGTCCCACTTCGTGTCTTGAAAGGAAGTGGATAGGAACTATCTGAAAACAGCTCCTCACATCCAACACCACACTTCACAGCAATTAAAGATTTGAGGCAATAAAAAAGGACAAGGAAGGGGTTTATGGAGAGCATTGGACTCTCCTCTCAGCTTCACAATCAACTTTTAGAAGGGAAGTTGCATGCTTACTCATATTATCCTTGTGTGCTTGCACAAATCCTTGTTAACACTAATTCCACACTTAAAAGGCAAACTTTATAGGTGCAATCACAGAATGCCTTCAGGCTGCCAAAGTTAAAAAAGCCCAATATATCAAGAACACAATACGGGAAGTAAGTCATGAGACTTCAGCTGGAACATCATATGCAGATTCAAGCAAGATTTATTCACAATGAAACAGATGAAGAGCCTCTTAGATGCAGAAGGGAACTGCAAGCCTCTTACAAAACAGGCCTAGGGTTCAGCTCCTTCAGCCTAGCAAGACAAAGGCTGTACAAGTGCCTTAAAGAGCTTGCAGACAGAAAACAGCATGAAAATACATGAAAAACAGCAGAGACAAGAGCTGGCACAGGCACAACTGTGTATGAACTGCCCAGGAACAAGTTTGGGCTGGAAATTATGTTTTCCAGGAGGTTCTCGAAAAACCTCTGTCTCCAGGAGACATTTAAGTAACCACATTGTTTGTGGCTTGTAGGTTGTGGTCACTGCTGTGTGGCAGCAGCCAGCTGTTCCTGTGGGTCAGTCACCAGCCCTACCAGCTCCTCCTAGACATGGTGGACAGCCAAGCCCTTCCCTTTGGTTCATCCATCAGCTCTTGCTCTTTGTTTGACTCCCAGAGCTTAATTCCCTCATCCTAAACTACCTAAATGTTCTGCAAGGGTCTGGGAAGAGTCACTACCTTCTAACAAAACAAAAACCCACCCAGCCCACTCGAGTGCAGTGAAGATGTGAAGTGAGACATTGGTGGGATCTGCCATCCTCTAGCTGAGCCCTCGTGGGGAAGGACAGAAACCGCCCATGGCTGTTTTCTGCTTGTGATAATTACAGTATCAAAGGCTGAACCAACAGGTTCTTTAGCAAGGAGATTCCCTGCAGCTTGCAAGATACAGATATCAAAATACCCCACAGATTCACAGCTCGGGTTTCAGGTGGCTGAGAATAATATTGTACCATATAATAATTTCACATAATTCCCCATAAAGAACTCAATTGATAATGACTATCTATAAAAGTTAATAGCAGGCTACGTTAAAAGGCTTGCGAGGATTATCTTCAGGCAACTGTAGCAATACATGGCCAGCAGGAAAACCATCACCAGCCTTTTGGCTTTGCAGAAGGTTTCCTGTAGGTCCCATTTTCTGAGCCTGGACCAGGCTGGAGAGCAGCACAGTGGATGTCTCACCCCATCCTTTGGGCACAGCAACAAAGGCAGAAGCCAATGTGCTGGGGAGTCTTCAAAGCCCCCCAAGAGCAGGCACTGCTGGGTCTGTGGCAACCAGAGGGATACATGGAAACCTCAGAACCCTCTTGACAGTTTTCTTTCAGCAGAGTGGAACAGGAATGTTGTGATCCCACCCATGCCACAGCCCATGCCCATGGGTGCTCTACCACACATCATGAGTCCACTCACCGTGAGCCCAGCAACTCCACAGCTCAAAGTCTCCACTGCTCCCTCTCGCTGTCTGGATGCTGCTGTCCCCATGGTCACCAGCAGGATGGTGGTCTAGGTGTGGGATCTCTGGCATCTCCAGCTGGCAGGACTGGCTGCCCTGGCTCCAACTGTCACCAAGACCCTGCTGTCCTTACAGCCAGGTTCAGCTGAGGTGCCTTGCCCAAGGGCACCGAGGAGAAAAAGGTGGTTGAGTTCCTCCACTCAAGCCTGAGCAGCTTCACAGGAGGGAGTTGAAAGAGCAGGATGTAAATCAGGAATGACTAATTGCTGCTCGGCATGACTGTCCTAAACATCTCTTTCCCAGGGGGTCCTTGGCCACCTGGACCTTCCTCCACCTGGCTGGGAGGAGTAGAGGGGCTGCTGACAGCCAGGAACACCCTGGGCACAAGGTATCATCCCCATTCCCGCTGCTGCACTCTTGGACACAATTCCCATTTCCTTGCAAACTGGATGTTTCTGCCCAAATTGAATTAAGGAGGGTTTCAAAGAAATAAATACCTGTTGGGAAAAGCCAGGCCCCAGAGTGAACCAAGTGCTGTGTGCAAGGTGAAAGCAGCAGCTATTTGCTTTGCTTTGCTACAGTTACATACCTGAAGCTTTCAGAGCCTTGAGAGACCCAAGGTGAGCTGCGTTGCTTTGAGCAGGTAGGAGCCTATTATTTAGTGAGAACATATTCCCAGGATGTCCCTGGCTTGGCAGACCTAGAGATTGAAAGAGTAAGTTAGTGCATATAGATCATCATTTACTGAAGCACAAGCCCTGATGCACCTTTCTAGGGAAGCTCTAATTTATTATGCATTGTCATTAGCTGCAGCAGGCAGCAGGGCCTTCATTAGAGCTGGAGTTAAGGTCTGTTTTGGCTGCCTCATCAGCATCAGTGAACTGCGTCCCTGCGAGGTTTGATACAATTTAATTAACCTAATTAAAAGCTCTGATTGCAGAGATGATTGGGGTAGAGCCAGCAGCAACTGCATATTTATAACGAGCTGGAAGGTGTGGGACTGGAGCCAAATGATATGCATCTCTAATGAGCTGGTGCTATTGAAGTGTGGATTTGGAACACTAACATTTATTTTTGGCAACAATGGCCAGTTTATCTTCATGATAGAAACGATCAGGGCTTGATTGTACGTAGCAGGGAGCTCAGCACTCCACTCCCCAGGCTCCTCCAGCCCAGCAGCAGTCCCACACGAGCACCCCACAGCCCGGCTGCTCCCCCAGTGCCTCCAGATGTGGGCAGACACCAACCCACACCCCTGCTCCTCTCACACACCTACCTGCGAGCCACGGCACACTCAGCGTGCACAAACCCTGACCACATCCTGGCAGACCCAGATAAACCCAGTGGAAGATGTTCTCTTCCCCAGCCTCCTCCTCCTCCTCCTCCAGCCCTCCCATGCCACCTCCACCCTCTCTCAACCTTCCTCACCTCAAGGTGGGCTCCTGGGACAAGGGACTCACCCCCATTACTCCCCCAGGCATCAAATACTCCATGCTCTAATCTTCTTGAGCACTTATGCACCAACAGAGGACAACAAAAAGCAGCCTGAAGTGGAAAACCATCTGCCCACACCCCTGCAAGGGCTTTAAGGCTGCTGCTGCCTTGGCTGATGGGGACAGCCAGAGGCTGGTTGACCACCAGCACCTGCCCTTGGTCCACCCACCACAATCAGAACTTTTTCTCCTCCCGTTTAAAGACACAGAGGCCGTCAGCCCTTGGCAGGTCTGTGCTTTGTAGGGATGCTGTGTCAGGACATGGAGACTCCTTGCAGCCCAGGTCAGGAAACCCTTGTTGCTGGGCTGCTCCAGCTCTGCTTGACAGAGGAGATGACAGTGGCCTTTCTCTCTGCATGTTTAAAGGCTACAAACCCTACTCAGACCTGAGGCAAGATGTGCCACCAGCTCTCATCCCCCAGGACCCACAGCGATGCCCTGGCGCAGCGCCCAGAGCTGTGCCTGTGCCAGCTCTGCTGTGGTTGGCATTCCCAGCTCCACCAGTGAGCCCAGGCTGAGCAGGGTGAGCCGGAGCAGGGGCTGTGGGGCTGCAGAGGGGCAGGAAGGGCATAGCCCTCTGCATGGCCACGGGACTGTGGGCAGCACTGGTGGGGCTGGCTGCGTCCTCCCTTGGGAGAGGTTGTGGCCAGGCTGCATCTCCTCACTCTTCAGGCCAGAGAGGACCACATACCATTAAGCACCCCAAGGTGCCATCCAGCGAGGGTGGGCATCCTGGAGCAGTGAGCAAACGAGGCAACCACATGGGTCAGGGGGCTGCTTGGGTACCCCCAGCCCTGCCTTTCCTCTCAGCACAGGGTCGGGGTCCTGTGGGAAGTGGGGGTCCTGTGGGAAGTCAGGTCCCGCATCCCCAACAGCAGCAGCCAAATGGCCCAGGGGTCCCAGGTAGCCAAGATCCAGTAGCAAGTCTGCCGAGCCACTTGGAAAATTTGATCCATGCTAATTATGCTGGAAAAAAAAAAAAAACAACCCTTCTGATAACGAGTCTGAAATGGAAGCGTAGATAATACTCATCTCTGAGTGCCATTAATCTTTAAAACTGGAACAATAAGTGAAAACACTGCAGGGCATATGAAGCAAGGTGTGATTCACATCTGCTCCTCTGTGGCTGCTGCCTGATTTATTGGCACAAGGCAACTTTCCTGCACTGTTTCAACAGAGCTGCATTACATAACCACACGGACTGTTTTCTTTGCCTTTATCCATCAAAGTATCTCCTTGGTGTTTTTAATAATCTGCTGTCCTTCTTCCTCTCTAACAGCTCAGGAGCACAGGAGATGAGTCCCCCAAACCCAGGGCTCAGTTCTCAGCTGCTCCAGAGACACCTCTTTCATCCTGGCTCTGATACTGGACCGTGACAGATGGGATGAGGTCTTCCAGCCCAGGTACACTGGTGGGACAGGGCAGGAAGGTCTCCCAGGCTGTCCCATGCCCCATGAACATGGGGATGGACGGTCCCTTGCCCTCCCTGTAGCATGGGTGCTCAGAAGCACCTGGTGTGCTTGTCCTCTCCTCGGGCTCTAACCCAGAGCTCTCCAGGTCCTCCACCACCCAGACATACCACATCTATCTTCACATTTGATGCCTTTCATTTTCAAATGTCTCTCTTTTGGATTTGCTTTCTTTTATTTAAATTGTGGATTTGCTGAAGTGACCTTTTAGCTGACTCTGAGGAGAGGTGGGCAGCTGCTTCCCATTGCAGTCCCAGAAAGACTGCTGACCTGGGGCTTTGAACAAGTTCAAAGCATTGCTTGCCTCTTGGCCATACCCCTCAATAGAGCTTTTGGATGGATTTTTCTCCCACACTCCTGAAAAGACATCATCAGAGACATTTCTCCTCACAGGCTTTTTAATATTTACACTGGCTTTGTGAAAAGATAATATATTCCACCTTTTTTTTAGCCTTTTTAAAAGCACACGCTCCTTCTTGTAGCACAGTTGGAGGAAGGAGTGGCTGCTGCACACAGGCTGCCTCGGAAGGCCAGAAGGACAAACAGATCTGGGGGGGAATGCAGATGGCTCTGAACCACGCTCACTTGCCTGCCTGCAGCTCACAGCAGCATCACAGCATCCGGGGGCAATTGCAGACCCAAAGTGCTCCTGCCGAGTCCCACACCTCCTGCTACAAAACAGAGCCAGTCCCTAAACACTTCCTCCCTGTACTAAGCCCAAATCTGATCATCTTGGTAGATGGAAGACAATCCAAATGCAAACCAAAATGCTTCTGAAAACTGTCCCAGGGATTGCCAAGCATGTCATAAAGTCTGGCCATGGGCTTCACTACATCAAAACCATATGGAAGCATTTTGTCAAAAGCATTCTAAACCATGAAGGCAGCAAGCATCTCGCAACCCAGAAGTGTCATAGATGGGCTTGCAGATGTTTGCCCTCAGTTTTGCTGGTTTCAGACTGCAGATCCAGGAGGAACAGTCAGATCCTGCATTCTGCTCTCCCACATGCTGCCATCCACTGCACTTCACTCAGAGAGAAAAAATTGAGACCAGCAGCTCAAGCTGGGTTTTGCCATTTCAGTCTTGAGGAGGCTGAGCCACAGCAGCCCCGAGAAGGTGGTTCATCCCCACCCAGTACTTTGGTGACAGCAAAGAAGTGCTGAGGGAAAAGGTGCCTGGGTGCACCTGAGGGTGAAATCGTGACTCCTGGGGCAGAGAAAGGCAAAGTCTCTGTAGTCCTTGGCATTTTCACCTGGACATAAACTTTCTCCTTGCCTGGGACCTGGTGAACATACAAAGCACAGACATATATAAAACAAACACATAAACCACAAACCTCCCACTACTTAAAGGGGGTCTACAGGAAAGATGGGAGGGACTCCTGATCAGGGAGTGCAGGGATAGGATGAAAGGAACAGTTTTAAGCTGAAAGAGGGGAGATTGAGATGAGATCTTGGGAAGAAATATTTTGCTGCGAGGGTGGGGAGGCCCTGGCCCAGGTTGCCCAGAGCAGTGGTGGCTGCCCCATCCCTGGAGGTGTTCAAGGCCAGGTTGGATGGGGCTTTGAGCCCCCGATCCAGCGGGAAATGTCCCTGCCCATGACAGGGGGTGGATCTGGATGGGCTTTGAGGTGCCTTTCAACCCAAACCATTCCATGATTTCATGTATGTGAGCAGAGCATAGGCAGCAGCCTCGTGACAGAGACGGGACAGCAAAGAGGAGCCTGGGAGGGGAAGGCCAGGAGATGCATGGCCAGCAGGGATGCTATGGGAGTGCAGGATTTGCACTGAGGCTGGGGCAGTGAGGGCACAGGGTCTGCCTGTGGGGTGAAGCCAGGCTGGGGGGCTGGCCTGAGGTAGCCCCGTAGGTGGGCCGGCGATGGCAAGAGCCGTGAGGCACACAGCTGCGCACAGGGTCACATTTTTTCAGTCCATGTTGCCCTAACAAACAAATGTCCCAGGATGCAGACAATAATGTTTTTATGAGACTCTAAATTCTAAACTCAAATGCTCTTTGTAGTGGACTAATAGCCAACACGTGGCCCTTCTTCTCATGCTGAACTTTTGTGGTCCTGCAGGGGGAAAAAAGGCCCTGGTGAACATTTACACTGAGCACTTTGTTCTCAAAGATTTGTAGAGCAAAGGGAATAATGTATGGAGACTCTCAGCCCGTGCCAGTTTGGCTTCATTTGTCCTTCTGAACTTGCCCTGAGAGATAATGTTTCCTTCTAATCTGCTGCCGTCCACCTACAGCAAGGACCCAGTGAATAATTCTCCCAAACAAGCCTTTATTCTTAAGACTCTATCGGCCCAAACCCTTTCTCTCCCTTACAGAGTAATTGTTGTGTTCATTACATGATAATGGCCCAAGCTGTATTCCAGCCCACACTCCCATGGCCACACAAACAAGGTTCAGGCTGCGCTGCTTGCAGGATAATGCTGCTCATTTGGCATTATTTGAAAGAATGTGCCAGGCATCTGAGCACCAGGCACGCTCCCTTGGCCAGCCTGAATGCGTCAGATCCCACGGCTGATACAGTGGCTTCGCTCTCCTGCAAGAAACCAGCACAGCATCCAAGGAGCTAAGGCTCTTTTTTTTCCCTGCATGATAATAAATGACTGTTACCTCCTATGGGAAGAAGACACAAGGAAGAGGAAAGACTTATAAGTCTCCAGTTAATGTGACAAATCTTTTCTATTCTTCTCTGTTCAAGTACTTACATTACCCTTTCACAATGATATTTTAATAAGCCTGCGTAAGCCTCACAAATTGCCCTTTATATCTGCAGGAGATGGGAAGCTGCAGGGGATGAGCAATGTACACATTGAATGCACAAGAAAGCCACGACCTACCCTGCTCCTGGAAGTCACTCCCTAGGGATATCTGAAATGGGTGCCCCTCTGAAAATACCCAGAGGAGTTCCCTCTGCTGTAGAGAGAGATTTGTAATATCAGCACTGGCTTCAATGGGATAAAGACAAGCCGAGGTCAGATACTGTGGTCAGGCACTCACAGGCAGCTGTGTTCCCAACTCTGCTCCTGAGCTTCGGAATGGCTCAGGGTCACTCCCTGATACCTCCCAGAAAGGCTGGGGAAACGAAAGCCTTCAGAT
Source organism: Dromococcyx pavoninus (assembly GCA_033558185.1). Taxonomy (NCBI): domain Eukaryota; kingdom Metazoa; phylum Chordata; class Aves; order Cuculiformes; family Neomorphidae; genus Dromococcyx; species Dromococcyx pavoninus. The sequence continues at coordinate 243,907 of JAUMJL010000760.1, read as the reverse complement.
CCTGCTGGCCTAAACCTTGGAGTTGACTGACAGAGCGTTCCTGTGTTAAGGGGAGGCTGTCTGGCTCAAGGAATGACTGTTATTTACTGCTAAGTAATGGGCTGGCTCAGAGGGAGATTTGCATTGCATGCAAGTGTCACAGAGCCTGCGCCGGCCGCTGAGCCCGCGGGGACGCGGCGGTGCGGGGCGAGAGACGCGCGGATACGTGAGCACATGTGTGTGTTTAGGAGCACACATGGAGAGGTGAACACAATCCCTGGGGGTGTTCCCAAACCAGTCTACGCACGGCAGGGGCATTCTCTCCAGGGAATGTAACAAAACCCCTCTCATATGCAGGTTCACACATGAACGAGAACATGCAAGCATCCACCACCGACATTCACACTCGGTGAGGGTACAAAATTACTCACATCTCAGAGAAAGAGATTAAAAATGGGAAGGCACTGAGAGAGGCTGGGCTTCCCCAGCCTGTGCTTCGTGCTCTGTCCTGCCTGCCCAAAGCAGCTGCACACGCATAGGTACCCCCCACCATCCCCGTTCCCAGGGCTGTTCCCGAGCTGACAGAGCTCTCTACCAGTGTGAAACACCCCAGCACAGGACAGCTTGTTTTGGGAGAGAGAGCAAGAGTCTGGAAAACCTGAGCAGGAACTGCAGTGTCCTTTGTGTATCATGAGGCTGGAGTTCCGCCAAATTCCTCTGCACCCACTGCCTCGATTAAATGCGTCAATCATTTCTTGGCAATCCGAGCCTCAGAGAAGAGTTGAGAGGCAACTTCAGACAGTTCAGTTGCTTTCATTAAAAGGTGAAAAATACATGCTGAGAGCAGGGCTGAGCTCTGTCTGCACAGAGAACAGGGCTGCTGCACGGGGAATGTGCAGTCAGAGCCCCTTCAGCCTGCGAGGTACCCCCTGCAGCCCCCACACTGTCATACATGGGTCTGGGTCCCCTCAGGTGACTGGGAACGTAGAGGGGGAGCAGCAAGGTGAAGGGATGCAGGAGGGTCCGTGCACAGCAATGCTGGTGCAGGGGGGAAGCTGTGAGCTGCAGAAGACTGGACCACTTGGGCAGTGTCTGCTCACCCAGAAGGTGATGCCAGCAGCATACCAGCCATCACCACTCAGCATGTAGAGAGGAAGGGAATCAGCTCCCATTTCTGGAGCAGAACCCAAGGGAAAAGGCTGGGGAGTCTGCCTCCGCACCCTCAACACCAGCTGGAGCAGTTGGGGTGCTGGGTGAGAAGATGCCCTCGCTGCAGGGTGGCACCTGGCTGCCATGGCAGGGCCAGCAGTGCTGGCACCTGCAAAGCTCTTGGGAACAGAACAGGAAAGTCTGTGTGACTCAAAGATTCCTGGCACTGGGCACAGCTGCTGCCAGCATGAGAAAGGAGGACAAACAGGCAGGGACCCACCGGAGAAGTCTGGGCAGAGAATTGTGGGGCTCAGGAGCAGGAATGTGGGGTCTGGGAACACCACTGAAAGTGGTTTGGGGTGGGGGTTACTGGGGGAAGGCCACAAGGGGGCCAGGGTGTGGAGCGATGGTGGGTCCAGGGGTGATCAGGAGCTGCAGTCATTTCTCTTCCACAAGGCACAGTGAAAAGGACAGTACATGAGAACAGAGCAGATTTAACCACTCCCTTGTGCCCGCAGCCCAGGGCCCAGCTCCCTGTGGATGGGCTCAGCCAGTGAACGGCTCCCGGGACGTGGGGCTCTGCCCCGGGGTCAGGGATCTTCCTGTTGGCAAATGCTCCCTCCTGCCCTGGCAAATGCCTGGGTGCAGCTGAGCTCCAGCCCTGATTCCTCTTGGCTCTAAGCCAGCGCTTCCTCCACCAACAGGGATGTTGATGTATGTGCAATTACTCAGTTGAGACCCAGAAAGCCACCTCCCAGCACACGGACACCAGTGTCCCGAGAGGCTGCCCCTGTGCCCGGAGCTGCACTGCACAGGTCACCGTGCCCTGATCAGTGGGTGAGCTGGTCACACTCAGCCCCACTCCAGGGGTTCCTGGAGAACCCCTACACTGCTCCCACCCTGGCAGCTCTCATCTCCTCGCCTGCCATCCCACTTTTTCCTTTTGCCTTCGCCTCCTCACGTAATTGCTTTGATCTTCACTCCAGGGGCTCACTGTTAAAAATTAATGTTTCATGGATGTTGCTGCCCATGGCTTGAAAAATGGCTTTTCTCCCCCAGGTAGCAGCTCTCACCAGCTCCTGAAGGACTGTTCTGCTCTGAGTGAAACAGATGGGGACAAAACCTCTTGGGATTCTGGTGCCTTGGCTCAGGATGGGACCTACTCCTGCCCGCAGAGCCACGCTGAGGGAGAGGAGCTGTGGCCGTGCCCACACCCCCAGTTTCACCTCCACTGCTGCCTCTGTGTCGGTGAGAAAGTGGCCATGGACAGGCAGATGACACTCATTCCCTGTAATTAGCAAAAGGGCCAGTGCAGGGTGGAGCTTGATGATCTTAAATGTCTTTTCCAACCTAAACTATTCCATGCTGTGCCCTCTGTGCCCTCTCGATGGGGCTTTCTCACCAGGTTCCTCTGCATCCAGGTGCCAGTAGCCAATGGAGAGCACTGGTTGTCCTGTGCAGGGATAGGAGTTGGACTGTCTGGTCCTTATGGGTCCCTTCCAACTCAGGTCATTCTGTGATTCTCTGAGCAGTGGTGATTTCCCTGCACCCCCATCCCCATCTCACGGGCCACCTTGTCCAGGCTCTTCTCTCAGTGCTGGGGACCTCTGGAGGTCTTGTGCCATCTCTCCAGCTCCTCTCTGCTGGGGAAGGTTGTGCCCAGTGCCCAGGAGCCGGGTGGAAGGCAGTCCCAATGCCTGGGGCGAGCACAGCCTGGGAAAGGTCCTCTCTCCTGTCCTGCTGGGTGTTTGGGAGGGAAGGGATGCAATGCCTGGGGCAGCAGGGTGGGTGCAGCAGGAAGTCAGGCTTGCCAAGCTGGGTGTGTAGCATGTGGGGATGCTTGTCTGGGCTCCCGAAGCATTTTCCAAACACTTTAATTATAGTGATTTATATGGCAAAAGTGTGGGGGCGAGAGCTTGGGAAAGGCATTAGCAGGTTTGTTCCGAGGGCTCTAATCAGAGGTGGGTGATGGAGGGAGGGATGGTACAGTACTCAGCTGTACCTTGAACTGCAGCGTCAGGACAGGTCTGAAGGATGCAGAACCTCCCAGCCATGCCAGGGATGTGCTGATGGCATCCCTGAGGCCTCTGTGTGTTATCATAGAATGGTTTGGGTTTGAAGCAACCTGAAAGCCCATCTAGTTCCACCCCCTGCCACCTCCCACTCGATCAGGGGGCTCGAAGCCCCATCCAACCTGGCCTTGAACATTTCCAGGAAGGGGGCAACCACCACTTCGCTGGGCAACCTATGCCAGGGCCTCTCCACTCTCTTTGTAAAGAATTTCTTTCCCAATGTCTAATCTAAATCTTCTCCCTTCCAATTTAAAGCCGATCCCCCTCGTCCTGTCACTCCATGTCCTTGTAAAAAGCTTTCCTGGAGCCCCTTTCAGTACTGGAAGGCTGCTATGAGGTCTCCCCAGAGCCTTCTCTTCTCCAGGCTGAACAAACCCAACTCTCTCAGCCTGTCCTCATAGCAGAGGTGCTCCAGCCCTTTGATCATCTTCATAGCCTCCTCTGCACCCATTCCCGCTACGTGCTCCTGCGGGAACAACCAAGGCACCAGGAACACCGCCAGATGTCCTGTGCCCATCCCTGTGCTGCTGATGAGCCAAGGTCTGCAGCACAGTGCATTCCCCACTGCCAGTAGAGCTCAGCCCAGTTGTAACCAGCAGGGCTGCCCTCAGCCCCACACAGCACCAGCAGAGCCCCCCCCATCCCCTGCAGTGGTGGAGGAGAAACAAGCGTCCACGTGGTACACGAGGGTCTTCACTACCTGGTCACCAAAAAACCACCAACACCACAACAGCAACTCAGTGTCCTCTGCTTGTTGGTATTCTTTTGAAAATTAATAAACTCTTTTAGTCTTGCTCCGTGCAACATCTTTTCTCCTAAGTCTCCACCGTGTTGCTCACACACCCCCTCAGGCAGGCACCCACAGTTTTCTGCAGCTCCCCAGAAGCTGAAGAGCCCTCAATCCTTGCACAGAAACGCGGCTCCCGCACTCCCGGGGAGCCCAGCAGCCAGCAGAGCCCTGCGGGGCGCCAGCGCTCGCTCGGAAGCCTCAGCCCGCTCCCAGCCCGGCTTGCTCTGAGGACGGTTGTCACTCCCACCGAGTCCTAATTACACCGGAGGAAGGGAGAGAAATCTCGGGCTGTTGTCACGGCTGGTGGCAACAGCCGAGCCGCGGGGGCTGCGGCCGAGCCGCCGCTCTCGGCTGCTGCGGGGATGCGAGCGGCACCGCAGCGCTGCCTCCGGCCCCTCCGAGGCACCACAGGATGCGACCCTAGCAGCGCGGCCGGAGCACATGTCACCGTGCTGCAATCCTGCTGCTTGGCCTGTTTTCTGATAAATAACCTTTTCCTGTCCTTTTTGACACTGATGTTTATTGATGGCTGAAATCCCTCACAGCCAGGTTTGGCCTCAGATAGCCGAAGTGCCCTGTGCATCCCATGGCCACGGAGCGGGGAGAGGGGCAGAGCCAAGATGCTCACAGCCTTCCTAACACACTTGCTCCCAGACGTGACAGGGTGGATGCTGGCGGCATCTCCCGGTGGAAACATGAGTAAAAAACGAGAATATTGTAAATAAATGTACCTCTGCTTCCCGAGGCTGCTGCTCCTGTTTGTGCTGAGCACCCCCAGCCTCAGCTCTGTGCTGCTGGTCCTCTCTCCTGGGGAGCATGGGGCAGCAAGCCCAACAAAAAGGGGTTCACCCTCAAGGCCCAGCACTGGTGTCCTCAGAGGGCAAAGACAGACATGTCCATGGCTGAAGGATCGTCCCCATTCTCACCACCAGCGAGAGAAGGGAGGCACCAACTGCGGGTCAGGGCTTCAGGGGGGCTGAGCCAAGAGCTCTAACTCCCAAGTGGAGGACATCTGCACTAAATCCACACAGACACTGGTGGCAAACCACTCTGCCCTACCTGGGGAGAATTTGCTGATTGAGGGATAAGCAATCACTTCTCTACCCACGTTATCACTTAATTGAATCCAATTGATTCAGGAGCTAAAAGCAGCCCTGGCTTAAAGCATTGCAGATGGTGCCTGGGAGCAGGGCAGCACGCTGAACCCTTAAAAGCATTGGCATCAAGGGCAGACACAGTCTTGCTCTCCTAAAGTGTCTCACACATCATTATTGTGAACGGGAACCAGCAGCAGGGCAGTTCCAGGGGAATATTATTTATCATACTTCAAGCCTGTACAAACAGCCTCTTATTCTTGCCCTCTCTGCCCCCAGTGGGCAGGCTCTGCTCCCACGGAGATTTCAAGGGAAGGAAGTGTGCATCTGCGGGGTGATGTGAGGGCAGCCTGGTTCTTAAGTGGTCTAACCACTAGCCCACACTGCTGGGAACAGAGCCCAGAAGACCTGCTGCCCAAACACCAGCTTCTGTGTATGAAGCAGCTGCATCCAGGGCTGCCTGTGAACCTGCATCCTCCAAGAAGTGTTGGAGATCCAGGAGCAGCCCTACCACAACTGTCCCCTACAAGGGAGGGGGGACAGACACTGAGGTCCCTCCAGGCATGGGGAAAAGATGGGGAGGGAACTGATGGGCACCTGCAGAGCCTTCGCTTCGCACAGTGATGCTTGAGATGAGAGCTGGGCAGGGGAGCCAGCACTTCCTCAGCAGCCAGTTGAGAAATCCCTGGGTGCAGCTGACCCAGCACTGACTGGGGCTGCAGAGCTGGGCATCTCCACACCAAGTAGCAACACGTGCTCTGCAAACTGTTTCTTCACAGCCAACAAACTGTGGGACCTCATGGGGACTGGGGAATCTCTCCTCACATTCTGCTTACAATGCCACTGCCCAGGCACAGTCGGCCTTTATTCACCTTGCACTTGTCTTTCTGATTTGGTTGCATTTTTCAGACATTCAGCACTGACATCCCTGCAAAAGCCAATGCACACTTTATTAACTCCCCTAGTTTCTTCTCTGCTAATTAAAATCATATTATATCTGATGCACACTGCATTCTTTGCAGTGAAAGCAACCTGCTTTCCCATTCTGCTCCCTGGAGCCTTTGTCGCTGAAGCAATTTATTTAGCCCACTGAGCTGAAAAGAGTGCAGCCCTGCACAGACCATGGTGGTGCCCAAGGACCCAGGTGGCTGGGGCCTCTCCTGGTCTCAGCTTCTGGGGTTTGTGCCAGGTTGGGTCCAGGGTTTCCCAGGGGAAGAGCGTCAGTGCAGCATCCGAACAGCCTCATGCCAAGCTGGCAGGAAGGAGAGGCTGCCCAGCAGCTGGGGAAGGTGATGATGGGTGTTAACAGGAGGCTATGAAGAGCCACGAGTGGATTTCTATCCATGCCTTACTGCCCATGATGATCTCTATCCATGCCTCACCACCCATGGAATGCCAATGTCAGCCGCCCCACAGCCCCAGAAAGTGCCTGCCCCATGGGACCAGGGGGCACAGCGGAGGGAGGAGGAGAAGAGAGGAGACCTGTGAGCCTCAGTCTGCTGTGTCAGGGGCCTCCCTGCACTACCCTCTGGTGCTGAGCACTTCATTAATTCTTCTCTGCTCCATGCTTCAAATGAGACACAGCCTTGTGAGTGCAAAGCACTGCTTGCTGTGCACGTGTTGCTGTGTGAAGTTCTGTCATCAACTCCTTCCTCCAGCAAGTGACAAACCCATGCCCAGGGAGGTCTGTGAATGGCACACTGGCTGCAGCTCACATCCCTCTTGCCTCGGGACAGCATCTGCCCATGCCCTGTGCCCAGGGAGAGACCTGCCCCAGCAAGGTGCAGCTCACCCAGCGGTGTGCGCAAGGCAAAAGTGATCCCAAGGGAATTGAGCCCAGCTGAGAGCAAGCAGTGCATCTCATGGGAAGGTCAGCAGCAGCAGCCACCCATGGCCTGGGCTGCATTTTGGGTCCATCTCTCTCCTTTGCAGAAGCCTGGGCACCAGCAGATGCCACCAGCACGTCTGGCCACTTGGGGACCAGGAGAAGATGAGGTTCCTCAAAGCATGCTCCAGCCTTGTACAGACCTGGTGGCAGTGTGAGAGCACAGTGTGACAGATACAAGGAGCACAAGACCCGGAGCAGTAGGCATTGTGTCCCACAGGACTCCATGCTCCAGGGGGAGGCACCTGCTAATGCCTCAGCTCCTGTAGTTCAGGGCAGGACCCAGGCAGGTCTGGTCCCTCTGGCAGGGACAAGCAAGTCCTTTTGCCCAAATACACTAAAACACAGGTACCAGGTTCCCAGCCAGAGAAAGCCTCACTTGTAAAGGGTCTCAGAAGAGAGGAAGAGGTGCCTCAGGCCAGCCCCTGCCTGGATTCCCTTAATGAAGCCATTACATTTGGATTGTTTTCCTTAGGGAAGGGTTAGAGTTTCTACAAAAAGACCAGCCTTCCTTTGCAGCTCCTGTGCTGGTGCTGGCAAGAGCCATGTTTGGAGTCATACATCATCAATGGAAGGTACCTAATGATATATTGCCCCAATACATCACCATAGCAACAGCGCTCTAATAATGTATTATTCTAATGTGTTACCCAAGTGCACGTTCTTCCCAATGATGTATGGCAGGGATCGCTGTGCTCTGCCAAACCCAGATGCAACAAAGCTCTCTGGAGTGCCAAGCACCCTCCTTGGAGCAGTACCTGTCACTGCATGGGATGCACCAGCCAGCTGCAGGTTGGCTCACTCCTCCTCTTGCCACAAAGGACACCTCTTGTCATCCTGGGGATTTCTCATCACTGACGATCATCTCATGCAGTGAAAACTCTGTTTGGGACTGAGCAGTGTATATGCTGGAACACCTCCTGCATGAGGACAGGCTGAGAGAGTTGGGCTTGTTCAGCCTGGAGAAGAGAAGGCTCCAGGGAGACCTTAGAGCAGCCTCCCAGTACTGAAAGGGACTCCAGGAAAGCTGGGGAGGGGCTCTTGATCAGGGAGTGCAGGGACAGGATGAGGGGGAAGGGTTTTCAGCTGAAAGAGGTGAGATTGGGATGAGATCTTGGGGAGAAATGTTTTCCTGTGAGGGTGGGGAGGCCCTGGCCCAGGTTGCCCAGAGCAGTGGTGGCTGCCCCATCCCTGGAGGTGTTCAAGGCCAGGTTGGATGGGGCTTTGAACAGTCTAATCCAGTGGGAAGTGTCCCGGCCCATGGCAGGGGGGTGGAACTGGGTAATCTTTAATGTCCCTTCCAACCCAAACCATTCCGTGATTCTATGACTCTAAATCTTGATTGTGGTCAATGTGTTATTTCTTAGGTGGCTGCTCAGGCTGCAGGGAAACAGGCTCCAGCACAGCAGTTGTGAAGGGGTGTCTCAGTTCCCCACATGGACCCACCAGCAGACACACCTCTCCCTCTTCTTCCCCACCAGTCCCAGTAGTGCTCAGTATGGGCCATGCGGGGACTGCGAGACTGGACAAGAGGTGATTGTGCTGCAGAGTTCGCTTCCACCTCCACAGGCATCCTCAGTCAGAGGTGCTACCTGGGCACCCAAGGGCAGAAGAACTCCCAAATGTGGTGCACACCAAGGCTCAGGGCGCTGCACTCTGTGCAGGCAGCACTTACCTGGGCATCCACGACATCTCCCTTCCCTCTCACAGATGAGGTATACGGCCTCACTTGTTGGTGTTCTAAAAGACAATTTGAAAAGCATTCCTTTCCTGGCATTTGAAAAGTTCAGAAGGGGAAGTGACAGGCTGGTTTATGCATTTCTCCAGCCCCTTCCAAGGTAGCGAGGCCGCTCAGCACCCTGGCTTTGCTCCTCAACAATGAAAATACCAGCTGGAATTCTCCTGCCGCCCTTTACAGGGACAGCATTGTTTCTGATTCACACTATCTTTTTGACCATTCAAATGCCATTAATTCAGTCACCCCAGTGCGTAGGACAGTTATCTGAAATGTTTTCCCAAACAGCTTAGTGACTATAGAGCAACAATTCATGGAATTGCTCGGGGACATCTGTGCAAAGCAACGCGGAGCAAAGAGCTCGCGGCCAGCTGAATGCTCTCTGTGTGGACCCCGGATTCCACAGAGGAGCAGGGAAGCCAGCAGACAGAAAGCCTGAATGAATGGCAGGAGAAATCATTTCATCTATGCAAATCCATGCCAAGCTCTCCGCAGCTGCTGTCAGCAGGGAGCTCTGCCCCTCTGCACTGACATGTAAGAAGATTTTATTGTGTGCTGAGACGCTCCCTCTGCCAGAGCAGCAGCCCCGCTCGCTGCACAGGGAGTGCATCCACTGGTGTCCCCAGTGGGCTGCCATCCACAGGCATCTGGGACAAACCCTGCCCAGCAGCGCTGCACACAGAGCAGGGCTCTGCAGGATGGCACTGGCTGTCCCTCAGCTTGAGATGCCCAGGCTTTAGATGCCCTTGGAGAGTGAAAGATGACTACCGGCTTAAAGCTAACGACACCTATGGCTTCTTTCTTCACTGACCATAAAAGAAGCAGCAGCACTGCCTTTATCAACAGTTGTCCATTGTGATTATAGCAGCAGGGACCTGGAACAACCCCAGGATAACCTCACACCCCCCTCAAAGTGAGCCCTGGGCCCCAAGGCAGGAGGGACAGTGATCCCTTCAAGCCAACCCTGCCAGGGTCGGCTGTTGGAAACCAGAAAACAAAGCACTACCTGAGAAAAGGGGCTTCTGCAGTCCCAGATCCATCACAAGTGACTGCTGAGGTGCAATGTCAGCCCTGCTGGAGGCTTTCCCACTGAAGGGATGCACCTGCAGCAGTTCTGTGAGGGCTGTGTCACGTCAGGCACCACATCAACTCTCAGGGAAAAACATAGCGAGAGTGAGGCCCTGCCCAGGTTGCCCAGAGCAGTGGTGGCTGCCCCATCCGTGGAGGTGCTCAAGGCCAGGTTGGATGGGGCTTTCAGCCCCCTGATCCAGTGGGAGGTGTGCACCAGGGCTGCAGGGTGCTCTGTTGGTCACACCTGATAGGATCCAGCAGCCCTGGGGTGGCAGCCAGCAGCTCCCTGCTCAGCCAAGATCAGGTCAGTTCTCCAGTGCTGGACAAAACCCGAGCTGGGACAAGAGCACAGCTGCCCTCTCGAAGCCAGCTGGACCACTGCTGTCTTAGGCTTCCTCTGCAGCTGCCCCATCACCAGCAGACATCCCACACATCATCCATGTCTCTGTGAAATGAGACAGATGAGGAGACAAGGCACTTCAGAGACCCAAACCTGTGACACCCTGACATGGGATCCTGCTGGCACAGACCAACCAGAGCCCCAGCCTGGCCAGGGCAGAGCCTGCACACATGCAGAGGCAGGGAGGCTTCTCCATCTCCCCAGGGCTGTATCAGACTCTCCCTTAATTGTGGACAAGCACGCTGCAGCCCTGCCCATACGTGTAGGTGGTGAGAGAAGAAGGAGCCCTCCCTGTGCTGCATTTGCAATGCTCCCGCGCTGCACCTGGGCACATTCCAATCTCCCAACGTTTCAGGGGGACAACAGTGACAAATTACAGCATCTGGAGCAGAGAAAAAGGGAAACGGAGGGACCAAAGGAGGAATGATTGTATTATCAATAAAGTTTCCAATAGCTGATGGATGAGGACACCCAAATGATTTTTAAGGTTTCGCTAGAAACCCTCCAAATGGCAGCACAAAGGCAAAATGTGAATTAATCCAGGGTCTCTGAAGAAAGTTCTCCAGGGAGGTGCTCAGCAACGCCAGCCGCAGGCAGAGTGTGTGCTCAGCATCATGCTGTGATGGCCCATTTAATAGCAGACAAGAAGGGACCTTCCCTTCTCCTTGTCCCCATGGAGACACGATTAATCCCAAGAGCTTTCCAAGAGGGATGAGCACGCAGACAACGCTGCTTCAGTGGGACCCTTCCAAACAGCAGAAGTTTTTCCCCACCTTCCCCATGCAAGGCTCAGTGTGAAGGTTTACAAAAGAGTTTCTAGGAACAAACAGCTTTTTGAAAGCTCCTGTAAAAGCCCACTGCTTTCACCAAAGCTAAGAGCGGGGAACAGCAAGGAAAATATCTCCTCCTAATTCTTTTGGGAAGTGAATTTACAGAACAGCCCTCCTGTTTTAATGCAACATCATCATCCCCTTCAAAAGGCAGGGTGCACCCCTCGCCCTGTACCTGGCAGGGCAAGGCAGCCGGTCGCTCCGGAGATGCCATATGTCAGACACAGCCCTGGAAATGCTGCCGTGCTGGAAGCCTAACAGCCAACATTGTGTTTGTGTTGGAAACTGGCAAATCTCCAGGCTGGGGTTTCAAGGGATAATTTGTAGATTGAATGTTAATGAATATTATTGTTGTTATCTGGAAAGGCTGCGCTGACTTCGCTCTGCTGCCAATTGCACATCTTGATTTTTTTTTTCCAACCCCCTATAACAAACAGAAAGGGCAATTCCAGCACAGCTGATGATTCAGGAAGCCAAGTGATATTTGGGAAAAGGGAATCGTTCCTGTATATCACTCCCTCCTTAAGCTCTGCCGCTTATTACTTGCTCAGATATGGGATGATTGTTTCAAAGTCATGTCTGCCCTTCCTCCTGCATCTGGAGGTCAGAAGCAGGCATCAATGGGCTCTTTAATAGCATAAATCTCATTTTAGCTCTTTGGGGAAAGAGACAGGCAGGGGAAATACTGTCATTTCAGCGGCCCAGCATTCAGACTTGTGACACAGCTCTGCTTGTGGGAGCCTCTCTGGGTGAAACATCAGTTCATGGAGCAGCAGCTTATCTGAGAAAACTGGCTGAGGGTGCTCCAGCAGCATGGCCAGTGCCCCTGTGCAGCTCTGGAGGGGACCCTCACCCTCTCTGCTGGGCAGGCTGGCTCAGGGCCACTCGCGATGCACCACAGCCCGCGGTGATTTATGTGGCACTTGTACAATTGATGTGCTTTGTGCCTGGGGACAGTTAAATGGTACCTCTGTCATTAGTTTAAGCAGAGGTTAAAGGTGATCAATAACAAGGGTTTCATGCCCAATTGATCACCCCTTGCTATTTATTTCTGCCTTTTGCTTTCCATCCTGTGGTGCTTTTAGAAATAGTAATTAAAGACATAACAAGTGTTCCACTAAGCAGAATATCAAACACTCCAGGTATCGATTCAATGCTCTCTCTCTTAATGACACTGACCTGTGCCTGTCCCCAGCACCAGCCAGGCTGGGCCAGGCTGCTGCCCCTGCACCACCAGCCCCTGCCTGGGCAGCAGAATCACCAAAGCATCTGGGGGGTACTGGTTGCAACCCTTTCCTTCCCAGAAGCCGACCAAAGCCAGCCCAGCACACAGACCTGGCCACGCATTTAAGCCCCACGCATTTTCCTGTGAGAGCAGGGAGGCCCTGGCCCAGGTTGCCCAGAGCAGTGGTGGCTGCCCCATCCCTGGAGGTGTTCAAGGCCAGGCTGGATGGGGCTTGGAGCCCCCTGATCCAGTGGGAGGTGTCCCTGCCCATGGCAGGGGGTTGGAACTGGGTGTGCCTTAATGTCCCTTCCACCCCAAACCATTCCATGACTCTATGACCAACACAGAGAGAGCGCACGCTGGATGACAAACACATTCAGCAAAGTATTGCCAAGTTGCTTTGGTTTTGCCATCTACACTAGAAAGAAACAGCTGAAAATGAATAGAGATAGGAAAGCAAAGGCAAGACAAAGTATCACAGTGTGGATACCAATTCTGCAACCCATTAGACTCCAGCTCCCTGGAGCCCTGGCTCACCAACCCCACAAAGAGCTGCCAATTTCCTTTTCCCTTTAAAAGCATATTTAGCAAAATCACACCAAGAGACAAGCGAAGAGTCTCAGTGACTGTGGGGACAATCTCAGGTTATTTTTTTTCTGGAGAGTGTAGCCCTTTTCTGCATCACAGCAGAGGCTCCCGCTGGCTGCACCTTCGGCAGAGACAAGGAGATGGGGGCTGCTGCTCACCAGGTGGGACAGCACAGCTCGGCCCTGCACTCATCTTCACAACCCAGAGGCTGGAAAGTGCTCAGTGCTGTGCAAGCAGCAGAACAATCCAGCAACCAGTAAGGCTGAGGGAGTGGGAGCCGTGGGACGATTCCAAAGTGAGGAAAACTCTTTGTTTTGATACTTTGAAGCTTGTGGAAGAAAGGCTATCACAGAAGTGGCACGATCTGCTCACGATGAGCAACGCTGTTATATATTCTCATTTGAAAATAAAATTGATTGTTACTGCTGAGAGCAAAAGGAGTAGTTTTAGAAAAATGAAGAGCAAAGATTCCTCCCGTTGGGAGCAAATCCCGTTTGTGTCACAACCCTCCTATGAAGGAGAGCAGGATTCTCACATACCTGAGAGCAGCACAGGACAGGATGAATGCGGCACTGCAACTGCCTGCTGCTGCTTTTTGCTTGCTCATATTTGCTGAAGAATCAACATCCTTCACGTGAAGTTTAGCTGACAAGTGGGCTGCTTCTCATGGGGCTCAGCAAACCCCTCGTGTTCTCCGACTCCAGCTCCATTCTCTGAAGTTATAATGTTAAAGAAAGAAAAAACCCGGGACCTGTGGTGATTCAGAGCCTGAACCACGAGATCTGAGGGTGTTCCGTGACGATGGGCTGGTTAGATCGCTCCCACGCCTGTCACAATTCTGCACCTCTTAACAGGCTCCTCGGGCTTCTCCCTGGCTGCAGGGACAGTGGATCAGACCCCTGGACCTCTCTGCTCAAGTGGATTCTGCGAGGCTCTGGACTCATTCAGGAGAGCACCATGAGGGGATGACAAGGGAAGCAACACATAATGTCAGGCTTGGCAACAGTTTTCATCCCTTTGCTCCAGAATAATGCTCCGACACCTGAGGCCACACTGAGGCATGAGAAAAGACAATTAAAACTGTTTTGAGCTCTAAGCATTCACCAACTCCTGGCACTTGGAGCTCTGCAGAGGGCACGAAGGCATCAGGGACACAGATCTTGGTCCTGAAGAAGGGAAATTCAAAGCTGTATCCTGACACCCACCTGGGTGGAAGAGGGCAGGGGACAAGGGCCAGCCACCGCAGGCTGTCCATGCTGCTCCAGACAGCTCCACCAGAAACGTGCCACAGGCAATGTAAGTAAAAATAACACTCTGCTGATGCAAGTCAGCCAGGAGCTGGAGAGCCAGCACTCAGCTGTGCCTGTCATCACGAGCTGGAGCTCCACGGGGCTCCTGGGCTGACGTTTCAGCAGTGCCTGATGCCCTTGCACAGCACTTATCCTCAAAACACACAGCAAGCCTGTCCTGCCATCCACAGCTCTGAGGCAGCAGGGTCAGGAACACATTGCCCAGGCCAGGAAAATCCCTATTTACAGCTCGCTGAGAGAGGAGGAAGCAGGACAGCAACTCTTATGTTCCTTCAGTACAGCTCTGCCTTCACTGCACCTCGGAGTCCAGCCCACGGAAATCCTCTTTCCGCTGGAGCTACTGAGCAAGCCCTCTGCAAACCCCCACCAGTCACACCTCTAGCCAGGGAGCATCTCACACCAGGGAGCATCTCACAGGGCTGCAGCTCTTTTTGCTGAGGTCCTCTCAGCATTCCATAGAAATTAAACCTTGCAACTTAAGGAAAGATTTATTGCATCACTTCGTGAGAAGTAAAAACACTGGAAAGAAAAACGAAAACATTTCTCATAGTCCTCAAGGAAATTAACAGGAGATCTGGGAGTAAAATCCAGGGGCTCTGATACTATTTTGGAGGAAAGTCTCCGCTGTAGCAAATCTGATACCACCCTTCTGTACTGCAGCTCACTCACTGCCCATAATTCTCTTGATTTACTTGAAAAGCCATCAATGCTTTTGTCTGTATCTGGGTGAGTCTTTGACACGACTGAAAAAACTTCTCCAATTTAAAGCTAATTATATATTAAAAAAATACATAAAGACACCAGAAGCGATGGCCTGACTCTGTCAAACCAATCCTTCAAATGACTGCAAAAGATGCAAACATGCAAACCATGCAAATCAAATTAATTTTCCAGAGTTTTGGCTAGCTACAAAAAAAAAAAAATCCAGCATTCTGGAATTCACAGAGCCTCCAGGATGAGCGAGAGGCACTGACACACACCGAGCTCCAGGGAATTAAAAACCACAGGACAAATGTCCATAGAAAAATGACAAAACACCCCATTGGCTTTCTCCTACCTTCTGGGGATCCCCAAGCGAGGAGCAGGCACTTCCACGGGGCATCTGACAGCACTTGTGTGACATCCACGAGAAGATTTTTGTGAGCTTGTTCATTCCTTTACTTCCAAGGCACTTGGGAAGAGCTCTGGAGATGGGGAGCCGAGGAGCCTCAACTTGCCACCCGCCTTCCTTACACATGGTGACAGAAAAGCCAGCTTGGAAACACGATGAAAGAAACACTACTCCAGCTGCGGTGACTGCTTTTCTTTTTGGCCCTGGAGTAGCTGCTGCAGGGATTAAACAGCAAGAAGAACAATCATCTGGTAAAGTGAGCAAAAGCTGATTGCCCTCTGTGGAGCTGTCAATGTGTCCACCAGGAAACATGACCTGGGTGCTGGAGGTGTCACACAGATGCCTTTATCGGGCAGAATGCTCCAGAAAAAAAGTGGTAAAGAGGAAAATCAATTTAAAATATCTTTAAATGGGCAGCATTCTCCTCTGCAGCAAGCGCTCTCAGCAGTGCATGAGCCAGGGCACCCGTGTAACTAAAACACTTTTGCAAGGCTTCCATGAAATAATGATCATTTTGACCAACACTGCAAATAATGTGATATCAAGGAACATGAAATATTCATGTGGTCTGATCTAACATGCATGTTATATCTATGCTTTAATGCTGCCTCTGTAACCTTGTCCCTCTCAGGCACGGTGTGGTGGGTTACATGGAGAAGCCTGGTTGTACTAGTTCAAACTGAAACCAGGACGGTCTTCCATGGGTTGAGTTTACATGAATGACAAAAGAAAACAATTAAGTGCAGCTGGCTCAATTTCTACCTCTGTGCCCAGGTGAGAGCTGTGTGCACACGTGCACTGTTCCACTCATCAATGCATAACAAGTGGGTGAGATGCTGAACGCCCATAAATCAGCTCCGTAACGCGCGGTGGGAGATCACATGAGACTTAAAAGAGCTCCTGCTCTGGGTGTTTCCTACACATATGTGTAAAACAGAGGAATGACACTGATCCAAGCCCATGTTGTAGTCACAGGTGCAAGCCCGGAAAAATCCTGTTCTTTAGAGTTGCCCATTTCAGGAGGGTCTGTTGGGCCAGGTCTCTACACAGCAATATTAATCTTAGTGAGACCAAACCCGTTCACCTATGGATCCTGAGCGTTTGAAAACAAAACCAAACCAACTCCCACCACCTCTCAGCTTGCTCCTACCCCGTCAGGGCTGGGAGCAGCCACTCTGCAGGCATCCCTGCTGCGGGCAGGGAACACCGGCGGGAGCCACAGCAGGCTGCCCGCTTGTTCAGAGCACACGCGACAAGCTGCAGGGTTGGAGTTTGTTGGCCAGGATGTGCTAATTTTAAACAATCCAACTGTAAGAAACAATACAAGGCAGCTAAGGAGAAGCAATTCCACAGCTGTGGACTTCTGCCCCAGAGGCGTGACCCGAGCCTGTTTCCAATACCTGTGAAATAACAACACTGAGCTTTCCCGGGGCTGATCCAGTTCCAACCAAACAACGGTATCATTAGCATAAAATTAAAATATATGCAAACAACATTAGCACAGCATTAGAATATATACTCAGCCAGACGGTGCTGAAATCTCTCCCTGTGAGAGAGAGAGCAAGCAGGGGTGGGCAGAGTCAGGAACAAGATTCCAATGTGTTGTCACTGATGCTCCAAATTTACATGCAAAGAGGTTATTACAGCGTTTCTGCTGCTGCTCCAGCCAGTCGGGGACAGTCCCAGCACTTTGCTGGGATCGGGCTCAGTGGACAGCACTTAGCAGAAGAGATCTGGTTCTGTTGGAAGCAGAAGATGAATTGATAATTATGGGTGAGGCAAACTGCTGTGCTGTAGTCACTTCTGCAGTTGTGACAGAGCAAGTACTCCCCGCTCTTGCAACCAGCAGCAATAATAGTCTAAAAAATTTGAAAACAAAGTCAGATACTGGAACATCACAACCTTTTACCAGGCACACAGGAGAGCCAAGGAGCAATTGTCTACCTTTTCAAAAATAAAAAGCAAGAAGTGATGCTCCGCTGAGTTTTTACAGAAAAGAGCCATTCCCTAAGATTGCTGATAACGAATTTATAAAGACCACAGCATTTGGGAGGCTCAGCTGCCCCTCAAGTACCCAGAGAGTGCCAGGAGGCTGCTCTGCTCCTGCAGGGATGAAGCACACGGCAGGCACAGGGCAGCCCTGCAGCTTTCCACGAGGACAAGGGAAGGGCTGTGCTCCCATCAGGGATGCACCCCCTCCAGTGCCACCTGCACCAAGAGCCCTTGGCCACCACATCACTCCACCCCAGCAGCCGCAGGCTTGACCCCGCAGCCAAGCGCCAGCCTCTCTGGATGCTGCAGGAGGATCCCTGCGTGGGCAAGATGCACCACCGGGCATCACCAGGTACAGTTTGGTGCTGCCAAGGGACTTGGCACAGCCCCAGTGCAGGCACAAAACTGATGTTGCCTTGAAGGGCATCTGCTGGGGCCGGGCACTGCCCAAAAGCAGCAGCTCCCACAGCTCCCTCCGCCCTGGGTCCCAAGGACAGATTCCACCCCAGTGCAGACTTAAACCTCTCCCACACCAGTAATGCACATAACTCCTTTCTTTATCTACACTTCCTACTTTCCATATTCTACTATTTACTTTCTGCATTGTTAAATACCTATTTGCACTCCTGCTTTTCTTTAATGTACCAACATTCCAGTCCTACCTTCACGTGCTTTACTCCTAGTGCAGTAGTTTGAGCTCATATTGTCACTTTAGTGAGAAACCAACACCACCAAATAAATAAAAATACCAAAAAAATCAAGTCTCCTCCCAGTAATTGCTATTTAATCTTTGACCAATATAACTAACACATTCCTCTAAGAGAGGGAAACCTTTGGGGCATTTGATTTTTAGAACGGCTGAGTGCTGCAGCACCGCAGAAATAAGAGATATAAAATGTATTTTATTTTTGCTGCTCAACAGCATGAAAGAGCTAATGCAGCGGGGCTGCCAGCGCCTTATACAATCTGACAAACCAAACAACCCAAGGGTGCTCGTCCTCCCCAGCACTCACAGCACATCTCATCCATTACCAGAAACGCAATGTGAAAACTGACCCTTCCCTTCCAAGTATCAATAGAAATGTTGTTTGCCAGCCAGGTTACTCCAGAACGAAGAGGCTACTGAAATCACTCCTGGTAGACAAAAGCAGCGCATTCAATGCAAACAAGAGTCTGTTTCCTTTAAAAAATAAAACCTCTTTTGTTCATTTCTGATTTTGTTTCTTCTTCCCTTAAAGCCTGGCTGCCACAAAGAAATTATTCTTAAGCAAAGGCTGCAGAGTTCTAGCATTACCAAACATTAACCACAACAGTACATGCGTGTGAAACGCACAAAAAATGGTTGAGGAAAGATTTTCAGAGTTGAAAATTAATTTACAAGCTTTCATTATACATTGACTCAAACCCCTGGATCACCACGCTCCTTTACTTCCTTACTGGAGTGTATCATCTCAGCCACTGCATAGGCTCAGCTCTTTAGAAATTAGTAAATATTCAGTAAATATAGCAAAACTTTTGCAATTCAGGGCCCTACAACAGCCCTACGATTTTGTGCTCTTCTATCAACACCAGTCACGTTACAGAGAAGGAAGCTAAGTCTGCAACAAAAGCTGACAAAACACACAATCCACAATGAAAGCTTTAAGTGAGATTCCTTATTTCGCTCTGCATGTCAAGGAAAGTTATTAATCCACTGAACTGCAGCATTTGCCAGCATATTCGTACCACAAAGCAAACCATTTCTTTAAACACAAGTATAAAATATAGTATTTAACAAAACAACTGCTCAAAAGGACTTTATTTTAAAACCTCAACCCCCAGTTTACTAGAATTTTGAATAAACTAATAGTTTTGTATTAGCTGATGCAGAATATCTACATTTTAAAAGACATTGTGAACGCAATAATTTAATAACATTATCTATTGCATTGTTGCTTAGGCAAGTATTATACACACCCCTCAACGGCACAAAATGCAACCAAATCAAACTGCAGTGAAGACAAGAATTTTCATTTACAACTGTAAGTTACATTTCATATGTTAAATATATAAATATATAAAAATAATTATATACAAATTTCTATGCAGGATGCAGTGCTATTACTAGAAAAATCCCTTTTAAACCTGCTGTTTTCCCAGAGTATAATTTGTACCAAGAGTCAAGAAGGAAAAGCAGCAAGTGCCAGATGTTCAGGACGATTGCCAAGTTCTGTGTCAAATACAAAGAAATAATTTGGTGCTTTACCACCAGATTTTGACTGAGTATTCCATCAGTGCAAGGCTCTGTGTAAGCACATGTTTCAGAAGTTCTCCAAACACACAAAACACCGCAGGAACCAAAGGACCTGTAACCACAACCCTCACTCGCGGCTCTTCTTGACACTTGCTGGAAGAGAAGAGGTTTAAAAGCAGAGATGAAAGTTGGTTCTTCCAGAAATAGTGACCACAACAACTGAATTTTCGGCTTTTCTTGGCATAACCACAAAATATTTGGGGATGAAACCATGAAAGGGAATATTGGGGATGTCAGAAAAGCCGAGAGTGTGGTTTGAGTGGAAATAAAGGATTTTCGCCGCCGCGCTAGCACGCATTTATTACCTCTGCAATAAAAAAGTTCTGTCAGGAAGGGTTTCTGCTCTCGCTGCACAAAGTTGGGTTAAGAACGGTAAAAACCCGAGAGCCTGGTTCTGGCAAAGTCCAGCAGAATGCGAGGGGTCCCCGGCGTGCGGGGACCGGGAAAGGCGAACGGCGGCCGGGAGCGAAGGGACGGCCCGGGGGGGGACGCGAGGACAACGCGGGGGGTCCCGCCGGCGGGGGCTGCGGGGAGGACGGCGGGGACGGGGAACGCAGCGCTGCGGCCTCGATCCCGGCTGGGCTTTCTGACCGTGCCAGCCCCGGTCCCGGCCGAGTTCCCCGACGATGCCGGCCCCGCTTCGGGCTGGGTTCCCGGCTGAGCTCCCCGACGGTGCCAGCTTAAGTCCCAGTCCCAGCTGGGCAATCCCAGCTGGGCTCCCCACCGTTGCCACCCCCAAACCTGGCTGTGCTCCCCGACGATGCCAGCCCCGGCCCCGCTCCCACGTCCCCAGTCCCGGCTGGACTCCCCGGCAGTGCCAGCCCCGGTCCCGGTCCTGGTCCCACTCCTCCAGTCCCGGCACCGGTCCCGGCTGCGCTCCCATCCCCGCTCCGCTGCCCTGGCGCCGCTCCCGGCTGGACATCCCGACAGTTCCAGCTCCGGTAACGCTCCCGGATGGTCTCCCCGGCGGTTCCACCCCCGGTCCCGCTCCCAGCTGGGCTCCGCCGCCGCCCGCAAAGACGACACGAGACCGGTTCCTGGGTAAATGGTTTATGCAAGTAATAAAATATTTACTATAACATAAATAGAAACGAACCCTCGCAGTCTACATTGGTTTTGCGATAAAGATACAAACGAAAACCGAAACCCAAGGGGGACCGGACCGAACCCACCAACGGGAGGGACAGAGCTCCGCGCACGGTTAGAAAATAAATAGAGACGGGCCGGGGGGAGCACCGGAGCATCCTCCGGGCGGGCCCGGGCCGGTATGACCGGGGGAGCCGCTTCCCCGGGCGGCTACGCGAGGAAGGGAATAAATTAGAGATGGCAAACCTTTGGCTACTGCTGCTGCGGGCCGGGGGGGCCAAGTCTTGAGGAATAAATTAAAGCGCGGCTTCCGCGCCTGCCGCCCGCCCCGCTGCTCCCGGGGCCACCGGGGGCCGCGCCGTCGGGGCCGGGCGGTCACTGCACGGCTGCGGGCAGCGCGTGGTGCAGCGGCGAAGTGTCCGCGGGGGCGTAAACGTCCTCCATGGGGGGATGCGGGACCCCGGCTGGTGTCATTCTTTTCTCCTTCTGCCGCCGGTTGCAGAACCACACCCGGACCACCTCCTTCTCCAGCTGCAGGGAGTCCGCCAGGGAGGTGATCTCGTGGGCTGAGGGCTTGGGGCACTTGAGGAAGTGGTTCTCCAGGGCGCCCTTGACGCCCACCTCGATGGACGTGCGCTTCTTGCGCTTCCGACCCTGCGCCGCGATCTTGTCCAGGTTGGTGGGGCTGCCTGTGCTGGAGTCCGTCTCCTCCAGCCACTTGTTGAGCAGAGGCTTCAGCTTGCACATGTTCTTGAAGCTCAGCTGCAGCGCCTCGAACCGGCAGATGGTGGTCTGCGAGAAGACGTTCCCGTAGAGGGTCCCCAGCGCCAGCCCCACGTCTGCCTGGGTGAAACCCAGCTTGATCCGCCGCTGCTTGAACTGCTTGGCGAACTGCTCCAGGTCGTCGGAGCTGGGAGCATCCTCATCCGACGGCTCGGGGGGACCCAGCGGCGGCGGGGAAGCCGCCAGCTCGTGGGCTCCCGCCTCCTCGGCGCCCAGCGGGTCGCGCAGCCCGTGGTGCAGCGCGGGCGGCCCCAGCATCCCATTGAGCCCCGCGTAGGGCTGCGCGTACAGCAGCGGCTGCCCCGACGGCGGCGACATGGGCGGTAAGTGGGGTCCGCCGCCCTGCGCCCACCCTCCCGCCGCTCCCCCCGCCGCCGCCGGCTGGTGCACGAGGTGCGGGCGGTGGTGGAAGGCAGCGGCGGCCGCCAACTCGTCGCGGGGCCCCGGCGGGCCGCCCTTGGGGTGTTCGGCGGGAGGAAGATGCGCGCCCCCGCCTCCCCCGCCGCTGCCCCAGTCCGTGCCGGCGCTGGGCAGCCACTGGTGATGCGCCAGCCCGACGGCGTGTCCGGCGGCGGGGGCCAGCCCCTGCAGGTACTCGTGGTGCATCATCTTCTGCACCTCCCGGTACGTGGTGCCCTGGTGCAGCCGGTCGCCGTCGGGGTGCATGAGCGCGGCGGAGCGCGGCAGGTACTGCGCCGTGGCGGCCATGGCCGTCTGCGCCGCGCCGGCCCCCGCGCCGCGCTTTAGAGCCGCGCGCCGGGGCGCCGCGAGCGCCGCGCGCCCGCCACGCCCCCGCACCCCCATTGGCCCGCTCGCCGCCGCCGCCGCGCCCCATTGGCCCTCTCGCCACGCCCCCGCGCCCCCATTGGGCCGCCGGTTCGCCGCCGCCGGCACCCGGGTTGCGCCCCCCGCGCCGCGCTGCCATTGGCTGGCTGCCGGCGGACGCTGCCCGCGGATTGGCTCGCGGAGGAGCGCCGTGGGGGAGCCCGCGCGCGCCCGCCGGCGAAGTGACCGCTGATTGGAGGAGGGCGGTTCATTCATGCCGAGCGGCGAGCGGACACGTGGGCGCGGAGGCGCGGGGCTGGCGAACCGGGGGGCGCGGATCCGCGGGGTGGGGAGCACGTGGTGGCGGTGCCGGGCGGCCGGTCCCGACGGGGCGGATCGGATCGGGGGGGGGCACCGCGGCACGGACCGTCCTGGGATGGCAACTCCCGGCCCTCGCACCAGTGACACCGACGGCACGGACCGGCTTGGCACGAACCGGCCTGGCACACCTCCCAATCCCCGCACCGGTGGCCCCGGGACTGGCACCTCCCATCTCCGATGGAGTGGACCGGACCAGCCCACAGCTACCGCGCCGGCAGCAGCATGGCACGACCTGACCTGGCACAGCACCCTCCGGCCCCCTCACCTGTGGCGCCACACTGCACCCACGGCACAGTACGACACCACTTGGCACAGAACCTTCCAACCCCGATGGCAGAGACCAAACTGTGGTCCCTGCACCACAACACAACCCAGCCTGGCACAGCACCTCCTGGCCCTGATGGAGAGGATTGAACCGGGGCCCACACACCAACGGCACCACGCCACAACCCAGCCTGGCATGGCACCTCTTGGCCCCCACATCTGTTCCGCTCCAGACCTGCAGGATGTAGAGCATCCCCGCAGTGCCGGGCTCTGCCCTATGGCCCCCACACCTGGCATGGCACTGTGCAGTTCCTGGTGGGCAACTCTGTCCTCTCCACTCTGTGGTTCTGCGCTGCTGCAAAGCATGTGGGGAACATTGGGGGGTTGACCAGATGACCTGTAAAGGTGCCTTCCAACACACACCATTCTATGAACGTGGCCACCTTCAGGGGTGGCCAGTGGTCCCCGGTCAATGAGCCTTATAGTAATCAAGAGCTTCTCCTTTCAGCCCCGGATGCTGGGAAGGTGGGAACTCTTTCCTAAACACCCTGAAGGATAAATCACCAAGGGCCAAGGAATGAGGATCTGAGATCGTTTGGGTGTCATGGGAAATGTGGGTCTCGGAAGCAGCCTCAGAGGCAAATCTCTGAGCCGCTTTGAGGGTTGGCACGGGATAAAGGGTGGAGGAGCTTGTGGGAAAAGACAACGACAGGAAGCAACAACTGTGTCTGGCAGTGCTGGGAGAGGGGCAAGGGACACCGTAATTAACCCAGCTCCAGACTTCATCTGGAGCTTGAGGCCTGAAGTGAATCAGGATGGGCACCAGGAACATTAATCACTTCTGAAAATTAATCTTTGCCTCTGTGTTCCCATTTGTAAAATGGGAGCAGAGACAGTGACCTTTGCCAAGGGCTTGGGTGAACAATGAACCGTTGGATCAATATGTGTACGAGTGTAACATGTCAATGGCCGCACACGGATGCCCTGCTCTCTCCTGGAGGAGAGGAGGCACCTGGGCAGGATGGTTCTCTGCCGTGAAGGACATTAACTGCTGCGTCCTGAAAGGATCTTCCATGTCCCATCCCTCCACGTTGAAGGCACTTTGCCATTTCAGTGCACCCAAGCACTGATTTAAACCATAGATCATAGTATCATTTGGTTGGAAAAAAACTTTGAGATCACCAAGTCCAGCCGTGCTTGTCCACTACTAAACCAGATCCCTGAGTACCTCATCTGCCTGTCTTTTAAATTCCTCCAGGGATGGTGGCTCAGCCACTTCCCTGGACCGCCTCTGCCAGTGCCTGAGAACCTGTGCAGTGAAGAATTTTTTTCCTGATATTCAATCTAAACCTCCTCCTCCGGGCTTGCAGCAGGCAGGGTGACAGCACCCAAGCCAACAGGAACAGCTCCTGCCCTTTAGCAGCCAAGGGCTAAACCATCAGCAGCAGGATCAGCGCCTGCTGTTGCAAGGGCTGAGGGCACTGGGGAGCTGACAGCCCTTGTGTCACTGAACCACGGAGTAAGCAGGTGGCAGCACCCCACAGTGCTGCTGGCAGGCTCTGTTTTCCCCTGCCCTTGCCAAAACAGTCAAGTTTGGGATTGAATTTGGCTGTGGAACGATGTGCAACTGGTTCCTTTTACTGAACCCAGTACCTATTTTCAGGTACGCAGCCCTAGAAAGAGACTGGACTTTGCAGGAGAAATGGGTTTCATAGATCATGGAGCATCTTTCGTTGGGAGAATAATGGTCTTTTTTTTTTCCTGAGGAATCCTTTGCAAACACTGCATACATCTGTAATGAATGTAACCCTTTCAGATGATTCAGTGACATGCTGTAAAATATCATACTTGGTTAAGCATTTTCTGTATCTTTTTTTCTGATCCAGACTCATATTCATGTCAACTCCCCATGATGCAGTGCCATAATATTCAAATTTTTGGTAGCCAATTGCTTTTGATATTTATATCCATTTTTAAGGGAATCACAGTGAATAAATGTGCCCAGCTCTAACTTTATGCAAAATCAGCTGTGCGTAAATCAGTAAATCATTAGTAGAAATGAATAATTTCCAAAGGCTGAGGACTGGATCATGCTTCAAACTTTTATCTGTTTATGTTATTTCAGAAGTCACCGATGGAGAAGACACAGTGTGTGATGACTTCAGTCCTGATCACAGACCGTTTACACAGTAGTGTTGGTTTACATCTGATGAAACGATCTTTTTAACTGTGCACAGATTGTGCTCTTGGCTTGTTTTACTTAATAAAAGTTGAATTTAAAGACTGGAAGCAGCGAAGAACAGAGGAAGATAAGAAATTCCTGTTTAAACCTCCTTCAGCAACTCCAACTCCAGAAGAGAGAGCCAGGAGCCAAATATCTGTTTCGTAAAACGTGAAGGAGGCAAAAACAAAGGAGAGCACTGACCCGAAGTAAAGCACTGACTTCAAGAGCTGGAGGGGTGTATTCATGTTCCTGGTGTCCCTGTCTCCATAGAGATGTGCTGCTGTTTGACAGACCCTGTCAATATTTCAGTATGTTGAAAGTGTCTTTGCTTTTTTAAAAAGTATTTTATGTATTATTATTATTTTTACATAGCTTTTCCAGAGCCTCCTCCTGCAAACTCCTGTAGGAGGGCATCCAAGTTTCCTAGCAAAAGCTAGTTCCTTCATTACGCCTTACCAGGAATATTGGCATCCAGTCCATTCCCTCTTCAAGGAATAAACAACCCCATGGGCAATGTTCGATATGATTCATTCTCTGTGTGACTGTGACAGCATCAAAACCTGCCTAATGCAGCTGGATCCGAGGCTGGTGGGAGGACTGAAACGAGGCAAGCTCAGCACGTAGGAAAGCGGAGCCTGAACCGCTGTGCGCAGCGAGGGGGCTGCTGGCTGTGCAGCGCCTGCTGTGCTCCCCTGGCTGGGTGCAGGGAACAGGGATGATGAGGCTTGCTGTTGCTTGGGAATCAGCTGCAACGAGGGGCTGTGTCATGTCAGGACATCCCAAGTGGAAGCCTGTCTCAAAGGAGATGGAGGAATCACAGAACGGTTTGGGTTGGAAGGGACCTCAAAGCCCATCCAGTTCCAACCCCCCTGCCATGGACAGGGACACCTCCCACTGGATCAGGGGGCTCAAAGCCCCATCCAGCCTGGCCTTGAACACCTCCAGGGATGGGGCAGCCACCACTGCTCTGGGCAACCTGGGCCAGGGCCTCCCCACCCTCACAGGAAAACATTTCTGCCTAAGATCTCAATCTCCCCTTTTTCAGCTTAAAACCATTCCCCCTGGTCCTCTCCCTGCACTCCCTGATCAAGAGCCCCTCCCCAGCTTTTCTGTAGCCCCTTTCATTCCTGGGAGGCTGCTCTAAGGTCTCCCCAGAGCCTTCTCTTCTCTAGGCTGAACAACCCCAGTCATGGCTGATCCCCCTCTCCTCTCCCCTCCCAGTTTAGGTTTAACCTCATTGTAATACCAACGCCATCAGGTGTAGCAGGAGAATTCATGCACTGGAGCAGGAGGGGCTCGGAGAGGGGGAATCCCTCCAGCCCTCAGTTTTATTTAGGCTGAACAGCCGCAGCTTTCCCTTCCACACTGGTAGAGACTGCAAAGCTGTTCTGGAGCTACAGTGCAGAATGACACATCCACTAACACCCTGTGAAGTGAGCACGCAACGCCAGGTCCTCACTTACTGGACAAATCCTGTCTGACCCAGTGATTCAAGTGTGTTGCAGGGGCTTTAACCTGGTCTGGGGTTAGGATTGCGTTCTCTTCTAAGGCAAAACAACAAAGACATTGCTGCTTCTACCTCCAGGTCAAGTAGCCTCCCACACAGGAGACAAAAATCACTTTGAGGAAAGAAGACGAGCTGGATTCTGCGAGCTTTGGGTCCACGAGATGTGGCAAGTGCCAAACAACAGAGCTGTGGGAGAGGCTCTCATCCTGCAGCTGCACGCCCTGGAAGCCAACCCTTTGGGAAACCACGGTCATGGTCGCCTGGACAATCTTCAATCAAGAGAGAAAGTCCTTTCCAGTTGCAGTCTCCCTTTGAACACGGCTAGGCTCACCTCTTCAGGAGTCACCCAGGTCCAAGCAGACTCTGGGAACTCTTGGGAAGGGAAGCTGTTCCCTCTGCAGCTCTTGCACTGTAAGCGACACAAACATCTGGGGTCCCCGGGGTGGGGGGTGCAGCCAGGGGACACTGTAGCTCCTCTGGTCATGGCAGAACTGTGCCTGTGATCCTGGTCTCCTGCAGCTCAGCGTGGAGTGAAGCAGCTGCTGTTTGTGGCAGGCCTCATCTCACACATCAGCTGACACAACTCCATCAAACAGTGGATTAGTAGGTTTGCACCATTTCTGCAGAAGAAAAGACACCAGCATCATCTGTCAGCTGAGAGGGGTCCACACCTCTGAGTAAACCCTGTAAGTCTGTCTGTCTAAATGTCCTTCATTGAGTGCTAGAGCATGGATAATAAAAGTTCTACAACTTTTTTTTTGGAGGGCTCTATCTTTTGGCAAAATATTCTTTTTGATTTGCTCATCTAAACTTGCAGAAATCTTAACTTAGTGAGTGACAATGAACAAGTTAATGTCTGGGACAACAGTGGTTGGACAACCCTACAGACAACCAAGAACTAGAGAGGAAGGGAAATACAGAGTGAATCGTGGAGGACAGTTAATACAGACGTACGAGGTACACTCACTATGATTAGCTTTAGTCATATATGGTTCTGTAATTGTCTGAAAATCGTCCAGAAATATGGTCTCTCAAGGCCAAAGTGAAAGGAAAAAAATGCTGTTGTGATCTTTTATTCAATCAATGAAATTTAGATTAGGCAGTCGCTAAATTCCTATTTACACAACAGACTTTAATGGCTCCAAAGGAAGCACTCAAATGTATTCGACAAATAATCCCTATTTATGAAAAACCCATAATATGCATTTACATAATCCCCACTTTAAAAAGCTATATCAGCTCTAAAGTTCTTCAGCTCAGAGATTTACCCTGGGGGATTAAAAGTACCAAACAAAGCGAAGGGAAGTATAACGTACACACACACACATCCACAGGCACAACAACCTTTAAGATTAACACACACAGAGAAGGAAGTAGGGAGACATCCATGCTTTCCTCACAACCCCTCCACCTCCAGCAGCATTTGTGCACGTGCAAAACCATCACCACACAAACACAACTCTACTGATGGTTTCGAGCAGGTCCATGATGCTGCAGGGTCCCAACATCAAGTCCCTCTCAGCTTTCCTGGCCTTTTAATCTCCATTATACTACTGGTTAACCATGTATGCCCACAAACAGTCTGTGCTGATGTACACAGCAGCTTTAGAAAGCAGCTGACTTGCCACAAAGCCACCGGATCACGCATTTTATTCCTTCTCAAGACGACCGGACACTTGGTAATATCGCCATGTGATGGATGCGGCGTTTTGCTGTCGGAGGTGCCGTCCTTGAGATAAGAAGTATGACAGGGTTTAGATCTGCACCAAGCATGTTAATGTTGCTTAAGAAAAAAAAAAAAGCTGTTCTTCACTGTGGAAAACAAGCTGTCTCTGAAAAGCTGATTTTCCAGACGAAATGCAAATTTTGGATACTTATTTGTTACCGTCTTTAATTTTAGCCTGTTCAGCAACTGCCCATTGCTTGGGAACAAAATGCCATGACTCTTGTCTGGTGAAGCACCAGTTTTACAGTCTCATGGCTGGGTAAAGTGTATATTGGATTCAATCAAACTAAGAAAGGGAAAATCCTGCAGAATTAATTTCCAGCTTCAAAGAAATGGCTTCACTGTCTGTATGGGCTTAACTCTGTTTGTCTTTCATTTCAAACTCTTCCACTGAATCATAGAATCACAGAATGGTTTGGGTCGGAAGGGACACAAAGCACATCCGGTTCCAACCCTCTACTCAAAGCCCCATCCAATCTAAGCTTGAAATTTCTTCCCAAAGTAACACTTGGTAACTTCACTCTGTGCATTCCGCGCTCTGTTCCACCTTAACAATAAAGCTTTTTGAGTTAAGAGTTTCCATTTAATGAGAGTCTTCGTGGTTTACATAAAACAACCCTATGAATAAATACTCAGTTTAGAAAAGATAAAACCCGAGGATGAGTTTGGCAGGGGTTCAGCAAGGAAGATTATGCATACAGCAGATAAAGGTGTCTACAGTTCTGCCGTCGCTTGATCTTGTCAATCTAATATCAACTCAAACATGGAGGAGAAGCAGCCGTTACTTTACCAAGCGCAGTGACTAATGGGATCTTGGGAATCACCACATCTGGAGCTGGGCAAACTCAAAAGGATCATCCCTCAAAGTCATCCAACAAGGATTACAGTCAGCACAGCAACCTGCGAAGTCTGATTGCTGAGGAAGCAGAATTGCATGAAGAATGGTTCATTTTGTCGTTTTCCAAACAGATTTGGTGTAGGGCACGTGCGTCCCTGTCTTCTCCCCATTCCTCTTCTACTCTGAACATGCACAGTTCCAGAGTAGGTCCTTCAATTCACGTTTTCCAGGTTGGCCACCCAAACTGGGATGGTTTGAAAAATGTACAGTTGTAGAATGGGGAAGCAGAAATTTTCTTTGTGGCAGGGTTGAGGTGTGAGAGTTGGGAGATCAAATGATGAGTCCTTGTAATTTTGTTGCCGCCAGCATTTCATTTCTATGCTTCTCTTTTTGAATCAGGCTCAATGATGAAAATATCAAACTTGGTCAGTTCCAAACTCATCGACTGACTCACCCAGTAACTTCTTGTGTGTCACTCTCAGCAGTTCAGCTGTTTCTGTCCTCTGTTTAATCATTTCCCTACTCATTTAGATTATTCTGTTAAATCTCTACTTTCTTCAGTCCTGTAGAGAGCCCTCCTGAGGATACCAGGGGGTCCACACCACAGAAATAGTAACAAGCTAGATGTGTAAGGTCTTCTCTGGTGGACAATGATGTCTTGTGCAAACAAATAGCATTGAACTGAGTGGGAAGAGCAGGTTCTGTAAGGGACAAACCTTTCCAGCCACGATGCCTGGACCAATTCACTCTACTACTGTTGGGACAGGAGAAACTAAGGAAGAGGAGCCTGCTCGGTGCTTTGGCAGGATGTTCAATCTGTGAGTCATAGCTCTACTGGAGCCACACCAGCCCCTTGGCCAGACAAGCTTTGCCTTCATTAACTCTTTCCTGCAGGAGAAGCAGAAGCCAATTAATTACAACTTAGACTTTACTCCATTAAACTCCTCTAAGCTCCAGGGGAAGAGCCTTAAGACTCTACTCTGATCCTGTTGCCACTGACGCCAGTAAAAAGCTCTCCACAGACTCGGATGGGAGGAGGCATTAATTCCACGTCTGCTTTCAGCCTGGAGCACGGCCGTACTCCGTGCCACTGTCAGGAAGGTTGTCCCTCTGAATGCAGTCCCTCTTCCCCATCAGCACCTGCCTCAGGGAGGTGCATTGTCCGCAGAGAATGATTTCTGCTGGTCCCAGTGGCCATCCTCCCAGTGGCCATGCATCAAACCTTTGATCCCATACCTTAAGCATTCATTCTTCTGCTAAAACCCTGAGCCTTTCACCTTCCAAGCAGAATGGACTTCAATTAATTGGGTTTTCAGAGTTACCATCACATCTGAACTCACACACTTCAGATCATTCCCAGCACTTACAATTTTGCTTGGAAAAAGAGAAATCTTCACAAGCACGGACTAAGTCACGGCACCACAAGGCTGGTTTTAAGTGAGCAAAACTTAGGAAAGAACTGTTCCTCAATCTCCTTTTCATAAACTATTTGTTTTTTAAAGAAGACAAGAGGACTGAAGGTAGGTTGTCTGTGTCATACTGGACTGTACAGCTGATGAGGCAGGAGCAGATCATGCTTTGTCACAAGTTTAACGCTGTCACCTGGCGCAACACTACAGATGTGCTTTTGCATGGGGTCTGATGCCATAATGCCCTGTCCTTTACAATGCAGAAGAAGCTGTTTTTTTATTCTCAGGCAGGTTTTAAGTATTTTGTGTAGAATAAGTACAAGGTGCTAAAAGAACTGTATATGGCGTAGGAAGAAGCAACTGGTGTTCTGGATATAGGACAGCGTAGTTCGAAGTCAAGTTTCTCTTTGCTCCCTTTGTGTTGCAAGCAGCTCATGGGCGAGGGCCCAGGACTTCTCAGACTGGTTACAGGACTGTCTCACCTGAGCTCTGATCTCTGCCACAGCTTGTATTTCTTGTATTTTGTTTAGCTGCACTGTGGGCCAACAAACTCCCACTGCAGTCAACAGGCCCTCAGGATCCGGTCTTTCTCTGGAGTCACGGCGCAATGATGTGTCACCTCTTTGCTCTTACAGGGACACCTTCCACTGGATCAGGTTGCTCAAAGCCCCATCTAACCTGGTCTTGAACACCTCCAGGGATGGGGATGGCATGCGTGTGTCCCACCTTGGGAATGTCAGTAAGCCCACACACTGGCTCCTGGTGACAGCAGCACAGCCTTCCCGGTGGGAGGATTCTCCACTTGCTTTTCAGACTCTGTATATCCCAAGGACGATGGGTTCAGGGGTTCTGCCCACCCTGAGAACACATTGAGCACCCAACCAGCCTGCAGAGTGTGAGACTCCCCATTGTCAATGCCTGTGCACCCACTGTCAGCTGCACCCACACAGGACCTCTGGCAGGGTTTAGGCATCGGTTACCGCAAAGGCAAGCGGAACAGTCACACTGAGAGCTATCACTGCCTCAGACAAAACACAGCTGCCTGTTCCTGCCTCAGCACTGGGTGGGTGAAGCACTGATGACATCGATTGGAGAGGTTTTTTTCCACACCAGGCAGTGAAACAAACTTTTCCTGGAATGTTTGCTTTTCACAAGTGATTTTTTTCCAATTCCCACCTTGAGATTTTACTTAAAGTCATGTATAGAAAGGAGCAGAAGAACATTAGGACCTGTGCTGATGGGGAAGCTTGTATCCCCTCTGCTCGCACTGCTTCTGAGCCACAATCTCTCTCCCTGACATTAGGTGGTATTTTCATTAGATACCCGACCTCTGGTTCTGATTAAATAACTTGTATAATTAGATTGAGACATCTGCTTATCCCTGGGGGAAGAAATCCTTTTCAGCACCGGACTAAGTCTGATTTGGTTAATTACCTTAGCAGTACTTTATTAATACATAGTTTCTTGATGGCAAGAAGTGGTTGTATTAGGTTTATTCCTCCTGGCTTTCACAATACTATTAGTAAGAGTTTAGGGATTAGGAATATAGGCACTGAGCCATGTATTTCCCTCCTTTCTTCACTCAACAGTCTCCCCTCATTTTGCTGGTTAGAGTATTCCCTGTTTTTGCCTGTTGAATATAGTTTCTTTGTTTTACATGTCAGGATAATATATGCCCAGTGACTGCTACAAAGCACTGCGTTCTGGG
Organism: Dromococcyx pavoninus; assembly: GCA_033558185.1. Taxonomy (NCBI): domain Eukaryota; kingdom Metazoa; phylum Chordata; class Aves; order Cuculiformes; family Neomorphidae; genus Dromococcyx; species Dromococcyx pavoninus. The sequence goes on along the minus strand of JAUMJL010000760.1, from coordinate 211,692 downwards.
ATGCCTTGGAGTAATTAAACTTCTTGGGGTTCTTTGGAGATGTGGATTTGTATTAAGAAATGAATGGATGTCTCCCAGCACTGTTGGTTTTTCAGTTCATCCTCCAGAAGCAGAGCAGTCCCCATTCAGATGGGTAAAGGGGAGTGGACACCAAGTGTCCTCGGGTCCACACGGACCCTCCTTTGCCTCCAGGGCCGCAGGATGGAACATCTGCCAGCAGCGGGGCTGCAGTGGTCCCGTGCCACCTCAGTAAAGACAGATTCAGTCCTTTGGACAAGCATGACCCAAAAATGAACAAACTTCCCTACACTGAAAAAGAAGCGACGAGATTCGCATCCCAGCTTGGAGAAATCCATTCTCAGCAGTGGGTGGCATGAAGCCCAGTGGGCACCGAGCCCCGGGGTGGGTGCTCCGGAGCTGCCCCGGCAGGCAGCGGGCAGAGCCGTCGGCAGAAGCTCTCCTTAGGGCACGCAGCCGGGTGCCTGCTGGCAGCAGCCCACGGGCAAGTGGCTCCGCCAAGGCCCTCACCACTGGCCCTCACTGCTCGCCCACCACACTGAGCACCCCGAAGTGCCGCTGGCTCCCAGCCACCTTATTTAAAGAGGTTGGTCTGGGGGCCCAAAAGCACTTCTGGCAATGGTGAGAACTCCCATCAGGAGCAAAAGGAACATTACGCAATAGAGCATTTTTCTATCAACAGATGGAAATACCTAATAAGATGTAAATCATCTGTTTGATAACCAAGCTGCTACAGAACTAGAGATTCAGGCTTCCCAGGGAAACTTCAATTCTCAGAACCACTTATTACTATTTATATGACTTGCCAGCCTATCTAAAGGCTCGTCCTTTTCAGAATGCTGTACTGGCAGCCAGAAGGCGCTTTCACAAAGAATTGCTTGGACGCTTCTCAGAGCAAAAATATATTCAGAGCAGAACTTAATTGTAACACTAAATCTGTTAAGTTTTAAAAGAAGGTGATGGGAGTGGAAATCACAGGGGAGGAGAGGCAGAGGAACATAACATCAAATGCCTACAGGAGGTCAGAGCAGAGATGCCCTGTCCAGCACCAGACGCATAGGGAAGACTGTCAGAACAGCACGAAGCTCGCAGCGATGCCTCTCCAGAACACTCCAGAGTCTGACCGTTTGCAGAGATTTCCCCTGACAGAAGTGAGGTTTGTTATTCAATAGCTGTTAGGTTCTTTTTTTTCCCTTCCACGACTTTGTCCAGTTTAGTTTTTAAAATTCATGCAAACCTCCAGCATCCACAACACTCTGCAGCAAAGGTTTCTGCAGATTAATGACACTCTGTGCAAAAAAGCCACCTTCTTTTGTTTGAAGAACCAGAGCCAGCAAGCAAATCACCTCTGGGTGACTTCTTCATGCTACTCACGATTTCAGAGACTGCTATCATTCTGTCCTGCAGTCGCTTCTCCCCAGGCTGAGGAATCACACTCTATGGAGCTGTACCTCCTGGGGATTCTGTTCTATAGCCTTGATCAGCCTTGTTGCATCTTTCTGAATATTTTCCAGGTATATAAATGCTTCAACAGCTAGGTCAGAAAGAGAATTAAATAATTTCACCTGATTTCTGTCAGATGTGGCCTGTGTTCCCCAAACCACTGGGCCACTGAAAGCATCAGTCAGGAGGGAAGTGTCTCCCAAGAGCCAAGACTGCTGTGAGGTGAATACACTCAGTTTAGGAAGATCTAAAGGCAATACAACTTAGGAAAAACTTGGTTTTGCAGCAAAGTAGCCCTTTGCTGGAGAAACGGTGTAAATAAGCTTTTTCACATTTATTCTGGAAAAAACAGAGGGGGAGAGAGACAGAGGAGACAGAAAAAACAGGTGAGTTTCTTACAGCCACCCTCAGCACAGAGTGAGGTCCAAGGGCTGGCTTCTTGGCAAAGCAGCTTTGATTTCGGCCAAGAAACATCTCCCCTCCACACTTTTTGTAGGTCAGAAGTGAGTAAAGGTTGGATTTTGTCCTGGGTACTTCGCTTTCCTTGTAACTTTCACACAGAAGCATGAAATATAACCGGATACATTTCAGGCACGACAATGGATTGCCTTGTACCGACGTGTGGGCCCAAGGTGTCTATTATTTATAGACCTCATTTTCTTGTAGCAGATTTGCATAGATGAACTCCCAGTGGCTGACAGGCCTGAAGCTGTGAGGCTCACAAGTCAGCGTCGATACAGGAGAGTGGGATAATTCAGCAGCCAGGTATCACTTCGTGTTATGTTGCGTTGTGACCTCTGCATCGCTGAACAAACCAGCCTGGCCACAGACCAACAGAAGCGAGCCTGGAAAATGGGGGCTAAAGAGAATTTTACCAGAAAACAGAGACCACTCAGTTCTTGAGGGGCTATCTCATTGTTCCTCACATCACTTTGGCACTATGACTGCTTAGCAGGGAAAGTGGAAACATCCATATCTGCCACAGTGTGTTTAGGGGGATTCAGACTCCCGTCACGGATCAGCCAGAGCTCCCATGCACACGTTGTCACTAGGTGTAATTTTCAGAGAAGGCAAACTGCTTTGGCAAAAGCAAAACAAACACTCCTACACCTGGTTTGAAACACAGATGCTGCCTGGTGTCAGCTGGGCAGACGGCTCCGGTTGTCATCAAATGAACTGAAATTATTGATCTGCCGAGGGCCAAAGTATGGGTTTAAGGCAGACTCGTCATGTCCCTCACTGATAACATTTCAGAAGTAACCCTCTTGAGGATGAGACATTTCAGAAGTAACCCTCTTGAGGATGAGGCTTACCAGGAATTTGGAAGGAGAAGGGTCTGTCTGCACCCAGGCTTCAGCTCAGCCCTGAACATCCATGCCCATGAACCACTACTGTAAGAGAAAAGGGAAAGCACATGTATCTGTTCCTTGGAAGGTGACGCAGAAGCCACATGAAGCCACCAGTGAGATGGGGACAGCGGCTTCTAAAGCTCATGCAAGGAGAAATGCTGAATTAAGAGGCCAGTGGGAAGGAGGAGACTGGTTTGCATGAGCTGTGCCATGCTGCTGCTTTCTGGTATCCCTCCTGAGCAGGTTACCCTGCAGTGGGACCCCAGCTTCTCCAGCCACCCCACTGGGCAGGGCTGTCCCACTCCTCCACAAGGCTCCTCGGTGGCAGGCAGCACGTCAGCAATCCGAGGCACACAGGAGGACTGAAGTCAAGTTAGATCCAATTCCACAAAGCTGGCTCATGTATCATAAAACCAGCTTTGCTTAGTTAATCCTCTGATTGATTTTAAGGCCTTGCAGGGACTGAAAGACTATTAAGAGATTTGTGTTGCAGTGCTTCCCAGCACAGGCACCGTCTCCGCTGACGCTCACCTGACGTTTACCCAGTTGTGGCCTGAGCCCCTTCCCACCACAGGGCAGCCCTTAAACCCCTCATTTAAATTGCATCAACTTTTTCTTCGCTGAAACTCCATCTGGAGGATTAATGCTCACAGAATCAGAGAATCATTAAGGTTGGAAAACTCTAAGATCACCGAGCCCAACCATCAACCCAACCCCACTGTCCCTACTAAAGCACGTGCCAAAGTGCCACATCTACTCGTTTGCAAGCAAAGCCCCAACGGGGTGCAACCCCAGTGCCAGCTCTCCAGGCACCCACAGCAACAGCCCAGCTGGTGCAGGTGATGCCCCCTTGGCCCACAGGGGCTGGAGTCCCTGCTGCCTTCCCTGCCACCACACTCCAGTGACACTGAGCACTTGGGATCATGTTTTTCTCTGCTGGACAGCAGTGGTGGGTCTGCTGCACAGCCAGGCTTGCACCAGCTCCAGGGTTGGTAGGTAGCTGTGAGCCCACTGAGGATGCAAGGGCCATGAGGAGCATTTTCCTGCAGCCACCAACACGCAGGAGGGCACCACAGGTCACCCTAAACTGCACTGAAGGAGGAGAGCCAGGGCAGCTCTTGGTACCATCATGCCTGGCACTGTGGGCCTCCAGCTTCGTGCTTTGCCCTACATGTTCCTGTAAAGGAGAGTTAAAGCAACAACAATCACAAAATCAGCCCTCATGAGGGACTGTCCCGAACACTCAGCCCTGCCCAACCTCCCTGGCAGTGTCTCCCATGGACACCCACTCCATGAATGATTACCATCCTTTGTGCTGCTATGTTGGGACTCCTGTGTCTCCAGCAATGGTGCAAAGACCTTAAGGGGCCAGAGGGTCTCTTGTCACAGCCCTCAGGAACTGCAGCCCAATAAAATGATCAAGTTTTCCTCTTGATCCTTGAACCTCACCTTAAACAGTTCCCTTACTGTCTCACAGAGCACAGATGCCTTACTCCTGGTGCTCAGTTTGGCAGGAGCCCTGCAACACATCCCCAGCTGTTCCCTGTCTCACTTCTCCAACATCCCCAGCTCTGCCTGGATGGGATGCAATGTGCTGAGTGTGCAGACCTGAAACGCTTGCTCTTGCCTTTGACTGCTCATGTGCCTGCCTGTTTTCTCCAGCACCTGCCTCCTCATGTCCAGATCCAAACTCCAGATAAACTAACCCTGCTAGCCTCCTGGGCAGGGTTGTGTATGCTGGGAGAAATGCTGGCCTTGGAAAATGGGTGTGAGTCTGTGGGATTCTTCAGATTGTTTCTGCTACCAGATTGTCTGGAGGAGGCTGAAGTCTGACCCTCAGTTCCATTTCAAGTTCAAGGCAGCAACTATGCCCAGGTGACTGTCGGGCAGGCAATGGCAAACCAAGACATGAGCAATGGCATCTTCTCCTGTTGGTTAGACACCTTCTTTGTCACAACAGGTAGGAGGAGATACTTTTAAGCAGCAGCTCAAATTGTTGCTGTACTCTTCAGACTGCGTCCAGGGCACAGGGACCCTGTGAGCTGACCGCCCTCATCCCAAGCAGCTCTAGACAGGAAAAGCCACTCAGAGACCATCGCCAGCACAGACTGGTGCAGGACAAACCATCACCAGCACAGACTGGTACAGGACAGACCATCGCCAGCACAGACTGGCACAGGCTACGGATGCCACCAAGTAGAATCTGGACATGCCCAGCTGTGGCAGACTAATCCCGAGCCACACAGAAAAGCAGATACCAGCTTCCTCCCTGGCACTGACAGATTGCTCTGTGGCTCTGGCCCCAGGCTGGCAGCTGAGACCAGGCTGTAAGTGGTGCTGTTGTTCAGGGAGATGCATTCTCCTGGATTGCCTCCCTTGGTTATGCTACAGCTGCACAAGTCTTGGGCTGCATGCAGCCTACGCTGTGCGCGACGTGAAATGCACTCCGAAGCCTTTCTGCGCTGCTTGCTTCACTGGAGACAAATGCCAGGTGCTTCAGAGAGACATCATTCCAGCAGAGCAGGGTACAGGGCAGGTTGCACATGTGACACAAAGCTTTCAGCCTTTCAGACGCTGCTGCCAGATCCACCCAACTCCGCAGGGCACTCTGGGCCAGCAGCTTCTCTGCGAGATGAGTTGGGTGATGCTGGGTCCAGGTCTGAGCGCACGCTTGTGCACAACGCAGGAGACCCACCACAGACTGCTAGCTGAGCCAACTGAAAAAGAAGTTTATTACTGTAGCTTGAAAGAGGATGAAAAACTCAGGGGAGGGCTCTTAATGTGCCAGAGGCCTTCAAATGGAAAGATCCCAATCCAACAAGACCCGGTTCTACAGTGCCAGACTCTTTGGCTGTGCTCTGCCGCTTGTCCCTGCCTACAAGCGAATCATCAGAGCCCTGGTGCCTTTTGTCAATGTGAGTTAAAGAGCAGCCCATGTACCAAAAAGAGCAGCACAGGACCAGGACCTGTGCCAGGATTCCCAGCACTGGGAACAGTCCAGCATGACTTCTGGAGGGTTTGCAGTGAGAACATGAAGCAACTTTTCTGCTTGTCAGAATTCTCAGGGAAGTCGTGGAAGTGGCATTTAGGGACATCGTTTAGTGCTGGACTTAGCAGTGCTAGGTTAAGGTTAGTTTGAACTGGATGATCTTAAAGGTCTTCTCCAACCTAAATTATTCCGTGAAGGAAAGGCAGAGGCAAGAACTTGCAAAGCATTCAGCTTGATACGAGCTCCACACAACAGAGTGGAGTAAACGGTGTGAAATACCTGGGAATAAAGGCTAACAACTACTGGGTAACAAGGGCTTATTAAAAGTAAGTCGTGCCAAGCACATCCAGAAGTCCTCCTCACTTCAGACTCTAATTTTGCAGATGACAGAATTCATTTTTGTTCCAATAAAGCAGTTGATATAATACTGCATAATGAACTTAAAGAAAGCAGGCAACAAGAAACTCTCCACAGGGCACAGCAGGGGTGGAGGCTGGCTGGCAACCAGGCAGGGGTCTGGGCTCACAGCAAGGATTCCCTGGTGGGCATGGACATCAAGGGCATGTCTGCCCCTTGGAGCTGGCTTTGCCAAGCCAGCACTGGGGTGCAAGCTGACCCCACAGAGGGTCTAATTCCCAGACCTGTTCCTCTTGGAGGTCAGAGATGGAAAGCAGGATTCCTGTGAGCCTCTAACTTCAAAAGATCAGCAGTCATGCCAGGATGAGGATCTGCTGGAACCATGTAAGTTGCCTTGTTACTGTTTTTTTAAATAGTATGGGAATCTTGAAGCTGCAAGACAGGAATGTGGGCAAAGACCTGAAGGTTCCATGGTGCTCAGCTGAGCAAAGCTCTGTTAATAACCTGCAACTCCCAGAGGGAAGGAAGGAGGGCCGGTTCTGGTTTTGCTTAACCAGGGTCTCCAGCCACTACAACATTATAATATCAAAGAACTTCAGGCTGAGAAGATGCAACAGCAAGAGCAGCCCCAAAAGGAGCAAACCTGAGGATCTCAGTGGGCTTTGCTGCAGAGGGTAGGAGTTAAGTCATAGTCTAGAGAAACAAAGACTCAGGGAACAGGCCCAGTCTCTAATTATCTTGCAGTTAATGTGAATGAGCAGCAGGATGAGGAGAGGGAGGGGCAGGAGGCACCTGCCTGAGAAGCACTGACCTGGAGAAAGGGAAGGAAAAGCTTAGGCTAGGGGTAAAAAAGCACCAAAAAACATGCTATAAAAAATGACTGGTAAAAAGAAAGCCCCTCCAGGGAGAGGCTACAGACTTAGTCACAGGAAACACAAGGAAGCAGGGAAGTTGGAATGAATGGCTGCAGCAAAAGGGGCTGGCTCAGATCCTCTGGCAGGACAGAGTGGTCTTTCCCAGCCTTCCCTGCTGGTTAGTCATCCGCTAGTGGTTTCCAAATGGCCCTTGGTACCTTGTGGCTCTACCTGGTTAATTTAACAGAGGCATGGTTTTCAGCAAGAACCATTTGGATATTTCAAAAAGTACAGAGATGTGTTATTTAAAAAACACTCTCAAGGAGTAATGAAAGCTATTTCTAACTACCTCCTTTTTCCAGGAAAAATGTATTTGCAGGTACACCAGGTGCTGCTGTATTTCACTCTGATTTCAGTGACTCCTGCTCCTACTCCAGCACTGAACACTCAATTGCTCCCAATAAGCCATGCTCAGTGCCCTCAATCACATCAAGGTACCTCTCCATAACACATCTAATTCAACACCCACTCAACTCATCACCTTCACCGACTTCCACTCAGCTCAACCCGAACAGAAAGGCTTCAGCTGTGTCGTTCCTCACTGTCCACAACATTTTCCAAATCCTATTCCCAACAACTTCAACCTGTGTACCCTGGATAGGAAGAATGTGTCCAGAAGAGGTTTTTTTCAGAGCAGTGCTTCTCTGCCTCCAACATTTCCCTTTTCATCTGTTTCTTCCATTTACCAGGTGCTATTTCTCCAGCAGAACTCACTCCAGAGTCGGCGGTGAGTCAGCACATGGACCAGGACAACCACGTGCAGACCAAGAGGGAGAAAGAGCCCGTTTATCAGGCTTTCTTGGAAGCTCAGCCCTGGCCCTGTAGCTCTTGATCCCCTTCCAAGGGGATCTCCCATCCAATCCTGATGCCTTTGGGCCACACAGCCCCTGACACATGCCTGCCCCAGCATCTCATCTGTCTCCAAGTGCTGCCATGGCCAACAGTCTAAGCACTGCCTAGAGTTGGGTGGGAACCTTGGAAACAGGCATTTCCAGACAGATCCTTCTGAGGAAAAAGAACAGTTTTAACATTATTTGTCAGATTGTCATTCTGAGGGCTCAGAAGTTTTCCAAAAAATATTCTGACACAACCAAATGAAAATGAGATCCTTGGTATATGAACTGATTGTGTAGTAATATTAATATTTCATATTTAGGCTTTCTGCAATCATGAGAAAAACAATACATACGACCTAAATCCCAAATAACAAGAAAAAGTGTTGAAAAAGAACTGTCAATATAGATCCTTCTGTACAACTACAATTAACCTCACTAATATGTTGACTATTGTCCAATGAATTGTCTGGCATATCTCTCATGAGACTGAATAACTTCAAACAGTTGAGAATTAGAGCTTGGCTGCACTTGTTCTGGATGGAGCCAGAGAGCAAACCCAAACCAAATGGTAATGTAAACTTCAATGAAAATATAATCCTACTCTGTTAGTTGACTAATGATTTTGGCTGAAAATGTACATTTACCAAACTGCCCCTTTCTGTTGTAATGAGCCAAATCCCATTTCCTATCATCAAACTTGTAGATGGCAGCCAAGAAAATTATGTTTAATTGAGTTGAGCTATAAAACTGAATTTGTAACTTTGCCGAATGTGCATTGTCTCACTGTCCAGGTTTCTCACTCAGCTTGAGGTTTTACTTCTGCATTTCAGGAATTAAAGCAAGAGGAACATCTGGAAAACAGTGTTTTTCAAAGGAGACTAAACAGAAATAATTTAATTTGGACCTGGCCTGAAATCTCTAAGAGACTGAAGCCTCTTGCTTCTGACAGGATCCAGGAAGCAGTGCTTTCACATTTATTTCACAATGAGAATACATCAGTTTGTTCAAAAATATGGAAGCACTACAAATCCCCAGGTTACACTTAAAATTGTGGTAGACTTTACTATGAAGCACTGTCTCTCACGGGAGATGAACTGATGGTTCCACCCACAGCAGCCTGACAAAGCTTCCCACTAGCAATAAACATCTTATCTTTCCACCTCACCTTGTACTTGGCTATTTCCTAGAAGAACTATCTAAGGTCAGGAGGAGAATTCCTGCTTTGGACTCGCCACTCGACCTTTGAGTTTCAAGAGTGGGCCTGTCTACAGCTGAGGAGAGTCTTCTGGTTTCTTCCCACCAAGAACTTGTTTATTGTAGCCTCAGATGAATCTTTCCTATAACTGTGGTTAACCTCTTCCTATGGTTAGGCTCCTTATGATTCACCTATGCTAAGTATTTTGCAATTAAACTCCCCCATAGAGCAAAACAAGCCTTTATTATAGCTGCAGAAGGCCTCTCTGTCTGGCTGAACCGGGTCTTCTACTTTCGTTCCCATGACATTTTCCATAACAGGTTTTCCAGTTCTCATCCTTGGGGCTGTAAAGAGCTGTGACCATCAGCTTTCATCAGGGGGTTGTAAAATACAGACAGAAAAGGTGGTGGTGCTGGCAGTGGGGGTGTCTTTCAATCTACTTCATACAGACATCCGTTCTTTAAGGCTAAACCTTTGTTCTTTGGTGGAAAACATAATTTCTATGAATTAGATGAATCATACACTCTCCTCTAGCAAAATGAGCCCCCACAAGAGTGCAAGGTAGGTATCTTGGGACATTCCTAAAATCACAAACTGAAACAGCTGGCAAAAAAAGGGCATCTATCACAGAGAAAAACATCTGTGCCGTGTAAACAGCTCCAAAGACAAATGTATGAAAAGAAGGTCTGAAGATTTACATCAGAGTTAAAGACACTTTGGAGTAAAACCCAGTGTCTAATTATTGGTGAAATCTATTAGGGAAATCTTTTATGTTCTGCAAGACTCCTCACAGTTCAGCAGCAATCCTTCAGGATTTCTGTATGAGGGTTTAAGAGCTTTTAAAAACATCCAAGAGGGAGAAAAGAAAGGTTTAGCTCCAAGTCTGAGCCAAAGTTTGTTGTGCAGTTCGAAGGAGTAAACGAACTTGTGGATTTGACTCCTCTCTTTCCTTCTCAGACGGTGTCTTCTGCACTTGAACGACAGAGCACACAGCCTGAACACGAGGGCTTCATGTTTTATTAATGGTGTCCAATTCATTTCTTGTTTTCATGCTGATAACCTACTGAGGGAAAGGAAGCGAATTCAGGTGGCAAGACCTCAGCTCCATTTTTCTTCTACTCATGAGCAGTTCACAAGTGGGTATTTCACTAGCAAAACCTCTTATTGCGCAGATCCCTGCATTCTCTGGGAAGCTGGGCTGGGAGGGCTGGCTTCACAGCTGCTGGAACACACATGCAAAAGCCTCAAGGCATTCAAAGCAAGTTCTCTTCAAGGTGATAGCTTTTCATTTTTGATTCAATCAATGCTCAGTAGCTATTTTCACTACTGTCCTTTCTACAGGACTAACTTCATAATACACTCAATACCCTGGCATAAACCTCCTAGTCAAACAAAATTCCCATTAGCAATAGCATTCACTCATTGCAGAAATGTCATTTCATTCCATGTTAAAGACAAATCTCTGCTCAGTAGTTATTCCCACAGATTGTGGGTTTTACCAGAACGATGTTCCCAGTTCTGCAATATGGAGGCATTTTTAAAGTCTAATATTTTCTGCAGATTTCTCATTTCTTTTGAAAAGCACGATTTCCTCTGTGTATTACTTACCATGACTGAGCACAGCCTTTATAAAATGCCTTCTTCAATAGAAAGGATGCTTTACTGTGAGGGTGGGGAGGCCCTGGCCCAGGTTGCCCAGAGCAGTGGTGGCTGCCCCATCCCTGGAGGTGTTCGAGGCCAGGTTGGATGGGGCTTTGAGCCCCTTGGTCCAGTGGGAGGTGTCCCTGCCCATGGCAGGGGGGTTGGAACTGAAAGGTCCCTTCCAACGTAAACCATTCTATGATTCTGTAACACAGTGTTGAGACAAGAGTTACTAGAAAAATGAGATTTAAATATCTCTATTTATGAGCTGGAGAAGAACAAGAACATCATCTTACTATTTTAGATTGAAATCTTTCGCAGAAATGATTTCAGCAGTTGATGGAAATGTTTCAATTGGCTCTGCAAGACCTACTTACAATAAAGGAATCCTTTCAGGCTCTTCCTACACCACCTGGCAGGCTGATGAGACAAGAATTTGCTGAAGAAGAAACAGTCTTGTCCAGTACTAAGTGCCCAGTTGAGAAAATCAACCCTCATTGCTGCTAAGCAGAAATCATCCCCTTCTAAACCATAACCTCTTGTCCCATTCCAAGTGAATCTGTCTATACTTAAAGAGTATTCTACAAGAGAGAAATCTACAGCAGGGTGGCTCTTAGTGGGGGATACTGCCCATGTGGGAGGCAAAATGAATTAGGAGGCAAGTGTAAGCTGCATTCTGGTACCTGGGCAAGCTTTAGTTTGGTTCAGTACCTGCCAAACCTTGTCCCCCATCTGGGTTACAGGTGTCTGAAACACAGACTTGGCTGGGCCAGTTGGTGGAAAAGCAGACAACCTCTGGTTTGACTCAGCAGCAGTTCTGAACACCTTATTAGCTACTTTCTTCTAAAGACATCAAACAGAATAGATGAATAAGCTAAAAAATGAGATCCCTCCTCAGAGCAGCAAGCTCTCACAGAAGGGCTGGAGCACCTGGGTGGGGACCTGGCTGTCAGCAGACATGGCAATTTGGTCCGAGCTCTGTCCTGTGTTCGTTGACAGCAGCGTTCAAGAAGGAATCCCTGTCTTCCTATTCCTCAAGCAAAGATTTGGGTCTCAAAAAGCACTCCTGCAAATACCAAAAAAATAACTTTTCAGAGGAAAAGAACAAAATTCCCTCTCTGATTCTTGTACTGGCCAGAGGTGCCCCAGTCTGTTTTAATGTTTCACATTCCCTGAAAACAGCAAACACTTGAACAATAATTCCTTGCCTCTAGCTGCTTCTTCCTACAAAACCGACCAGGCACTTTCCCATCAAGGTAAAAAGTGCTTCTTTCCACAGCCTGTACAGCTCGGTGGGGGCACGGGGAGGGGTTGCACCACCGAGCTCCTGGGGTTTCTTTTAGGACATTTTCCTTTGAAAGATAACCCGAACAGTGATGAGATCGGTAACCTCCTCTGTGCTGGCAGGCAGACAGGCACGCCTGGAGGTGCAGGTGCAAGTGTGTGGTCTTGGGTGTGGGGAAGAAAGGAGAAGGGTGCTGACCTGAATGTTGGAACGGAGTTCAGAGTAGACTTTTTTGTGTGTTTCTGTTTTCCCTTGCCTTGCATTGGGAACCCCAAGCATGAAAAAGCAGGAGTTCCCTGCCCTACCAGTGATATTAAAGCACATCAGAGACCTTCTGCCTTCTGAGCCCCTTGGGTGTAGACAGCCACACTTTTAAGCATTCCTCTGAAACCATGAGGACTAGAAATGGTATTATTTTTATTAATGAGAATGGGGATTCTCAGGTAAGTAAGGACCTGTGGATCTAGGACATATACAAATATCCAAATGCTGCAATAGTAGTCATTAAATATGAAAACCAGCAACATCACTCCCCCTGACACGTTTCACACAAACACTGAGCTTGGACCCCACATACACAAACCCAGGTGTCCAGCTTGAGTCTCACTGCTCAACTTCTTTGTGTCTCAATTATTTAGCCCTGGAGTACCAGGGCTGGAACAGAGACAGGATTTAGGTACTCTTAAAATCACCCCTTATAGATGATATGCGTTTGACGTGTTGTTATCTCCAGTGACAGAGATTCCTCCCTCCCTCAGCAGTCTGCTCTAACAGTGACCTACCTTGACCATCCAGCATTTCCTTTTTTTCCTCCTCTAGAGCCCAGTTTAAGCCATTATAAGAAACATATGGGAGATCAGAGTATTCCCTCCTCTTTGCTGCAGCATTTTACTTATGTGATGGCTGCTCTACCGTTTCCCATTTGTCTTCTCCGGACAGAACAAACCGTGCTTTTGTCAGCCCCTCTTTTCACATCATGTTTGCAATTTAGTGATTCTTACTGTTCACTTCCAGATGCACATCAGCTGGAAAATGTCTCACGGATCCCACTTAAAACCCTACTGCTGTTCAACAGAGTGTAAGAACCACTGTGTGTCTTCAGATGACACTCACGCTTGTGCACCTTAGTATGGCATATGATTTTTTTTGCCTTTTCAAGCAATGGAGCAACTCCCACATGAGGACAGGCTGAGAGAATTGGGGTTGTTCAGCCTGGAGAAGACTCCAGGGAGACCTTAAAAGCAGCCTCCCAGAACTGAAAGGGGCTCCAGGAAAAGCTGGGGAGGGACTTTTATTCAGAAAGTGCAGCTGAAAAGAGGGGAGATTGAGATGAGACCTCAGGGAGAAATATTTTGCTGTGAGGGTGGGGAGGCCCTGGCCCAGGCTGCCCAGAGAAGTGGTGGCTGCCCCATCCCTGGAGGTGTTCAAGGCCAGGTTGGATGGGGCTTGGAGCCCCCTGATCCAGTGTGAGGTGTCCCTGCCCGTGGCAGGGGGTGGAACTGGATGGGCTTTGAGGTCCCTTCCAACCCAAACCATCTGATGATTCTACAAAAGTAAAGTGAGATGGCATTAAAGCAGATGCCATCACTGAAGGTCTGGCTGGCCACAAAGACAAGAACCCGTGCTCCTGTCCCTACCACTGATACCTGTTGTAAACAACACTTTGGGAATCATTTGACCTCGTGGCGCAGCTGACATCACTGACAGATCCAGCATCTTCTTGGTTTCGCTCCTCTTTTAAAGTTTTATCTAACAATCAGTGCCCCATAGGGGTGGGATGGCACCTTATTTAAACACACTGTAGACCTGCAGCTGTGACTCTCTGCTTACATTGCCAGGGTATTTTCTTACCCTTTCCTTTAACACCAGAAAACTGTGAAGTTCTGTGTGGAGAGAAGTTTGTTGTTTTTTTTTTTACTGTCAATGCAATAATCAGTGCAAGAAGTTTTGTGATTGTGGGAGAAAATGAATCAATTTGAAATCACTGACCTTTCTTGACAGTCATTTGCCACCTTGACCGCTGCTTATTGTGATGTAGGGCTCTAAGAGGGGGATATTTACCATTAGAAAGCAAATAGCTGCCAACTCCAAAGGCATCACCAAGCTCTGCAGACAGGTACTGTCATAGGGCAGCACGTTATGTAAGCACCCCTTGAATGCGAGTTGCTCTGCATTCTTGGCAGCAGACCACATGAAATTTCCCTTCAGATGTTGATGGGATAAAAAAAAAGTTATATATATGAAAATCACCTTATCATTTACAATGCAAATCTTGTAAGGAAAGTTAGCAAATTAAGTTAGAGATTCGCCTAAATTAAGCTGGCATTCTATTCTAGTGCTTCAAACTCTGAAAACATTGCTGGCTGACAAAACAAGCCCTGGAATGATTAGCAAAAACCCTCCTTCAGAGGCAGCAGACGAGCAATCCCTTTGAACCTTCACAGCACATCATAAATGCTCAGCAGACTTACAGTGTGGCAGTCCCAGTGCTATCAATTATTTACCCTTTTTCTGTTTACCTTCAGGCAGCAAGTAATTATTTTTAAATATTAATTTAGTTGTGTCATGTACAGTTTGTGGTTTAGCCCTGAGATCTGAGATAGAGAAAAGCAAACTGCATCTCAAATCACATTTAGCTGGTGACGCATTGATAGTCGGATCCCCACTCCAGCTACTCAGCAGCTCCACTCAACTTCTTCCATCATTAGAAACAGAGCTCTGTTCATTGCAGGAAAGTGAAAGCAATTTTCTTAATAGGAAAAGGCACCTTTTTTTTTTAGCCTAAAACCTCCCAGACATTGGAAAATCTAAATAGGAGAATATTATTTCATTCTAAAAAGTTTCAATCTTTTTCAGAGGAAGATTTTTTTCTTCCTCCCCTTTTTGTTTCCCTCAGATTTTTTTCCCAGAGTGTTTTATTTTCCTTATCCTCAGCTAATTTAGGCCAAAAAGAAGTTGGCTGTTGTTTCTGCAGCCCTGAGAGACAGAGATCCAAGGAGACAAGAATCGCCTTCCTGCACTGAAAACACCATTTAGAGCCTGAGAAGAGAGGATGGCTCCTGTCAACTCACAGGAACACCTTTCCACAGGGGACTAGTTTTATCTTTTTTAAAGTCTCTACTAGATAAAACAAATACTCACTTTGATACATTTGCACTAAGATATAGATGTGTGTCCACAGAGAGGTCGATGCAGTATCAAGTTCAGGGGGTGGTTCCACTGATGGCAGCAAGATCAGTATCTTCCTGGGGAAAATTTTTTTTGACTTTTGGAGTCTTTTGGTGTTTGTTTTTTCTTGGCACTGTTTCACTTCCAGCTTTATTTTAGCATAAGCTCTTGAAAGAAGTCCTGATTTTAGCTGGTTTTGAGATAGAATCAAGGAGAAATGGAACTCTTGACAACGAAACTGGGGTAAATTCACTGGTATTGCTGGGATTCTGGTGTTGCTTGTGGGCCCCAGCTGCATGGTTCCCACCTTGTGATGTTCTGCACAATTCTATAAACACCAGAAGCATCTCCTGGCAAAGAACACCCAGCCACAGTTTGAACTGAGGTTTCTGCACTGGAAAACAATACAAGAAAAAGTGAAGGCAGTATCATACACTCACAGGATCAAGCTGAGGTGCAAGACTACTCCAGTGAAGGAATGTTTGTAAAATAACCTAGTGAAAAGCAGTGTTTCATGAAGAGAAAAAAACAAGAATTGCATTTGGTCAAGTCATATTCCTCCCCTGCCCCTGCCTTTGCTTCTTGGGTCACGTCTCCTCCCTCCCCCGTCAATCCTGTCCCATTATTGTTGCTGCTACAACCTTGATAATGTGCATTCATGTTTGCAGAGAGAGAGGGGCCGTGTCACACATCTTGTTTCAATCTAAAGAGGAAACAGCAACCTCTGATTCACCTCCAGTCAGTGTCAACCTCCCTTCCTTGCAGACTGCAAGGCTGAGTACCAGTAGCCTATTTCATGTGTATTGTGCGACTGGAGACCCAGTACAACACGTGAACTCAGCTTTTAGAAGCCTGAAAGAAACTGCTATCCAATAGAACAGGTCCTTGCTAAGAGCCAGAAACTTTGCTTTAGCTTTCATCCCTAGTATCATACAGCATGGGTTAGCTTAGATCATTAATGTTAGCTCTTTGTACTCTATAAAAATCCAATTACAAAGGATTTTTCTTGAACCAAAGCAATCAGAAGCATCCCTCTCCTGTTTCCTATTCTGAACTCCTACTCGACTCTAGGATCAGGCACTGGTATGTGAACTTACATATTGTGCATTATGAACCCACAAAGCCTCCTTGCTCTGGAATTCTCAATAGTTACCTCTGACTCCAACATGGGAAGAAAGGACAAGGACACCTAAGAGAGGGTCAAGCAAAATGTCCAAAAGCAAAGGAAAGGCAGCACAGAACAGCAGCAAAGCTTTATTATGGAAACACTGCTCTACTTTACTGTGACAGCAATGAAAGCACCTATTCTTTTTTTAAAAAAAGAAAAGGAAGTAGTACAGTAAACTAGTTCCATGATGAAGAACCTTTTGAGTAGCAGTTACCTGGACTTTTCAGCATCATCACTGTTATCAGGGGCCCCATTGAAACAGAAGTGCCACAAAAGTGATCATCAAACCTGCAGCAAAATTGGGATAACAATCAGAAATTCAACACTAGCCAGGAAGGCAAATACGTTTGAAACTGTTAGAAGATCAACAGCAGAATTCAGCTCTTCAGACGTAAGATCGTGTAATTCTGGGCTTGTTTTGACCTGTACTTTATTTTGCCTCTCTGTAGATGCTTCCCCAAAAACATGAAACAAACTGGAGCAACAGAGTGGGCCTCCTGCCCATTAACAAAATTAATGAACTTCTCGTACTTCTATCTGATCCACAGGCACTGTGTCAGCGTTAGCAAATGCCTCAGTGCTGGGGCAACAACCTCAATTTTGTTGGTTTGGCTCCCATTTACCCCAGTACCAACACTTGACCAAATGCTGCCTGGACAGATGCAAAGTTTCTCTTAATGGTGGTGAGCAGATTTAGATCACATTGTTTCACTGAGTCATTCTGTCCGAGGTGAATGAAGACTTAACCCCAGTCAGACTCCCAAAAGAGGGAAGAGGCACAAACAGATCCAGTTCAGGTAATCCACGTATGTGTTCTATTAGAATGAACTGATGCACTGTTTGCTAGGCATATCATAGAGATCCACAAATCCACAGAGATCCTTGTATCCACAAACACTCTGTCTAACCATGAGTCATGACAGAGTGAATGAAGGAATAAGAGTTTTAGCAACTAGACATGCAGGTGACTCAGATGCAAACCGGTTTTGTCAATTATATTTCTTAATCAAGAGAACAGGCAGTACTACTGAATACCATATTGTGGGTGTCACAACAGCAGTTTTTTCAGACAGAACTTAAACAAGCAAAAATGTAACAGAATGCTCCAGAAAGAATTCTACCACACAGACTAAAAGCAGGAGATCCAACGGCACAAGAGCTCCAGGTTAAACGCTACCTCTTTGTATCTCCTGGAAAGAAACAGCCAAAACTGTGAAACAGTGGCTCTATCTTGTGATAGATGGTTTCATTTGCTCTAAAAGGGTCCTAAACCTGGAGCAGCACATTAAATAGAATACCTTAAAAGGTAGGAGTGAGGGCTTGACTACTTAATAGCATGAAAAGCCAGCAAAAAGGAGAGAAGACAACAGTCTAGTCTTTGCAGTAGTCCAGGCTGCAGTATTATTTTAGGCTTCCAGAAGGTTGGTTGCTTTATGCCAGACACATAACATTTTTGCTACAGCCAAAAGATGAAAATGGAACAGATTTCTAAGCCCAAACTAATGTTTTCTTTGAAGAGACAATCTCCGTATCAATCAAAGAAGATGAAAAACATTACTGTGGATCCACTGTTTACACTACTGTAAGACAGGAGTGAAGCTGAAACACCACAGACCCCGTCTGGAACCAGCAAGAAGTATGACCTACCACTTCTGCGTGTAACATGCTGTGCCACATTGCTTATAGCACGAGTGCAGCAGTCAGATATTCTGATTTCAGGTAGAAAGCAGCCTGTCACCAGTTCAAGTTCTGTAACAGCTAAATAAGACCCGAGCACCACTAGCATCAGGCTTCAGCCTGGTATGTTCTTGATCCTCTTCTCACAAGTGCATCTTGCAATTAGTGACGTTGTTTTGAAGGAAACAGTAACATCTGTGATCTCTTCTAAGTTTTTTATATGATTCAAACACACGGAGGTAGAAAAGCTTTTGTGCCTGAGTGTCCGTCAATGCCTTCGTGCCTTAGGAAGGGCGCTGTCCGCCGTGCTGAAGAGCTGCTGGCCCAGGTGCTGGCCCCGCCGCGAAAGGTGCGGCAGGTGAGCCGCTGTCTGCGGTGCTGAAGGGCAGCCAGCGGGCTACAGGGGACCCCAGGCTGTGCCCATGTGGCTGGTGGATTAGACAGCTTCCCGTGGGCCCTTACACGGGACAGAAGTTCACTGAGCCGTTTAGAAAGTTCAGGCAGACACCAGCACTCGTTATTACCTAGATGAAAGGGAACCCAACCATGAGTGAGATAAGAGTGAAGTGCAGTCTGTTCAGTTTTCTGCCCAAGATGAATTCTGATTCCCACAGATGGTTTTCAGGGACAATCAGGGCAGCCAAGAAAACAGTGACATGCAGAAATGGCTGATAAAATTGCAATGAAACGTCTGTTGACATTGATTTTGAGCCTGCGGGCAGAGATGAATGATTGAAACACTAGGCTTGTTAAAGCTAGAATGCTTTTGATTTCTCTTCTCTGTGCTGAACAAGATTTAGCTGGAGGGAAGTTAACAATCAGCTAATTGACATTGAATTAACCATGAAATGCAGTATAACTACTTTTCTTCTGAAGTACTCTTCAGCAATGCTTTAACAAGGCTTTTAATTATTGATTATTGCTTATAACACACAGTAGATCTCCTATTTGTTTTAAAATCTGGTGTCCTTCAAAGGTGTCAGCTTGAGCACTCTCTGCAGTTCACCTATCTGCTAATGGAAACCTAACAAATACTCAAAAGAAAAACTTCTTCCTCTGGCAAAGCATCATAGCATAACACATCAGGATTTCCACTCTCTCGGTCAGGTTAAGAAACAGATATTGCGTAAGAATAAGGTTAGGAAATCCACTGTACCCTTCGGCAAGAGTGGGGAAATTGAGGGAGAACTAAAGTGCATTTTCAGATAATCCACTAAATTGACAATTGCCTTTGGGACATGTCATGGTTTAACCTCAGCAGACAGCTCAGCACCACACAGCTGCTCACTCACTCCCCCTCTCATTGGGATGGGGGAGAGAATCAGAAGAGTGAAAATGTGAAAATTCAACGGTTGAGATAGGGACAGTTTAAGACGTAAAGCAAAAGCTGGGGGTGCAAGTGAAGCAAAACAAAGAATTCATTCACCTCTTCCCATAGGCATCCAGATGTTTAGCAACTTTCAGGAATGCAAGGCTTCATCATGCACAGCAGTTACCTGGGAAGACAAATGTCATCACACTGAACTTCCTCCAACTTCCTTCTTCTCCACAGCTTTTATTACTTAGCGTGACATCGTACAGTCAGTTGGGATCAGCTGCCTGAGCTGTGGTCCCTTCCATCTTCTTACCCACTCCCACACTCATTGGGGTGTGAGAGGCAGAAAAGGCCTTGACACTGTGTCAGCATTATTTGAAAATAAGTAAAACATCAGTGTGCTATCAACACTATTTTCATCACAAATGCAAAAGGCAGCATGCTGTGAGCTACTATGATGAAAATAACTCTATCCCTGCCAAAACCAGTACAGAACAGTAACAGTATTTGAAGAACAGCCACGTGCATGAGCAAAAAAGAAAAATGCTTGGTTGCTGCACAGCTGAGAACCAGGAATAGTACTGACAGCAGTGGGCACAATTATCATCAGTACAGCTGCATATGCTGTATGTCAACTACAACAGGGTTACTGCTCAGCCCATGCTGGGAAGATGGCAAAACCTATGTTTCTAATGACTGCAGAAAGTGTCAGAGCAGAAGACTGCTCAGAGAACTATGCTGAATGCATCAGAACATTGACCAGGAGATTATCAGTAAAAATCAAATACAAGAGAAGACAGATTTTTGTGTTTAGAAGAGATTACATTTGCAGCAGTGGACACTGCTCCTTAAGGTAACTGCTCTCTCATCTGTGAGATATTCTTGTTTCCTTACAGTAACACAGGGACTTGGGGAAAACAGCATGTTCTGAGAGACCTCTACCCTGTAAGCAACTCAAAGCTAGTGGTCCTTTTATCTCTGATCCTCTTGGTTTTGTTTGTCCAAAAATCCTGAGACATCATCCTAATCAAACGTTCATCACTGTCGGGGCATGCTCATTGCCACTATCAACACCAAAAGTTTTTGTAAAATAGAACTTCCAAGAGCTTCCAAGATGACAGAAAGGCAGGCACATGTTGTCTGTAAAGAAGGGGCTGCACACCAGCAGGGCTGAGCCAGGTGGGGCACTGTAGGATAAATCTGTTATACCAAGCACAAGAAGGTGTAGTGCACACAGAACACTAGGCTAAAACCTTATGGGAATTTCTCTCCCAATTCACCATAAATGGGGCAAAGAAAATTCCTCCAGTGGCTCTCAACACATCTAGCAGCTTATACTGCCCACCCATAGACTTTAACCCTCCAAGGGGCAGCCTATGACATTTTGTTCCCTTTCTATTCTTCAGTGGTGCAGCATTTTCCTTCTACCCTCATCAACAGCCAAGAAACAAGGTAAGTTTAAGGGGCTTTTTTTTTTTAAAAAAAAACCCAACAAACCTAAGGTGTAGAGCACAATTTATCAAGCAAGCAACACTGCCTAGAGGGAGTGGAGTGCTGAAAAAGGGAGAGAGACAGTTATCACTTAAAGCTTTGAGTTCACACAAAGCATTCCCATTCAGCAGGTGTAGACATCAAAATAAATAGCCCTCTGGCAATCTTCCAGATGGCCTAAATCTCCAGGCATATTCAGCCTGATTACCTTAAGATTTTTTTCAGGCTTGCTGTCTCTGCATTTACTTGTTCTACATCCCTTGCCAGCTACAGAGAAACAGCTGTGTCTGGCCTAGGGTGTGAACATCTGGTTCTGACTGTCATATCCAGCTGTGAGTCTTCTGCAACACAACTCCATCAGGTACTAGTATAGACAAGTGCAAAATAATGAACAGGGGAAGGAACAATTCTAAACTATTCATTCACAGGAAAGGGGGTCTAAATAAGCTGCGGCTACTCAGAAACATATCTTAGTATAAATGAACAGAACAGTAAGAAAATATATATATTTAAACTGCAGAGCCCAGAAACAGTTCTCTACTGTAAGGACACGGTGATTTTACTCCCTCTTCAGATGGCTGTTTTAATCTTTAATCTGTTTCAGCCTATACTGCTGGATGTCATCTGGGTGTATATCCTAATTGCCAGTAATTGCTATCAATACTAATTGGTGGCACGCTGCCTTCCCGAATCCCAAGACCAGATCCAGGCACTTTATTACAAAAGTTTCTAGGAAGCATTCGAACAGCAAGAAGAGCTGGAGGATCAAGTTCATCTCCCACAGGCATTAGCAAGCCTGGAAAAGTCAGGCAGGCTGGGCAGGTGAGAAGCACTACAACTGCTTGTGCTAAGTGGCTGCTGCTGCTGAACCATAAGGGACGGCCCCAGGCCCTGTTCTGGAAGAGTGCTCTGCAGAGAGGGAGAGGGGGATTTCACAAGTGCAGGCGCTAGTGGCATTACATGTGCTCACTGGAATCATGAGTCTGGGCCAGATCCCGCTCAGCTTTTCCCCAGTGAGGAAAGGTAGGAATTTGGAAGGAAGAAGAGACAAAGAATATTAACACTTTCCTGCATGCTGATCCAGGAAGGATCAGTCACTTTTCAGAACTCTGCATCAGTTTCAGGGTGTACTTAGTGGCACACACAGCCCACATTCTGCCACAAGGGAACTCATACAATCTTCCCGTGCCAATATAAAACTGGAGCATTCAGAGCTACCTCAGGACCAGCCCGCAAGCTCTCAGAAATAAAAGGGAAAACCCAAATGTTTACCAAAGCAGCACTGTAAGGAAAAAGAACAGGACTCTTGTGCTTCACATACAAACACAACTGTGAACCACACAGTAGGATAAAGCCTCCATCAACCTGGGCAAATTCGATACAAGGGCTTAATTTCATGCTACACCTCCATTTAGCTACTGATTCTGGTACAACTACCACAGTCTATCTCTGCCCTGGGCATACTCATAGTGGTGTGACTTGTGTTGCATATTCTCCAAAAGCCAAATCACTCTAAGCTATAGTATTACCTTCTCCACTCTCTCCTCAGACCAGCACACGCTATCACACACATTATGGTGATGCTCAGTCTCAAGTGTTCCCAGGGAAGCTGCAGATTTGCAGTCTGCTCAGACAGAGCTTGAGGCAGTGCTGCTCTCACCTTGTCCTTCCAGCTGTAGCACTATTTCTCTCCTGGGGGGAAAACCACAGCTTCTTCTCACAGAGGATTAGTTTTTGTCTCCCATGCATTTCTTGGGTAGTCATCCAGGCTACCAGTCTCATGGGGAAAGTGTTCCTAATATACCACTCCTCAATGTTAGGCTTGGCTGGTGGAGCTATGGGTTCCACAGATTCCTGAATCCCCCATTCTCTGATTCTGGATGCATTTACTTGTCAAGACCAGGGAGTGTAATTAGAGGGAACAGGTCCCAAGATGCCTCTCCCACTTCTGGCAGCTGACAGAAGGTGTGAGCTCAGCGCTGCTGAATTCCACATCTCAGTCACACCCTTTGGAAACTCTACAGTACATCCATCATACCAGTATATCCCAGTGCCAGCCGTGATGGCCACCTACAGTACTGGATTGTGGAGCTGAAAAAAGAGCAGTTCTACTCCATTATCCTTGAAGAAAAGTATCCCTCACTGCAAGCACTTCCATTATTCCCTGCCTACTGCTCCACTTATGCTTTGTGCATTATTCTCCCCTGTGTTTTCTTGTGGATGAGTGGGTATTAAAACACACTCAGCCAGCAAAAGGCTTCCACAGTCTTGATTTGTTGGCTGGCTCTTTGTTTTAGAGAAGAGCCCTCAGACTGTATTGAAATGGTCTCCTCATGATGGCCCAACAGCTTCCCATCATACCAGTTAATATTAATACTAGAAGAGTGATACACCATATAGAACAGTAGATTACAATGTCATGAGTTGCTTCTGCTTTCATAGATTTTCTGCCAATTGGGAATTTTCCCTCAAGGAAGTTCCAAACCCCTTCTCAGCCTCTAGGAAACCATTTGTTTGGCACAGTTTACTTAAGAGGTCTTAAAATTTTGTCAAACACATCAAACCAAATGGCCCCCAGGCAAAGATCTCACACAGCAAGTTTCAACCTACACAAACTTCTAGTGCTAGCTTGTGAACCCCTGGAAGCACAGGCTTACAAAGGACACTGTGTATAGAAAGGGACCCTCTATGGCTTTGATCCTCCGTAAAATAAAAATGAATATGAGAAGTTTTCTTAATTTCACCAGGTCTGGTGCACTGGTTGTAAGGTAACTCTTTATTCATTTGGTTTGTATTTAACTGGAAGTCTTTGGGGCTAAGTCTAGCAGCCTGGGTTATAAATCCCCTATGAAACAGCAACCCAGTCCTGGCTGGAAGCTGCTTTGATACAGTTAATCATCATAACTAGCCTCAAGGCCTAGCTGTCTGTCCTTTTTCTGCCTCCATACTTTACAAAGTGGTAAGCAATCTTTCTGCACTCACCTTTCTAGAACTCTGCCAGGTGACGTGATGATCATATACACTATTCTCAACAGCTCTGAATAAAGAATGTCCAGTGCCAATGGAAAGAAGGCTGACTTCCAAAGCATGCAGCTGCAGAACGATTTCTCACACACCCGACCTCTGTACCAGGCACCATCAACACAGAACACTGTGATTAAACACAACCAAATGAATATCTATGGATGTTACATATAATCCAAGATTCATTTTTTTAATTATGCAAAAAAATTAGGTATATGATGAATTATCTTTATGTTGAATGGTGCCCTACAAACCTGCAACTCTGTCTTATTCATAGTACAGTGTAAGCTCAGGTAACTTGAAGGACAAAGATCGTGCAGAGATGCAGAACACCACATCATGACCTCTCCGATGTTCACATTTGTCTTTCCTTACTCTACCTAATAAAGTTCAAATGACAAAAGGTGACATACTGTATGTGTTTTATCTCATTATTAATTAAGCATATTTATCTCTTAAATCAGATGTGACTTGCACCACAACATCAGTAATTAAATTAAATATTGATGTGTGATGGTTGTGTGCCGAGGCTGCACGGGTAAGTGGAATTGCCATATCTAATTAACATCTTGCAGGAGTAGCCCCATTAGGTTTGTTAGTTAAATCTCCAAATGGTAATACTACCAAAAGTGTAACTACCACTTAACAACCCTAATTAATAGGAGCCTCATCAGATTTGATTAAAATCTTTATCCCTGTTTGGGGGCTGTTTACCTGACATTACTGTGAAGTTCTGAACTATTTAGAACTTGCTAACTCTGCTGTGCTTTACCTTCGACTCTGTGAGGCAAGGCTGTTTATTTGTTCTTTTGAAGAATCACATTGGGGGTTAAAGATTACAAAACCACTCGAGATAACCCCTTCCTGGCATTATTTCAGCATGGGCTCAGACTTCTCTCCTGTACTGCACGTGAATGAGAGAGACTGTGTCTGTCCAGAGACCCCACTGCCCTCTCTCAAACCTGCAAGGTTGGCTGGTGGCCTAGATTTTGAAGTGTTGCCTTCTGCCTTGCTACATGCAGCACTTTTTTAAATGCTCATTAAATTCCAGTGTCTTGTAAGCAGTTCAGTGATGCTATCACAATTCTGATTACCATTCCACTGTATGTTGAGCTGAGTATATAGAAGTACTTCACTTGGGATTAGATACAGATTCCAGCCAGGATTTCAGGATGAACTCCAACCATATCACTCCTTCCAAAATATAATTCAAATTGTAGTTCTTACATAGTCTGGGTACATTACATCATTTGAAGTGATTAACTCTCATGTTCATTTAACTACTACAGATGCTATTCTGAGCTGTGACCCAGCGAAAAATAACAAGTGCATTATGGAACTGTTCCCCAATTTGTGCTTTAGAAACTGTTTCCAAGCCAGCCATCCTTGCCAAGAGTCCGAGCATAACTCTCCACTGACAACCCTCCCTCTGCTCCTCTTAAAAGTAAATGACAACACAGGGCATTGTGTCTGACCAACTGTCTCAGGGCTGCTGCAATTCCACCTTGAGGTTCTGGCAAAAAGAAGAGAGCTGAACACCAATTTTCTTCCCTTCTTTCTGATTACAGCTGATCTTGGCTGAGTTAAAGATGTTTATTGTTCTCCACAATTAAATGGTATAAGTAATATTTCTTATTCCATTATAATCATGTCTTTCTGCCCTTCTTAGTGCTCCTTCACCCACAAGGATCTACCTCCTTGTTTTATTTACTTCCCCCCTTGTCCACAGAGTAAGATACAACCTGGATTTTTAAATGCTCTAACAGTTTAATTAGGAAACAACTGGATATTTTGCCTTAAACACACTGGTCCAACAGCACAGAACTGAGCTGAACCACAATCAAAAAAGATTGTTTGCTAAGTGGAAAAGCAATCGATCATTTAAAAATTAGCAAATATTACTGATAAAACAGTCAGCATTTGTCTTGAGCTTTGTATCTTCAAATAAATGCTAGGATCAGCTGGTTAAGAAATGCTGGAGATGACCATCTGGCCATGTAAGTAGCTGGTTAAGATGTTTTAGTAGCTGGTTAAGATGTTTTCATCTCCATCTTCTGGGAGCCCAGGTTTGGTTGAGCCGTAAGATTTCCACGGATAAGGTTTTACAACGTACAGCTCTTCCAAATCCAGGTCTTCAAAGCCAGCAGCATCATAGGACACTTCAATGTCAACCCCAGTCAGCAGTGACAAGCATTTACCCAGCTTCCTAGACGTCTTCTTTCATCACCCTTGCTGTGCTTCATACTGGCTGTCTCCCTCTGGTCACCCTGCCTGATCTCAGAACACTACGTCCTTGTGACACAACTGACATCAAGAAATAGTGATATCTCAAGAGCCAGGGCAGTCAGCTCTGTTATTTGAAAGTCATTTCCCTCCTTCAGTTGGAGGAACAAACCACAACATCACGACCACATTATTTTACCAGCAATTCCAGCCTTCACAGTGTGGAGCAATGACTGAGATTTTAGTTTGCTAACTAGTCTGCAACAACGTTCAGCTTATTTTGAGCAGGAGTTTCCCCAGGCTCTACAGAGCAGAGACCCTCTTAGGGATACAGGGCACAGTAATAAGATACAAGCTAAGCACCTTCGATGCTTAGAGGCTGTTTCCAGAGATTGCCTTACTCAGTTATTCCTGCCATGGCAGCTGCTAAGAGCTATATTTCTTGCTTACTACACCAAAACACAAACCTAGCCCAGCATAACGCACAGATCTGCATCAGTACCTTGCCCTGCATTGAAACAACCTGCACTGCTACATAAAACTGGGGCTAAAATCACCAAGTCACCCTAAATCTACTACTGCAACCTCAAAAATCCTTGCCACCACTTCCCCCTCCCACCATCAATCCTTACACACTAGGAGAAAGAAGTCATCAGCTGTTTTCCTCTCACAGGTACCACCTGCCAGCATGACTCGGCAGTAATTAGTCGGTTAATCAAGGCCAAGCTGCTTCAGCCCTTAATAGCATGATTGCAGGGAAAAGGCTTTGGTCCTTCCTAGAGTCTAGTTAGCAAGAAAAGTCTTGAAGGTAAACAGCATTAGAAAATGCCAGACCTCATTTTGGCAGATACTGCTCTGCAGCTCCTAGCCAGGGGGGAGAGACTTCTTTTGGTCAGACACAAACGCTACCTGTGCCTGTTCAGCAGGTATAAGCAAGCTCAGAAGCTCTCTCCATGCAGATACTAAATGCAAATGTTAACTGTGACAAGTGCAAACATATTGCTCATGTTTGAGGGAAGCAGCAGAACAAGCTCTCTCATTTTTTTTCTAGAGCAGCACCTTACCTGCTTAAAGGATGAGTCTCCCTGAGCACTTGGGGATGCAATGCTGGCAGCTCTTTTCCTAGCACACCAAGGGCCAAATGAATTCTCCCTTATGCTAACCAGCTGATTGACTGATATTCCAAACAATGTCTCAAGTGAATTTTTAGAAGCATGTACAGTAGTTAAGCATCTACCAAACACTGCAATCTTTTAAGTGTCCGACTATATTGCTTGAGGAATTAGACTCAGTTTATACTTAGGATTTGGTTTTTTTCTTCTCTACAGAGTCATCATATTCCCGATTGAATGTCAGTACTGAAGTGTTACTACATTTGAAATCTACCAACAGTTTTGTAGCTAGTTCTCCTTGAAAGATATAATTTCCTTTATTAAGACTCAATTTAGAAAACAGATCAACAAAGTGCATCCATTTGAAATACTCTGCTACAAGCCAAATCCTAACACACATAAAATGAAACAACCTTCACTATGCATGAATGGAATACTTCTTTACAGTTTCCTTCACTGTTCATATTTTCGTTACAAAGAACATTTTATTATGAAGATCTTAATATTTTTATAATGAAGTTGTTAGATATTTAATAATATTTTAAATATATATTCCTTTTATGTGTTGATGCTGTTACTCTATTCATCAAAATCCAAGTCACAATCCTAAGTCAACCCCAGTAAGTTTCTCCCTCATTGCCAACAGGCAGGTATTTCCCACCGAGAAAAGCTTCCTACAAAGGACTCATTTACTCTCACTTCATGATTGATTCTGGTTAGGTGAGGCAGAACTGCCCTCTGCTCCAGGCTGCCAGTGGACACCTGACTCTTTGGACCTGCTACAGACTGCACATTCCTTTCTCATGCTTAGTTTCTTAGGCCCCATGGCCAGAGGCTCAAGCTAAGAGCATCACACACCAAGAGAAAGGTCCCCCATGGGCACACACTCATGTCATTGTTTTGCCCATTGTAGGGATATCTGGTGTGGACACAGATTTTTTATAATGCCTCTGGTCACAGCTGAGGGCATTACTCTTAGAGAGGGCACAAGAACAACCTAAAAAGGAAAAGATGTGCTGAAGAACAAGGCTTGTCTGTAAAGGATGGGATCTCACGGCAGACAAGCAGAGGAACAGCAGAAACAAGAGAAACCACTCTTTTAGTAAAGTGATCCACATTTCAGTCTCGTTTGGGACCCTGAGCTATTGCTACTCAGACATCAGCACCAGCCTCTGGCCATGGTTGCCAGGTGCTCCTTTGGCTCACCCTGTTTCCATGCCCGCTCGCTCATTCTAGTAACGTTGAGCTCCTGTTTCCCTCTCCAAGCCATACAAACTTTGATGGCAGTGGAACTATCCAGATTTCATGCTTTTAAATAGCACATGCTGTATTCAATGAATTTCAAAGACACGCTAAACCCAAATTACTGCTATCCATGGATCTTGAGAAGCTTTTATAAATGGCTGCATTACAGCGTAGTACAAAGCAGTGATTTCCATAATGCTTGTCTAATGTATAGAGCATTTTACATAGAACAGGCCCTGTTTCATCTTGAAATGCTTTTTAATTAATTCAATTCATTAATACTGCTTGTCATGGCTAAACTCTTGAGACTTAACAAAAACTTTACTTCAGCAGTTGTCAACACATTTCATTAAAACATATGTTTTTGAATGCTTTCTGATAACATCACTATTCTTCATATGCAGAGTGCAGTACTTAAATGTATTAAACGGAGAAGAAGAGGGCTAGCAAAAACCTCTACTCTATATTGACAACGCTGCCTCCAGAGATGAGAAATGGGTGGGCCAGCCTGGGTGTCGTTCTTCTCATGACCCCTAAATTAACCAAAGTGAAACCTCTTCCATAGCTTACATAAGGACACTCTGTTCTCCCAGCATCTTTCCAAGAGGCCCTCACTTCTGTCATGTTCATGTAAAGAAGGCAGAGACCAAGCTTAGGCAGAGTTTGCAGTCGGACAGACCTTTTAGGTTCAACAGTTGGACATTCTGTTATCTTTTTCTGTCAAGGTAAAACCTTAAAGATTCCTCATTGCTGAGAACAGATAGCCAAGGAACCTCAAACTGGCAGTGAAATCTGGAGAGCTGTGCAAGATAAGAAAAGAAAGGAGGGCAGGGAGTATGATCCTGGCCTTGGACACCTCCAGGGATGGGGCAGCCACAACTTCTCTGGGCAATGTGAACCAAAGCACGGCCCTGACCCATGGATCCAGCAATATTCTGCTCTACACAGGAAGCAGGGAATGGGATCCTGTTGAACATTTACATGTCGTGGATTATAGACAACACCTCCTTCAAACAAACAGATAAAACTGGTTGGGGAGAAAAAGCAAATCTGCCCTATGCCTCCTCCCAGTGCTCCACATCTGTGTCTGCTCTGCAAGGAAACAGACCGGCCAAGGAACAAGACTGGAAAACTGGTTTTCTCTGGATGTGTGAATGGCAGAGAATTTATTTATCTTTAACAATAGGCAAAAAAAATTTGTCTGGATAGTAGTGATTTTTTTTAAAGGCAAAATGCTGTCCCAGGAGATTTGTTAAATGGCTGATTAATATAAAATATTGAAAACACTTCCACTGATTATTGAGTGTGTCCTGCCTGTATCCCAGGCTGCTGTCTATCTGTATTTTAAGCCATCGCCCTGTCTTGCTGGCTATGGTCTCTAATGTTTTTTAATGTTGTCTCCTGTGTGTGTTTTGTGTAGTGGAATACTTTACAAATCAAAATGTTATTGGGGAATAAGTCCATGATCTCCTGTGTAACATTTCCTGGCTCTACTGCACACACATCTATTGTTCAAGATTGAATTGATCCCAAGAAGCACCAGAGCATGTGAAAGCCGCTATGAATTTTGCAAAGTGGCTTCAGGGCAGTAAAGCACGTCAGAAGAATAAGGTGCAAAGTCTGAAAGTCCAAATCTCAGTCAATATTAAAGACCAAAAAAGTTAAGTCAATGCCTTTGGTTATCTCTTACGCACTTTTATCTTGTGACATTCCTAATATAGTTGAAAGGAGATCATATAGCCAGGATACAAAATAAAACCAATTATTAAATAGGTTTATGTGCAATTAAACTCTTAGCTTTTGCTTAATACTACATGTGAGTCACAAGACTGATTTCATTAGCCTTTTCTTTTCCCCTCTCAGTTGCATTCCTTTTTTCTTCAGTGTTTTTCCCCCTCACAGTCTATTTAGTCCTCAGGAAATTAGGGCCTTTTGGAAAGTGTAACGCATTTCTATTTGAGCTGGCTCAGCTGAAATCACTCACGTTCAACTTCGGGCAGCGTTCTTTCATACAGATACCAAAACTACCAAGAAATGGCACATTCCACTGAAAGGAGACTGAGAAAACATGTGAATCTGCAAGATTTCCCTCAGAAATTCCAATGGAGCTTTCCATATTGGTGCTTCTCAACAAATTGTGCTGGTCCTCTGGCCAACTGGTGCTTGGCCAACGCTCAGAGGGGTGAACGCGCTGTTGTTCCCAATGTCAACTACCTTTGTTACAAATGGGATTCAGTTCACCCTGTGGGAAGCAGCAGCATCTTTGCCTACACACCAACACTTTCTTCTTATTTTCTGTTTCCAAAGCTGCAGAGAACTACGATATTAAATTGAAGGTTTGATTAAGGTGAATTGATCGCATACTTATTATAATAATTATACATTAAAGAAACCTATAAAGAAAACACAACTTCAGTCTATCTGTTTTGCTGAAACCATTTTCTGTGAGAAAAAATCACCTGAGCCATCCCAATTTACTTAAGGTCTGTGCAAAACATACAAAAATAAAAAGTAACAAAAATTCTATATTTAATATTCCCGAAAATGAACTGAACTTTCCATGTTTACTGAGAGACAGAATTCCTCAAGGACACGGTTCAGAGAATTACCCTGATAAAAGAGAGATGAATTATAGAGAGAAGCATATGTGCAGGGCAAAAAGAATATTTTATGTGTAAGTAAGCACAAGAAATGGTAAAAAATAAAAATCAGTAACAAGAAACTATTTCCAAATGTGTTATGTATGCATACAACATATAGCCTAATGCAAAGTTATACGTTGCAGTTATTTAATATCTTTCTTCAAAGGTTTTGCTAATACATCAACAACTGAACATCTAAAGGAGAAGAAATATTTCTCTTTATAGTTTTAGATAATTGTGCCTGAAAAAAACCCAAACCTTTAATTACAACTCAGATGAAGAAAGCTTGATTTGTGTGCTGTGCCCAAATGCTGAGGAGTCGGATGTAAAATATTTGTAATATTTAGGGAACCCTGAATTTTACATAAAAGTAAACAGCATTGCCTGAAGGCACAATTTCCAGCAACACAATAAAATGTGCAGTGAATTTATGGCGGCCATCCATTAGCTCTTACCAAGGCAACGTCGCCCATATCTGTCGTCCATCATTATAATAGAGGGTTAATGCACCGAATTTACATAAAAAAGTCATATTGTCTGCATGAATTATTTACACTCTCAGCTGTTTTTACAGCTTGGTTTCAAGCTGGATTCTGGGAGAGATTCTGCCAGTAAATTACTCTGTGGAGACCTGACTGTATAGCTACAAACAGAGCTCGCAATGAAAAGAAAAGAAAATGGGAATGAACAAGTCAGGAGATGGAAAGGGAGTGCAAGCTGGGGGCTTCGCTTTCGCAGGCACAGATGGGAGAGGCAGGGTGGGCAAGCACCAAGAAAGCTCACCCGAGAAGTTCTGTCCACACAGCTGTTAAGAGACTTTCATGGGTGCAGACATCAATGCAAAGTTGTTGTAGATAGGCTTAATTCTTGGCCACATATTCCCAGATCAGCCTACTTGGCCTTTGTAAACTGACACACTCACACACACAAACCCCCCATCTATTTATTGTGCACCAACACCAACCAATCCACTCACTGACTTCATTTGAATGCAATTTTTGCCTATTTTCCTTTACATTAACAGCTGCAAATTAAAACCAGCAAGAAAAAACACCCCAACACTTTCCCTGACATGGACTAAGCTCATTCTGCGTCCTTCGCACCATAAAGCCAAAGTTCCTGTTGAAACACACAGTAGAAAATCTTCAGTTTTCAGTGAAAATTTACACTTTCCCAGACAACTGGGCCTAACAGTTTCAAATTTTTTTTAGATTTTCCAGGTATTCTGAAAAGCAGGGTTTGGAGTTGGACTTGATGATCCTTGTGAGTCCCTTCCAGCTCAGGACATTCTATGATTCTAAGTCTTAGATCTAAGCCTGGAGAGACGCTAGCCAAGTGAAAACTTTAGTATTAATACATGAAAAGAGGTTCTTCTCAGTTTGACTGGATTTTACTGTATTTATACAACCTTGGGGAGAGGCAAAAGAAAAAGCAAACCCAAAACCCAAATCCAAAAAACCTCTTTTAGAGGTTGGGGAAACAAAACCCTTGCAGAAAAAAAGACTCAAGGAAATGTAATAATCCTCCACAGATGCTTCAGCAGGGTTTGTGAAGGCAATTAGGGTAAAAGGAAACGGTTTCAAGTTGCAGCAGAGGAGGTTTAGAATAGATATCAGGAAAAATATCTTCACTGAAAGGGCTCCCAGGCACTGGAATGGGCTGCCTAGGGAAGTAGTTGAGTCACCATCCCTTGAGGTGTTTAAAAAACAGATACACAAGTGTTCAAGGATGGTTTAATAGTGGACAGGTATGGCTGGACTCAATGATCTCTAAGGTCTTTTCCAACCAAACAGTTCTATGACTCTAATTCCCCAGAGCTGCAGACACAACTGAAGAGCAGCAGGCTCCCTCCTCCTGAAGTTTACAGCAAGACTGATACATTCTGTCACAATAGTGAAAAGTTGAAGGTCTCTCCAGAAGCATCATCATTTGCTATTAATCTCCTCAGAATTTTACCATTCAAACCTTTGTCTCCTACTCTATTGCCCATTTCTCATATAATACCACATATTCTGAAGCACCCTAAAGGTTTTGTTGTTTTTAATTTAAAACACCGTTCCTTTCCTGAAACCAAAATATAGCTCCTCCTTTCTCTCTGTGCCTGTTTCCCACTGTGGTCAGAGATGTAGACTCTAATCCCTACTCCAGCTCTTCCCCCAGGCTAAGGGACAGCCACGGGTTCATTATTCTGCTCCTCAAGGGCAGGAAGATCTGACAGCAGCCTGTGCTGGGAAAGCAGAGGACAACAATTGTTTGGAGAAGCACAAGCTGAGAAGCCTGAGAAAGGTTTGGGGTCTGTTTGAGGGTCCAACTCCACTGGGTAAAGACACAAGTAAGGAAAGCTTTCCAGGACTATCCAAGTTCAGATGTGTTTCTCACTAAAGTCCCTATCCCTGGAGAACATCCCTATCCCTGGGGCCTGCTCATGCTTGAACAATTTTTACTTTGCCTTCCCATCCTGGTCCCCTCCCCTACCTTTGGGCTGCAGCTCCCTCTCAGGTAGCTCTGGACCTTGGATCCTGGTCCTAACAGCCTTGAATCCTCCTTACCGTACGTTGCTTCTACTCCCATCACACCCTTCAATGACTGCTCCATGAACAGAAGACAGAACTTACTCACCTTTGTGTCAAAGGCAACAAAGCTACAAGAACTGCAAAGGATTTACTCTGATTGCTGAGCCCAAATGGGAACAGCAGCAGGACTGTCCTGTGGGGATGCACCTCTCCAGGGTGAGATGGCACAACCAACAGCTTCAAAGCTCTTCGCAGGCTTTGGCCGTTCAGAGGCTCTGAAGAGCAACAAGAACATCTTCGCCCATTCTCATTTCATTGATGTTTGCCTTTCCTTTCTGATTTGCTCTTTTCCTTCTGCCTTTTTATCACATAATTAACGTGACAACTGCTCTCTGGTAACAGCCTACCTGAGACTCAGGTGTGCCTACCTGCTGCCAGCAGGCCACCTACTTGGGAAACAAAGGGAATTCATATTTTTGAGATTTTTTTTTCTCTTACAAAGTGGAGTGGACACAGACTGATAAAAAACAAGGAACAGCTGTGCTGCTTCAGGGTATACTTTTGCTAAGCCAAGAGACCCCAGACTTCTGCCTGTGATGAAATGTAGTCACAGAAAGCAGAGGGGTTGCCCCAGGACATGGGAACACTTGGCACTGCCTCACTACAAGAATGACTTAAGAGACCTGTCCATTATACTCCAGGAATGACACAGTGGAAATAATTGTCTTGGATAGGCAGTGACACCCAGCAAGATCTGGACCACGGTTATTTGATGGCGTTCAGTGAATGTCACCTGAAACTATTAAAAGTTACAGGGTAGGGAGGGTTTATTATTACAAACCCCACCATCTCCTGGAGTTTCAGATGGTATTTTAGGATTTGAATTACCTTGTTTCCAACTCAATTCTACGGTTGATCAAAACTAGGATTATCCAATCCAGACCTACTATAAATTTTCACAAGTTTTACCTGGCTTCTTGCTCTGCTATTCCATAATAATCAAGTACCATAGTTACCATAGCAACTGACGTTAGGTGATGCAAGTGATATCAACTACAATTCTTCTGTTTCCTCTACAGCTTATCACACATTTGGTATGAATCTGACTTTAGATCGTGCTGTCCCAGGTCAGAACTCATCCTCCAAACTGGTGCATCATCCCTGCAGCCTCCCAAGTCCCAGCCATGGCCCCAGAGTAGCATCCTTGCTGCAGTAGACAAAATCTCACAGCTCCAACAGCTGTTTCTTCCCTGAAGGACATTCAGAGGAAGGCTCTGTGACCCAACCATGCTGTGAGAAAGCTCTCTACAACAACATGTGGTACCACCAAATTACACATACACTGGACCAGTATTGGTAATTCTTCCCCCTGATTGTTTACACCCCTTAAATATTTGCAGACTTATCAAGCACCATCCTTGGCTGCAGGTGAGCCAAGCTATACATATTTATCTCACTTAATCTTCCCTCATAAATCAATCTCTCCAGTCAATCTCTCCACTCCCTAATTATTTTTGTTGCTCTTCTCTGAACTCCCTCCAATGTGTCAATCAATATCTTCCTGGTAATGAAGTGCTCTGTAAGTGCACAGTATTCTAGAGGCAGCTGTTCTGAAGCTGTGTACAGTGCAACGATGCGACCAATATGGATTTTCAGTCTTCATGGGAAGGTTGATCTAATGCTAAGGACACCAGCCTAGGGTTTGGAGGCCTGGGCTCATGTTCCTGCTTCGAGAGACTCTGTGTGACCTTGGTCAAGTCATTTAGTCTGTTCTTCAGTTAAGCATCCATAAACACTCTGGTGTTTGGTACACACAAATATTGAAATAGGGTGGTATTTTGGGCAGGATAAGGATCTGGATATGTACACACCAAACACTAACACTCAACCAAACAGCACTGGAAGTACATCTTTGGTACAGTGCTGTTAAACACCACCAGACAGCAATGTTCTGGCCCTGTGGCTTGGCTGTTATTGTACCTGTGACTTTTAGCATGTGCTATATTGTGACAACATCCTTTTGTTTTACTTTTAGTTAGTCCCATTTATTATACAGTCATTCAAACACCAGGACAGGCTTCAGCCACAACTCTGCAAAAAAATCACAGAATTATGGAATGGTTTGGGTTGGAAAGGACCTTAAAGCCCATCCAGTTCCAGCCGCTTGCCACCTTCTATTGCATCTCAGAACTTCTGTTTCCTAACAACTGAGTTGTCTATTTCCTTCACAGGATCCAGCGAGATGCAAAATGCTATGTCTTAATTCAGCTACCAGTACATTGCTGTACCCCAAAATGAGGTCCACAGTGGGCTCTGGGGGTAAACCTGCTGCCTCAAGGCACCACGTGAGCAATACCACGCAAGAGTGTGTTAACTACGATGTGCAGCAGGCCCTCATCCCCCACATCTCACACCTTGTACACTTGACTTCCACAGAAGAAGCACAAAGTCTTTCCAGTCTGATCACTCTGGTTTTACATCAATGCAAAAGCAGGACCAGACAACTTGAAATGGTTCACCCTGTTACCTCTCCATAAACTGGATTAACATTGTGCACCATGAAGTATATATAAAGACATGCAATTAAAGCATGATTAAAACTTCTTTCACTATACTGTTGTAGGTTTTTAAGTATCTCCTGGTCTTTTCTCTTTTAGAGGAGAAGGTTAGGAGTATCAAAATAACTGAAGAAAGCAAAGAAGTCTGTGGATTGTAGTTATTATTCATCAGGCTCCCAGAAATGCATTATAATGTACTATGGGCTGTAAGACTAAAAATTATTCCCCACTGAAATGGTATTCACACAGCTTCTGCTGTACCGAGACGTACATCGTAATATAATCATAATAACTAAAGTAAGTTTCCCTTGGGGATTATACCTCGGTGTGATTTAATCCTTAAATTTGTTTTGCTTTCATCCCCAGGAGAAGAGAGATTTCAGTTATAAAGTATTCTTCCTAGAAATATCAGACACCGCACACGCATTCATAATCTGCACTTACATTTACAAAGCCCAGACCAGGAGGCAAGCAGAAATGCAACCCTAAGTGTTACCATTTTGTTTGAAGAAACATGGTTTATTTCTTCAAAAAAAGAAGGGCACTGCTGAGGGAAAGGTCCTGCTCATCCAGGAACATTCCCTATATAACCCTCCCTTCACGTAACAGTGGACATCATTCACTTTCAAGAGGGCTGTCACTCAGAATGTCTGAAAAGTAAAGATCAGAGAGAAAGGGGTTTGCAGGATAACAAAGTGAGGAATGAAATGGAAACAACGTGAAAGTTGTAAGAGTTTTGTGTAATTCTGAGTCTTAATTCATATTTTAAAATGAGGGTAGGTGACAGTGACACTCAACATGATGCAGACATCTGAGATCCAGATGTTCCGCTGTATTTTGCAGCCAAATCTTAAGTGGAATTCCAGAAGAACCACACATTGAAAGCCTCTGAAGCTGGAAGCACACGTTCTTAGATCACTTTGCCTTTGCAATACTGACTGGGATACCAGCTAAATATCTGTATAACAGAAAACCTTGACTTCTTAATGATTTAATACTTTGAAAAATTGTCTTTAGCAATCTGATTTCAACTGACTGACTGCTGCATCCCTGGATCACAACCAGACACCAGAATATGCCAGTTACATGAGCTGTGCCTTGACTGTACAGACAGAAAGCAAGCAGACACTTCCAAGTTCTTGCTTGTCCTTCTAATGCATATGAGAGTCTGAGAAAGTATTGCATTTATAAGGCCTGAGGAACAGCATTTTATACCAGTTGTGATGGTGAATGCTGACATGAGCAGCAGGCCTTGAGTTTTGGATACATTAACCACCCATTTCATGATCTTCTGCAGAAGAAAGCTGGACTTAGGGCTTTACAATTCAAGCTTTCACATCTTTGCTCAAGGCAGTACCTATGACATGGAATAGCCACAGAAGATGGGACAGCATTTCCAGTTCCCATCTACACATACCCAGTATTTTCTGGTGTAACTATCCACAATGATATATTAACAACTTCAGCAGGTCACGACTTAAAGCCTCAGTCATAAAACCCTAATGCTGAACA
Source organism: Dromococcyx pavoninus (assembly GCA_033558185.1). Classification (NCBI taxonomy): domain Eukaryota; kingdom Metazoa; phylum Chordata; class Aves; order Cuculiformes; family Neomorphidae; genus Dromococcyx; species Dromococcyx pavoninus. The sequence continues at coordinate 174,017 of JAUMJL010000760.1, read as the reverse complement.
TCAAAATGCTCAATTGCTGCAGAAGCTGCCTAACAAAATCCCTACTCCAGAAGCAGTTTGGAAATAGCAGCTTAAGATGCACAATAGTCTAATAGCAGTTACATCTGGTGAATGATATTCCAGCCCTTACATAGTAATTGATATCACAGAATGGGGAAAAAAATAGCAGTTAGCAGCAGAGAATCATAAAGTCTGGAAGAGATCTCTAAGATAATCCAGTCCAACTGCACATTGATAACGTGAGTCAAACTATGATCTGTCTATTGCATTGTCAAGACTACTGTTAAACACAGTAATCCTTTAATGAGTGATTTTACCCAATAACAGTGATTTTGTCAGCACATTAACCATTCCTGAGTCCCCAGCACCCCATGCTTTTCTTCATTATACAAGTGTGTTCACAATGCATTGTTGTAACACTGAAATGGAAGTGCTCACCTTTAAAAAACATTAATTCACTCATAAGCCAGTTGCACTTGGGATATACAAACTAAAAGAAAAGCACAGCCAAGTGCAGAAAACTTCACTTGCATCACATTTATCTCTATATACAGTCATTTTCAGTAAGGTGTTCCTTAGACAAACTAATTCCCAAATCAAGGCTTATCTGTCAACAGCTTTCACCTATAGGAAACCACAGGACAAGTTTACATTCTGCTACACCTTTAACCACCTTCTGGAAAAATTACTGAAGTAATTTTCTTCCCATGACAGTCTTTAGGGAAACTGCTCCAAATATGAATTGGAGAAATACAACTCTTAATTAGCCACTTTCAGCAGACAGTAAACCACTACACTCCTTTTCCAAACATCTACTAGGGAATAACGCAATGTAGTCATCTAGTGGAAATAATGAATGCCCTGCCATTTGAGCAATTTAAAAATAGCTTGGGAGGAAAAAAAAAGGACAGAAAGACCCAGTTTGAATCATAAATATACTATTAAAGATGAATTACACATGCAGCTGGTATGCATAGCTGCATGCAATCATTGGTTGCAGCTGATGTGCAACACGTCCAAGGCAGCATGCAGACACACATCGTCTCTCACACATGAATGACTCGTCTTGGATGGTGCTTGTGGAAGGGGCAGCAGCAATGCTCAGAAGATAAATGTCCTCTTGATCTCTGAACAGTCAATTGTTTATTTTACCCCTGCTAAATCGACTGCTGATTGCCAAGATATGTAGAAGCACAACCCTTCTCAGTCTCTGAAGTCAGGACATAAAGTGACTCCCGACTCGCGTCGGCTGCACAGCATCAGGAGCAAAGGTGAGCTCAAGAGCTACGCAGTTGTTTTTGTCACTCTTAAAAGCATCCCCCGACTCTTCAGGCTGGATGTCACAGCCATACCAGAAGCTTGTGAAGCTCTGGAAGGAAGAGGTCACAGCAGGAAAGTGGTCAAAGCCGGTTTCTCCAAGGTAGTTAATCAGATTGTGCTTGCAGGAACATCAAACCAAGCATGTGCTTCTACTTCCTCATTGTGAAGAGTTTAGAGTTATGATGGAATGGGAGGAGACCTCTGGACATGAAAATCACCTGGCAGGAAGTCAGAGCTATGCACAAAGATCCACTGACTTCCCAGACCCCACCTTTGGGGTGCAGGGCACTGTGGGGGAACAGGTACCGGTCTAGCAATCAGAAACTCCCACGGAGCCTCCGGCAGAGCTTAGAAACTCAGACATATGCAGCCAAAGCTTTGAGACTCACCTCTCCAGGGAGTCAAAGCAGAGGACAAGTGCCTTCTCTTGAGAGGGTTATAAAGCTTCTCACACAGGCAGCTCACTAGCACCTGCTGACTTCACAGCAAGGCATTTGTATAATTGCACACACCGTCATTTCTGGATTTAAGTCACAGTCTGTGGGCACATTGCCCAAGGTCTGGGGTCTGCCATCACTGTAAAAAAGCTCTAAAGCATCTTCATTTCACATACTTGTCTGGGCTGTCTTAGAAATCACTGCTCAGAGGACGTCATTTTGTGATACTGTCTCAGGGTACATATGTTTAATAACAGAGATGCAATGTCACACCAGGACAGCCTTTGGCAGTCTGCAAAAAACAACCTGAGATAAGATGGTATCGTGTCCTAGCTGCATGGTACCAGTCAATATGACAAGTAGCCTGAAACTATAGATCTGCTGTAGCAATGCCTTTAGTGGCCAAGTGAGAAGTACCTTCAAAAAACGTGTAGACATGGCACTTCAGGACACGCTTTGGTCGACACGGTGGGGTTGGGCTGAACCTGGATGAGCTCAGATGTCTTTTCCAATTGTAATGATTCTGATTCCCCAACTTGTAGCTGCTGCTTCTTGTGGCCAAGGGGCAGTGAAAACCTCCCAGCTCACACTCATGGACTGCCCCCTCTGCCCCAACCACCAGTACCACCACTTGCCAAGAGTTCTGTCACAGCCTGCAGGATTTCTAAGGCACGTGCAGGGCTAAGGCAGAATTCATATTAACACCAAGGAAGAACATCGTATTATTAGCCACATGCAACTTGTGTTCTGAAGTACCAGAAAGAGACTGTTAGCAAGCACACATACAAGAGAAATACACTATTTATTTCTACCAATTTTTCTCCAGTCAACACCTAAATAGGAATTATCCCAAAAACGCAAGTGAAACATTTGAGCAAACATCGCTGATCCCTTTTAATCTGAAAGACACCACAGAAATGTTAAACATTAGTCACAGCTTCAAAGCAGAAAAAAAAGCTTTTAAATGATTTGTCATACAGCCTTATTGTGATTTGAAAAGAAAGCTCTTCCAGCATTTCAGGAAGTCCTGAAGATCAGATCAATCCTGTCAGCACTATGTCCAGCCTGGTTTATCTTTGTGACTGGGACTCTGAGGGACAACAAATACTTCAACAAAGAACTAAAACCCAGGTTTAGTTACAGCCATAGATTTAAGGAAATCCCTCTTTTCCTATTAGAGGTTATGGAGCTCTGAACACAAGCCAGCAGTGGCCCAGGTGACCAACAGCTTGGATCAGTCGTGGCGTAACCAGCAGGAGCAGGGAAGGGCTTGTGCCCCTGTGCTCAGCACTGGTGAGGCCACACCTCGAATCCCGGGATCAGTCTTGAGCCCCTCACTACAAGAAAGACATTGAGGGGCTGCAGCACGTCCAGAGAAGGGGAACTGTGCTGGATAACAAATCTTGCTTAACCTGGAGAAGAGGAGGCTGAGGGGAGACCTCATCACTCTCTGCAGCTCCCTGCAAGGAGGTTGTGGTGAAGGGGGTGCTGGGCTCTTCTCCAGAGCAGCAAGTGATAGGATGAGATGAAATGGCCTCAAGTTGTACCAGGGGAGGGTTAGATTGGATATTGGGAGAGACTTCTTTACCAAGAGTGGCAAAGCATTGGAAGAGGCTGCCCAGGACAGTGGTGGAATTTCCATCCCTGGAGGCCTTCAAAAAACATGTGGACATGGCACTCTGGGACATGGTTTAGTCGGCACAGTGGTGCTGGGATGATGGTTGGACTGGATGATCTTTTATGTCTTTTCCAACCTTAATGATTCCATGAGACTCTCAGGTGATGTACTGTTTGGAGGTACCACACTGTAGCTGTGTTATTTATAGCATAGCTGTATTGATCCCATAAAACCTTCCTTAAATACAGGGCAATTTGAATTAATAGCTTTTACCTTGTGCTAGGGGCCATGCAGACACGCTATAAATCAGACAGTCCCTGCCCCAAAGTGCTCACAAACCAGATTAGAACAAGATGCAGCAGGTGGAGGAGACAAACTTGAGGGGAGGGAGGAGGAGGAAGTGGAAAAGCAAGCAGCATTATGCACATTAAGCAGAACTCTCTGCTCAGCAACAGCCAGGCACTGCCAGCTGGCAGGGATCTGCAGGCATCAAAGATGAGTCTTCAGAGGGCCTTCGAGAAGGTTAAGGAAGTGACTGTTTTCAGGGAGTTTCCCTTATGTATGTATAAGAAATAGCCTGCAGGAAAAGCACATGGTGCTTGTGGGTGAAGCAGCCAAGTAGACAGCTCTATCTTCCAAGGGCTGGCTGCTACCACTGGTCTAGTGGGTCAAGAAAATCAGCCTGCTTTTCCTCCATTCACTCATACACACCTCTCTTTCTCTCAATTTCTACCCAGGACGTTGAGAAGATAGTGAAAGAGACTTTAAAGGTGCTAATGATGCAATTATAAAAACACACAAAAGACATCTTGGCATTTCAAGATAAATTCAAGCCAAGTGCACTGCCAACACGCCACACTCCGTGCTTCCCCTTTGAAATAAATGGCTTCACGCACTTCAAAGAGGGCTTTGTTTCACTTGCTTAACACGAGATGCAAATACATTGTCAGACAGAGCAGAAGAGAAACTGCATTTTGCACCATGGGGAGCAAAAACACCCAACCAGCCACTCAAATGAGAATGATCGCAGGTTTGGGAGGCACAGCAGGCAGGGGAGGCACTAGATTTCTTCTATTTAGTTTATTCCATTTTTAATTAAGATTATTTTTAAATTCAAATCTCCTTGCCACAAGAGTAGAGAAATTCTCTTAAAGATCCCCTTGCCCATACAAAGCCAGGGTAGAGAATTGAGTGCAGAAATGGAAGCGTGGCCGTGACAGTCTCCTATTTCACTGCATCAGAGTGCAAATTTTGGTTTTCTAGGAAAAAGAATAACACTTCAATGGCTCACACAACTCACTCATGGAAGAGAATCTTTTAACATTCTTTGAGAAAAGAATCCCCAGATGCTTTTTTTCTCCTTCGAGTGCTGTTCCAGGAGAGGTAACAGTTGGAGGGCAGTGCCTGCCCTGAGCAGGTCTGATCAACAGCTTGTTTTCCTGCTGCTGAGGATGCTCCGCATCAAATCTTGGTTAGAAATACATCTCCCATCTCCTGGCCCTCCCTTCTCAATGTAGGATCCAACTGAGGTGGAGAGATTATTTTGTCTGGCAGACATCGACCATTACCTCAGAGTTCTACAATCAGCTTAAGAAGGGTTTCTAAAAAGCAGACAAATCCACTTGCTCATTAGCAAACTCACCCCTCATCTGCTGTTTCCTACTGAGCAGGGACCTCAGCCTTGACACCCTGGAGGTGTTTAAAAGGCAGGCAGATGAGTTTCTTAGGGACATGGTTTAGTAAGGGGACACGTACAGTTGGACTTGATGATCTTGGAGGGCTTTTCCAACCAGATGATTCTATGACTCTATGAAATGAGCCCTCGCTCTGACGCTGCTCAGAGCAGGGAGAGATGATGCAACAGACCCTTTAAAGGATGTGATACACTTGAGGCTGCTCTGTCCTGCACTCTCCTTCACAGGGGGTTGCTGCAAGAGAACAATGCAAAGGGGCTGGGAGGAAACCAAAAGAAAATTCACCTTTTTACTTCTCCCAGCTGCTATGAAGTGATCTTGAAAAATCTTTGTTCTGATTGTGGTCCTGTTTCAGCAGAGCTCACCTGAGAGAATGCAGTAGAATCACACAGTGGTGTGATAACATGGGAATTTCTACAGATGATGCATAATGAAGACTCTCAAGATGTGTTTTTTTGAATAGCAACTGATGAACCTAATGCAGGAAAAAAGAAAAATGTGTGCACATTTAAGCAGGATATCCACTAAGAAAAAAGTTAGAGGCTGAGTTTTCCCTTCACTTGCCTGTTCTGCAGGACATGCAGAACATTACACTTGGAAGAAGTAATGCCATCCTGAAACGATCCGGCATCCAGTTCCAACCACTTCTGTCAGGGGTCCCTCCACCACAGGCAGGTATTTGAAAATATTATTAACTTCCCTGAGCAGAGTGGCTTCCAGGATTCCAAACATTTTAATCTGGGGCTGTCTGAAGAGAGACTGGAAGGGGGTTGAGGCCTTTCATCTTAAATTTAATAAGGTAGTGGCTAGGGTTGGCACTGCCTATCCTCTGTGCTCTCCAGGCATTTCACTCCACACCTACAATTTACTGGAGTCTTTCCACAGGCTTTGCCTTTCCCAGGCACACAGGTGGTAGAACCGAGAGGACAAAGGGAAAGAACTTGGCATTGTTTTGGAAACACTCCCAGTCCCAACGCTGGTTTCATTCCCCAGCTGCCCTCCACATGATGTAATGGCCATTGCATACGCACCACAAGTGTCCAGAACCTCTCAGGAGCACCACGCCTGGGCACTGTTCTCCTCACATGCCCTCAGCCTCAGGAATGTTTTAACAGCCATAACTTTCCTCCACCTGCTCAAACTTGGCAGCTCACCCTCCTCTATCCCAAAACAGGACAGAGAAACTCTCATGTCTTTCCTCCCAGACATGATCCGTCTCAGCACAGCGATGACAGAGCCGACTAAAGCTTCATTATGAAATATGGAAACATTTCAAACCTCCTCCTCCAACTTTAATTTGTGCATTACAGCTGCTGCAAGTGCTCAGTTTATCATAATAGAGCCCTTTATTTATTGGTTCATCCAAAAATAAAATTATGAAAATGGATTTAAAGAGAAAAAATATGTCTAATGAGTAGGACTGTCTCTGCAGTCTTCTCCGTGCCGGAAGGAACAGCTGAGGTTCTGGCTCAATAGCTGCCCTTCAGTGCAGCTGCCAGAAAGAACAGACTCAAGAACAGAACAAAACGTTAACATTACACAGTATTTCTTCCAGCCAAGAGCTTCCTGTGCATAATCCTCTGTGGCAGGTAAATGCTGCAAGGTCCTGAATCCATATCAGGTGACTTACAGAGACCTCACAGAAACTTCCATTTCCTTTCATCCATATGTGTTCCTAACCTCTGGGGATAACCCGAAGCAAAACAGGAGCTAAAACTCACCAGGACAAAGCATCACTCAGCAGATGATCTGGATGAATCACAGCTTTTCCTCTTTGCTTCTTTCTATAAATTTTTAAGTCACTGTTAACGGATGCTGAAGGGAACATCGGGTGCCAGCCTGGCAGCTCGGGATCTGGAACTGCCACTTTGCCCACAGGGAAAGAGGCAGCACAAGGACACACACACTGAGTGAGCATCTCCCTCTGTCCCAGGGAATGGAACAGGGTCTCCCTGGCTGCCAGAAGCCAACCCGTGGTCATGAGGGATGATGCCAGTCACACACTCTTCCAGTAAGGACAGCCTAAGCAATGCTCTTTTAATAGTCTCTGAAACAATCCCTTCACTGAAAATTAAATACACCTTGACCGAAAAACTCTCTGGCCAAAACCTGGTCTGTGTGTGCTGCTTTGCCACCCCACAGTTCTCATATCTATTTCAGACCGACTTACAAGCTAAAGTCACTATCTTCATGCCTGTCCCTCTCAGGACTTTTTAAAAATTGTTTGCTTGAGAAGAAAACCAAGAATGGAAAATTCTAATGTTTCCTTTTTCATTTAGAAGGTGACATACCTCATTTGAGCTGATGTCCTGTTGCATTCTTAAAATTCTCAGTCTTAGCTTCTATGAACTATTTCTCACCTTCCATACCCTTATTGGCAACTCTGGACACTGGAATCATTCTGCAAGGTAAAGGGGTACAGCTGAGACCCCAAAGTTTATAAAAGTAACAGCAGATAAGATACTGGCATCAGAACTGTGAAGGGTTAACCCTACTGCTCACCTTCCCAAAGCCATGTCAAATGGGTTTATAGGGATGACTAAAGCCCTCAGTCTCTATTTCCTTTTACACATAAGGAGAGTCCCAGCCCAGAAAGTCAGCGAACAGGAGAGAACACAGACAGAATGACTGCAGGAAACTCAGGTTCCATACAGAGCCTCTGCTGCAGGAAACTGAGGCCAAACCTGTCAAGTGGAAACTCACTTCAGTAAGAGGTAATTTATGGATATTTTTGGCTCCTTTATCTGTGTTGCCTGAATAAATAAGGTTGTAGCCTGTGTCATTGGGAATAAAAGGGAAAGTTCCTACTGTATATTCTGAAAGATAGCACGACCTTGAGGACAATTTATTTCAAGGGGAAAAGCACAGTAAGACTTCTTACAGATTGCTTGGAGAAGCAGACCCTGCTCATTCCCCAAATATATTCAGAACAGAGGCAAATGCTTCTCACTGCAATTCAAGGCTGCCTGAGTTTTCACCTGTAGATACGCAGATAAACTTATATCATCGGCTTCCAGGTTTCTGTGGGCTGGGTATGTCAGCAGCAGCCACAGTGATTTAGTGCAACAGCTCCAAATGGATTAAATCACAGAGTCATTTGAATTTTACCCAGGCTTGTCACACAAATCTCAGAAACCACTGTCTTGCATAAAAACTTCCCCTTGATGCTCCTGAGAAGTCATGACACAAACCAAAAATGAGGCTGAAAATGAGAAACAAAGATTTCCAGCATGGAAAACGAAGGCAGCACAAACAGCACATTTGACTGAAAAATCTTAATTGCATTATACTTAATAAAACCCAGGAAGTTGCTACCATATTTTCCCCATTTTTGATCCATCAGCATCCATCTTACAGTGTATTTTTTAAATGAAGTCAGTTTTTATTTGTTTTATTATAGAATGTCCCGAGTTGGAAGGGACCCACGAGAATCATCGAGTCCAACTCCTGTCCTTGCACAGGACAACCCCAACATTGACACAACAGGAGTGTTGTCCAAATGCTTCTGGAATATTCCACTCAAATGGAATATCCTTCAAATATTCCACTCATCAAAAGGAATGGTACTGTATACTAAGTTCTGGAATATTTTAGTACGTACAATACCACTAGAATGTTCCCTGTGTGCACAACCAAGTATCTTTTCTATTTAAGAGTTTCCTCAAAGAGTGGCATAGCAAAAAAAACTTGATACAGACTTCGCTGCCACTAGATTTCCCTTTCCATTGTGAGTGATAAAAATGATTTGTGATTTTTATGGCCCCCAAAGTTGAACTACATCTAGCATTTATTTCAGCACTGCCTGTCTAAGGATATTGGAATCAACTCAGTAAAAGGACAGTTGTAATTTCTTCTAAAACTTATTAAAACAACTCCTAACAATAAACGTACCTGATGCATCTGCTTTTCTTCATCTCTCTTTGCAGGGTTTAGACAGAGAGCTATCTACCTACAAGCTGCTCAGTATTTCTAATGATGTTATGACACCTTCTGTGGATTATACTTGTAGACCAAAGAGTAAATAAAGTTGCGTTGGGATCACTTGAGCCACACAATATCATTCCTGATCCCCAGTTCTCACACATCCAAGGATTTCAGGTTCAAATGCTTCCTTAAAATACATTTTAGCTTCATTCTTGCAAGTACTGAACATGGAATAGCGCCTTTTTTTGAGATAAAAAATCCTACTCAAAAAAGAATTGCAAAAATTATGTAAGACAAACACATCTAAGACAACCTTTTTTCCTCATAATTCTGTGATTTCCCCCCTAATTACTCAACTTTTGATTTTTTCTAATAAATCTAAAAATTACATTTCTTTTTGCTTAGCTAATTCTACAATTCACTCACTTCTGTGTTCATACCAGGTCCCTGCCACGTTTCTCAAAAGTACCCATTGTATGTAAGGGTTCTGTAATTCATTTCCTTTGACATCCTCAGCAGGAACAACCAGATGAGAAGCGACTCCACGCTTCCATCCTTTGCAAGGCACTCAGCAGCCTATTTGTGCCACCAAGATTCTCACCAGTGCAGTGGAGGTGACAACCACCTCTCCCTGACCTCCTGTAGTGACCAGAGAGAGAGCAGCACGTGGCAGATCCTAAAGCAACAGTTTAGCCACACTATAAATCCCTTCCTTATGCAAGTGCTCTCCAAACACAGAACCACTTTAGCTTGGTGCAACCTCACACAGTTCACCTTATTTGCCTTAACAGGAGACATGGGCTAAAGCTTGAATAAGTACAATTTGTCAGAGCCTCATGTAATCACTGTACCACACGCACAGGCTTGTTCCAATCACGTGCCACTGCATTCCAGGCTTTTCTTCTAAGTCCTATCACGTATCCCAGAAGGACTGAGAACAGTTAGCTGCTCACAGGTTAACCAGTCTCAGGACAAACAATGCAGCTTCTTTTATTCCAGTGAGGGAAGAACACCACAAGTGCAGACAACTTGACTGAATTTCACAGTGAAGGCAAGTCCTAAAGCAGTGATGCTCAGGTGCAGGTGCTTCCCTGATGTCCCACCTTTCAAAGGCTCTTGGCATTTTGACTCTAGCACGTCAGCAGCACACTAAGCTCACCATATCAGGTATTTTCCTTCAGTGCACACACAGTGGGATAATCATCTCACCTCTTTCCTTTGTTTTTTGAGGCAGATAGCACTGTACCTGAAGGAGATACTGATCTGTCTACCTACCAATCACAAATACCTTAGAAAATGGGGCTGAAATTAATCCATTGTGAAGGTAAGAAGGGATAACACAAATATCCTCATTAACTCATACGTACACACACAAAACTTTACATAACATACAGAGCAGCTGGAAAGATGCCCACAGATGTAATTGCATTTCTGTGTGAAGAGCATTTACGCTCTCTCATCTCTGCCTTCCCCATTCATTTTAGTAATTACATGGAGAGAAGCAGCTAACACGCTTGTAATTAAAACCAGCAGTGAGGGATTTTTAGGTGTTTTGATACAAGAGAATTGACACAGAAAGCAAGCAGAGCTGGCAAGAGGGGATTGCTACAGTCACACAGAACAAGTCAGCCCAGGAAAAGCCTGCGCGAGAGTGTCCGCGTGGTGCTCGCGAGCCCAGTGCAAGGGGATGGCAATGAACATCCAGATCACGCACACCCTCCACATTCAGGGCTTGCTAGAAGACATTCCATCACAAGACCCAGAGGTGCTTTTTGCTGCTGGAGACCTCATTTCTGTCCACTAAATTCAGAATGGAAAACAGCTGCTTCGCACAGTCTTTGTTGCTTACTTTTCTATCCAATCCATTTGGCAGTTCATTGGCGAAGGCTGTAACAGTTATTTCAGTTTGGAGGGTGGAGTTGCTATGAAAACTCCAGGTCTTATTTTGCTGATGAATATTCACGACTCAAGCAACCTGTACCAGGCAGACTTTGTTGCCCTTTCTTTCCCTTCTGTACTCTCCAAGTAGCAGTTGTGCAGAATGTTATATCTGATGTGTGCAACTCATATTCCCTTCAATTTTAAAATGCAAACTGGACAATGTCTGTGCTTGAGCTGGAAGGTCCTCATATTGAACTGAAGAATGGTGTGTTTGCAGCCCAAGTATCAAGAACTCACACGAAGACCTAGATAGATGTCAGAAAGTGGGAACAGTAATTGAGTCAGATCTTTCCCTAGGAGCTTCTGTCTCAACACAGTTCAGAAACAAGCTTTTGAAAATGTGCTCTCTGGGGCAATTTGCAAAAAATCCCAAGAGTTTTCCTCGAGGGAAATCCAATATTTTGTGGCCAAGGACCACGCCAAGCACGAGGAGCAAAACAAGATCTGAGGATATAGTGAGAGCTATGTGAGAGCAGCTTGTGTGAGCTACACTGTATGAGGCTCAGTGCCCACCTCCAGCTTTATTCTTGTCAGTTCTAAGGTCAGAATAAATACTCCAACCAGCACCTGTGATCTGGATACACAGTAAGGCACTACTAATGTGCACCCATAGCAGAAGCACTCAATTATTCCTTAGAGAACAGCTGAAGAGGTGCATTCGAAGGCATGGCCAGATGAGAGGAACAAACTGAAAGCAGGATAAGAATATGGGAATTCCCACAGCTGAAGTAGGTATAGAAAACCCATAGAAAGGCTTAAAAATACCACAGACAGATAACAAAAGATGAGGTAATATGTGCTTTAGCAAATGTGGCTTCAGTGACCATTTTCCTTGTGGCTTGTTTACCTCTATTTCTTTCTCTAAAAATATATAATTGGCAGTTCAATTAAAAAGATGAGGAAAGCGTATGCTATGGCAGAGCCTCAGGGCACCCCAGTCTGTGCACTAAGAAGGTCAGAGAGCATTTTTATTTTACTATTCAATAAGAGAAAAAGAGAGGGACAACCACCCTCCACACGAACAGCCCAGCACCCGAGGCTCGGAGCCTCCTGACACCAGCTGGCACAGATGCACACACCCTGGCAGCAGCCAGCACCGAACCCTGGCCGACCATCTCTCTGCAAATTCACATTTGGAAAGAACTTTAAAAGCAGTTTCAGCTTTCCAACTTATACTTTTCTTGAAAGGACCTTGAAAAAACCCAAAGAAAATATTTTTATCCTTTGCTGCCCTTTTTAGCGCTCTGCCCACAACTGGGCAGCTCTCTCTGGTGATAGGACTGGGAGAACAAACAGCCCCCTGTAAGCACCATTTTCCTGCCCCAGTCCTGCAGAAAACATATGGGGAGAGCAGCTGCCTTGCTGTCCTACTTCAAGAGCTTTACTTGTCCTCTGCCCTACCTGCATGCAACCTTTGTCTGCCCTTGTGGACTCACAGAATGGTTTGGGTTGGAAGGGACCTTAAAGATCATTCAGCTCCAACTTCCCTGCTCTGGAAGAAAGGTCAGATCACAGCTCACTACCACCTCGCCACTGGGATGTAAGAGAGTGGGTTTTTTTGCTGCAGCATCCTGTTGCTCAGAAGTGCTGTGCTCATTTCCTTGGCCAACACAGAAGTCAGGCTGCTACAAGCTCATCTTGGCCTCCTGCCACCGCAGAGCGTGCAGCAGTGACTGAAACAAGCAGCAGACGAGTCAAACGTGGGAAACACAGGGCAGAGGTAAATCCTTGTTGGTGTCACAGACTGGAAGATGGACACTAAGAAAACGCACAGATCTTGAAATGAAATGTTGTAGCTGAAAGGAAGAAGGTGCCTTGGGGCTGGGAGAGCAGCTGACCTTCCCAGGCACACAGGCCCTACGGGCTGAGCCGAGGCACAGGAGCAGCGCTGCCGTGTTGAGTGTGAAACGATGCTCTGAGTGCTGAGAAAGCTGAAGGCACTGCAGGGAAGAGGACTTGTGATTTTATAATTCCCAGTAGGCAACTCATGAGTTTGGTTTGAAAGAGACCACTATGGTGATGGGAGGGTGCTCCCTGAGCTTGCCTTGCCTAACAGATTTTAAATCAGAAATTTGGATTATTTTTCTCCAGCAATGGAGGAAGAAAGGGGTTTTTTTTGTTCCTTTTCAATCTCTCTCCAACCATGCTGTAGTGCAATCTACCTGTCTACACTGCTGAGTTTTCCATTCTGAAGGATTGTCCAATCAAGACTGGTGCTGACAGGATAGGACAAAAGTATTTGTCCACTATTTACTTGAATTTAAAGATCAGTTTTGCAGCTAGATCGAGTCCATAGTTTCCAGGCATATCAGTCTTCTGTGAATGTCTGAGCCACAACTGCAAAAGAGATTTTCATATAGTTTAAGTGGGAATGCACAAGTAAGACAATTAATTCATGTACTGTCACCAAGTTCTGAGCTGAGTATTTGGCAAAGAACTGGAATTTGCACTTCATATTGGGCTGCTTGCTTGCACTTCTCTGTCCATCATGGAACAGGCAGACTCCAGAAAAGTTAAAAAGTTAATTAATACAAAGTAAATTTCAAAAGTTCAACTAAAAAATGCACTATGAAGTATTCACAAACTGTTTTTACAATACAGAAATATCAAGTGGGAATCACATGAATAAATCTAAATAATGAGGGCATTTGAAATCTAACATTTCCCTGGCAATATTTAAAGAGAAAAAAAAGAAGAAAAGAGCAAGACAGAGAGAAAATAGGGCGCAAAGCAAAGAGCTGTGATGACTTGTTGTGGCGCAGTGACAAGAAGGGCCCCACGGCTCCGACTCGAGCCTCACGCACACCGTGGCAGGTTGGCGTCTGCTCTACGCACACGCAGCTGTACACGTAGAGGCAGGCATCAACGTTTCCCAAAGCTCATTAGTTCCCTGTGTCAGCACTCAGCAGATTCCCTGATAGCACCACGGAAAAAGCTGGCTCTGGAGCTGTGGAGCTCGCGGGTCCGCAGAGGCAGCACCGTCCCTCCTCGCCGCAGGCTGCGCTCTCCCTGGCCAACGTGTCTCCTCTCCTTGATCCCAGCCCTCTGACCACTGCTGGCTCCTGCACCTTGTGGGGAGAGACCCTGACTCTCTCCGCCTGCCCTAAGATGTTGCACAGAGCAGGAAGTCAACCACGGGAGAGAAGGGAACTTCTCTCATTGGGGAATGAGCCCATTCGGGGCTGAGCCAGAGCAGCAAGCAGTCAACACCAGCCCTTCAACCCGGGCTTGGGGCTGTAAACTCTCCAGGGATGAGGGTGTTCATCCCTGGAGCAGGGCCTGAGCAGGTATTGCCCCAACAGAGTGGCTCCCCTTCATCCCTGTCTGCCTTCTCTGCTTCTACCTGGCTTCTCTTTAGATAACATTGCCGATGGCGACAAACTCTCTTCCTGCCACAGGCTGTCATGAAGAGCAAGAGGTTGACCATGGGAGAGAAGGGAACTTCTCTCAGTAGGGACTGAGCCCATTCAGGGCAGGAGGAGAGACATCTGGTCTGAGCCAGAGCAGCAAGCAGCCAACACCAGCCCTTAAATGTGGACTTGGGCTGTAAACTCTCCAGGGATGAGGGTGCCAAGTGCCTCTGAAAACCGGGTCCAGCCCTTCGGTTCCCAACAGCATCCTGGGTGGCTGTTGCTCTGCATGCAACCAGGGACCAAAGGGGCCCCAGGCTCACCACAGCTCTCAAGACTTAGAAATGTCTGCTGGATTATGCCAACCCAGTTGCTGTTTAAAGGGAAATAATGTTAGAGGACAGAGAAGAGCTCTGCCCAAGGCGGCATGAAAATAAGCAATAGCAGGTCTCTCTGATGAGTTTCTCCAGTGTGCCCTGCCCCTCTCAGGAGACACTTCAAAGGGAGACAGGGAAATCAGTCCACAGCAGCGAGCCTGCTGGAGCCCGCTTGCTCAGCACAGGCAAAATTAATTAAGAGGGAGGGAGAAAAAAAGCCAATAAGAGTCTGATTCTGTCAGGGAGCACAGCACCGACAAACAGCAAATGCTAATTCAGGAGTTTTCCATCTCATTCACACCTGCCAAAGGGGAGCAGGATTCAGGTTTGTAACAGACCGGGTTTGGATACCTCTGGCACATCGTGTGATGCCACAAGCACCACTGCCTCCTGGAAGCCTACAAAAACTAAAGGTGGCTCAAGAGAAACTCAGCTCCAGTAATACCAGGTTTAAGGAAAACACATCAATGTGTTGGTTATTGCTGTCACAGAAAACAAAGTAAAGGTGAGGCCTCACACACAACAGGGGAAGCCACAAATAGGGACCTCTTACCCTGCTATCTGTGAGCATCTCGTCAGAACAAGACAAACTCAACCACCAAACAAGTCAGGAGAAATTAATTTGATTTTATCTGACGTAATAAGCACTAAGACTTCTTAAAACTGCTTTTCTATCAACTGAACGAGGGTTGGGAACATGAGGCCTGCACTAGCAGAAGGAAACACAATATCAGATGGAAAACTCTTAAAATGCAGGATTTCCAAGCATTCAGGTGAAGTAGTAGGGAGTCCCTGGAAATGCTTATAGATTAATTAGATTAAAGATGTAAAGTCATCACTCTTAAGGGTATCGATGCTCTCGTTTTTTCTTGCTCATAATTCAAACAAAATGAAGCATCTGAGCTCAGTTTGGGACTAATAATTTCTAAATAAAGGATAAATACGTCAAGGTTTCATAAATAGCAAGGAGAGCACAGCACTATAAATAAGCTTCAGTATTTGTTTTATTGCAAAGCTTATCTGGTCAAGCTCTGGCCTTTAACAGAATGCTCCTATTACCATTATACATCCAGGTACAATAAAAAATGCCACTGGAAAAGGGACTTGCTTCATGTCCCAAAGAACTCCTGAACCCCTGTTTATGGAGTCCTCTCTGCAGCCCCGCGGCAGAGCTCCACAGAGCCGACCGTCTGTGAATATTTAGCAAACAGCCATTGTGCTGCATCTGTTCCAAGTAGGTTTTTTTGGACTTCATGACCAGTGCATTTATCTGTGTGTGTTGCCTTCTTCTTCCTTCCTACTCATGGGTATTACAACCACAGCCCTCAAATCTACAGAACCCAGTCAGTGTGAAGAGCTCCCACGATACCTTCTAAAGTCACGGCCAGAGATGTGTGAGAACAACATCCCAACAGCTGGCAGACACAGAATCATGGAATGGTCTGGGTTGGAAGGGACCTTAAAACCCATCCCATTCCAACCCCCCTGCCACGGGCACGGACAACTCCCACTGGATCAGGGGGATCAAAGCCCCATCCAACCTGGCCTTGAAGACCTCCAGGGATGGGGCAGCCACCACTTCCCTGGGTAACCTGTGCCGGAGCCATCCCACCATCACAGGAAAACATTTCTTCCTAAAATCTCATCTCAATCTCCCCTCTTTCAGCTGAAAACCATTCTCCCTCATCCTATCCCTGCACTCCCTGTTCAAGAGCCCCTCCCCAGCCTTCCTGGAGCCCCTTTCAGTCCTGGGAGGCTGCTCTAAGGTCTCTTCTCTAGGCTGAACAACCCCAATTCTCTCAGCCACTCAGTCCTTGACTACCAGGCACAGAAAGGCACTGCCCAGGGAACTGGTCCACTAGCACTATGCTTTCTAGGGGCAGGCAAAGGACTATCAGGCTACCATCTGCCCAGTAGTTAAGCAAAGTAATGCCTTTTTCATCTGGAGTGTTAAAAGCGCTTTGTTCAAGTCCAATAGAATCACATATCAACAACATACATTAATAACTGATAACATATAAATAGTCAGTGCACTCAATATTATCAGACTAATTAGGTGTTGGTTTGCCAGGAATAGAGGCGAGGTCTAAAAATCCAAGATGACATGATTATCACTGAGTGAGACATTCTTGCTTATCCTGAACACAGGCTAAAAGCATAGGTGACTGAGACAAGTCACCAGGCTGGAAGCCAAACTTATTTCATGCACTAAATTTGCAATGAAAATTCTAATGAAGCCATCTTGACAAGCTAAAACAGTGCTGCTCTGACCAGAGGTCTCCAGCTTGCTCTGAGGTAGATCTGGAAGCATTAACTTGCTGACGGGTCACTCAATGAATGGAGCAAGTGTTCCTGCTAACGCCAGCATTGTGAAAATGTCAAGACTGCCATGAAAACTTGGCAGTCCAAAAGCAAAAAGGAAAAAATCCTTTGCCACCCTCACTGTAATTGTACTGAAGAAAGTGCTTATTAAACACATGTACCTGCTCCACGCAGGCGGAGATGTTCTCCTACCAGCCTGAAACGCTGCATGTGCCAACCTTTCATTCTGTGTGAGAGAGCTGGTGTTAAATAGGGTCAGAGCTACACTTGCTCTGGGGAGAAGAAAGGCTCACTTTGAAGACAGGCTGGTTACCCTGTTTTTCTTCCTACACCACAGCTTTCAGATTGCAGCTAGAACTTGAAGGGAGTTGTTCCCACAAGCTCTTCAGCCCAATGTCTCCACCCGAGAGGCTTGAGTAAATAGCAGAAGCTCTGGATATGAATCAGATGGAAAAGATTCAGCCCTCTCTGCTAGGTCTGAGTTCAAAGGCATCCATGGCTGAACAGCTAAATCAAGATCACAATCTACATGTGAGGGCAGAATGGAGCCTTCAGTAATAATGAACTGCTCACCCGTACATGCTCATTTCTAGCTGTAGTGTAGCAGGTTGTACATGGAATCCAGCTAAAGTCCATGTACCATTGTATGTCACAGAGAGAGGGGTGGGGAAGTCTGATTGTTTTAGGAGATCACCTTTCCCATGTTTCTTTTCTGTTCTTCAACTGCCTCCAGCCAAAATCTTGGAACTGAGCTCTCAGAACTGGTGCTCAGCCTCACTGCCACAGGAAGACAGCTCAGCCTACAGCACTCAGGTCCATGATAGACCTCCTCCTTGTACATGCCAAGACCTGAGCAGCCTGTCATCATGAACAGTGTGCATGATCCATCCCCATGTGCACGCCTCAGACCTGAGTTTGGTTACGTGACATTACGCTCCAACACAGAGGTTACATCTCCACAGCTGCTGGCACCTGAGCAGGTGCCCTGAAGAAATTCAAGTCAGTTTACTCATGCTGCAGCCACATCCTGCACTACATCTACAGAAAGCACCTTGTGCCATGAGGAGCTTATGGGAGCAGGACAACGAAGCAGCTCAGTGCCAGTGCTTGGCTGAGAACACAGGGGCCCCTGAAAACCTCCTGCTCAGTGTTCACCTGTGGCATTTCTGCAGGTCACAGCATCCATGTCTCTGTTCCCCTTTATATGCAGGCACAGCCCTAACTCCTCAGCAGCAAGGGTACCCCACTTGTTAGCTGAGGCTGGAATAGAGCCTGAGCCCACAGCTAGGGCGTGCCTGTACCTCCCTCTGTGAGGCTGCCTGCTTTATTATCTGTAGAACTGCACACCTGGGAAGATGAGCCAAATAAGTACTAGATATAATCAGATACTTTCTGTCTTCAGGTGCCACCCATGTGCACATCTTCCCTACAAGCTGTGGAGTGAACCTGCTAATGATTCTATTAATAACGAGCAGTGTTAAGTAGGTGAACTGGATGAACTCGTGTGAAAGCAAAACCCCAGAGGTAGATCAGTTGCGCTGTTCAAAGCAAACAGATAACTATCCCAGGCTGCAGGCAACTCTTCCCCTCCCCCTTTCCCACCTCCTCCTTTGGGACATCTCTGGGCACGTCCAGGGCGGTGCAGCCTGGCAAACAGACATTTAATCAGTGATTTATACATTTAAAAAAAAAGAATCACAAAGTCACCAGTGACCATGGGAAACGCTGAGTGCCAGAACGTCCTCTGAGGACTCTTCTTCACGTTCGTCTTCACCGTACGTGACACTGTTAATGCACAGAAGTAAAACTGTTCAATCCTCAGGGGGGCTGTGTCCTCCTGCTTCTCTCCTGTATGCTGAAGACCCAACCTGCACGCAGTATCACAGCCAGCTGACTGCAGTATCACACAGAGGGGACTGACTCCAACCAAGAACAGAGCAGCAGGGATGGTGGGTGAGAACACCTGAGACACACGTAGCCTATTTGAAGTCAAAGCTAGTGATGGACCACAGAGAAGAACACCAGCTCTCACTGCAGTGTCCACCGTTGCCCAATGCCCTTTGACTTTTGATGCAAAGCCAGAGTTCCATGTCAGTGCAGTGAAGAGCCAGGGACAGACTCAGCTGTGTCAGAGTGTCAGCCAGCGACTGTGCCATCCCCGGGGGACTCTTGTTGAGATCAAACCATGCCCAACCACACACAAGCTGGTGTTCAGAATAACAGCAGACAGGAGGCCCTCAGTCATCTTTGTACCCTTGACAGGAATTAAAATCTGCTGCCTTGGGAGTTATGATTTGTCTAGGGGTCACAGGCTTAGCATTAGTGTGATGATTAGGGCACTGCAGAGATGCCCTCAGGACCACAGGACCAAGGAAGGACAGTCTGCTCCGAAAGACTGCAGGAAGCGTGAACTACTGGAGTGCTTCTGAAATGCACACACATTGCCTGTCTCTCCTCTCAGATCCAAGCACAGGCCTCAAAGGCACAGAAGGCAAGGCTGCCTGAAGGAAACATGGCACAACCTCCAGTACTGCAAGGAAGGTTTGTGATGAGGTACCTGAGCCAAAATTCGCTTTCACAAGGACCCTGGGAGATTCAGATGATATCTTAGGAAGAAATGTTTTCCTCTGAGGGTGGGAAGGCCCTGGCACAGGTGGCCCAGAGAAGTCGTGGCTGCCCCATCCCTGGAGGTGTTTAAGGCCAAGCTGGATAAGGCTTGAACACCCTGATCCAGTGGAAGGTGACCCTGCCCATGGGAAGGGGGTTGGAACTGGAGCTGTTTTGTAACTCATGGTATTCCAAAAAGTGTCCAGCAAGAATATTCTTTTGTGCCTGTGCACCAAAAGGAGTGCAAGGCATGCCTGAGCCTTCCTTTGCAGGATGATATCTATTCACTGATGGCATCTTTTATACACACATCATGTATTCCACCTAAAGGTGCTGTGTGCTTGAAAGAGCCAAATACATTAGCATTCCTCAACCATAACTTCTGAAGTCGGCATTTGACTATTTTTGCATTTCTTCCAGGTTTTAGTTAGACAACTCCTAATTCTACGGGGAAAGCAAAGACTATAAAATGCCAGAGCTCCACTCTGCTGAAATAACATTAGCGAAATATCAAGTCCTTTATGATGTCATGAGGGATTCCTTAATGTGACTATAGCCTCCTAATGACATCATAAAAAAACAACTGCAACATCAGAAAACAGCCAAGGGTCATCAATCAGCCCATCTTCTCTCCTACTCACCAGGGGCAGCAGCCCAACTTGCTCCTATCTGCTTTTTATGAGCAGTGCTGTCCGCTGAATAGCACACAGCGAGGAGACTAATAACCATACAAATATCGGGGAGAGCGGTCAATCATCACCTGAAACGTTCAGTACACCTCAGGGAAATTCAGGTGCAGCAGCCTGAGAAGTCTGCAAGTTTAGCATGTAGAAGAGACAACATTACTACCTCAGAGGTGACCTGGGGTTCTTGGGCAACAGGCAACACCAGTATGCAATTCCATCATTTTTAAAATGTGGGGAGAATGGGACTAAAAATGTATTCTTTGGTTGCTCACTTTGTTCTCTAAACCTAAGAAGAAGCTTTTTCCACGGTGCCCAGATTCCCATCCACATGTCCCATATCACAAACACCACACTGAAAAAAGGCTCTGCATTCTCAAATTGAAATGGGCGATGGTCATGGGATCATAGAACCATCAAGGCTGGAAAAGCCCTCTGACATCATCCAGTCCAACTGTGAGCCCAACACCCCCAGCCTACTGAACAATGTCCCAAACTGCCACTTCAACACGTTTTCTGAACACCTCCAGGGAAGAAGATTCCACCACTGCCCTGGGCAGCAGTTCCAACGAGATGTAGAGGCTGCCAAATCCTCTGACAAGGAAGAGCCTGGAAACAGCCTCCTCCACGTTTGAAAATGCAGTGCCTCAGAGTTAAATCCTCGTTATTCTCTCTGTCAATACTTTAATATTAGGATTATCTTCACATGAGAGAGAAAGCAGTGAATTGGTAAAAGCAGAGAAGTGTCTTCCTACATTGTATGAGGCACACAAGACACGATGCAAACTCCTCCTTTAGAAGCTGTTCACCACCTTCACTGCACTCATGACTGTATCAAACTTTATCACTTACATTCCTAAATAATCAGAATAATTTAAAATTTCTGCATGCTTATTCTATCCAAAAGCACGCAGCACAAACTGACAGTAGCTCAGGGATGTTCCAGTTACTGCTGAGTAGTGCTTGCACAGAGCCAAGGCCTTTCCACTTCCCACTCCACCCCACCAGCGGGTTGCCTGGGGGTCACAAGGAGCTGGAAGCTGTTCCCTGCTCAGGATGCCCCACGTGGCATTTCCTGCACTTGCAGACCACGCTGTTTGTGTCCCTTTTCTCAGCCCAAGACAGTTCTCTGCTCAGAAGGCCCCAAGTGTTTGTGCCATAAGAAAGTGGTCCCAAGGAATCCAACTGAACACGGGCCAACAAGTGGCCACCAAGTCCAAGGGAACGGCCGATCCCTGACTATCAATCTTTATTTTTTATGCCTTGCCATTAGCATCCTCTCACTTTTAGTCTTGTAGGACCAACGTGACTGCCAACCCACAAGGCATGAGGAGGTCAAATACTTCCAGTACTGCTGCTGCATGAACTCTCTTCCTCAGGGTTCTTTCAGTTTCTCTTCCCTTTGTTCTGAACATCAGTCCTGCACTGAATGGAGCTCTCAGACAGTTCATTAATTTAAGGACACCAGAGCCTGAGAAGATCATTTACAAGTCAGCATGAAGTACAGAGAAAAGGAGGCAGCAGTGCTGCTGGCATTTTGGATAAACAAGACATTCAGTAATTTTAATCTCTGTGTAACTCTGCTGTTTCCAGATTACATAATCCCACTTTTGGAAGAGGGTTATTTGAGCAGACTGTCACGTTAAATAAACGCGTTTGCCGCATATGTTAATTGCAGTAGAAAGCTGTTAAGCAAATAAGCTTGTTGCACCAAAATGTTATTCTTTTAGCAGGTCTGTTCCTTTCATGGATCTCCAATTCACAGGCCGTGCTCTTTCAGAATGCACATTTCAGTTCAAGGCAAAGAAATGTGTTCACTGAACTGATCAATTTTTTTATCACATTGACTTCTGGTTGAATTTGAAGGCATGCTGTGCCACAGAAGGAAATTCTTTCAAACAGTTTATTGCTACAGAGAGATTTCAATGGAAAGATTTGAAACTACATGTGGACTATGAAAAAATATGTTTTCTTAACAGATATTAGCATTAATAAATCTGCAGTGGATTGCCCAACACTCCCACTCTAATGCTATCCGTTTACTAAGTTTGTTTTATCCCTTACTTCAGGGTCTGTATCCTGTGAAAAAGCACCTGTGTTACAATCTAAGCTCTGATCATATTTATTGTTACTATTTTTTATGTGATAAAAGCCCCTTTGCTGCATGTTACTCTAGAAAAACATCTGGGTTTTTTGGTGATGCATTTCTGATTCAGTGAAAAGAGGAGTAAATGTTACATACAAGGAGGGAATACTGGGATCATGATGTTTCTAAATTCACACATTTTAGGCAAGTGAAGGAGGCTGAAATGAAGAAACCAAAGCAAATGGGAATACTCACAGTCCTGCAGCTTTTGTGAAACCAAGTAACAGCTCATTTCACATCCAAGGCGGGAGCATCTGTAGTAGAAACAAAGTAGATTGGGAAGGGACTGGTTCTAAAATAGTCACTGTCCTCTCTTCCTTGACAGAGGTAGAGAGTATCAGCTTTTCACATACAAACCTAAACACTAATTAGCAGTTCAATTCCTACATGTCCAAGCCAAGACCCACTCTGGGGTAGCTGATGGCAGTTTTGAAGGGGAAAAGGAAGTTTCCTCTAATAACGGCTGATTTTTGAAAAGACAAATCTGATCTTTGTAAGCCTGAACTTTCACATTCAAACTCATGCCCAAATTTTAAAAAACAATAAAAAATGTGGCCAAACCCACGTTCCTGGGGTCAGGAAAAAACTCAGAGGTGTATGTATGCACACCATGCATCCAGACACATTAGAAATTATATGGCATTCTTACCTGTGCCAGGGTGCTAAAGCTTTCCCAATCCATATTCATCAAAGTTTTGTTCCATTTTGTTCCAATTCTCTCAGGCCAGTTTGGGGAAACTTATGCATCCACATCATTTCACTTGCTTATCAGGATCTCAGCCACACTTGTGCAGCGCTGTCAACCATATCCTGAAGGCACAGGAGTGCTTGAGGTATTCCTGCAATTAGAATTTACAGGGAAAGAAACAATCCACTGATGATGCCTGCAATCTCAAATTTAATTCAGTCTCTCAGAGAGTAGCCAGGAAGACCAATCTGACAACAGCAGCTGCTCCTCTCGTGTCAGCAGACCTGACTTTTAGGAGAAGATGAGCTAAGTGAGGCCAGGTCAAATCACATAATTACTTTTCAGAGCAGAAACACATTTCAAAAAAACCACATATAAGCAGTTTTAATTTCTCCTTCTGACCATTTCCATGTATTATCAATGTACTTTTGCACTTCATGTGAAAGTCAAGATAAACTGAATATAAAGAAACTACCCAAAACAATCTCCTTTCACAAGCAGCCTGCAGGAGAATCATTCCTTAAAGTGCCTCTAAATGAACCACATGGAGAAAATAAAGAACATTATGATCCATAAAAGCTGTGTGCTCGCTCACCATATACTGCTTAAGCACAACATTCATAAAAGAGAAGCATAAAAACCCCCAAATAGCTTTAGGGAGTGCCAGGGTAAGGCAGAGGGAATAAAAATGGACTAAACTTGCAGGTGAGGAAAGCAGAGTCTCTGAAAGGCGTATGAGTTTCAGAAATCCAGCAAGGCAGCTTAGCAGGACAGCACTGTGTAGGCATCAGACAAAATATGAAATGACCTAAGCCTCAGTCCTGCTGAGTGAGTCTCTCTGCAGCTGATCTTATCTTAGCCAGAAGTCTTCCTCTTACATAAAACTTGGCAAATTAGACGGCTAATCCCACTGACGTATCATGAGCAAGACTGGGAGATTGTTATCCAAGATGAGCACTATCTACCTCGGGCTACAGAACTTCATCAAAGTTCATCTTCTCATAACCCTTAAGTCTGGCCTTTAATCAAAACCATGGGGCAGTCGTGCTTCCCTTGGCATCTTCCTAAACTCTTACCTCAATCTCCCCTCTTTCAGTTGAAAATAATTCCCCCTCATCCTATCCCTGCGCTCCTTCCCAAAGAGCCCCTCCCCAGCTTTCCTGGAGCCCCTTTCAGTACTGGGAGGCTGCTCTAAGGTCTCTCTGGAGTCTTCCCTTCTCCAGGCTGAACAACCCCAACTCTCTCTTCCATCCTCTTGCTCATATAATAATTACAGGTTGGAAAGGACTCATTATTATTCCGTAAGAAGAAGAAAACCAGGAAGAATCTTCATGCAAACCAAAAAACTAAAATCCCACTGACAACACTACTGCCAAAGAGAGTTCACAAGACAAAGAGAGGACTCAAAAAACTAAAAGGACAACAACAAGGGCTAATGTGTATCCAGGAGAGAAAAATATCCCACCCTGCTAAAAAGTGGAAGGGAATCTGACCAGGAATTTCTGGGGAGAAATACATTTTTATTTATAGAAGTAGTATGTTGCAACATCTTCCATATTCTAGAGAGCCTGTTTGCAGAGCAGCATGTGAGGCTGGGGATCATTAAAAGTTTCTGCCAGCATTGGGGCATCTCCTGTTGAGACGCAAAAGATAAATTGGTCTGTGACAGTAGGAGAGGCAGCAGGAAGGGAAACAAACACTGCTGGGTGTTTGGATCCACCAGTCCTGCCACCCTCCTCTGTTCCTCACTTGAACCATCTTTTTAGGGATTTTTCCTCTGACTTCAGAGTAGGTTAAGCTGTTCTTTGTCTTCAGAATCAAAGCAGGAGAACAATGACAGGAACACAAACTATTTTATGTTCTCGTGCAGATGTAGGACTGCAGAGGGTGCCCAGTCCTTGCTCGTGCCAGATGAGGAGAACTGAGGCTGGATGGGGAACTTCCTCTGAGATCCCACTTGCACCATCCCTGCCAGTCCCTTCTGCATTACCTACAGGCAGAACAGCACAACTCTCCACCACACCTGAGCTCAGACAAACAGAGCCATACATGGTTAGACAGGATTTAAGTTTAAAAGTATATACATTAGACAAATACCTATTTTCAGGCTGAACAACCCCAACTCTCTCAGCCTGTCCTCATAGCAGAGGTGCTCCAGCCCTCAAAACATCTTCACGGCCTCCTCTGGACTCATTCTAACAGATCCATACCCTTCCTATGCTGAAGTCAGGCAGCAGCAACTCCACTGCTCTTTCAGACTTAACACTTGTCCCAGCTTTACAAGGTGATTTCTTTTTGTGCACTTTGTTTTGTACATTAAAAGCAAATGGAAAACAAGATGGCATAAAAGCCAAGAGAAATGTCTTTGTCAATGCATCAGTTCATGCCAAACAAAAAAGTCTGAATTCCTGCCAAATATAAAGTCAAATGTTTTAACGGAGATAATAATAATCTGTGAATACAAGTAAAAGCTAATGACATTTGCCTTCTATTGGTATCAGTAATCAGTATTCTCTGTATGCAGATGGCAAAACCCTGATAAGCCTTTATTTGATTATTAGTGAATCTAGATCGGATATGGGCATCTTATTCAAAGGAGTATATAAAATTGTTGATACTGCCTGCCCTTCTCTGCCTATAAACATTTGTCACTTCCCTCACCATCTGTTCTGTGTGTACACACACCCAGGCCAACATCAGCTGAGGTTGCAATATAGCTCTGTTAAACAATTTTATCTGATTTGTTGGATGATGGTATTTCTAATAGAAAACAACATGGTAATTTCAGAATGTTACTGATTAGATGAAAATGATATTGCATCAAAGTTACTTCCTTAATTTATTCTGAAAAAAACAAGAAGGATTTCTCTATTAAGATGCTTAATTAAAATCTATCTCTCCCCATACAAAATCTATACTTCAGGTCCTGCGTGTCATGTCCAAAAAGAACAAAGGCTGATCAGCATCTCTTACACTTGGCTGTTCTTTTTGTCACTTACACATTCATTACAGCAATTCCAGCCAGGTTTAGGAGGTCTGAGAGAAAGGGCTCTATTGTACCAACTGGCTGAGCACAGGCAGAAGAACAAAAGAATGCAGCTGAGCTTTTTAGGTTTATCAGGAAAATGGGGGGGAGTGGTGGGAGTCCAGATGGGATTGGGGGTGGGGGGCGATGGGGCACAGGTCCTGCTTCGAGGGTATTTGTGAGAAAAACACCGCTTCAGTAACGTCGGTGGAATTGTTGCTGAAGTCAAACTGCTCCACTACTATCTGAAGAGTTTCAGGGTTCCCTCCCAGACTTAGAAATAAAATAGGAATAAAGGCAGCAATCTGCTGCACACAGAGAGACAGGGACACACACGGGCTCGGGCACCCTCACAAACTGGCTGGGAAGAACCACAAGGAAAAAAAATTCAATTCCATCTCTTTCTCCACGAAGCAGTGAATTAGACATTGCTGAGTTCCTAAAAAAATGCCTTCCTAACCTTCAGTGCCTCTTTCTTTGACATCTTACCTCCAGAGAACTCTGAGATCTCTGAATGTGAGAACCCTCCATCTGTCCTGTTCCTGAAAAATGAAGTTTGCATCAGCCCAAACACCCACCTCGTTGTATGTGGCGAATCATTTAGCTGCAAACCAAGATGGTTAAAACAGGAAAGGCATATACTATAAAACCACTGAAATATTATTTTATATCATACCCTAAACAACAGAAGGAAGCCTTAGAAACACTACCTACTGTTATTTTCCTAAGCAGAAGGGAAATAATGATGTAATTAGCTGCAAGTTAGGGAGAACATTTGTGAAAACCTGACATTTGCTATTATAGAGTAATAGGTATGGGGCAACAGTTTTAAGCTGAAAGAGGGAAGATTTAGGTGATATCTTAGGAAGAAATGTTTTGCTGTGAGGGTGGGGAGGCCCTGGCCCAGGTTGCCCAGAGCAGTGGTGGCTGCCCCATCCCTGGAGGTGTTCAAGGCCAGGCTGGATGGGGCTTGGAGCCCCCTGATGCAGTGGGAGGTGTCCCTGCCCATGGCAGGGGGTGGGACTGGATGGGCTTTCATGTCCCTTCCAACCCAGACCATTCTATGACTCTATGACTAATTTTGTCCTTGTTTAAATTTGCTGCAGTGGGAAAAGCCCTCTCACAATCCACAGCGTTTGCAGTGCTGCACAGGGAGGCTCACCATCAGCTCCTCGTTGCTGCTGCACCTCAGCAGATCCTAAGACATAACTGGCAGTGGGGTTTGGGAGCAGTGCACGTGAAACCCACTCCCTCATAGCAATCTTAGCAAATCTTCTGACAAATCTGCCTCTTTCTAGCCCCAAGGCAGCCTGAACATGCTCGAGTGCTACAGTTTCTCTGTTGGAGAAGAACGTCTGCCAGCTCTCCAGCAAAAATGTTAAGATGAATTTGAGGAATATTCTGGTACGTGGAGCAGAGCTAGAAAAATGTGTATTTTGCTTGTCTGCCTGGGGTGAGTTGGCCTTTTCTCAAGCCTGCTTCCAGCACTCCTGGCATGTCACACAGGACCTAGGAGCATGGAAGATTTTTCTCTGGAGTGTTGAAGGTGAACACTAAGAAATTACTTTCCCCTCTCTCCCCATCAAATACAGATCGGGGGGAGGAAAAATAACAACAAAGCAGCTTCCCCCTTGCAGTGCCCATTTTCTTTTGATGTGCCAGTGTCAATGTGCTCCAGAGTCAGGTGTCCCTACAGGCAGAGCTCAGCGCAGGCACCGTGCCGGATGCTGTTCTGCCGGATGCTCAGACAGGCAGAGAGGAGCCAAAGACCCGAGAAGCAATGAGTGGGATTAACTTCTGCTAATTTGTGTTAGCACCACTTTGACCCAGAAGTGTGAGCAGCAGCCAAGCTGTTCATAAATCCAGCCAAGCTCCTTTTAATAACTCCCCACAGGAGCTGGAAATATTCTTTGTGTCCAGCTCTGGGTACAACACAGATTGTCCCAAGCATTCATCAGTTGACTTTATTAAGCAACAGCATCAGGCAACAGCCTTCATCTCTCTAAATTAAAACATGTATGTATGAGATGGTTCATTTAAGGTGTTACCTCTTGGTCCTCTCAGCTCTTGGGAGATGAGTGAAGAGCAGCTGAACAGGCTACAGAGCTTCACCCAGGGCCTAGCAGGGTCCAGAAAGCTTCCTCTTCTGCTCATCATCATGAAGGAAAGGAGTGCAGGGTGCTGCCTGGGAACAGACAGGTGAGAAGGATCACCACAGAGAAAATAAGCCTCAAAGGGGTTTAGGTACAGACAATTGGAGGGATGAGAACAAAACAGAAGTCCAGAGGAATGGCAGAAGACAGACATGAGAAGATGGTTTTCAGAGGACCATTCCCTATGGGCTACCAGTTTTGAGGCAAAAATAGGAGTCCTATGGCAGGGAACTTAGAACTGGATGATCTTTAAGGTCCCTTCCAACCCAAATAATTCCATGACTCTACAGACTGCAGGTTAAGTAGGAAATACTCTAACGAGACAGGAAATCAACATTCTACCTGCTCCTGATGGCTTATTGCTCCATGTAGTACAGACTGTCTACTTAAAGTGCTCCAAATCATCCTGTCCTATCATTTTTATCCAGTCTCAAAGCATTTTGCTGCACTTTGTACACTTCTTGGGAAGAGGAATTCTGTCAGTAGCATCTTTGTTCAGAAGAAGCTAAAAACCCAACTTCCCATCCTAGAGTTTTTTTTAAACAGTTTGGGTTTTGGGGTTAGAGAGGGCTTTTCCAGTTTTGGTCCTTTATTAACCCTCACAGCTCTGATGGGCTCTAAGACCCTGCAAGTCTTTACAAGGGAGCCTGACCCCCAGAACTTGCACACCTCTCATCTGAAATCAGGAAAGAGTCTTCAACAGACACGTTGGAGAGACAGTCTGGTGAATATTTTCTCTTTCATCACTGAAGGATTCCCTGCTGGTTGTAATCAAGATCCATAAACCTGCAACTTAAGTCAGTCTGAATGCTCTGATCCCAGCCTCATTTATTGCTGCTGAATTCAACCCTATGTACACATCCACTTGTGTTCTGATCTACTGTGCAAGAGCAAGAATTACATGAGATTCACTCAGGTAACTTTTCAGCATCCTGATGTGATGACACCAGGCAGGAACTCTACCCCAAGAGACACAGGAGAATGGAACTGGACAAACCTCTGCCCAGAGCAATACTGTGCAAAATAATCCTGAACTGGTACCTGGGGAATAAGCTGAACTACTGAATAGATATTTTTGTCTCTTCACTTATACAATGAAACTTCCAGTTTGTATTTTAGTAAAGTACAACTGTCAAAATCTTCCTCTGATAAACACATACTTTAAAATTCAAACAATTTACATGGTAATTAAATTTTTGTTTCTTCAAAAAGCAAAGTGGAAATAAAAAAGTAAATGTCTTCAAATAAAACAAATGTAAGACCAAGTTTACCTGACTAGACAGTCCCTCACAGACAATAATTTATTTTAGTAATGTGCCACCTAATATTGCTGCTCTCCATTTTTTACACAAATGCATGTAAAGATGGGAACAACTCCTGTTGCCTGATAACTCACTGCTCAATTAATTGGTCTGCCTCTGGCCAAGTGGCTATTTCTCAGTGGGGACTAACCAAACGCCAGCTATGAACTTTGAAGCCAAGCCAATTTCTAGTTAACAGCAAAGAAACAATCTGTAAGGCATCTGAAAGAATTCAAATCTTCACCATGAACCACTGAATGGAAATACACAAATAGAAGAGACGGCAGCAGGCCAAGTTTTCTTGGGCAGAGAAGAAAAATATGTACAAACCCAGCTCTCCCTCCACCTTCACAACTAAGAGTATAGCAGAGACAAGACTTCAGAGGTTGTTTTCCTCTCATCATGAAGAAGGATGCCCTGCTGGGTGTAATCAAGATCCATAAACTCAGGCCTGCAGTCAGTGTGAGCACTGGGATCCCAGGACTGGCCCTGTTCAGTGACAGTGGTTTCAGATCCATGCCTGGCCAAGGCATTGTGTGTCAGCCTGGGCTACTGATTCACATTTCTACTTCCAGTTTTAGTTTCATTACCTTCACACCAGTACAAAGCACTTGAAGAATTCACCTAAATTTAAGCCATTTACATCTCTATTGAGACATAATGACATAAAGCTGAAGGCCAAGGTGTTGCACAGACAAGCAGGGGGAAAGGACTCCTCTGCCTCACAGCTTTCACTTCCTTTTATCATTGTCTTGCAGGCACTGAAAACCAACAAAAAGAATTTTAAGAATATTAATTTTTAGAATTGTACATTGTAGAAATTAACTCTGTCTTGCTATTTGGCTGCAAATGAAACCAAGAATTACAGCTCTGACATGGCATTTCCATGCCCACGTAAGTCTTTCTCAGTGTTCACATAATTTATGTGACTTTGTAGTTTGTGAAGTTGTGCTTAAAACGTTAAAAAAACCCCAAACCCCGTAAGATCCACCAGTGGGACCCCTTGAAGGAGCACAGTGTGGTCCTTCTGAGATTCTCTAAGATCATAACTCTTAGGCTTTTGATTCCCTTACTCATGAAACTATGAAAATCTTATTTCTATAAGCTCTTTTATTGCTACCCACACAGCCAATACTGTCGTTTTCATTCATATCATGCTGTAGGGAAGTAAGAGGAAATGAACCAGACGGAACAGAGCTATAAATACAATTCATCTACCCTGTTCCAAGTGTAGATCCAAGAGCATTCTTTTAAAACCACAAAAATACAGCTTGGGAATTAGGGAAAGTTTTCTTCTTACTAGAGTTCTGAGATGAGCTTTCACGCAGTGGTCACCCTTTATTATTGACTCATGTGAATAAAGGATGCGTTTGCTTAAAACCAGCTCCATGAGTACAAACAACAGAGCAGGCTCACACTGCAAGCACAGATTAACTCATGCTATGAGAAAAAGAACTGAAGAATCACAGAACTCTTAGATACAAAGAATTCCACTGAGAATTACTTCTTAATATAAAGAGTCTTTAGGCTGAAAAGGAAAATTTCACAGTAAATGGGTTACCACTGGCCTTCTGTGCAATGCAATGGGGTGTCTGCTTTGCAGCAAGTTAATGCTGGGCAATAGTGGTTACCACTCCACATGGAATTCTGGAAAATGAGAAGTGCAAAGTCCATGGGCTGACAAAACACTGCAAATATCAGTTTTATGTAAATCTTTACGTACAAAATAGGAGACTCGTGAGCAGCAAACGACCCAAACTGAGCCATCTGTGGCAGTGGAGGTGAAGTGTTTGTGCTCCAGCATAGCTGAACCACTGGAGAAAACCCATCAGCAGGAGTTGTTGGGAGAGGGAGCAGGAGAACCAGTGGGGAAATCATAGGGCAGGCAAGAAAACTGTCCCAGGAGGGAGACAGGGAGCAGCTTCTGCAGTTTCAAGACTGGGCACATGGTTCTTTGGGAAGAGGCATAGATATAAACTCACTTGACAAGTGCTGGCAGCTTGGTAAGTGACCTCTCACTACACAAGGTGCGATGACACTGCATGGGAAGCAGAGGTAACCACAGAAAATTAGAGCTTGTGCAAAACCACTATAAACATACTCAGAAAGCTGCACAGCAAAGTACATCTTCATTGTGGCAGGTCTCAAAGTTTTAAGCACACAGATGTCTGTAGAGCTTGTAAGTGAATGTTCCCATAGAAATTTCTAACTTTCATTGTATTTACAGCATTGGGGTTCATTCTGTTGCTGTACCTTGCTGCCCAATTTGGTATTTTCAGTTGATGCCTCTGTCAAACGGAATTCATGAAGCACATGTGAAGAATCTGTCCTGACAGTCCCACTCTCAGGGGTGAAGTGATGAGGTGGAGTCAAGTGCTGTGAAGACTCTGTGACTTGATAATTAACCCATGGATTTGCTAAAGTAAAACTGATGCTGTATTTTACTGCCCTCTCCTAGCCATTCATCCTCTGAATTACAGTAACTGGACAGATCTTTAAGGTACAAGGAATAGGTTGTGCTTGAATAAAGCATTAACGAAAATGAGAATTTAACGGTCTAGAGAGAAACCTGACAGTACAGCTAAAACCACAGGGGAGGAACAACAGCAACCCTGAGTATCTCACCTGTAATTAAAGTGCTGATAAGCCCAGGTATTCCTGCTCATTAATATTCAACTGTAAAAAGAGAAGAGGCAAACATGGAGTGGTGGAAGTTTCAGAGAGGGGAATTTTCTGCTCTTGCTAATTTATTCTGCGCTACGAAGTTGGTATCTAAGGATGAGTCTTTTGTCATACCATGCATCACTGACACACACTCCAGAGATGAATGATATTAAAAAAAAAACCAAGAACTGCTTGTTGCCCAAGGCATGTGCTGTCTGTTGGCAGTTTATGTTCCATGCATAATGGCTCTGTTAGCTCCAACAACCGGAACATGAAGCAATGGAACACTCTCTGCAGATATATTTGGGACCCTCATAACACCCCAGGAATGGGGGACCTTTTTAAGACCCATCACTGCCAATACTACTTGATCTCTTGAGGCACACATTCCACCACGGCCACAAGTGGTGGCAAGCCTTGGGGATGGGTGGAGGATGGTTTCTGCAGCGTAAGGTCAGATTATACCAGGTGTCTGAGACTGCAGTAATCTTTGTAGGAACAGTTAAGCTTCTGCAGTCACACCTACACGTGTATCTGTGTAACTGTGGATGCAAAAGCCAAGTTTCTGACATCAGTCCCTCAGAACAGCACTGCTGGTGCTTTGTCCCAGTGCCACAGCACTGCCACCCTGCTCTCGTTGCACACCACCACAGCTCCCGGCCTGTGCAAGCTTGGACGAATTTGCTTCACTGAAAGAACCTCCTCCCCTCACCTGAGTGCATGGCCCTGGCTACAAAGAACATGATCTGGGCTGGGCTGTGCTTGCCACAAAAAGGAAGTGTGGCAGGTCTCATCTCATGACTGCCCCAGCCCTGGAGGTGTTCAAGGCCAGGTTGGATGGGGCTTGGAGCCCCCTGATCCAGTGGAAAGTGTCCCTGCCCATGGCAGGGGGATGGAACTGGATGCTCTTTAAGGTCCCTTTTCAACTCAAACCATTCTGTATTAACCATGTACTCCATATGAACACAAAAACCTGGAGAGTGCTCCACTGAGGAATACCAGGGATATTTAACAAAATCTTTGTCATCTTGTGTTGGTATAAACAACTTTCTAGCTGTTTTATTTTTGACAGTAATACCATTAGAGATGATGCTATGACTGGAAATCTAGACAGCATTTAGCTTTCAAAGAGTCTGAATTTTAGTATTTCTCCTATTGCCTCTTTTATGGGACCTATTAACTGTAATTTAAGCCCAAAATGTTAAAAGCAGTATATAGATTTAAGGATTCTTTCAAACCAATTAGAAGTAATTTCTAGCTGCACTTCAATGAATAGGCTTTTACCTTTTGTTACAGTGGAAAATCACTTATCCACTGTAGCCCAGGACATCTGCATAGATTTGTTTCTTATTATCTTTAATGGTATTGGCAAATAGAGAGTTAACACATTTCTGCTAAATATATCTGCAGTTGTTGGAATACCAGCTTCTAAGAGAATTACAGGTTTAAGCATTCAGTTAAACCAAAGTTACAATTTAATTAACATACCAGTAGAATATTCAAAGCTGATGTTACCTCATCGTTCACACTGCACTTGGAGGCATAAAAAAAGATCCTCTGACTTGACTCACAAGCAACCTAGAAATACCATGATTGCAACCTCTTCACACCCTGAAAGATGCTACAACATGAAAGGCCAATCCATGTTTTTTAAGAATTGTTTCTACTGCTTTTAAGCTCTATTTTCACTCCCTTCCTGAACGCGTAACCGATTGTGCATATATAGAAAATAAAAATCAGTACTGATTAAAAGGGCTTATTTAATTATTATTATCAAAATTTTAACTGCCTGTAGAGGAATAATGGAGAACACTGTCAAATATTCCCTATCACACTATTTCACTGGTCTTTGTCAACACCATGGTTAATCTAAAATAGAGAGTTAAAAGATGTTTCTTCCCCCTGTGATTTCTCTACGCTGTCTCCCTGAGTTGTCAAATCAGTTTGTGTGGGCTCTGACCTTAGTTCTCTGCAGGCCACAAGACCACAACCTCATGAACATCATTTCTCTTTTTTCTGCCACAGTGAATCATATTCTTACAGTAGTGGGAGAATAAATTCTAAAGAGAGTTATCACCATTTTTGGAAAAAAACAATTCAGAACAGAGAAAGCAATTTGCCTATTATTACCTTGTATGTATATATTGTAAAGATCTTTTTCAGCTCTAAATGGCAAACTGAAAAGAAAGGCTAAATGTTGGTTTGCCTTTACCAGACCATTCTGCACATTGTGTCACGTAGAGAGTGGCCACTGGTGAAAGACAACAGCAGCTTCAGATGTCAGGATGTCAGTATTTGATATCTGGCATCACAAAAGACTGAATTGTTGAGAAAACCATAAAATCATGAAACAGCTCCAGTTGGAAGAGACCCTGAAACACCATCTGGTCCAACTTTTGTAGGAAAAGAAGGCTAGATGAGATTATCTAGCACCTTGTCCAATTGCACCTTGAAAACCTCCAGAGACGGGCACTCCATTGATTCTAAATACCAGCAGCAAGCTGAAAAAAAAAATCCCAAAAGCTACTCATAATCTGTGCATTTCCCAAGTTATCTGGCATTTTAAGCAATAAAATAATGTTTTATATCCAACATCTCTAGCAAAAAGCACCTGAGGCTCTCCATCAATGCTAACACAGCTAGATGAAGAGAATTTGCCCCAAAATCTTCAAGTATATTCTGAAGGGAAAACTGTTATTACCAAGCATTGGTTTTATCTTTATGAGCTTTTTCTTCACTAGCTCTACCTTCTTTTCTTTTTTTTTTCAGCTCCACTTTAGTGACCATATCTAACCAGAGAAATTTATTTTACATTCAGCCTTCACATCGTTCCCTGGCCCCTTTGGGTGCTTCCAGGACCTCCCTACTTGCTGCTCCAGAATATATTATAAAAGCAATTTTGGCCAACTGCTCCCACAGGAGTGGGCCCTTGTCAACGTGTTGTCTTGATCCAGCTGAGTGGAGGAAGGGGACTCTATTTGTGTTTCCCTCATGCCTGATGCACAACAGCATCTCCAAGAAATTGCTTTCAAGTGCTTTATTTTAACTATGGCAACACAACTTCTATTTTCGTTGGGGTTTTCTTTTGCCTTACAAAGTTAGAAAGATTTCCTCTGGAGGATTAAAAAACAGAGCCTGTAAGAATTAAATTGATTAGAACTGGCTCTCAAATGACCTGGTAACAGCTCTTCTAACTCAAACCTTATTTGCTGTGGCATCACCAGTGAATATGTAGAGTGCAGTTTCAGCTCATCCTCTCGTACACACTACATGCACCGAGTTGCACCTGGAATTAGAATATACACAGCTACAAATAACACCAGGCTTGTGCAAAACCAAGTCAGTCGGGCTCCTCCACACTGCTCAAATACATAGAGAATATACCAACTGAATTCAGTTTGCTCTCCTTTGTCCCAGTTAACAGCCTGGTGACCAATTCTAGTACTGCTGGGCAAATGGGTCTTCACTGCCAGTGAAAGAATTCTGGGGCAGAGCTATAAAACCTCACTCTGGGAAAACTCCTCAGAGCTCCAACTTCTTTCAATAACAAGGGAATTTTTTCTTATTGATTGCTTTTTGCAATCGAGCTTACCAAACACATCTTCCCTCAAATGATTCCTCCAACTAATCTGATAGAAAACTAACCTTGTTATATTTATTGACAGAACATTGAAATAAATATTATAGGTCTAGAGGGAATGTTTCAGTTCATTGATTTTTTTTTTAAAGGAAATAACAAACGCACTGTACTCCCCTTGGCATATTAGGCTGGGAATAATCTGAAAAAATGCTTACCTTGTTCAAAACACATTCAAACCCAACTTCTTCCAGTCCTCAAAGAGCAGGCACCCTTTTGAATAAATCTGATCTTGAGCAAACAAGCAATCTGCAATTTTAATTGTTTGCAGAATTCTCCTTCTGTGCTTGTTCAGGAAACTAAAAGAAACCAGTTCATGCTCTTATCTGCAGCAGTGAGAAGATGTGAAGTTTAGGGGGATGTAATTTTTTTCTCAGGGAATGGAAAGAGCTTAGAATCAGCTATTGGTAGTTCAATGCACCTCACTGAATCTTTCAGTATGCGTCCTTCTCGTTCCTAGGGGATTGCTTCTTCCAAGGCTTCCAAGCACTGCCCGAGCCAGCATCCTGACTGCTCCCAGCTCTGCTCTCGATCCTTGCAGCAGGATCATTCATTTGGCAAAGAGTGGGATGAATGATAAATAAACTGAAGGAGTTTTGGGCCAAGAGGGAGAAGGGTACAATGGAGAAGTGCTGAGGAATCTTGTACGTAGGGGAAGAAACCATTTCAAAAATTATGCACAGGACTGAAGACAAATACAGGAACCTGTGCAGAATTTTGCTCAGTTTTGCTAAATATGGTATTTAGTATGAAAAAGCTTTTAACAAATAAGGTAACATTCAGATGGCTTAAATGAGACTGTCCCTTTCAACAGCATGAATTGAAGAGCCACCACACACAAATAGGCAAATGGCCTCTTCTGCAAGATTTGCAGGCAACACAGCAGTATTCAGTCAAACAGCCTTCTAGGGCAGGTTCTCTGACTTCCTAAAGACAATAATTTGAAATAATATGAGATGATAAATGCAAATGTATTACAGTGCAATGCCACAAACCTCCCCAAAACACTGTCACTTTCAATATCCCCACAGCCTGACGTTACCTATTTCACTATGAGGATCTAAAAAGACACTAATTTTTTTGGAGGTTTTAGAACCTGAAACTAAACCTCAGAACAGAAACAACCAGAAAAAACTCCAACCAAAACAACCAAAGGACACTCCAGTTAAAGTGTACACCTCATGTGAAAGCACACTGCAGAAAGGCTACAAGCTGCATCTCAATTTTATTTACCTTGAGGGTCCCTCACTGAGTCAAAAGCATTGCTAAAATTGTAAGGAAGCTTTCTGTGATTAGAAGACCAATGCCTGGTTTGACCAGAGACAGAATATGATTATACTCCTCCCACAGGACCAAGCATGAACCTCATCTGTAAACGGCTTCCAGCTAAAGAGCTCTGCGACTGAAAGGAACTTATTCCCTGCCAGGGGTCACATCCAGGGTCCTTTCTGTGGACATTACGTACGCTACTGAAAAAAGAGACACGTGAAGCCTTCCAGACATCACCTATTCATGAAGAACTACAGGATGCTTTTCAGCTTTGTTCACTGTTAGAGCCTTCCTTACTTACTGAGCATGCAGACTCAGATAGAGAATTGTTTTGTACCAGTTTACTGTCTTCTGACTAACCTTGGAGGGTATTTGTGAATTCACATTGTCTATCACTGTGTTATACAGAGATTAAGTCACTGCTTTTGATGCAATTTTTCCTACTGTCACCACAGAACTATTCAAAAGAATAAACACTTCCAATAAATAAAAACAAAAAGTACCTCTTATTGACAAAGCTGGTCTTCATCTGGTGTTGATGGTTCCTGCTTACCCACTAACTGTTCCTCACTGGACATGCCTACGGTTTTCCCAAATATTGGTGAAGGCTCTTTTAATGGTCCCAGTGAAATTGTTTTGGAAGGAAACAGAAGCATAGCTCTTTTCTGCTGGCTGCCTTCTGTCTGTTTCCTCAGCACGTTTGCGTGCACAGACGACAGGAGAGCATTCAAATGTTTCTCAAGCATTTCCATTTAAGACAGCACAGTCTCTTTGCTCTGTGTTCTTTGCACTCCAGAAGGTGGAGAGTTGGTATAGGAAGAAACGAAGAACAGTATGGCCACTCTTTCTCAAGGCCTTTTCTGATCCTCAAGGAAAGGCTCGTGGCTCTTCTCAAGAGTGGCATTCAAACTTGCTACATCAAAATTTTTGAGTGTACATTGACTTTCAGTGCAATGTAAAATATCCTTTGTAAAACAAAAACCCATCAGGATCTATGCATGACCTTTTAACATCTACATTTACTGCAAAATGCACAATAGAATAGTTCCAGTTGGAAAGGACCTACAACAATCATCTGGTCCAACTGTTACCTGGCCTGAAACCAAACAAAGTAAAGGGGAAGTGGTTTAACCAACACCTAGTCTGGGCCTTGCACGCTGCCACCTCGTGGTAATTCAGACCCACATTCTAGAACATGAGCCCCAAACTATAACCAACCTCTTAAAACTCAAATATGAAAAGGCAACAATAGTTCCTGACATTATCTCCTAGAAACATCAGTGAGCCAGAACAAGCATTTAAGTTTTTCAACCCCCAGTGTTGCTTTCTACCTTAAAGGAATTGCTCTCATTGCATCACGTAACGGTTGCCTCCAAAGACCAACTCACTAATTTCAGGCTTTTCCACACAGACAGCATCTGCTCCATTGAGGGTCTACAAAATCCTACAGCACCGATCATGTCAGAGTCATTAAGAGGGCTACATACTGAAAGGTAGATCATAACTTCACATGCCATTTTAGATAAAGCTAAATTGAAGCAAGGCAGTGAAATGACTTTTCTGAACTCCCAGGTGGACAGAAATAGAAGAGGGAACGACTGGAGCTGCCTATGGTAACTTACACTAGACCAAATCTGAATTAACTACAGCGAATCTGAAATCTTGACAGTGGAATAAGGACAAGATGCCTTTTGTAAGGAAAAAAAAAGAGCAGGAATACATTTAGAAATTTAAACCCCAAGTATTGCTGCACCTCCCTGCACGTGTTTAAGCCCAGTGCTAACACCTATTTTGCAAACTGGCAGGCTCACTGGTGCAAACACTGTCACCATAGCAGAGGGTTGGGTTAGTCTGGTGGCTAAGCCCTTCTCCTGCTCTGCAGGAGCAGCTTTGGACCAACACTGTACACAGATGCAATATAGTGGAATCTTCAGCATTTTTGTTGCCCCAGTAAATCAGGGATGGAAGAAATAAGCGTGTTTTACCTGCACGATGCTGTGCTTTAGAACCACAATAAGTCACATAAATCAGGATGTGGATTTCAAGCTGCTTAGCTCCTCAGACCACCCTCTGCACCACTGCATGCCCTGTACTGATTAATGCAGTCCCTGTGTACAAACATAAATAACAGCTGTTGGTGATGACATCTTAGTGACATCTTGGAGAGGAGCTCTTAAAAATGGGAGAAAATATGAAATGCAGAGAATAAAACTAATGAAGCAGACTGAAGAGATGTTTAAAAAGGTCTGTTCTAATACCAGCACCCATAATCATAACAGCAAACTCAGGAAACACCTAACAGTGAATATACCAAGGCAAACTAAAGCCAAATACACCTCATGATTATGTGTCCAACAGAGACTAAGAGCACACACACAAGAAAGACCACAATAACCACAGAAACACTGCTTCCCATAGACACATCACAACCTCCAGCAACCTGGTGCAACTCCTTTCCTTCATGAATTGGTCCACTCATTTCTGAAAAAGATGGATTTAAAAAGGAACAGAGGGATAGGTTACTATTTGGGGTCAACTGGTGTAATTCCATGGGCTCCACTGGAGATACACAGGCCTGAGCAGAGAGCAAACTGCATCCTTGTGCTCACCAAAGAGAATCTGCACTTTGTGTGTTTAAGAAAGACCAACATCCAGGCAACAATATCAACTGAGGTTATGTATTCACCCAGGTTTTCCACAGTGTCTTGCTCCTCTGTATCGCCAAGATAATTGACAAGAGCTGTTCTAATGATAAAAAGACACCTATTGCAAATTTTTTTTTGT
Organism: Dromococcyx pavoninus; assembly: GCA_033558185.1. Classification (NCBI taxonomy): domain Eukaryota; kingdom Metazoa; phylum Chordata; class Aves; order Cuculiformes; family Neomorphidae; genus Dromococcyx; species Dromococcyx pavoninus. The sequence continues at coordinate 134,077 of JAUMJL010000760.1, read as the reverse complement.
ATTTTGAAAATGTAGGATTGAGGACAAGTCATATATTTTTTGTGATACTTCTTTCTAATAACAATTTTAGGGTTATGTGGATTTCTACTTCCACATGGACATAATCACCCTGCTGGACTTTTTGCTTTCTAGAACCTCAGGTAATTGGCAGCATCAGGCGACCCTTCACAATGTAATACCTTATGCTGGGCCACCATACTGTGAGACCACAGAGTTGATAACTCACCTACCAGGAGTTGACAGACTACACTGAAAATTGGAGGGGAAAAAAAAAAGGCGAGAAAGAAAGAGGGGGAGTGAGACAGAGAAATACATTTTTAAAGATAACCCGGAGGCAAATATAATATTTATACTTATTTATCCTCACAGCACAATCATAAGCCCCAAAACATGTCTAATGAGGTGGAATTGCAAAATGGCCATGAGTCCTACTTCTCAGTGGTCTCTCAGCAGTCACACGGATCTATATTTTTCAACTATGTGACTGCTGCAGGCAAAACTCCTATAAGTAAGAGTGAGAGTCACAGCAAGTCCTTAACTCCCAGTGGTATTCATCCACAAAAATGCCAACCTAGGGAAAATGAGAAGGCAGACAAAAAAAGTTGCAGGGGCAATTAAGCACTGCAGGCAACTGTACTTAATGCTCAGTTCACATTCGCAGGGCATCCTCTGCTCAAATGAACTTCCATTCGCAGCTTTCCTCAACTCCTTGAGCGGCCTCAACTCTTCAAGCCTTTGAAGAGAATCAGAAATATGAAAGAAATTAAAACATGTCAGAGAGTTCTTCGATGTCATCAGAGGAATAAGCCCCAGCCTGGTCCATGTCGTGTCTTCCACCTGTCGTTTTATCAGATTCCAGCTTTATTTCCAGCTTTTCTAGAAAGTGTCCATAAGAACTCTGGATTTTCCTACTGATGGAATCTAATCTGTACATTAAACCAGCTGCTGAGTTCAAACTGTTAGAGGATCTAAGGAGACCTCGTCAACCATCACGGTTTCCAGAAGACAGTCTCAGTTTCCTAATGTGCTGGAAACGTTTCTTTTTGTCTGAATGTCTTAATTCTTTTCCTTATTCTTTTCTTCTTACTTAAAACTCTATTTCTTAGATGTCAGATTCGCTGTACTTCAGAACTAAAAAAATTCCCACCAAAAAAACCCAAAACAAGTTATCTATTTAGCATCTTTGGCATTAAAGAAGCACGAGGATCCACGCTGAGCCAGCTGAACACCACTCGATTACTTGGACACTACAACACTCTGCTGAGGTTCTCGGGAGCTGTGGCTTCCAGTGAGAGCAGAAAACATTGCAGCTGCTTTTGCAGTATTTCGAGGTAGTGATGAACATGATCAACTACCTCAACATAAGCATTAGAATTGAGGAAGTTTGGTTCTGTAGATTAAATGAGCTCTGTAGGGATCACTTCTTCCCTCTCCAAACAGATAAGAAACTCTGAAACTTCTCACTTACTGCTAAATGAGTTTTCAGACATGTTTTAGCTTGGCAATTCAGCTGCTCCACGCACAGGTACCACCCAGCTGATCAGGCAATGGGTTCATCAGTGCATTCCCAAAATAAACATTCAAATGAGGAAAAAATGGGGAACAACGTTCAGGATGCTGCAATACGGCCATGGAAATAGAACACTTAAAATCCAAACCCCCATATTTTGCAGGCTGATACTAGAGGAAAAACAAGGGCATAAGGGAAAAATTTATGCCCAGCTAGAGAAGGTACTGACAGTTTTAGTTGTTACTATTTGAGTATTTTCAGAAGTGACTATCGAGTCTGATCCTGCCATGGCATCTGAAGAGTCCCAAGAGCCAAGAGTTCTGACAAGTGTCAAGAGCCGTGATCACCCTCAATTCCAGCTGAAGCTCCGCAAGTGCCAAGCACGAGCGCCGTGCACACAAACACAGCTCTTCTCTCCAGTCTCTGCACTAACATTTCTGTGACTTATTTTCCTCATTGCAATCTTTGTTGCAGGTTCAGATACAGAACAAATACAAACCAACACCTACTAAAGGCTGAAGAAGATGATGCGAACTTACTTTTTAAACTACTATTTGCATGACTCATTCACATTTACTTTAAATAGGGAGCCTGAGACAATAAAACAGATCCCCAAGAGGTATCGTGCTGTAATGCTGAGCACTGAAAAGATGTGTTCTGATCTCCATTCATACCTGGCATCACAATTAGATTTTGTAAGCAGCAAGGTTAATATCTCCTATGCTTTCTCTGATATTGCAGATTTCTCTGTTTCCCATCCAATTTATTCGCCTTTTTTAAAAGACAAAAAGAATAAACTTATCCTTTCTCTTCGGAAAGCAAAGGGAATGTTCTCCTCCTCTGTTTTTTAGGTATTTATGTAACTAAACAATGAAGAGACAATTTGCATTATTCTGATACAGAGCTGATTTGGTGTTGGCCTGAATCTCTGTGAGGTGCAAGATGAACCTGCTCTATAATGTCACAGCCTGAACCTGGGTGCTGCTTTGTAATGTATATAATTAAAGGAATACTCAACTGTTTCATGAGATACGACAGATCGAGCCTTTTACATTTATTTGTGATGTCCTGCAGAAAACCAAGTACTACAAGTCTGGAGCCAATAATTTAGCTTAATCTGCTTGACTCATTCACTGTGTCTTTCACTTCTAAAACATAATTCCAAATCTAGCAAGAACCAAACTGACAGAAAATCTTTGTGATCTGAGTCACGGGAAAGGTCACGGCTAAAGGATTTCCTACGCCTTAGTTGGATTTGCACGGCAGCAGCCCATAAAGTGGAATAAGGAACAGTCACACCACCTACAGCTGGGAAAACTCTCAGTATCCTCGATCTGCCTGTGCAACACAACATTCCTCACTGGGATGTACTGGAGAAAAGACGTGCAGCTCCGCTGCAGCCCCAAGCCTGCTTGTTCTCAGATGCCTTTTCTGCTGGCCCATGACAACAGGGTGGTTGGGTGGGTTAGATGCTGCTTGGCTGCTGTTCCTGATGCACTCACTTAACTTGTGACATGACCACCCGTGCCTGGGGAGCTGCCCTTTTCAAGCCAGAACGGCTGGCAGCCGCGACACAGGTTACATCTCTGCACTGCAAAGCCCGTGACAGTCGCTTGACCCTCCTTAGCAGTAAAGGAAGGCATTGTCTGTGGACAGAAAGGGGAAAAAGAAGCCTCTCTGCTTTATGGATTCCTCACCCTACATACACGGAGCCATTCATCTTCGCCTGCGTGCCCCACAAACCGTCATATTTATGTACCTGTGGGGGCTGTAAGGAGCTTATTTATTATTTGTTTTCATTTAATGATCTCTGTCATTCTCCCCTAGGAATACCCATACGCGCTATGCAAATCATATTAAGCCCCTGGCAATAGTGAGAATGCCTTGAGCAGTAATATCTGGTACATTAGCTCTTTGAATGGAGGCAACTCGGCTACTGAACTAAGTCCTCCCCTGCACTTCCCCCCTCCCCAGCAACCTTCATTGCTGACAGTGTCATTCCCCTCCCTGAGTTACAGTCTTTTCTAGGAACTAGGGCTTGTTCCAGGCTCCTTTCCCCCTAAATAGCACTGAAGCCGGCGGTTTCCGACCAGTGGTCCGAGAAGCTCCCTGGTCATTTTGCACACCAAGAGCTCCCACTGTCACCCCAAAGAAGGAAAGCAAATCAAACACTCTTCCAGCAGCTATCTTCAATTTCGGCAATGCCCTTGACTGGATGATATTGTGTGAGCAAATATGTGAGGCAGGATGGTGAAAGAAGAGATCAACAAATCACAATTAAGCCCTACGATAAAAGAGCATCCATAAAATGGAGAGAAGGTGTGAGAATTGACAAGAATTCCTCCTCTCTAAACACAGCACTGCAGAAACTAAGGGATGGCTGATTGACCCCTGGACTTAGAAATGTGTGCTTCCTCACAATGATGACTTGTATAACCTCTGCCAATTCACTCAGCCTTTCTGAATCACATTTTCCTATCTATGATACAGGGATAAAGATCGTGAGTCACCACTGTAAAAATCAGGGAGGTTCTGAATTGCAAACAAAACCATGATCACTGTAAGACTCACTGCTTTTGTTAAGGGAAAAATGTGATGTTTCTCATAACCCCTTGTCACAAGCTTTACAGTGCCCAGAGCGTGACTGCCTTGCAAAAAGTCAGGTCTAACAAGTCAAACAGTACTTTCGAATGCATTGTTTTGAAAATATACACTGCATTTCAACTTATCCTTCATTATCCTTATCTCTCTCTCCTTTTAGCTCTCTGCATTGCTGCTTTGCTATTCTAGTCCACATGATCTGCACTTTGATTAATTAATTTATTCTGATTATTTAACTCCTTTTTCATTTTTCCACATTCTTCTTCCTTGATTTTCCTTCCCTTATCTCCTTGTCAGTCTTTTCTTTGTATCTCTTTCTATTTCTGCTCTCAAGTAATTGTTTTCCTTTTCATCTCTGCTTCTTCCATTTATTATCTTCATATATGGAAAAATATACACTAATACCTCCAGGGAAAATAATCCACAATGCAGACAACTCAGTGCGAGAGAGAGGGGAGATCCAAAGAAGCTGCAGTGCTGAAAGAGATCTAGCAGAGACAGCAAACTGGAGATTAGATATGGTTTTGCAGGAAGATATGGCTACAGAAAAGGCTAATGAAATCTTGTCAACATATGCAGAGGCATCACCTTGTGTTACAGTGCAGAGAGATTTAAATCTGGTCTTATAGAGATTTCTCGTTGACTGATATGGAATATTGCATTTGGCTGCATGGAATATGTTACCTTTGCAATACACCTGCCTAAGCAGGTATTTATATAGACTGTATCACCTACATTCACTACAGATCTGACCACCACCTAAAGGGAATTCAAAGAGGATCAACACAAAAACAACAAGAAGCTGAAAGGACAGCTGGAAAAAAATAGATGGAAAATCACAAACAGCACTCTCCACTTGGTCAAGAAGGGGTTAAAGAGCTCCAAAAAGTAGCAGACTTAGAAGGTATCTGATTATCAAGGAGGGAGAAAAGCATTTTCATACCATGCACAAAGAGATAAAATGAAAACAGGATAAGGTAGGTTAAATGTAATGAAAAGCTTGAGGCTGTGGGAGGCTCGCTCAGGTGACAGGTTTGAAAGCCAGATTGTATATATTCGAATTGTCCACAACCGTGTGCTGAGATCCTGCACTCCAAGAAAAGTTTCTATGTCAAACTGTAACTTTTAGTTTAACCTGCACCCAGATAGCAGAACCTCTCTCTAAAACACACAGATAATCAGCTGCTTCATTTCAGTGATTTTAGCTCAGATTTCCCAGTTTCCAGATGCCCCATCCCTGGAGGTGTTCAAGGCCAGGCTGGATGGGGCTTGGAGCCCCCTGATGCAGTGGGAGGTGTCCCTGCCCATGGCAGGGGGTGGGACTGGATGGGCTTTGAGATTCCTTCCAACCCAAAACCATTCAAAGATTCACTCTCACAGAAATCAACACAGGATAAAAACATGGAAGTAATCTCTCATCCAGTAACAGCAACACTGTTCGAGAGGCATGTTCAACTCTGGAGCATAACAGGCTTTATCTGCTACTTGACCATGTTATAAGTCAGCGTTAATAAAAATATACTATAAGCAATTAAGAGTAATTCAAATATTCATATGGTTTTGGGGGCAAGGCCTTTCTATCAGACAGTTGAAAATACATTAGTGAACCAGGATATATTTAACCAAAGTTAACCCTTACCCTAGAAACACCACCCTAGTGCACAGAACAATAAGACAGCAGAACAGCCATCAGATTGCCAATATATAACTAAACCAGAATTTCAGAAATGGTTGATTCATATGAATGAGTTCTAAAACACACTGGAAGCATTCACATCATTTGACTAATGCTGATATTGTGCACTTACATCTCTTTTTTTAAAAAAAATCAAACCCAAAACCAAAACAATTCTTTTTTTAGCCAGGAAAGCGATTTTTCTTCCACAGCATTGGAAATATCACCTCAAATTGTCACTTGAAGGTAGAATTGTTCCTGAGCCAAATGATACCGTGCATAACCGCAAACATCGTCTCCCCCAGGTGACTTCAGGAGCTATGGTTTCCTTTTCTGTAAGCGTTCTGATCTGTAGCTTTGCCTCCGGAGCTGAACAGAAACCCAGCACTGAGAGTGTGATCTCCTGCCCATATGCACAAGTAACTTGGTATTAACGTGATCCATGCCCACACGGTGATAAAACCAAACAAAAAAAAGTCTTAAGTCTAAATATAGAAGCGATGCTGGGAAGAGCTCGATGAATCTCCCTCTGCATGTAGTCGTGCTGAGAGACTGCTCTCCCTGGGTGAGTATGAAATATTGGCACTGAATCAGATTCAGTGGGGCTATCAACCCCCCAGGATGGAAATGCAACATGAGAACATTTCTAAGCGCTTCAGAAAAAAACACAACGAGCAAACAGTTCTTCTTTTAAAAAAATCCGAAATACAGAAAGCAAAATTTCAGAAACGTGAGAAGACCTTGTTCCAACTGCTGGTTTATTTGCATTTCTTGTCTGTAATATTGACTATTCAAGCTTTTCTCTTCAAGTGAATGATCTGCTGCCTTTCAGTTCATGTTACATTTATTTACTAAAGTGTGTAAGACAGACTTAGTAGTTAAAGACAGCACGGTTAGCCAGGCCACCCTGTGACACCACTTAATACTTGGCTTTTGCAAAAAAAAAACCCACAAACACCCAAATAAACACAAAACCTAACTCAGCTACTGAAACAAAATATTCCACATACTGAAAAACTTCATTTCTTCATCCTACAGCTGCAGAGGATGCACGGTAATAAGTGCAGTCAGGTTTCCAACAAGGAGTTTAATCACAAATGCCACCTCTAATTGATTGGGAATGAGTGGTCGAGCGGAGCTCAGCACCACTGCTCCAGCCTTGGCATTTGATGGCCATGTATTCATGTCCTGGTCCTGCAAAGCAGGACTTGGGGCCAAATTAAGAAGTTTGCAGTTCTCACTTCACTTCAGGAGGGACTTGCTCTTTACTGTACAACCTATTTGCTTTAATAAGAAGTTAAATGCCTGCCATTAAAGCAGGTGTCGCTGCCCAGTGAGGTAAAGCAGAGGTAAAGTGTGACTTGGCATGGTTCTCCTGCGGATTACAGGAAAGCTGGGAAGGGGCTCTTTAGTAAGGAGTGCAGGGATAGGATGAGGGGGGAATGGTTTTCAGCTGCAAGAGAGATTTAAATGAGATTTTAGGAAGAAATTCTTCCCTCTGAGAGTAGTGAGGCCCTGGCCCAGGTTGCCCAGAGCAGTGGTGGCTGTCCCATCCCTGGAGGTGTTCAAGGATAGGGCTTTGAGCCCCCCTGATTCTGTGGGAGGTGTCCCTGCCCATGGCAGGGTGGTTGGAATTGGATGGGCTTTGAGGTCCCTTCCAACCCAAACCACTCTTTGAAAGGCAAACCTGCTGGGGATCACTGTGACCTTCCGGTGTAAGCTCTGGTAACAAATATTTTGTAACTGTAGTAGTAAGTTGGTTCAAGAATCACTTTTTAAAATCCATTATAGAGTATTTCCAAGTTCATCTCCTGAACCTGTGACACACCCTTTAAGTCACCTTCCTAGTATTCAAAACCACTGTTAAGTCTGCCCTGCTGTAATTACTGGGCAGCCACTGCCTCAGGATAAATCTAATAGACTTTTTGGCACTGTCAGATTAAAACTTACCTATCAACTCACTGCAGTGCTTTAGCTCTCCCTAAATCTGTACTTGGGAGAGAATTTATGACCAGGAATCGCATTTTGCAAAATGATTAAAGTTACCAAACATCCATAAAAAGTTGCAGTTGTAGATATCATTTTTTTGAAAGTCTGCTTAATTTATGAGAGGTGGAAGGTTTATTGTCATTTAGAGTCCACAGTCATGCAGTAATTTAGCATTTTGCTGAAGCTGTACCCAGCTGCTCTCTCATTTATGATTTTTACATGTTTTTAAATTGCCATGTTTGTGACTGGGGGCTCTGCATTCCCAGGAGGGGGAAGGGGAACCAGACTCTCCTTTATTGTTCCCTACCCTACTGTTACAATGCGAAGCAGGTCATGTTCCTCCTAACAAGATTGTGAACCACGCAGTGAGGTTCAGCCCTTGCTCTAAAGACAGACTGTCCCTCTCTCCTCTCCGTGTCCATCCCCCTCCCCAAGCTCTGCATTACAATAAAATTAAACACAGATGTAAACACTCTGCTGTCAGTCCACCACTGGAGAACCTACAAGGACAACGGAGACCAAGAGGACACCTCACGATGGTCTACAGCTTCCTCACAAGGGGAGGAGGAGGAACAGGCGCTGAGCTCTTCTCTTTGGTGACCAATGACAGAACCCAGGGGGATGGCAGGAAAACGTGCCCAGGGAGGATTAGGGTGGGTATTAGGAAGAGGTTCTTCACCCAGAGTGTGGTGGAGCACTGGAACAGCTCCCCAGGGAAGCAGTCATGGCATAAAACCTGACAGTGTTTGAGATGCCTTTGGCTAATGGCCTTAAGCACGTGGTGTGAATGTTGTGGCACAAGAACATGAATATGTAGAAAAAGCTAGGAAGCTCTAAATATTGCTTCCAGTTCAAGCTTTTGATTCTGTATGCAGGTCAATTCCTTCCCCACTGTGAAGCAAATTCACAGTGACCCTTCAATAAATTTTGACAGAGACCTGGAGAGTTTTGATTAAACAGCAATTAAAGCAACCAACACTGTGTTAAAGAGGGACAGTGACAATTGAAATCACATCAGTGTAAGTGCTGGACATGGAAAATGTACAAATGCCCATTTAGAAAACTTATTAGCTATTGCTTTAGAAGACTCACTCTCATTTACAAACTGAGCCAGTTGGAGACATGAGACTGGATCACCACACACGTCCTTCCAGCTGCTGTCCATACAGTTTGCAGCTTGTTAACAACTGAGCTTCTGTCAAGCATCAGCACTGCTCATCACAACTGAACCTCTGACATTTCCAAGGTCAAACTGCACAGATCTCCAAGCTCAGAGGTGAGACACAGACTACAGGGATGCCTCACCTGTCTTCCTACCCTGGTATTACCAATAATTCCTTTATCTTATTTTGTGTTAGCTCGCTTTTTCATTTTTCATGTTACCAGGCAAGACTTCTGTTTATAACTGAAAACTAATTAAAAACATTTTGATTTATCTCTGTAAGGAATCCAGTCTCTCCCCCTTGAGCATTATCATTTTCCAGCTTAATTGAATTCTACATTGTGATTATGATGTAATTTTAAGAATCCCTAAAAACAAACTCGAAAGGCTCTTTTCATTATTTCTGGATTTCTTTTACAACAGACAGTGTTTTATCTATGGAGAAGGCTGGAGTTCCTGTCAATTGTAATAAAATCCAAATGCTTCTTAATAACTGGAGTGAAGTCAAAAGGAGCCACAACAATGAGGAATTAGAGATTAGCAGCAGTAATCATGGACTAATTGAAACAATAACCTATTAACTGGTGTCTTGGCGGTCCTTGCAGACACAGGGAGCTATGTGTAACTGAAGCTGGCATTACCAAGCATACAGACTTCTCCTTCTTAATGAAATCCTTGTATTTCAAGGAAGAGACCTCACACTTTTCCTTTTTGTGCATAACATAAAATGCTAAACACTGGCATTTAGTAAAGTTCCACAATCAGGAGCACGTTCCATACTAAAGAACTGCAAAGCAGCTATTTTTAAAAGAAAAGCAATTTAGCTCTGCAGCATTACCATTAACAGCCAGAGGTGTAAACTCCTGCTCTGTGAGCAAACTATTTTGTTGTCTGAATTTGTTTCCAGAGTAGAAAGATATCATATCATTAAGACATGACATGTTTAAGTAATTAAATCAATATTAATAGAGTGAATATTAACACATCAGCTTCAGCAAAGCTGTTCCAGGGCATGTTTGGAAAGGTCACCTCTTTTAAGTATGCCCAGCAGGATCAGTCCTTTCCAGCTTTCAGAACTTGGGGAACTTGGTGGATGAGGGAAGCTGTTGCTGCTGTGGAAGTGTCCTCCACAACACAGTGAACATTGCTGTCACTCAGCAGAAACTGAGCGTCTGCCCTTAAAGAATCATAAAGGTTGGAAAAGACATCTAAGGTCATCAAACCCAACCACCAGTCCAACCTCACTGTGCCTACTCCAAGAAAGGAAGAGGCAGATATTTAATGAGCACACATGGCCAGTATCCTCTGCCCTGTCAGCAATCCACAGCTGAATAATTCACCCCAAAACTCTTCCCTACTTCTGCAAAATTCAGTATCTGCTCGATAATGCAGCTGCTACTGGAGAAGGCAGCGATAGGACAAGGGGTAATGGTTTTCAGCTCAAAGAGGGGGAGATTTAAGTGAGAACTTATGGAAGAGATGTTTTCCTGTGAGGCTGGGGAGGCCCTGGCCCAGGTTGCCCAGAGCAGTGGTGTCTCCCCCATCCCTGGAGGTGTTCAAAGCCAGGCTGAAGGGGGCTTTGAGCCCCCTGATCCAGTGGGAGGTGTCCGTGCCCATGGGAAGGATTTGAAGTGGATGAGCTTTCAGGTCTCTTCGAAGTCAAAGCATGCTGTGGTTCTATGACTCTAAGAAAGACCTGGTAGGATTTAACTCTGCAAAAATACATAACTTTTGGAAACACAAAGTAGGGGAAATTGTTAACGTTTACCTCACTAACTCTAGAAAGGGCCCCAGCATTGGCACAAGCTGTCCTGCAGAACAGTCACACCGGAGCTGCCAGGCTAAGAGCCCAAAACCTGTAGATCAGAGCAGTATATGATGTAAATGTTGTCCATCATAAAAATCAATGGTTCTTTTGCTAAGTGGTCAATATTTATTTAGCTTTAGCATTGTTTAATTCAATGCATCAATTAAAGATAGTGTAATGTCTGATTTGGTCCCAAGCTGCTGTTTCTGTTTGTCGTTACCTCATCTGTTTGATATCACTCATGTCTTTAAGTCCCTGCTCTTTTGTCCCCTTGCATAACTCAAGGACAGGAGTAATTGACGTGAAACTTTTAAAAATTAATTTCACCGCATATGCCACTAACAGAGAGTGCAAGTCCTCAGAATCATTTATAACTTCATGGTGATTGGCCCTGACAAAACAATACCTTAAAAACTCACGAAAGTAAATTATGGTCCAGGCAAATGGCTGGATGTGAGCTGGGCCCAGGGCTTGGAGCGCAGCCAGGCAAAAACAAAGTAATGCGCTTTTGATATTAATAACAGAGATGATATTGATCCACAAGCCAGTGTCACTTCTGCGCTCAGGCAAGGAGATTGCTTCAGGCATTTAGTCCACTGAAAGCCACTTTCCATATAGGCCATTTAATTCTGGGAGTCTTTAATTATAAGAAATGGAACCCAGTTAAAGGGCCAGATACCTATTTACTCATCTTAGATATGGGCTGCGATTCAGGAAGCTGTCAAAAAGGTATATAACTCAATTCTTAGATTTCAAAATGCAGCCCGTCTTTTTAGATGTTTATTTCATCTGTGTGTTTCTTTGGCTCAGAGCCTGCTGGGAATTTGTAGGTACACGGACTCAAATTATAGGATGATCTTTTTCAAAAGACCTGAAGCTAATCTTCCTTTTTTAAATTTCTGGGTTTTTTTTACACAATAAGAGGGGAAGAGAGTCAACATGTCTTATGGAAACAGGATGCACTAGGAAAGAGACAGATCTACAATCTCAAAATAGCCTCTGCCACATGTCCATTTGCACACACCTGAAAATGCACTTGCTATCCTGAAATGAAGTAACCAGATTTGTATAAATAAATTATTTGTCTTAAAATTACTAAAAGAAGCTTAGTTTTTTGTTTTGTTGTTGTTTTTTTTTTTCCCCCAGAGAAGGATACTGTGGAGTTTCAGGGATCACTCGTATTCTGGCTGTGTCCTCCTGAAGGGACCTCAAAGCCCATCGAGTTCCAATCTCCCCGCCATGGGCAGGGACACCTCCCACTGGATCAGGGGGCTCAAAGCCCCATCCAACTTGGCCTTGAACACCTCCAGGGATGGGACAGCCACCACTGCTCTGTGCAACCTGGGCCAGGTCCTCCCCACCCTCACAGCAAAACATTTCTTCCTCAGATCTCACTGCAACGTCCCCCTTTCAGCTGTAAACGGTTCCCCCTCGTCCTATCCCTGCACTCCCTGATCAAGAGCCCCTCCCAGCTTTCCAGTACCGGAAGGCTGATTTGTGCTCCTATTAAGAGTCAGCAAATTCCCTCTCTAAACAGATGCTGAGCTCCAAACTCAAAAGCAGCAATGATTTCCCTATCACATATATGACAATGTTGCACAGAAGCAGGGGCAGAGCCCGAAAGGGCAGCAGGCGGGCAGCAATGCTTGCCTGGCAAAGCCCATCTGGAGATCCCGACTCAATACAAGAAAGCTAAAAGAGGCCACATGCTCAATGCCAAAGTGCAGCCAAGTGGTCAGGCTGCTAAATAATCCACCACCTCTGTGTAACACACATAACTTTTGTCTGGCTACAGACAGATTTCTCCTGTTACTTTCAACAGTTTGTTTGTTGGGGCGATTCTAGGCGTGTAGGTTTTAGCTCCTCAATCAGTGTGGAGGGTAATTAAGTTCATCTCTTGAAGATAGGGAAAGCAAGTTGTTTAATGTGTCAGCTGGGGGACCCTTAAAATTATAAACCTTGCCACGTGGTGGTGGAATATTGTTGTCATTCTGTATGTACATGGGGCCAGAGACGAGACGGGAGCAATCAAGGTCACCAAGAAATGATTAATTACTTTTGTTCGTCAATTCAGATATTAAGAGTGGCTGCAAGGATATTCTGCTGATATCTGGAGGCCCCACCCTGCTGCATATTCAAATGGATATATTGGCACAAAATTAGCAAAACAACAAAAGAAAAAAATGTGTCTGAAAACAGCAAAGAACAAAAACACGGTGTCGGAAATCGTACCAGCCAAGTGTGCACAAATACACGCTCTGCAGTCAACATCCATTCAATTTAATGAGATTACTTGGGAAGGAGAAAGGTAAAAAAGATTTGGTGCTATGCCAGCATACGTTCTCCCTCTGTAATCTGTCACGTTTCTCCCTTAATTTCTGTAAATAAACAAGACTGGCCATCTGCCTATTTTGGGTGAGGGGTTTGCGTGCCCTCTTACATTCTCTCCTGGTTTTTGACTGGAAATCTACCAAACGAAAGAGTTAACTCACTTTCTATATTAAATATTTACATAAAAATGTTCAGGAAGGTGTGTGTAAATTATAAATAATGTAAGGCAGGACTGGTCTCGGTTAGAGCTAAGAGACCCAAATTGTATCATCATAATACATTATTCACATATAATGCATCTATTCTCCTCCATTAGTGTTACTAGAAAAAGCCCCTGAGTACTTAACTTGAATTTGGAAGAGTGTAATAAATGTGAGATAAACAAATAGCAGTGGGGATGCATCTGTAGTTAAACAAGTGTAAATTAGAGCTCAGCCTAATTCCTCCAAACTACACGTAGGACAAACACGACACTCTCCAGAAACAAGAGATCAGTTACCAACTGCAAAAATACTCCACAATAAATCCAAATTATTTCATATACTGTTCCTTCCCCCTTCCCTTCCCCCCAAAAAATGTTTCCATGGAGAACAGCATTCTGCTGAATATTCTCCAGCAAAGTTACACTCAAATAACCTTGATGTTGTGACAGAGAATGACAAATGCAGAAAATACAAATTTAAAATCACACTCACGCTTGCACCGAATCCCCAGACCTCAGAGTTCATCCAGTTCCACCCCCCTGTCATGGGCAGGGACACCTTCCACTGGATCGGGTTGCTCAAAGCCTCTTCCACCCTGGTCTTGAACACCTCCTGGTCTGTCCCACATTTTCTCTTCAACTACAGAGTTCCTTTTCCTCAGGCTCAGAAAAAATATCATCAGCTGCTGATTACCGAGAGCTTGAGAAGTGATTTATTAATTTCCCACTTGCTTGAGCTTTGGGACATGACTGTACTCAACAACAGTCTCCTGACTCCCTGGGCAAGTTTTGCCAGGTGTTTCCTGGTGCCTTGAGCCTCTCTTTCTTTTTCACACGGGTTTATATTATAAACGCAATATACAGAAGCGTTTCAGTAGTTCTTGGGGCAATTTTTTACTTTTATGGCATTTTCCTGGAAGTGAAATAAATGCCCCCTCCTCCTCAACAACATAAATATTTCTCCCTGTTTGGAGTTCTGACTCATTTCTCCAGGTCACTGTAAAGAAACTTCTACAGACTCATGTAATGGGTTGGAACGAACATTAAAGCCCATCCAGTTCCAACCCCCCAGCCATGGGCAGGGACACCTCCCACTGGATCAGGGGGCTCAAAGCCCCATCCAACCTGGCCTTGAACACCTCCAGGGACGGGACAGCCACCACTGCTCTGGGCAACCTGGGCCAGAGCCTGCCCACCGAAAACACCTGAACAAAAGAGCAGTAAAAATAATAAGAAAAAACCACACTGCTAAAGCTTCCCAAACATCTCCCGCAGAACTCTTATGAAGGACTCAGCCTCACCATTGTTTTTCAGTGTTACAAATTGTTTTGCTGGATAATTTCAAAGCTGTGTATCCCTCAGATGAAGGGAGCCTGACATTTACACCGTGGTAGAAAGTTCAGCACAACGGGACCCAAATTTAACGTGGGCAATATCAATGTTAAATGAAGTATCAGGTATATCCTTATGATATCCTAGAATAACCCTAGGAAAAACCTACAGAAAAAAACACTCCAGGATCACTGGAGAAAGCAGACTTCAAACAGCAAACTTTTTTCCCCTGTTAAGGTATTTCTCCTCCTCCATTCACTAACATCCAATTAGCTCTCCAGCCCTTTCCCCAGCACTAAGGGCTCCTTTTGAACAGAAGAGTATGACAAAACAAAACAACACAACAAAGAACCCTAAGCCCAAGCAAAACCCTCCGTGTAATTAATTAATATAGAGACATTCATAGAAATCTGAAAGTGCAGTAACAGCAGCAGAGAAATCCCCATAAAAGCTGCTGAGATTCCCAAGAGCTGCTCTGAGCCGAGACTCGCAGCCTCGCAGCCCACAACAGATTACTTTCCGCGATGGTGACGCCAACGAGTAACACACAGATGCTTTTGGCACTCCAAAGATTTGGCAGCTCCCCTCTTGTAGCTTCTCCTGCTATTCCAGAGGATTTCCCTGGCATTCCTGTGCTGACTGAAAAGCGTGCGTGAAATTAATGCACGTGTGATGCCAACATGTGACAGCGCGTCGGCAGCGGAACAAACACCACCAAAACCTCATTTACTCCAACAGTTTAAAGAGTCAGTTAACAAATTAAGCAGTATTTTCTCTATTAACATTTTTTTCTAAACACGTAACTCTGCCATTTTCTCCAATCTTTATCATGAGATCTCAGTCTCTCTCACACAAAGAATTTCATAAACAAATAACTGGAATTACATATAAATAACCTGATTTAATAAGATACAAGGATGACTATAAAACCACTCTAGTTCTATTATCCCACTAAAATCCACTAAATAATTCACCCTAGGTAATTACATTAAGTGAATTTATAAAGTTGCATAAAATAAAAAGGGAGAGGAAGAACCAGACAGATCTGACAACCTCATATTTAAATAGAATTTCTTCTCAGAAAGACTAGGCTAATCTCATTAAAGTGTTTTGTTTGGTTTGTGTTCTTTAACCACACCCATCACTCACAAATAGGCTTTTTTTGGGTCTCTTTCCATAAACAACTCACCAGAAATAGAACTCCCTCTTTTGAGCCCAAATCCTCCCTTACAACATTTGCATCCCAGTCTCCCACTGGGGCAGCACAAAATATTCAGGCCCTGAATGCTGATGAAAATTAAATGGTAAAATAACTGACTTGGTTCCTCAGCTTTTGAGAAGTGCTGTGTAAATAACAGTCTGAAGTGTGAAAAATGATGCGATTTTTACTGCATCACAAGCAGATGAAGGTGTTAAGTATCAAGAAAAAAAACATTTTTTCCAAAATTTTAAGAGGAATATTATTTGTGAGTGTATTTATATGCTTATTTCATGTGATGGTGTCCCTTTAAGTAAACTTGTCACAGAAGATTTATTCTTTTCCCCCATTGTCTAAGAGTACAGCGTGAGGAGTACAAAAGGTCCACTGCCCGGGATACAAACCCTAGAGGCTGAGGCTAACAAAGCGGCTGCCGAGGAGAGACTGGGTGACACAATGAACCAAGTGTTCACCAGATCCTTTTGTCACTGATAGCAGAAACACAAAAATAAACAATATTTGACTCAAAGAAATTAGGAATAAAGTTAGCATCGAAAATACTAAAATCGCAGCGTTCAAACACTGGAAAAGGTAGTGGAAATCAACTATTTAATTATTTCCAAATTCCTTATCATACATTTAGATGTAATAACTCAATTTTATGCCACTTTCATGGAAATCTATTTCATTATTTTCTTACTTTTTTTAAGGTTTCCATCATTCTGTTCCATTTAATGAATACATGGATTTTGAATATAAGGTGAACAGTCCTTGCAACTGAACACAAAAGGGAAACGATGCAGATAGAATTACGGTCCCGCTTCTTCTCCTTGCATTAGGTTGGAAATGATATGCAGTGGGGATTATGCTTTGTTTAAAGCTGAGCCTCTGCCTCTAAAAGAATATATTATACAAATCTTCTAATGTTGTTGAAAATTCCCCCAAAACTTGATTGTGTCAGACATAATGTGGCAATGAGGTTCTTATCCCTACCTTATGCCGAATAAATATCTAATATCAGAGAGTATAACCTTGGAAAAGTATACGCTAGGGAGCATCCCTCCCGTCAATAATTCATCGTGCTGGTGGTGGGAAGGTACCTTCAGCTGGCCCCTCGCATTACACGGAATACATTAATGCCCACGCAGCCACAGCTCTGCAGAGAGGCCGGGGGGGACACAGGGGCAGCACCGGAGGGCACCGACTTCCTTCCAGACCCATTAAAAAATCCCCCCACCCTAGGAATTCTTCCAAGTAGCACAATGTCTACAAAACACAAAACAAACAAGACACCCCCCCCACCTCCAAACACCACATCTGTAATCGGAATTCTGCAAGGGAGAGAGCGTGTGTAATCTACATCTTCACACGTGTGCGTGTTATAGATTCTTCTTAGGTTTAATAACCGAAGGAAACGCAGGGTGAGCTTCCCTCAGCCAGCGCTGTCGGAATTACGCTGCCGAGAAAGCGGAGAAACGCGCTGATGAATGAGGCCCCCAGGAGCCCACCTATTAATTCTCCTAATGTTAATCCAAAAATCAATACATTCAGGTTCAGTGACGTTTCTATAGGCAGAAATACAGGTGCCATTCAAACGAGCTCAAAATAAATCAGATCATTTTCTGATGGTGTGTATCTGGCTCAAAGATAATTGCAATTTTAATTAAAGACAAAGCAAGAGTAGATTTTAATACAGTTTGTGGTCTTTTGCACTCCTCCATGCTCCTTAACTACTATAGTTTTAATGATTTAGGAACCAGAAGAATAACTAAGAAACCCAACAGTCATTATCTCAAATAATGAGACTTTTTAATGCAAAATCAATGTTTGTTATAATGAAAATAGATTCCTCGGCTCCTGCAGGGTGATATGTACAATTCTTTCTTGCCATTAAATAGAAGGTGATTGCTTATTTTCACCAACTTGATGAACATTTTTATTCAGGAGTATAAAAAAAATGTCAGAATTTATTTGCTGTTATTAAGCACATATTTAACCAGAAGCTCCCACCAAATAACTGGAGCTGAAGAAACTCAGAATAATTTTCTGTGAACTTCTAGAAGCTTGAGGAAGAAATGCAAAATTTCCAACTAGCAATGGAAAAGCTCTGAGAAACAAATCACCTGGTTACACTCCAGCTTCTGTTCAGACACTTGACCAATCTCTTCATTTGTTATGTCAAATGAATCAAATTCAAAAGTCGATTAAAAGTGTCTTCAGCAGACTTAATGAAGTAAAATAAAACAACATATCAAAACTGTTATCAATGCTGAGATAATTATGATTATTATGATGATTTAGAGCCAATGCATGCATTTATGGTCATTTTCGATTTCTGAACATTAGAAAATGCATTTATATCAACACTTCAGATCTATGTTCTAGCACAAGTCCAGATGCACCAGGGCAGGTTTAGACTGGACATTGGGAAGAATTTCTTCACTGAGAGAGTGGTCAGGGATTGGAACAGGTTGCCCAGCGAGGTGGTGAAGTCTCCATCCCTGGAGGTGTTTAAAAGATGGGTTGATGAGTTTCTTAGGGATACGGTTTAGTAGGGAGACAGGCGCGGTTGGACTCGATGATCTCAGTGGTCTCTTCCAAACTAATGATTCTATGATCTAAAAGAATGCATAGAACCCGTGGGCTTAAATGATTCATTTGGAAGCACTCTTGTGTATTCCTCAAGTTGTATTTGGGTTGGTTTTCCATGCAATGCCTAAAAGGCGTAAAGTCAGAACACGAAAAAGAAGAAAATGAGCAGCAAAGCTGTCAAAATCCCTTACAATGCTTTCTTAGGTTATTTGAGAGAAAGTGAGGAACAGTTTTGAAGTTTCAGGATGGAGCTACTTTCAACAAAGGGGTTTTCATGATACGATTCATCTATGTTGTTGAAATCACGCACTTCAGGAAGAAATGGGATAAACCGAGAGCTGTAACCAGGAATCGTATTTGCAACACAATTTCAGGTACATGAATATATTCACGTCAGGGTAACACTCAGGAAGCTTCCAACAGAGCTTGGAACAAACATATATATGAAAAACTGAGCCTTTCTTGAATATTTCTTCTGTAGGAAACACTTTTTCGTCTCTTCTTCCTTTCTTTTTAGCTTGCAGGAGTTTGAAAATCCGTAATGCCTCTCTCTACGCACGGGTGTATTCGCTATCAGCTAAACTGAAGGCCCAATCAGCATACATAAACTCTGCCCCTAAGCAGGCTGTACTGGTTTATACAGAGATTAGGATTGCTTTGAATTACACATGCAATCAGGACATTTCATAGAGCAAATTGTGGTCATTTTGACAACTATACAGCAAGTTTAAATTCAAGCCCAAGCATATACGATATTCAGAGATACAATGAGGTAATTTAACATTTAAAAAGGAAAGTATGTGGTATAGATTAGTAGAAAAATCACGACACTTACAAACTTGTTCTAAAGATGTATTGTTCCTTTTTCTTCAGAAAAACCCTGCCAGTTTCTATTAAGAATAAATTAACCACTAAAGAAGAATTCCATTGATGGCCAATTCATAGTGGAAATCTATTTTAGACTTGTAAAAGAAAGGCAGGGGAAAGAGTGAAGGGAAGAAAGGGAGAGAGAAATGCAAATATGTGCAGAATGTGTGCAGAAATTCTGTATTTGTAGCACGCAGGGTGCAGAGCAGCAGCCCACCTGACAGCAAACCACCCTTCTGAGGACAGCAGCTATTCCTGCGACAGCCAGTCCTCCAGAAAAAGCAGACAGTCCTCACTGTAAATATACATTCACGTGTGTATAAACATATACATACACATAAATACCTATGATTAAAGAAACCTGTCCTCTTTTTCAAGGGATGGGAATTCTAACCACGGAGAGGACCTCACGTGAGGGTCTGCTCCTGCCCTGTAAACCAGACTACAGAAGCTGCAGTGATAAACACAGTAGAGATCCCAGATATTGCTTACACCTTTCATCCCAAACATCCTGCTATATAGTTAAAATAAAAGCTCTCACGTGCATTGAAACAACTTTTCCCTCCTGGTAAAATTTGAAGGAATATCTACACTACTTTCTTTCTATGATTTCACCACTCTTCTTATGTGCTGTACCAACTTCATCAGAAGTTAAAAGGTCTCCTCGTCAGCCAAGGGCTCCATAAAGCACTTGAAGCCCGGGTGTGCCCATGAACTGAATCAGATATTCTGAAGGCAAATGGCTAAAAGCTGAATTTATGCAAACTGAATTCCTTAGCTTGATACAATAAAAATTCCACCTGGAATATCTCACACAGGCTTGGAAGATTTGTTTCTGTCGTTTTTCCCCTCCAGCTGAGTGAAGATCTGTTATAGTTCAAACCTGCACTAAACAAGGGCAGTTGTAAGAACTGGACTGAACGGTCACAGCAGTTCATCCTGTCCATAACCTTATGGAATCTGCACAGTCCCACTTCAGCTCCAACCTTATCTGTGCCACAGAAGCTCTTTTTGGTCAAAAGATACTTTGGGTTGAAGTGAAGTGAGGTGCTGATAACTCTGCAGGCGTGATTTTTGCCTTCAAAAAGCTGAAAGTCCTCTGAATATTTGATTAGAAATACTCGATCAGTAAGAGATCAAATGCCAAGAGGAGAATATGTAAGATAGGAAATATTGATTCCTAGGACTCACCACGGCCTTCAGCAAAGATAATCCTGCTCTCAACTACACAACTCTCACATTAGAAGCAATTGTTTTTTCATTCACTGCTGCTGCAGTCTGAATCTCCTTCGAATAACGATTAAAGTTAAAAGACACAAAAACTAAACTTGTTTTATAAAACTTGTTACTTGAAATTATGGAGTTCTTTTCACACTCTGATTGATAGCAACAGCATCATCTTAGTCTGATTTATCCCTCATCATTTTATACTCCTGTCATAAAGGGTTAAAAGCTCTCTTTTTCCAAGCATTTAGTGCCTGACCTTTACACAGCTGATTTTACCACCCTAACAGAATTTTTAGATTTCTGTATTCCTTAAAATGCACTGTGATAGTAACTGGAATCTTCTAATTTCTTCAAACTGCGTCTTCCCAATTATTTATTGAAGAGCTGTGTAGATAAGCTCTCCATTCTCACCTAGATCAGTGATAAGAGAGGAAATGGCCTTTTTAGAGTGTCTCTGCTTTTTAAAGCAGATAGAAATAATAAGGTTGACAAAGGAAAAAGGAAAATTGAGCATTATGAGGGTAATAACTTAGAAAGTGTCAGATTCAGAATAATTGAATTCAATGACATTTAATGCTATGGAAAACAATAGCAGCAGCCCAGCCGCCCATCTGATTCATGTCTAGTTCATGTTTAACAAAACAAGGCTAAGGGTCACGCAGTCATGAGTCCCATAAATAACCTGTTAATGGGATTTCCAAACAAGCTGTCCTCAAAATGGTTTTTCGTCTCACAGAAAGAATATTAAAATGCAAATGGATTCGGGCTGTGTCCTCATAAACAACCATGTTCATTTAACCTTTGACCTCAACGTTTAACTGCCCATTCCAGCAATTTGTATGGTATTAGCCACAGCACGCCACTCCAAAGTGCTAACTTTGAGAAGAGAGGACTAAACGAATGGGTTACTATCTGGGATACTCCGTTAATCACGTCCAGATGACTTCAGAAGCATAAAACCATTCTTCCAAAACTTCCCTTTAGGTAGCTGACACTGCTAAGGGAAGAAAAAACTAACAAGCAAAACCAACGATGAGCAAGTTCCAAGAAAAGCACTTTGAAACATTATTGACCACGCAGTGCTTTGCACAAGCTCATCCATAGAGCAGCCCAAGAATCCAGCAGAGGATGTTATCCCACTGAATGCATCCCTGCCTTCATCCACCCTCCCACCTGAGTGGAAGCCTGGCCTCTGCTTGCCTGCCCTCATCATCCAGCAGCCAGGACTGCTCAGGTGAAGTCTTTGGTACCACTGTTCTCAGCTCTACAGCGCTGCGTCCAGAATTCCTCCCTCCTTTCTATATCAGGATATTCCAGGCATTCCCTGCAGCGTTTTCAGTCACATCTTTAAAAGAATGTAGCTCTCTTTCTTACAATATTTAAAACAACTCACCTGCCTGACATGAATAATACATAAATCAGTCTTTGTCCACACTCGGTCTCATCTCTCCTCCCTGCTCCTCCCCACAGATCTCACGGAGAGCCCTGAAATACCTGGTAAACATTCCCAGTTATAAATATCACAAAAATCACAGTAAACACTCACTCAAACCAAATGAAAGTATGAAGGTTGCTTTTAACCCTTTTGGGGGTTGGAGCTGGATGATATATAAGCTCCCTTCCAACCTGAACTGTTCTGAGATTCTAACAAACTCGTCTTAAAGGAAGTAAATTAAGTTCATCTTTTTTTGCATGCAGGACTTCTGAGAAAGGGCAGGGTGAGAGCCCTTTGTGGTGAACTACATGTCCCAGAGGCAAAGGAGCAATTGGGACAGCAGAGCACTTGTACCTGACAGGGTGTCTGTATTTTTCCTTCACAGACTGCTATTCTAAAATATTCCTAGCACTTCAGAGTTTATTAAATATTTCTAATGTCTAGAGAAAAAACACCACAGTTGAGACTGGACTCAAAGTCTTCTGCACAGCTCAACGAGGAGGAGGATCTGCACTCAGTTTGCAGAAAGAGTCTCAAACCCTGTTAATAAACTCCACACAGGGAGTGGCTCCTGTACTCCAGTTAAAACCAAACCAAACCAAAACCAAACCACAGATTATTCCTCTTGTCTGATGTTCTGTGACACCTCACATTACGGATAACAGAGTCTGCACTGAGCAGGATACAAATAAAATAATGTACATTATACTGCTCTGATAAACCAGCACAAAAATAAATCATTGTTTGAACTTAGTATCTATCCTATAATACGTTATATTTTGTGAAATCTCACTGTGAGTTGTCAAAGGGAAATCTCTTAAGAGCCATCCACGGCAGTTTAGCTTTCAGTGGACTCATATTTCAAAAGCAGTTTTTCCACTGTGTCTATGCAGCCACCAGGAATTTCTGGTACTTTTTTTCTGAAGTTACTTTCACAGAGAGCTAGAAATGGATTTGGATGACAGGTTTGGTTTGGAAATAATAAAAAGACAAGATCAGCGTAACGTCTCTCTGCTTCTAAGACGTCAGAAGCACCTCATCTTTGACAGAATTGACAAACTCAACTTTTTCATCCTACCTCACCTACCTTCATCAGCTGATATACTTTCCTCCTACCCCCACAAGAAGGTTACCTTGCAGGTGTGGCTAAGTCATAGAATGGTCTGGTTTGGAAGGGACCTTAAAACCCATCCAGTTCCAAACCCTGCCGTGGGCAGGGACACCTCCCACTGGATCAGGGAGCTCAAGACCCCAGTCAACGCATTTCTTCTTTCATCAATACCTGTGCTCAGGTAGAAGCACTAAAGCTTTACCTCTGTAAATGCCACAGCTGCTACTGAAGCATCCATATGGGATACAGAAACACTTCTCCAGCACAGAAAAGAAATGCTGTCCCAATCCATTTCTCAGTAACACTACAAAAAGACCTCGGTACATCCTCTTCCTGTCATCTCACCGCGCAGCTCTCATCATTCATGACTTACACCAAACTCACACAAAACAGAGATGAGACAAGATGAAGACAACATTCTGCACCCTGCACTTTTGCTTTTTGTTCCCAGATTTTTCAAATATGAAATCTGCATCCCAAGAGCTGAAGGTGATACAGAATAAGGTGGAACAGCAGTAACTGCTTTATCGAACACAGGACGAAGTGAACTGCCCCACATCTTGTGTCTGAAGGGTGTCTTCCCTGTGTATTACTGACAGTGTTTACGCCGTACCTCGTGGATCAGCTAGAAGTCTGAAGGTATTTTTAAATACCTTTATTTAAAGATATTTAAATACCTTTATTTAAATATTTTTAAAGGCATTTTTAAATCTAGCACCAATTTCACATATCCTAAAGGCAAAATCAAACTGTAAAGAGGGAGCACACGGGAAAGCCATGCCAACAATACCGTATCTAAAGAAACCATTACAATGCTCATATCCTACGTGTGCTGGAAGGTAGGTTTGCCCCACTATTTCTATCCACGGATTTGGAGAAAAAGTCCTTTCAGAAAAAATCTGATTTTGGCCGTGAGAGCCTTTAGAGCGGCCTCAGACTGCTTAGTGTCTACTGACACAGCCTACATCCAAATCCGTGCACCATTGAATGATAGAAGACCATTCCTTAAAAGTTAAACCTAAGTCTAGAGAAGTTAGAGCTGGAAACTCTTTTTTCTTTAACGGGCTGAAAGCAGAGTCATTAATGCTGCGATCGGTCTAATCCAGAGCATTTGTCGCTGCTAATTATTACGGACAAGCCTCTTTATTGAACCACATCCTCTTATCGACATTAGGATGCATGAGCCGAGGCTGTTGTTTTAAACGCACTCATTAACCACACAAATCAGCCCTGTTGACAGAGCGCTTTTGAATTAAGCTTCAGACTGTAGTCATTGGACAAGGAGCAATTTATAATGCCATTAGCAACACTTGCGAAGGTTACAGGCATCAAAAATTGTTCAGCCGTAATTATTCTTAATGGATACAAGAAATAAACTGACGCAGGACAGCTTTTTCTTTAGCTTTCAATCAAGGCTGATGGCTTTGAGAAATGTACAGTAAGTGCGTTTTGGGGAGAAATAATGATGTTGCAGCACCTTTCATTGGAAAATGCTCTTAGTTCAGAACTTAACTTTTAACAACCTTAATTTGATATAATTAAAAAATCTGATTTGCTTTGAAGATCTTGCTGTGGATTGTTTGGGCTGCTGTTAAACCCTTTTACAAGTATTCATCCCACACATGCTAAAAAATACAAATCTTCAGACACTTTACGTTCTCATGCAAAGCACTAAACTTTGAATTTCCTGCACTCCTAGGAACAAGGACAGATTTTTATAAGAGAACTTGGAGAGTGAAAGGAATTTTACAAAGCTTATCTACACCAAAAAAGCACCAGCACATACACAACACTCCATAAAACTCAGATTAACAGACAGGTGATCTAGTGGGTTTGTTCACCTACAAAGCAATAAATCCTGAAAGCTTGTGCTTGCTCCTCTTCCAGAGACATAAGGGCAGAGGTGTGCATCCTGTTCTAACTTCCATCCACCTTCAGTGATCTTCCCCTTCCGACCTATGTGGACTTCTGGTCCAACAAAGGATCTGTTTTTATGTTCTCAGACCAGTGTCTCCTTGCTAATTAATGTAAACTTGTATGTGAGATGATGTCATTTATAGAATTTGGAATCATCGCAAGTACAGCAAAGAATATGGTAACAGGGCCATTTCTCTTTGAGAAAGAGACCAGCCCTGCCCAGTAACCCAGCAGTGACGCTCAGCCTACGTGGGCTGCTCTACAGGGATGACCACAGCTGGAGAGGTATCTCAGCTGAGAAGAACATAAATATCTTCCCAGCTCTTTGGGTGATTAAAGTGTCATAGGTCACGTTTCCTGTATAAACAAATGAGCTAAGAGGTGAGATTTAAGTCATTAATACTAAATTTGACCAACACTGCAGACACTTCAAGAGAGCTCAGCAGAGGAGCAGCAATGTTGGAAGCAGAAAGCATGAGACAATATTGTTTGCTTTAGCATAAGAATAAAAGAACTGAGGAATCTATTTTTTTCCCTAGAAACTTCGAGTGACACTTCAAGAAGATAAAGTATAAAATCTGTGGAATCAAGGACAACATCTGTCAGCTTAAGTAGGTCCTTGCAAAGATGCAGCCACATAAACCTGGCTCTCAGCTGTGGTATCAACTATGATTTTTTTTTTTCTTGAGTATTTTCCAGAGAGTGATTCACAACTTTTAAAACCTGTTTTTCTACTGATTAAAGTGGTCAAGTCCAGAGGATTCATCCTTTTGCCACCATGTGTTCATGTTACTTAGTCTGTTCTTTTATATCCACCCTCTTTCCTATCCTCGCCACCCTACTCAGCTGCCTGAAAAAAATGGCTGGTGCTGCCTATCCCTCTACTGCACGTTAATTAGAAGAAAAGCATCCAACATGTAGCAACAGGATTGCTATGAACTATCGCCCTGCTTGAGCTCATCTGGTAAAACTGAAGACAACCCCCAGAGGAAGAGCCAAATGGTGAGGTTCTAACTCAGAGAGTTCTTTCAGGTTTACCCTACGAGTTTTAAAATATTTCTTGCTTTAATAAAATCAATTTTGAAGTCCAGTTACAATAACAACATCATGTCTGATTCCATTGCTATCTTCAGCTCCAAACAATGGATGGGATAGAGATCTTGCTCCAGTCTATTAGAAGAATTTAATGACCATTAAAAGGCAAGCAGAGATTTGTACCACCCAGTTGTTCAGTGTCATTGTTCCAGTCTTTGCAGTGGAGAAGCAGCACATTTCTTTTAAGTAAAATATTGCTGGGAACTCACTGCTTCAGCAATTACCTCTGAAACACATTGTTTTCTCAAAGCCATTAACATGTCAGATCATGGCAGTGCTTGACATCCAAACACGCCTTGGAGGGCTGCAATTCAATTTAAGGATCACCTCCTCTGAACACGCCAACCTGGAAATTTCACAAAATCAGAGAGAAATTCTCAGGGCACACTTTGATCATGCTGCTTCCTAAATTAAAAACAAAACTTTAAGTGTTAAACATCTTTAACAAGACATTAAACCTCAGCCATAATCCAGGAAGGGTCCCTTAATGAGTAATGACATATGTTGGGAAGGCAGTTATCTCCTAATGTTCGACGCCGACACAGTGCAGTGGAATGGCAGAGTGTTCAAAAGGGAGGTATCACCACTAATGAGAGGATAATTTGAAGCTCCTCTTCTGAGAACCCCAGAGGAGACTTTCCATTGCCGCAGGATAGCGAAGGATGCAATACTCCATCTTACCACACACTTTAAGAAGGGAATAGGAAGCGACAATGTGACAGAAGCAGAGGTGGAGACAGAAAATGGGCTAGGTCATGGAATCATGGAATCACTGAGGTTGGAAAAGACCTCTAAGATCATCCAGTCCAACCAGGGGCAGGCTGGGAATGGGTAGGGATTCAATCAGGAACAACAGACACTCGAGTCAAAGCTTGCCAACAGTGTTATTAGTACTCGTGGAAATCTGCCAGTCCCTGCCCAGCATCTTTTTTATACTTTGCTGTTTATTTTTTTTTATTTGGGGTTTGATTTAGGGGTTTTTGGTTGTTTATTTGAAGGCTTATCTTCCAAGACTTAAAGGAAAGCAGCTGGAGACAATCTGTAAGTGCTTTGTCCATTACTAAGAAAGCTCCAATTTGGTGACAGAGTAGTATTTAATAATCATCAATATGAAATGTGTAACTCAGCCCTCCTCCCTTGACCCTTCCCCTCGTGTAAAGACATATGCAAATTAAGTGAATAACAATCAATTGGAGCTGTTGCCATTTGCTGAAGCAGGCATTACTGGGTTCTACCCGATTGTTCCTGCATCTCAATCAAGGGAACTGCTTCCAGAGACAACGATGACTTGACATTACTTTGCAGAATTCACAACGGGCACCAGAGCTTGGGTGAACCTGTATTTATTTACTAAATTACATTTGTTACTCCTGCAGCACCCTGAGCTCTGTAGAGGGCTTTTAGATGAAGACCCAACCAGCCTATCAGCCTGTCCCTGGCAGTGGTCAACAATTTATGGTTAAGGAAGAGGCTAAGCCCAGGTATCTACCTGGTAATTCAACTCAACGGTGTTCTTGTATTAGAAAACTAAATGCAGCCATGTGGAAAAACAGCAGCAACGTTTGGAAAAGAATCCAGACCAGCAAATTTCCAGCTCTACCTCCTGCCTTCTCCAAAACTTTCAAGAAAGGTAAATCTGTGACTCACTGCGTCCAAGTCTGGTGCCTCCATCACCCATCTCAAAACACGTGACCCACCTGAGCACAATAACACAGACAGGGATTATAGACTAACTTGAAAGATTAACTGATGAAGTATCAAGAATGTAATTATGAACATCTCCCATTCCCATCACACGTGGAAGCATATCAGAGTCTCCTTGGGTGACAGGTCAGGAAGGCACACTCATTAAGACCAAGATCCTCGTTATCGTTCACTCTTCTAAACCTCTGCATGCAGAAACGTCAAGTTGTTGGGTTTTTAAAATATCTTTTGACAGATGTCTCTAAAACTGAACTGGAAGAATAGCTGTGAGATCATCAGTTAAACATTTCAATTAAAATATGATTTTGACACGCACTTGTGAGAACATTAAATCTCATAATGAAGCACCTACCAGGTGTTCAAAAACTGCAGGAAAACATGGAAATGAATGAGGCCAGGACAGTTTAAATGAAAGACTCCTTGGTTCCCGTCTCTCATTCCAGAATAAACCCTCATCTCAGCTTTCTTACTGAACTCTGGCTTGGTGTGAAAACCAAGCTCCATATTTACTGTGCATCATCACTAAAATAATTTATTATGCAATCTCAATTAAAACTACATCAAGGCAAAAACCAAATGCTAAATTCTAACAGCGTCAGAGTCCCCATCTCTTTCCATAGAACCAATGTGCAATGAAGTTCCCCAGAGTTACATTCATTTAGCCAATATTTTTCTAACTCAACACAAGGAGGCCTGGAAGACAAATAACTGTACCTAGGCTTGGGGATGACTATGTGAAATTCTAACTCCAAACTCAAATTATTGACCATAAAGGTCTCCACCTCCGTGGGGTTTTTTTGTTTGTTTGATAGGGTTTTTTGCCTTTTTTTTTTTCTCCTGGCTGCCTGATTCCTCACTTTCCTCAATGACTGCCCTACTTTAAGCAGGGACGAGTAACCTCTTTTTTCACTGCATGCTGCGCAGCGTTCACTCCCCTCCCAAGTGGAGAAGCAGCAGGGGGGCTTAAACACTCACAGGGGCAGAAAAAAGGACAAGAAAACCGTCTTTGTTCCAAGCAGACAGTACGAGGTCACGTTACTATGGCAGCATGAACCATTTCCCCTCATTTTAGCTAGTAGTTCAACTTTGCCCGTAGTTTATTCCCTGGGAAGCCTAATCCAGAGTTCAGGTTTGTGTATGTGGGGTTAGAGGTCAACAGCAATATGACAATGGCCCAGTCCAAAGAAAAGAAAGCTATGATATAGCAGAATCAAAGAGTTGGTTCACCAGTCGCTGGGGGCTGGCTCGCACGGAGAGGTTAGAATTCATCCCCTCACTTTAGCCTAAAGTTCCTGATTTAGCTGTTTTGTGCTCAGCATACAGAAAGCCTGAAGGGCAGACAATAAAGATGACACCGAAGCAAACAGTAAAAGATGAGAAGACGGCGCTGACGGAAGAGCTGCGTATCCTGTGCCCAGTGCTGTGGTGTATTTACTGGCTAAATTACTGTTACATTTACAGGCATCTTAGATTAATGCAGTTATTTTTCCTGCATCATTCCTTACAATTGTGAGTAACACACTAATGGGAAATAACTCCTGCTCACAGAGGCTGCAAGAAGAGAAGCAGGAGCTTCTCAATAAAAACATATATGTGTATGCATGCACCTCTGTGCATGTAAATTCTCCAATAAAAAAGGACAAGTGTAGACTCTAAAACATTTTTAAAAGAGCAAGAGGTAAAATGCACATCTGAGTTAAAACACTCTTGCCATAAACTTCCAAAGAAAATGAGAATTACGATGAGTTTTCTCTTACTTAGCATGCCCAGGTATTTGGTTTCCATTTACTTCACTGTATTCTTTTCCCATACAATGCTTATTTTGCTTTAGAAATTGTAAGTTGTCTCCTGTCCCAAACAAAAATATTCATTTTTCTTCCATAAGTAATGTTTCCTTAGGTAAATAACTGAAAACAGGAGAACAACTGAGCTTGATGGGCACATCCACAGTTGAAGAAAGTCATTTAACCTTCACTGAAATCCCTTTAAGAAAAAACAATCCAGACTGGGCTCTGTAACTACAACTGGTAGCTGAGCTAAAGTTATATCAGGTACCTCTACACTGCACTTCTGTGACTGCAGGGTAGGCGTCTGTAGCCTCTGGAGATTCACTGTCAAGTTGTTTTTCTTGGGGAAAAACCTGTCCAAAGCTTTTCTGTAACAGCTGAACACAGATCACATTGAAGAAATTTCCCAGAGAGAGAAGTACAAGTGAGCAAACTGACAGAGCTCCTGGAAAAACCTACCGTGCACCCCTCATTTCCTTGGCTGTCATCTGAAAACTGCTTTGTCTTCTCCTGTCAGAGAGGGACTTGGCAGCTGGAGAGATTTACAGACATAATCCCTCTTGCCCTGTGAGAGGTAGGATGCCAAGACATGAAAGGATCTTGTAGCCTAACCCACAGGAAACACCACAATTATGAAGGGAAATGGAATTGCATCCCTTTTTCAGTCTACAGGACAGACACTGACAGCTCAGTTGCATTTCTGGATGGTGTAAGACTGCCATAGTCACCATTGCACCTCCGTTTATTGACAGAGGTGGAGCCCAGCTTCAGTTGCCCCACATGGCATCTTCTTTCATTCTCTTATTTGAAAAAGAATGGAATAATCCAGCTGGAAGGGACCTACAACCATCACACAGACACGTGATGCCAGTCAGCAGCAGAGATGACAAAATTAAAACATCATTTCAGAAGAGGAGTGAGGAGAGCAAGATGCTCTGTGGAACAGAAGGTGAGAGGGGTGAATGGGTGTCACCAGCAGGGTGTCAACTCAGGTACACACTGAAACCAATCCCACCACTGAGTTTACTTAGAAGGAAGCAAATCCAAACTTGTAAGAAATACTTCCATTCAAACAACAACAGTAGCTATGGACAAAGCTAGCATGACAAATAAAATAAGCACTTTAGCACAGACATATTTATAATATATCATTTATAAAGGGGCTGTGGCTGAGTGTTGATCTCTTCTCTCAAGTGACAAGTCATGGGACAAGGGGAAATGGCCATGAGATGCACCAGAGGAGGTTCAGACCGGATATTGGGAAGAATTTCTTTATTGAAAAGGTGGTCAGGGACTGGCACAGCTGCCCGGGGAGGGGGTTGAGTCACCATCCCTGGAGGGGTTTTAAAAACAGGGAGATGAGTTTTTGAGGGTCGTGGTTTAGCAGATGATGGGTGCGGTTGGACTTGATCATCTCAGAGGTCTTTTCCAACTGGAAGATTCTATGATTCTATGCTAAGAAACGTGTATTAAGGAGTTAATTGCCAAGAGATTCTAGGTCACACTTAGTTATTAGTTAGGCAGGACAGGCACCATTTCCCTCAAGGATTCACACATAAGTATCTGCAAAAGAAAAAAACCTATTTTTTTATTAATTCTCTATTGGAAGTTGCAAAATAATTCCCATTTCTCAAGTCAAAACACACTGAAATGTAACTTCTTAAGGATATTTTATCTATTTCTGTAGTTACTAAATGCCTAACAGAAGGATTAACTTGCCTGAAACACTGTCTAACCAAGTTTCCAATCTCTCTCTGGTCAAGCCATAGAACAAAGATAATTGATGTACGTCTGGGGCCAAACTATTTTCAGAAGGATTGGATTTATTTACTGAACATGCCAGATGCACAGAAATCAGCAGGAAGCAATTATTGATCAGCTATCGACAGCACCGGGTCACCCACGTGCACCATATTATTGATTAGCTTTGCTTGGTCAATGTGCATCTCTGAGCTATTGTCTCCTCCGAGGGAACAGCACAATGGCTTTCGGGGAGAAGCAGGATTGGAGAACACCAAAGACATTAAAAGTCTCCATGACAAAGGGCTCAGGGCAGCTGTGCTCAATTCCTAGGCTGAGAGAAGCAGAGATAATCCACTAATCCTGAACACAGCAGGACAGGGCACTGCCTGCCACCCAAGCTGAGCTCCAGAAAGCCTTCTGTAGGAACAAAGCAGCACCTTTCCTTTCGACATCAGAGGTCAGGGGTGTTATTTCATCTGGCACTGGCTGGGAGTTGTAGTTCTTTTCACACTGATCATTCCTTTCCACTGCAGGATGAGTTTGCTGTTTTCACAGACTGAGAAGGACACATTTTCCACTTCCAATTTTGAGCAATACAGGTTTTAACGAAAATGCAGCAATTTGGCACTCTCAGAACCTGCTTTCATCTTTTTTGTTACATTTTGAAGTGGTTTTGCTACGGTGCACCTTTAGATTCTAATTATGGCAAAATGATCCCTTCCTAAGGATGGGTAAAGCACACCCTTCCCCTAGAGTGGTGTGTTCAGCAGTTGAGATGAGGGAAGAACCTGCTTTAGCTGTTGCTACAAGTCCAACAAAATCTTCAAATACTCTTCCAGCTTTGATATAATTAATGAGGAATTACCCTCTGTTTTGGTGGGCACTTCAGTCCCACACAGACTCAGCCCCACAGGAGTATTAAGGGTACACTTTAAAATCCAGACTTTTACCTTCTAAGGCAATTTTCTGCATCACTCAGGTGGCTTGACTCATCCACCACCTGTAAAAGCTGTGTATCAGGTGTATTTGATCTAATGGATCAGGATTTAAGGAGGGATGTCAGAGGTGAAGCTCAAAGACCAATACATTTTTTTATTACCAGCAAGAACCTTTTTCCTAGAGAAACAGCTTTTTGTTTTTCCTTTCCTTTGGGGGAAAAAAAGTGTCATCCATGCTCCCACCACCTGCAGGCTGTCCTGGCAGCTGACCAAGAGTCTGCATAAATCAAAGCTGATTACTGTTACTTTCCTCATTAATACTGAGTATTGATTAATACTTGGTAATACACAGAATGCAGAGATGCATTTGTATGGGTCTGCATGAGTGCTTGATGCCAAAAATGTTTCTGAACACAGAACTCCTGTTCCAGAGCACTTATTCTCAACATAAAAAGGACAACCCATCTACATCACAATGCAGTCTTTGTTCCAAAAGGAAGAGAAAGACCTGATGGCTCCTCTAGTCCCTACAGGACACATCACTTTAAATCCTTGGGCAGGGTGGAGATGTGAGCTGCTTCCTGGCCCCTGTCTGGTTCCCTATGGATGCTCCTGACACCCCTTAGTGCTACACTCCCAGGTCCTGTCACCTGGATCTTCTGCTCTACCAGCTGTGATGCTCTCAGCAAGGAAACACTGTCAAGTGTAAGAGGAGGAAACTGTTTTCTTCTTGCCCATACGGGTCAGATGTAAAAAGCTTATTCAACACAGCACATCCCTCATTTCAATATGACAATAAACATTATCTAGCAGCATATTTATTGCTTACATAGATGTGAGTTATTCACACAGAAAATTGATTTATCTATCAGATAATTAGTAAACTTCAATAATTGCAAAAACCTCTTAGCAATCAGCTGACATTTAATTAACATACAATAACTGTCTTATTAAATCTCCATTAAATACCTGTTGGAGTTAATTAAAACCCATATGTAGGATTCCACAATTCTTGTGGAAACCACATTAGAGTTCAACAATAAGAAGGCTGGAAGTCAGCTGCTTATTTCTATTGCACTCAATCTGTGTTTCAGATTCTAACACGTCATGATTATGTAAAAACACAGAATTTGAGAATGATCCAGGTTGGAAGAGACCTCAAAGCCCATCCAGTTCCACTCTCCTGCCACAGTCAGGGACACCTCCCACTGCATCAGGGGGCTCAAAGCCCCATCCAACCTGGCCTTCAACACCTCCAGGGATGGGGCAGCCGCCACTTCTCTGGGCAACCTGGGCCAGGGCCTCCCCACCCTCACAGTAACAAATTTCAGAACACAGCAGGAAATCTTGCACAAGGAGTAGGGGAGCACAGTTCTCAGACACCAGCCTTTTCCTTGTGCTGTGCACACAAAAGCCTTCCTTAGTTCTATGTTAAGTTACATCACAACATTCCATGTCAGGCCATGCATACCCATACAAAAACCACTAGGCAGAGTAAATTTTACTTGGATTTTGCTTCTACTCAGCCCACCCAAAGATGCTCATAAAATAATAAATAATTTTTAAAAATAAACCAAAAACGAACCAGCCTTTTCCTCTTGCAATATGCAAAAATTCAACCACTTAGCACTACTGTTTCACCTGCAGCATCTGAACAACTCCAAACGAGATCCTCTAAATAGGAAATCCAAACTGTAACAGTCCTCACATTTCTGAATGTTGCTGTTTACTCCAAAGTAAGGCAAAGTCAGAATAAAGTCACATAGCAGGAAACATCAACAATAAGGATCTGGAAATCTACCTCCTTGTTGGTGACCTAGCCTTGTAGCATTCAGGACTTCTCTTCTACATACAGTAATTTTCTGAACACCTAAGCATATGTATAAAAGCAAAATCAAATGACTGCCTCAGACTTGACAGAACTGCTGAACTAAGAACGATGCATTGTCCTCTATTAAAGGGCATCACCTTGAGAAGATAAAGCTTGGTAAATGTTGCTCTGAAAGTTAGTATTCTCTGCTGTTGGCTATTAGATATATTTATAAAGCTAGAAATAACAATTTTCAAAGAACAATGGTTCCTAACCACATTTTATGTGACCTTGGCAGAACCCAGAAATCAGTACTCTGTTAGCAGAAATGCAGATTTATGCCTATCAAGGTACAAACAGGTATCTGAAAAGGGACCCTGTTTTTGAAAATGGATACTAAAAAAGAAGAAAAACCTCTAATCAGACAGAAAACAGATCTAAGAGTGAGGGGCAATCCTCACACTGATGTAGGGATATTCAGGTTATAACGAGAACAGACAATGCATTATTTGTGTCTTAACTTATTTTAGTCTGAGGTCCCTGAATAATTAACCTGCTTTGTTTCAATTCATTTAAATGTCCATATCCTACTG
This sequence comes from Dromococcyx pavoninus, assembly GCA_033558185.1. Lineage (NCBI taxonomy): Eukaryota > Metazoa > Chordata > Aves > Cuculiformes > Neomorphidae > Dromococcyx > Dromococcyx pavoninus. The sequence goes on along the minus strand of JAUMJL010000760.1, from coordinate 99,451 downwards.
CTTACAGAACTGGAATGTGCTCTACAAAATAAACAGTCACATTGCTTCCATAGCTGTACAGACTTATAGGAAAAATGGTATTTGTGATGATTCTTAGGATTCGAGTATTTTGATCAAAATAAAAAAATAAAACGTTGCTGTGTAAAAAAATTACTTTTGGGAAAAAGTACTGTTTTTTAATTACAAAGGAATGCAATTCGAGTTTTTTTATACTGACATTGTATCCAATTTATTGTTTAGAAAAATGCCAATAAACAAAATTAAGTTATTTTAGAAAGTGATCCCTATTTAGAAATTGAATAAGTGGTTTAAAATTAATAAATTACTATACAACATCAAATCACAATTATGTAATGATCTGAAAGCAGTTAATAACACTAATTCATGAACAGGTGGCTGAGAAGGTTCTACACTTATATGAACAGAACCTCAGGTAAAAGGCTTATGTTTACACAATCGGCTTTTCCAGTTGCAGCATGAAGAGTATTGAAAATTTCTAGTATTTCACTCCATGTTACCATCCCGTTCTATTTTAAACCATCCCATTCTAATTCTCTTTTTCTTCATTGCTGCCACTCTGCAATACAAACCTGTTTCCTTCACTATTAAGAAATATGACTGTTGCTGGAAATTCATCTGTCATTTTCCAAATCTTTTTCAAAGGAAGAAATAACAGGTTGTCTCAACAAAAGAAAATAACATAGAAACAAAAATAGCCCTCTCTTCACTCCCCCAGGGACGTACCAAGCAATATTTACCTCTGACACCATAAACAAAAGATCAGAAACGTTAGAGCTAATGGCTCTGTAAATAGTATATTCGTTAAGAGAGGAATCCTGCTAGAATTGCAAGAAAATTGTATCCACTTCCAGCTGCCAGTTTTTGAGGACCATCCGGATTTTTTAGCTCTGTATTTATGGAATGGCGTAGGACAGCAGCAACTCTGCCATCACCATCATCTTTTTCCATTATTGCCAGGATTTCTCCTGAAGAATTATGAACAGTGTCCTGCACAGAGGCAGCGAAGGCAGATTCTGCAGAGGTCACTGCCAATGACGACTATATTTTCGAGAGCAGAGTAAAGAGCATATCCAGTAATGTCTTCCAAGAAGAACACACAAGTACCCTCAGGTACCACTCCAGTCAAGGAGCCCTTGGGCACAGAAGACTCCATACCTATTTCTCAATCTCCTTTTCTCTCCAGCTGTGGTCAGAGGCAGGAGAAGAACACCTAAAGCAAACAACCTAAAGTCAGCACTCTACGGATGTATCGAAATGCTTGAGAACCAAAGACAACTGCCTGGTGGAGAGACATTGCACACCTAAGCACATCATTTTCCAGTAAGGAGCACATCAGGTAGGTTACACCAAAGTACCTTTCTGATTGCAAACAACAGCTCATGGTTCACAGACTGGTACCTGTCAACATAATTTTACCTTGCTGATTTCTATTGCTAATGTATTGATCAATACATAGAAGAGACAACTGAACACAAGAAGGGTGCAATTTCACTTCTACTTCATGTATGTCCTTTCACAAACTTGTTTAAAAACAAGATAACAAAACTCAGGACAGAAAGTGGGCTTTTTTTTATTACAATGGTCTCAAATTAACCTTACACCACAGAAAAAATAACCTGAAGTCTATCAGACCAAGCCTGGCTTGGCTAAACTGGTAAGCATCCGGGAGGTCAAGGCAAGAATGTATGGTAAACATCTGGAAATACTCAGAGAAGTGGAAAAATCTTCTGAAACTCTGTCTTATTTATTCAAAGATAAACTCACAGCATCAAATTTCTGCATATTTCATTCCCAGGTGAGTATTCTCCATGAAATACAATTCTGTGTTACAGACATGATTTCTGGGGGCTGCACTGACACTACACAGGCCACTCCTTCTCAAATCCAAAATATGCTCCCTTCTCCATGACCAGTTCCAGCAGATGCAATATATTTTGTTTTTCTCTAGAAATCCAAGTTGAGTGTTATTTCCTTTCTTTCCTGCAATGCCAGGTGACTAATAAACAGAAATACTCAAAATCAAATGAAAAAAATACTCAGTTGCGTAAAATCTTCCAAGACAGCTTTGCATTCCTCACAGACAGACACAAGGTCTTCTCACAGCACTTGCAAAATAATTAGAATTCAACACGACAGAAGAAAATTCCCAGAATAAAGGATGTAAAGATTACAATCTAAATACAATGTTGTTAGTTAAAAGAAATGAATGTAGAGTATTGAATGTTCAAAATTGTGTTGAATTAGATAAGCAAATCCCATGTAGACTTTGTTAATGATTCATAATCAGCTAATAAGCTCATCTCCAGTAGAATAATGATCCATGGACCTGTTAGCTCATTTATCACTATGTTTTACAACACCGGCAAAGAAACTAATTAAATCCCAGCATCATTACACAGAATTCCTTTTAATAGAGATACAATGATGCACTAGAGGCTACAGATTACACTGCAAATTGTACCAAGAGATTCTGGACAGCGAGTTTTAATTAACATGTTAGCAAGAAGCTGCTCACTTAAATAATAACTAACTAGGTAACATCTGCACACTGAAAAACATCAGAGAACAGGGAGAGTAAGGGAAGGAGCATTACGTGAGGTACTGGAATTGTAAACTTTTTCTATCCATGTACTCAACAAAGATCAGAAGGCAGAACTCTGGCTCCAGATGGGTGTTGAAGATGCTGGTAGGACCATGTACATCAGATTACACCCCTGCTCCCCCAAACACCCATCTGTGCAGCGCTACCTCTAGGTCAGCACAGCCAGAGCATCTCCCAGCCTGCAGCAAAGATTCTTCATTGTTATCTCATTTTGTTCATTGTGGGAGAGAAGACAGATGGGTAACTGGCCAGAAAAACCGTTCCCTGGGAGGTAAGCAAGAGTAAAGAGTACTTTTTCTGAAGAAAAGGGAAGAACTTAAGAGATAGAGAATGAAGAAAGCATGAAATGACTGAATAGGCCACCAACAGCTCTGCTTTCTCACGCAGTGTTTGCCACTCACACCGAGTGCAGTGCCCTGACAGCATCACACCCTTTCAGCTCACACATTTATCCTTACCATCAGTTCAAAACTGAATCAGATCAAGACAAATGGACCATCAGGCTCATCCTTCTTTCCTTACTGCAACAGAGAGCGATTCTGTCAAATCTCAACTTGCCAACTTTCACACCGTAAGTGCTGCTGTGGCCTTACCATTTCACACAGTCAGCTTCCAACTTATCTCCAAAATTCTACCACATCAGCCAACGCAATTTCAGGTCAGAGGCAAAAATAATGTATGCATAGATAACTGAATGTAAATTCAATTCTTTTGCTATAAAAAAGTGGTTGTACTGCCTTCAAAATGGAAATAAATTCTTTTTAATTTAACCATAAGCCATTTTTCACAGTTAGCAAAAGGAGAATCCATGTGGATTGCACCTGCTGCAAAGATTATCCTGAGAACTATTATGAAGAAAACCTCTGAAATATATTTAGTGAAATCCCTAAAATAATAACCTGTTATGAAATAATCCCAGCTGGTTCCACAGAAACTGATACACTGCTTGAATTGAGAAGGATCTACATAATTCTTCACCTTCCTTGAACCAGAATTTGTTTAAGATGAACTACCAACTGACAACGGGTGATATCACCAGTTTCTCCGGAATAAATCTAGAGATTAGTGAAATTAAACCAAACTATTTTAACTCAAAATAGTAATTAACTACAATTAAAAACATCAGTAAATGTAGACCGACACTTGTTCTTGTGCTCTGTCACAAAAACAATCATAGAATCACAGAATGGTTTGGGTTGAAAGGACCTCAAAGCTCATCCAGTTCCACCCCCCTGCCACGGGCAGGGACACCTCCCACTGGATCAGGGGGCTCAAAGCCCCATCCAGCCTGGCCTTGAACACCTCCAGGGATGGGGCAGCCACCACTGCTCTGGGCAACCTGGGCCAGGGCCTCCCCACCCTCACAGCAAAACCTTTCTTTCTTAAGACCTAAATTGTCCACTCATTTTAAAGACAGAAACAGACAAAAACGTATTAAAAAAAGCAAGCTTTACAGTATCTCCTTTTTGTTTCTCAGTTGAATTAATGGGAAACAAAGATCAAATAGGAAAAATCTGGGTTTGAGTTGGGTCTGTTTTAAAATTAGTTCTCAAAGGACTTTTAAGGGAATTTATTTCTTAAGAGAATAGCATTCAAAAAAGTATCCATCAGAGAAACTGGTCACTCCAGTAGGATGTGACCAGGACCAACTTCTCCTCACTGCTTTATTTGAGATTTTTACTGCCTGATGAAAAGTAATTAAAGATTCTGATGGTGCCAATTAAAGACTTGAAGGAACTGAAGTTGGTGTTCACATTATCACATGGTAAAACACAGCAATGCTGTAAACATCCATTAGCCATTACAGTTCTCATTAGTCCCCGAAAACAACTCATTAGTGTCCTTAGAAGTGACAGATAAGTACAGTAAATGAGATAAATCTATCAATATATTCATTGTGTGTAAAATCAGGGCTTCCATCATCATATTCCACACAGTGACAAAGTTAAACACACCTTTGGCAAGAAATAAACATAAGATGCAGAGCATGAAGGCAGTGTAGAAGGATGCTGCATGAGAAGCCAACAGAGGCATCAGACACTTGGTTTGCACATAGGGTAGGTTCATATGAACTTCAGGTCACTGTGAACTCTCACAGTCACTTAGCTAAGTTTTTTTATAAAATATATTGATAAACTGCTGTAAATTACAAAGTTACTCCAGAAGTGAGGGCTCTCAGTTTGTGGAATTCCATGTAGGCTTCTGGTTACCTATCTAAAACACCAGCAGATTAAGAGGCAGATGCACACAGCCAGGCATGAGAACGCTTATCAGAGTGCTCTGGTCACTACACTCCACGCTGCTAAAGATGCAGAGTCAGACCAAGCATCACCTTCCAACGTGAGACTGAAGCTGTACCCACCACCAGCCACAAGCAGAGCACAGACACACCCCTTCTCATCACAATATCTTTACTTAACAGCTATTTTTGATTCTTCTTTATCCCAGCTGGACCTATGCTACCTTTGTGAACTCTTTCGACAAACGCCTGTAATTAGATCCTTTCTTGTACATCTCGTACCACCGATTGCTGTATCTTTTTAACACTACACTTTCACCTTCTCATAGCTCTCTTCCAGAATTCTCAATTGAACAACTGAAGGGCAGCACAATTAGAAAAGCAAAATAATCGTTGGATCTATCCAGAATGAGAGAGAAATCCACAGTAGTAACCTTAATGCCACTGTTTAAATCAATAGTATAGCTTTGCCCAAAATACTGGTTTCATTTTTGTTTGCTTGATCTCAGAAAAAACACAGCAGGAAGAGAAAGAATTTAAAGACAGGTCACAAAAATGGTGACAGACCAGCAGGAATTCAGCTAGAAGGGATAATTAGGAATCAGGTCTGCTTGGTTCAGAAGGAAAAAGATTTAATGCAGTTATACCAAAACCACAAACTGCACAGGGAGTAAAACAAGAGTTCCAACTTGCTGCATCTGGGAATACAAGGAGATGATAAATAAATATGAAAAGCAACCAGTACCATTAATGTAAGCATTAAAAAAAAAAGAGGAGGTTAGGGAATGTATGAAATTACATATATATTTCAGTAGGACATAACACAAGAGATTTCTCTATTGATAAAGAAACATCTTCAAATAGAGGGCTGGTTGCACCAGTGACATCGTCACGACCCTGAAGTCATGCAGAGACCACAACCATGCCAAAGTCAATGACTGGTGTAGAAATCTGAGATAGAGGAGGATCTGGCCTCTGAAACCGTTCTACCTGGTCAGCACGGGAAAGGGGTTTGCGGTTCCACGGGCAGAAAGCAGATGCTGTAGCCTCTTCTGTGAGGATAAAAATGGTGATCTCCACCAGCTGCACCGTGCTTGTACCAACTCTGTAACCACTGACAGCACAAATGAGAATTCTCCAGGTTCCCATGACCCCAAGAGAGCCACAGAACGGCTGTTTCCGTGTACAGCTCTTGGCTTCTCCTCTGTGTTACAACAGGAAAACAGAAATTGGATTCTTGTCATTCTCTGCACAGTGGGATCCATTTTAAATGTATAATAGTTCATAAAGCATTTTAAAAGAAGCCCCCACATGTTTCAGAATGGTCTTATTTCATGTGGGTGCAGCCAATTTCTACACCTTGTCCACCACAAAGTCTTTTGCAAGGCCAGGAGTTCTAGGAACCCTAGAGGTGAGCCCTGAGTCAAAAGCAGAGAGGCAGTCATTCAAAAACCATTTAACACTATGGACTCCAGAAGTAACAAAACAGAAAGCATTCCAGGAATTCTGTGGCCTCTGTTCCAAAGCCTCAACAATTACAACTACCCCTGGCCTACACTTTCTGAAGGATTCAGTAGGGACAGGAAAAAATCCCCCTAAAAGGAAGTTACACTGGGGGTGTGGTCTCTTAGTTCCACACAACTGTCACTCCTACATGCTCATTGGACTCCCTGGTGTAGAGACTTGGGGCCACTTTATGCAGAAAGCACTGTACGGAATGAGCTCATTTTGACACACAGAATATACAACAAAATCATTCATGCAATGAGGACTTCAGGAAGAAGATCAAAAATTATACATTTTCCCACATTTGCTTTCCCCCTCAGTAAATATTTGCTAGGATGTCCATTGCATCTGTTATTTATTTTCTCCCACTGCTGGTCCATCACCACCATCAGTTCCGTGGCCCAGAGGCAACAGGTTGGCACGCATTGCCACAGAGATGCCAGCCCAGAAGTTCAGCTGAGAACATACAAGAATGTCCTTTGGAACCCAATGCTCTACGCCCTGAAAGAACCAAGGGTGCTCAACAATTCATATAGCAACAAGAGGATTCAAGACACCAAGGTCCATACCGTGTAACAGAAAGGGATATTCCTATACACATCCACACACTCCATATTTTCCAATCTATTTCAGTCTCCCCATCAGATTACTGGACCCATCTGGGAACAGATTTGTTTATTCTATTTGTTATTGTAGAATTAAACCCAAATTTAGCTATTGTTTTTTTTATGTTCCAAATCAGTCATTACAACACAGAGCTTCCAGGGGAAGATCTCAGCTTTATTAAATATATCCTTCTGGGTTTGGTGGGGTTTTTATCATAAACACCTGGGGGGAAGAAAGAACCATGCAACAAAATGAGCAGCCCTTTCCCATTTGAGCATCCAGCTCTTTTATTTGTCTGTAAAGGAATCCTCAATCTCTGAACAGCAAACATGAAATTAGTGAAAAACACCAAAGCGTTCACTGGCATTTGCTCAGCCCCAAGCTGCACCAGTACCGGGACTGGGAACATCTCAGAGAGCCAACAGGTAAATTCCATACTGTGATTAATCAGAATAACCTTGGCATGATGAGGTTGTTATTCCTTTGTCAGTGTATTTCCTTTAAGACATGTCAGATTCCAACAAGGCAATTCCTCACCCCTAGTTTCCCTTCTCTTCCTGTCCAAATCACATCGAGTGGAAAGACAAAGCTGTTGATTCCAGAGGCAGTTCCCTGACACAGGAGTTACATTTACTTCTATAAATCACAGATTTTACATCCACGTTGCATTGCTTCTTCCAAGATAACTTTTTTCTTCTAAGCTAACTTTTAGTACAGAAAATAGTTTCCATGCTCTCTTCTTTCATCAAATAAAGTCTTAAGTATCAAGTACAGCTCATCAGAAACAACCCCAGTGCATAACCCTAACTCACAATTAACTGAATTAATGCCAAGTTGATTACAATGCTTGTAAGAATGCATAATTTTGGAGATGAGCAGTGATAGATTCATTACTTTCTTTTTTAACTAGTAAACACGTTTACTCTTTCCTTGAGTTCTCTTTGTTTTCTGTTCTAGAGTCTCTCCCCACAAGGCAAACATCCCTCCCCTTCTCCCAGTCTCACATGTTTTGCCTGCATTCTTTACACATGAACATTTCTATGCCAGTTATCCCATGAGCAAGAACTTCCCAAATAAAGTAAAGCACGAACAAATTACTTTTCTAATATCAAAACACATTAGGCAGACCTCAACAGCCTCTTTATTGGAATTTGAAGGGGATTCTGGAGGAACAATGAAGCTTAGGGTTTGAGCAATGGTAATTTCGGGAGGTGGAATCACAGCTTAAGAAACCCTCCAGAGAATTTTTCTGATGCAAAGCTAACAAGACTTTGTGATAATTTCTTCAGAACTGGCCTCATTCCAAGTTGGATTTTAAACACAGATTATAAAGCAAACACCATCCCCCACAAGTATTAAGAAAGAAGAAAATAACAGAATGGGGGCTGCAGGAATGGTCTCTATTGTGGGACCAAAGCCCGTCAATCAAGCAGGTTGACAGGCATCAGAGATTGACAGACAGGCCCTCTCTCTTGACTTCAGTTATCTGGGGGAATGGGAAAAGTGTCTGCAAGAACATGTTAAATTGCCAAAGTCATTACCAGTCACCAATTACCAAAGAAAAGATAACAAGGTGTATTTTAGAAAAATCGATGCAACAACATGCATTTCAATAAAGCGAGTTTTTCAGAACTTTAGAAAACAAAATGAACTATTTAGGGAATACATGACGGGTTTTTCATGGAATACCAAGCACTTCACTATGCCAGCAGGCTTTGGAGATTCATCACCATTCTCTCTATATTTTGTATTGGGGCCAGAGGTCAACCAACAAATATTTCCCTTTGTCTCTTCTTAGGCTTAACCTACAGAAAGAAAGGAAGCTCTGTATCCCAATGATTAAATCCAGGTTCTACGCCTGGCAAACTACAATCCAAAAGCCATTTTGAATCACAGACAAAGTTATTTCTGTTGCAGGAGTTAAATTCTATTATATGTTAATAGGTTACAAAAAAAACCAAACTACCAAAAGACCTTGATATTGACAGCCAGGTTTGTTTTTCTCATTCACTCAGGCTGAAAATGCCCCTTGTGAATTGTGCTGGACCCCCTGCAAGATCTTCAGGCAGCCTGCCTAAGCTCAGAACATCACATTTCTCTCACATCACCCTATTCAAAGTTTTCCTGTAGTCATGACCCAAGTCAAGTGAAATGAAATTTCTTCTGACAGAAAAATTAAGAAGCCTGCAACGAAGGCTCTGAGAAAATAAAAGTCTTTGTTGCGATGGAAGAGGGCAGCCCCCTTGTTTCTGTCACCTTCCTTCTGCCAGAACAATCAGAATAGAGCAAGGCAACCCTTTTCAACATGAAGTGTTCACTTATCATGAATTAAAGTGTACTTGCCTTCAGATTTTCTGAGCTCTCTTAACAGTAATTAAATACCATCACAAATATGTTGAACACATAAAATGAATTAATTTTTTCTAGCTTGCTGCCCACTTATTGTTTGTGGAATTATGCCAAGTACTTACTTTCTTTTAATTTAGCTGGCATCAGGTGGTTCACTTTCAGGGGCTGCTTCTACTTTCAGGGGAAACAAAAGGAGATTTTCTCTGACTGGTGTTCCAGCTATGATCTGCTACAACAGGATTATGGTCCACAGTGGATGCACAGACAGCACTGAACCCAAAGGGGCCTCTTAGGCATCACCCCTCTCCTACTGCATCTAACATCACATTATATATCCCATATAAACTACACTGATGGCCCACGGAGGGCAGTATAGAAGCTGCTGCTCCAGGCTTTAGCTGCACACCTCCTGGACACCTCCTCAGGCTCACAGTGCCTTCTATGCATGTGGCTAACTTAAGTAATTGTTGTGGCTTTTAAAAAAGAAAACAAAGTATTCTGCAGCCAAGTTTGATGATCCCACAGGTATTTACACTCTTCACTCCTGCAGCTCCCTCAAAAGATTTTTCTGGTCAACATACAGTGAGGAACTTGGCACTTTACCTCAAGAGCCACTTGTATCCGCGTGTAACACACACCAGACCGTATCTCTGTGTTTCTATAGAATCACAGAATTGTAAAACAAATTGGAAGGGAAGGGAAATCCAAACCCCATCTGGAGATCATCTAGTCCTACCCACTGCTCAAAGCAGGGCTAACCAGACCAGCTTGCTCAGGGACTTGTCTAGCTGAGTATCCTCAACACCTCCAAGGATGAAAATTTACCCACAGGATTAAATAAATTAATAAGCACAGCTTGTGCTGCAGGGTTGTCTTGGAGCACAGTACCTCAGCGCCTTTGCACAGAACTAAATCAGAAGATGCTCTCGCACCAGTTGTGGACTCTGAGCCACCAGAATCAGAGTAGAGCACGTAAAACTAAAAACCCTCTGTAAAGAAACAAAGTTTGAACTGGTCCCCAGTGCCAAGTGGACAAAGTCCAGACTAAACCTGTACTTGCTGGACTCCCCTGGGTTCTGACACAAACACATAACCACAATCCCTTGATGAAATCTGTCTATTGGAGTGGCACTGCTAATGTACACACAGTAAAGTAGTTACATTTCATATGTGGACCTGTTCTCTCTGATTTAATCTGAATTAATCAGTCCAGTTTTCCAACAGCTCTCGTCAGGGTAGGGTCAGTCAAAAGCAGCCATGCTCGAGTTTAAAACATTCAAGAGCTCCTTGTTTTAAAGGGAGAAACGTTTAGCAGCAAGTTTCAGACTTGCAGCACAACCTTCGCAAACACTTCAAAGACTTCTTCGGAAGATCTTAATTTCCCCTCTTGATCCTCTGCATTTCCCTTACCAAGGCAGGCTGACGTCTGACTTCTGTACCTCTGCCTTCCCGCAGAACCCTCACACCAGATAATGGGATCAAATCAAAACTACTTTCCATACAATCACAAAACATAACAGGCCACAGCAAGAATTGTAAAACCTCCAAAGCAGCTCAAAGCTAATTAATTTCTATTACTAGTGAAAGAAGAACCACTTAACATGTCTTTTCTTATTCAAATTACCATTGACAGCACCTGCTTTTTTATTCTTGGGAAATCCTGCTACAACCCTAGTTAAATTATGTAAGACTGTAGAATTTATGAAGATAAGGCAATTACCATTACAAAAACAATTCCAGGTTACAATTTATGGTGAAAAGAAAAGAGTTATGATGCTCTGTTAAATCATTCAGTGATGCATTACATACTCAGTTAATCCTTCCAGTTGTGAAAATTTAAGGCTAAATGGTGTCATTGTGTTCAGTAATTAATTATTTTGTTTCATTTAGTGGATACTTCATCTATATTGTTAAGGAACAATGCCACTTAATGAATAGTAAAGGCACAAGCCCACATGGCAGCCATGTAATATATAGATATAAATGACCAACAGGAGACAGGAGAAATGACTGAATGGCCAGCAACACCAGAAGTAAACTTTGTTATTAAAGTAGAAAGCATCTCCTGGTACCCAGGTGCTTATTTAGATTTTCCTGTATTTCCTTAACAGCAAATCCAAGTATCTCTGTGGAAAACAATAGGTTTGCACTCACATCTGCTAATGTTCCTGTACTTAAAGAGATTGTCCATCCATAAATACACCTGGTGTGTGGAACACGATTCTAAATAAAACAAGTGGAGTGGCTGAACAGGCTTTGCTTCCAAGCTTTAAATAGAAAGGCCTTTCTAGATCTGTCTGAAAGACAGAATGCACGATTCTGTAAAGCTTTGGTTTCCTTGCACGGGAATGGCAGAGGAGAGCTCTCCTTGGAATATGGGATGTTTTTTCTTCCTGCCACACACTTTTCCTTCACAAAACAAAGGCTGGACTCCAGGGTCACATGAACCAAGACTGAGCATCAGACTGAGGCATAAACTATGGACACTCCATGTCCCTTTAAGCAGATCATTAATATAAGCCCTTAGCCCTCTGGTAGAGTAAAGGGCAGCCACCCCATGGAAGAGTAAAACCCACATTCAGAGGGAGCTTCCAGCTGCAGAGCTGAACACTGCACTGGCTGAAGAGCAGTTTCAGAGGGAGCTATTTTTAAGAGAGTCCACTTTTGAAAAAGTAATATTTGGGAGAAAATGTAATCCCAAACAAACTTTCAGAGAAAAAAAGGTAAATAATGACATCCTCTAGAAATAAGCAATGATAAATCCACAGATCTTAAGGCAATTTGAAAATATGAATTAATTTGGGAAGAATATATTTTTACTTTTCAAAACTCCACATTTATTTTAAAGATCATTCATGTCTAAAGGGGACCAATACAATACTCAAACTGGTTCACGCATAGCAAAGGTGTTTCTGCAACAACCCAACTCCCAGCTGCAACTCCTTTTTTAACATGACTGCCTCTTACAAAGATGTAGTACAGGAGTGCAGGGAGTTGTATCAGGTCACACAAAAAACAGGGGTTTGTGGGGTGGGGGAAAGGGAAGAAAAGGGAGAGATTCTTTTGGCTGTTAGCTACAGGTAAAAGCAAACATATTCTTCTGTAGAATCTCTCTGAATGACAGCATTCATTTGATTTGGGAAAACTTTACTCCCAGAAGAGGAGAAGCAGATCACGGTCACTGCCATTAATATGCTGTGCTGTCAAGCCTCAGAGTCAGACAAATAACAAAGATCATGGAAATCCAAAAAAAAAAAATGCAGAGTAGCCAGACAGGAATACAAGGAGGAAAGCAACAAGTTTAAAATAGTATTATCAAAATTCCCTTTCACCACTACATAGCAGCAGAGGATTTTGGGGTGTTTACAAGAGCATGTTAAGCAAAGAAGGGAGATTTAAATGCTGTGAGGGTGGGGAGGCCCTGGCCCAGGTTGCCCAGAGAAGCTGTGGCTGCCCCATCCCTGGAGGTGTTCAAGGCCAGGTTGGATGGGGCTTTGAGCCCCCTGATCCAGTGGGAGGTGCCTCCTCCCATGGCAGGCGATTGGAACTGGACGGGCTTTAAGGTCCCTTCCAACCCAAACCGTTCTGTGATTCTGTGTGGGTCTCCTGTCCAGCCTTCCCAGAAGAATCAAAATTTGTCTATGATGCCTTCTGATGCCCTCCTTGTCCCTGCTCATAATTTTGTGAATTTTAAAAAGCAAGTGTGGACAAACAAGTGCCAGTCCTAACTTCCTTCAAACGTGTCTGGTCAATTCATTTGGAACATTTTTTCCTAAAAGCCAAGGAATAACAGGTTAATCCTTCTCTCTGAATACTTCTCTTAAACCTGCAGCATTATTTTAATGCAGCTTTTGTGATATGAATAAATACGCTACAGAACAATAGACTTTCAGGATCTATTCTCCAAAGTTTTATGAACCTTTATTCTAAGAAACAAAGATATTTCAAAAGGCATTTCAGTAATTTTCACTATAAGAGAGTCAGGAAGCACTTTCTACCTTGTTTCTATTCCCCAGCCTCAAAGTAAGACTCTCTTAGCAATTTAGATAGAGCAGGCCAAAGGAAAGGGAAATTTGAATTATTTTTTAACATTCTACTTAAATTTTCATAGCAATGCTCTAAACTTCACTTGTGCAACCAGCACTTTGTGAATAAATAGGTTATCTTCATATTTGCTATTTCTGTCAATAGATGTATTAACTCTGCACTGGACAATAGCGCAGATTCCAAAATATGTCTACACATGCACTTTCTGTACTGTTCCCCACCCAACTCGCTGTGCACACCACACCAGCTCTCACTCAACACCCTCGACCCACTGCTTACCTATTGCTATCAAACTGCTCTTACACAGGCAGCCACCACTGCTCTGGGCAACCTGGGCCAGGGCCTCCCCACCCTCACAACAAAACATTTCTTCCTAAGATCTCATCTCAATCTCCCCTCTTGCAGCTTAACAGCCTCCCCCCTCGTTGTATCCCTGCATTCCCTGATCATGGGCCCCTCCCCAGCTTTCCTGGAGCCCCTTTCAGTACCGGGAGGCTGCTCTAAGGACTCCCTGGAGCCTTCTCCAGGCTGAACAACCTCAACTCTCTCAGCTTCTCACAGCAGAGGGGCTCCAGCCCTCGGATCATCTCCACGGCCCTGACCTTTTGAGCTCACCAAACCTCACCAAGTTCAAGTAAGGAGCCAGGAAAACAAACAACTGAAGAGTAACAGTTGATAGGATAAAATATTGGGTATATCAAGCAAAAACATACTGATCTACTAAACCCTCACTAATCCATTAGCCTTGGTCACAGAAATGAGTGCAACCTCTGCCCAGAAGCAAGAGACTCTATACTTGCCCCACAACTCACAGAGCTGCACTTCATTCTAGGCTGAAAGAAACATTTTCAAATTCACTCTTAAATCAGTTTTAAGCTTTGCCAAGTTAATGAGCAATGACAGGACAGCATCCTTCCCTCTTATCAAGGCAGAAGGCTCCATGGTGAGCCGACTGCACTGTCTGAATGGCACTGGTAAAGTGAAGAGATGGGGCAGAAGAAATACCTTAAATGAAGCATTACACTTAGAAGTTCTAAACCTCCTGTTTTGATCACCAGTTGGTCAGGTGCTAACAATACAGCCCAACTCTCTGCTAAGTTTCCAGGGAAATGAGGAGGTTGCTATTTCCCACCAGGAGAATGAAACCATAAGCCCACTGTGCCAGCATGACTTTTGCTTGAAGACATTAATAACATATCAGATGATGGGATGTGCTGAATTCTAAATACTCACTTCTCTATGAATGTGCAACAATCCCTGTTTAGTAAAGTGCAAACCTGCTACTGCACTAAATCCTTCTGCAGCACCTCATGGAATACAAGAGGCAGTTTTTCCAAATAAGGTGACTGAGCTCATGGACAATAGAAGTAAGGATGTGCTGTTTTACTTGGGTTTAGATTAATCTACTTATTACCACTTTAAAAGCAATTATTCCTTATTATTTGTTTTGGAATTCCAGGTATAAACTGGAGCACAATCCATTGCAATACTCATTCCAGCTGACTAACCCTGAAAGGTCATAGTCTTTGCACTCTATTATGGCACCACTACCACTGGTTTCCAATTCAGTTACTCACATGGACGAGATATTTCTAATCATAAAGATCAGAAGATTATTTCTGTCCTTTGAGCTCTACACGATGCTCTTTAATGCAGAAATCACAAAGAAAGAGACCGTAAGATATGGAGTCTACACCAAAGTACTCTGTGCCCATCAACTCACATCCTCAGACAACTTTGGCTATAATTAATAATAATCACAATTGTTATTGTTCCATGACCAATTTTACAAAATTAAATGAAAACAAAAATTTCACATGTTAATTCCTGCTATTTTTTCTGTTGCTCAATTGCAGGAAAGACCCAACCTGAACCATGGCAAATCCTGTACACTCTGCAAACAGAGGGGAAGTGCAGGAGGAAAATAAATGATAAAAAAAAAAATCACAAACCCAACACAGAAGACACCCAACAAATTCATTCTCCACAATGAGTCTCGTAGGGCAAAGGAAGTTAATGTTGGAATTTCAGATTTAATCCATTCCTGAACAGGAAGAGCAATCACTTTGGCCTTAACCTCAGCTTTGAAAACACTGTTTTGCATAGATGCTGTTTCAACATTTCTGGGTTGCAATTCAGCATCAAATAATCAATATTCAAGCCTGTTCCCCTTGCAGCCTCCCTGACACACCGGGCCGAATTCCACCTTCTGCAAGAGCGCTGACACCATTTGAAATTGAAGAACGGATTTTGCATATCTCCATGACTGAAAGAACATTTCTGGGCGATAAATACGATGTGTTAAGAATCTCTGTGAGGTGCACACCTACAGACCTGGTTCCATTCTTCCCACCATATGTCTGCTTCCTGGTTTTCCCAGCCAGGAAAAGGAACACAGCACCATAAATACTACACACATGTAAAAATTCTAACAGTTGTAAAATTCACATGTAAAGAAATAGTTGTAGAATTAAACTAATAGCCTATTATTTTATTAGTAGACATTTTGAGAGGACTTCCTCAACCTCTGGTGCAGTAGAGCTGCCCTGATCAGAAATCCAAAGGTTTTAAAACTGATTTCTGATGCAATAACAGGTACATCATCTTTTTACAGCTGGCATGCACTGGAGACAATCTGCAAGCATAATTCAATGAGAAATTACTTTATCTTCATTCAGATAAGCTCTTTGCTATTGAGAATACTGCTATAACACCCAAACCTCAACTGGGAGTTCATTAGCAAAATTGCTGCATAACAGGAACATCCTTGAAAATATATTTAGACAGGTGTAAAACAGACAGAATTTATCATCTGTTTTTTTCAATAAAAACTTCTCAAACATACACAGAAAATAAACCATAAGGGAGTAAGATTTATTCTATCTTACTGCAAAATCCTGCCTCAAAATTTTAAGGTGTTTTTATGTCCTCTCTTTGTGACATTGGTGCATCTCCTCGATACAAGGGATTACAAACCCGCTTTCCAATTAAGGGCATTAATTAAGGAAGACAAAATTCAAGGTCTACAAAGAGAATCTAGAGAGAGGAATACAGTTTCAATTACATTTTCTGTGTTCTTTGAGCACATAAATAGCTTAGAAAAACATTGAAACAACAAAGCTATGCTGGGGCTTTCTCTAGAGATGCACCCAGGCTGCACTTCTTCCCCACTCACTTGGGGTTCTCCTGGCAGCACTGAAGGTACCTGTGACAATTGCCTACACTGTGTCATGAATGTAAAGAGATTCTTTTAGAGTAAAGCACCACCTGTGCAATCAGCTCCTAAAACACTAAAACCAAAGGAAAAACACATCAAAAAAACACAAAACAAACCAAAAAACCAGCCTAGGATCTCAAGGAGGTAAAGTATGAGCAGAGACAAAGCCGTTCTCATGGCTGCCAGGTATCTCCTTACATGGGCTCTCTGTACATCTTCAGCTGAAAGGGCATTTTAAAGCCTTGAAGAATTCACAGCAGATCAAAAATGGAAGGCATTCCAAACCAAGAGTGCATTGTACCACATGCACAAACAGAAGAAATAAAATATTAGAGGAGGTGAATTATCCTCCACTTCTCAATCCCATTAAGCTCACCATTCTTTCAGTATGTCCTTTCTTATCTTGGTGTTTGATTCATCTTTGATATAATAGATTGCTTCATCTTTACTTCTTAGAACCACAGATTCATTTAGGTTGGAAAGGACCTTTAAGATCAAGTCCAACTGTAAACTTCACACTGCCAAGTCCCCCACTAAACCATGTCCCGAAGCGCCAGATCCACAAATCTTTTGAAGAACCTCCAGGATGCTTTATTTCTGAACTTATAGCCCTCATCAGGAATAAATTTCCATGAACTTACCCTAAAGGATTTCCTATGTGAGATATTTAAACACGAGGAATCCACCAAGAAAAAGGCCATCTACAAATTCTACATATTCTCCAGTAAACTGAGGACAGTTTTGTTCTGAGTAATTCTTCAGAGTTCTCCACATTTTGCCTTTTTTTAGCAGTCAGACAAAGTGGATCTAAACCAATATATTGGATTTGCTCTCTGGCAAGTCCTACTATTTTTGCAAATTGCAGGCTGTGCTAAGGTGCAAAACTCTACTGGAGGACTCATGTCTGCTGCGTACCAGATACATGTCTGCAGCTAAATGTGCGCTAAGAGGTTTTCTCCCAGTCTGGGTTAACTCTGGTTCGCTTTCAGACAACTGGAATGCTCCAAGAAGTCCTTAAAACCACCGCAGGTCTCTGTACAAGCTGTTACCAACCACCCTGGAACAATACTCAGCCTTCTTGTGGAGAATAAACACAGCTGAGCATGGTCAAGTCAGAACAAGTAAGCTATTACCAGATAATCTCATTACAAAACTTTGACACCAGTGACCAGTACCAGGGCACCTGCAGAATATCCAACTTGGTATTGCCCATTTTCTAAAACCACAAGAATTCACCACACACACACCACTACAGTTCCATAGAGAGCTCCTCTTTGCACAATGGTCTTTAGCACAGGGTCAGGCTACCCTACCCTTCCTCAGCCCGCAGGAGCTCTTACAGATGTGGTGTTGCCCCACGGTTCCCCTCAGCAGTACTGAAATAGTTAAGGTCACACCAGAGTGGTGCTATGTAAAGGAGAAATTTCCCTGTCCTTGCCTAAGTGAATGGCTGGGATTAAACTGACAGCCCACCTTAGTGATGGTGGAATAATTGGTTGTTCAGCTCTGTCCTTGTCAGAGCTGTGACAGTTCTGCAGATGTCCTGCTCGGCTCTCCAAAGGTTAGCCTCAGCTGGAGCTGCTGTTCATTAATCATTCCTTCCTGACAGGGCTCAGAGCAGCCCACATCTGCCACTCTGTCCCCCACAATCCCTGTCGCACCCAGCTTGTGTGTAATCACTGCTGGTTTTCTTAAGAGGATACTTGATAAGGGGATATGCATTTAACTACAGAACACACGGCGCTGCCTTCTCTCTGGGTAATTCTTTCAGCAAAGGGCCCGTAACGTGAATGTGGTCTCTCTGTCCAAGACAGCCCAGCACACAGTGAACTGTGGACTGGATGTACAAGAAGCACCCAGTACCACAGGCTTTTGGCAGTGTCTGTAATTCCCCTTGTGTAACAGTTTTCAGTCCAGTATCACACTCCAGTGAAGATGGGAGGACGCGGTACCATAATAACATTGCATGTGGACACAACAGCTGTAAAGTGGGCAGAGTGGAAAAAAAAAAAGACCATGCAACTATCTCACCAAGCAGTTGGGGAAAGAAAGCTTCAATGTTTTCTTCTGATCTGGCCATTTTTCCCAACCACCAGATCTCTCTGGACTAAAACTGTCGCTTCACTGTCTGCGTGCGTACACAGTGATGGAGAAATCTTGTTGCCAGCACTGCTTTAACCCAGGTGAACTGGGTAATTTTCAGAAGTTCACACACGTGACTAATTTCTTTGGAATATTCTGGTTTTATCAGAACCCACAAAACCCACAGAACCCACCCACGATCAGCAGGCAGTTTAGAAAAATCAGAGAAAGAACTGCTAAGAGTTAGTACACATATACACAGCACCTAATGCCATCTGACCAACACCAGATCTCCAAAATGAACCACCTCACAGCACAGGACTCCTCTGTTTGCACCACAAAGAAATGAAAGTAATTGTAGAGCACACAGCCTTAACATATCAGCCTCTAGAGTTTGTTAACCATATATATACAGGTTTTAAGAAAAATCCAAAGCTGGACAGGGATTCTGTGTAGCTCACGCCCTCCCGACCTACAAGAAAATATAAGTGGGTTCTGAAACAGAAAGCCAAATGGAAAAAAGAACATAAGGAAGGCAAAGAAATCCCTCTCAGAAAACAAAAAAAAAGCAAAGAACATAAATCACAGCTACCCTCCCCCTGAGGTTCTATGGATTTTTTTCAGTTTAACTACTCATTAATGTTTTCCCCAGAAAACTCTGCAACCTACAGTCAGACAAAAACACAAATATATTACTTATGAATCTTGATTAAATTTAAATCAGCATCAGTACACAGACTGCCAGTGTATTATAGTTGCCAAGACCATACAAGAAATGAAATTACTATCCACTTCACAATCTTCTTACAAGATTGGCCACTGACTTTTCTTAGCATGCTGCTGTTCATATGTGAGCATTGTAGGAATCATCATTTCAAACAATTGATTAACTGTCTAGTCCACAAAGTTTAAAAAGGAACAAACAAGGACATTAAGTGATTAGCATTCTTCCTTTTAATTTGCAAATCCTGTCTTCACAGCTAAAAAGCCAAATGCCTCAGGCTCCATCCCAGGCACACAGATCCCAACAAGCTTGACAGTAGAAAGAGGGTGCTACAGCCTCACATACTGACACGCTGGATTAAAGCAATCAACACATTGACCATTAATCACAGTTGAAGGCTTTACAGTGCACTTACAGAATGGCAGTGGGGCTGTTCCAGAAAGCAGCAGCAACACTGAATTTCAAACTCCTGAGCTGCCCACTGATGTGATTTAGTCAACAGTTATAGCTGTGGCTCTTCAGCTAACTCAAGTAAATTTTAGATTTAGATGAAAAGAGAAAAATCTAAGTAACAGACTGTCTTTTGAGTTCCCCAACACTGACTTTGCTAAGGAAACTTCAGAAATCAAACCTGGTTATGAGTGTGTTGTTTAAACCAGAGTCCTCATCACATACAGCTGTTCTCACAGGGGACACTGGAAACTCTCATTGCTCAGCCAGCAACGCTGCTTTGTGGTGCCGCCTCCATCCACTGGATCTATCAAATTTAACACCATCAGGAGAGCAGGAGAAGATATAACCACTTGCAAACCACTTTGAATCTCTGCAGGATTGAGAGTGCTTATCAGTCACAAAAAAGATGAATGCTCCATTGCTGGATGGCACATTAGCATTGCAAAAACTACTTCCAGTCCTATCATCCAACAACCCTGTTGCTGGGGACTGCACAAGGACACATTAAAGAGTTTATACTATAAAGAACTAAAACAGATGAAGAGCAAAACTGAAATGGATTAATCCTATTTTTATGAATTACTTCCTCGTCACTATTATCTCTATGCATTAAAGTAACACCCAATTAATGAGTCATCCAAATGCAAACCAAAATGCTGGGCAATGACTGCTGGTTTGAGAAAACTTTGGGTCCCACAGGAATAGTATGGCTAAAATTACTGTCCATAAACATTAAGCAACAGACAGGCTCAAAATCTTTGCTATGCTCTATGTGTAACTAAAAGACCTCCTAATGAGGGATGTACACACCATTTCTGATTTTCCTTCAACCTACTGCGAGTCACATAAAAGGATTAAGTGAGTAAGGCATGTTTTTAAATCAGCAAGAACTGCATTTCTGTCATGATTAAACAAGGATCCTACAGGTTACTGAATTATTTGAGCAGCTGCATTAGGTTATCAAGCATTCAGCACAAAATATTGTCATTTATTTGTATATTCTCAGTTGCAACTACAGAAAATGAGGAACATTATTTCTTGTTTTCAAATTTAGCTGTGTCCCTGCCTTTCTGTTTCCTGTACTTATGCTCCCCTACCTCAACACACTTACCAGTAAAACAGACCTTGCAGGACTGACATAGCTGAAGAATACTTTTGAGATTCTTGGACTACTGACAAGCAGAAAGAGCTGCACGTTCAATTACTTGTATTATTGTGCTCCCTCTGCTGGTTCCAAAACTACTGTTGGGAAAAAAAGGATCTGCAGTACTAGGCTGTTGTCTGTGCTTACCAATACACAAAAGCTGGACACAGAAAATACCCAAATACCTTGGCTTAATTTTTTCAAGATTCAGAGGAAGAAACTTCTGAGTTTTTCTTGGGACTTGGAAAGACAAGTCTAAGAGCAAGGTGCTACCTAATGCCTAGAAAAATATCACAAACAATTAAGGAACAGTTTCACAGCCCAGCATTCATGAGTGAGACTCCTCTAGCACTTCTGATCTGTACACATATGGTTGTATGGATAAAGACTCCAGAAGTGAAGTGAAGGAAAAGGAAAACAATATTTGTCTGCCATGGTGTCCCTTTAAATCTTAATTGTGTGGCCTGTGGAAAAGTAGCATTTTGAAGAAGTAGGCAGTAGCATTGCCAGTAATACAATTACAATCACTGTGATGCAAGTAGAACACAAGACATTATCCCCTATGTTCTGTACCTACTTTCTCCTTTGCCCTGTCCTCTGAAAACAGATGTAGGTCTGTAAAAAGAAAACAAAATCCACAAGTATGATTGTTCTTTGGGTAGTGACAAGAGCTACTTGCCTCCTTAGACATGCACTGTCCTCTCACAAAATAAATAACAACTCATTTCAGTGTAGAATGATGTACTAAAATAATCAGAATGAGCCAGCTTGCCATGCTCTAACAAGCTCTAAGTTTTTAAGTCTAGTTTTAAGTCTGAGAAATGAGACTATGGGAACATAACCACCCCATGTGCTTTCACCCTGCCCTCTCCTCTCCCTTAGGTATAGATAGGCAGAGCTTTCATCCAGAGCTGTCACTCATTTACTTTGATGATCATATGTGCTACCCCCTCCCACGTCCCAAAGCAGCAGCTAAAAGAATTCAAGTCACCTGTTCGAGTGACCTGCAACACATGAATCCAGTTTCTCCAAATGCAGAGAGACTGCAGAGCACATTTCCCCATGGAAAGGCAGCAATGTTCAGTAGGTTCAGGATTGTACTGTAGTGTCCCTGCAGCTTCTCCATGGGGGAATTCAAAACTCAACTGCACGAGGCCCTTCTGCAGCCTGATCTATGTTGGACCATCTCAGAGCAGAGGGCTGGAGGAGCTCACCTACAGAGGCCCCTTCCCACTGCAGTTATTCTGTGATTTTATGTGTTGTTGAAAGCTCAGCCTGGGTTGAAGTACTGAGGTTCAGAAGTTTCAGCACTCTGATCCCAGCGTAACTGAATTCTTCTCTTTTTAAATTTCAATTCATTATTGATACAGTGACCAAAAGCTGAGAAGACTGGGTATTGTTTATCAATATGTATTGCTAAAAACTGCAGATCTCCTTCTTGTGTTGAAGGGCACAAGTTTTTTCTTCAAAGACAACTCCCATGTTTTGCAAATTTCACAGAAGACAATATGGTTTTTATAGCTTTCAATATGAAAACTGGTTACTGATTTTTTTTCTATGAAAATAAATTTGATCTGACATTCCAAGAGGGCTTAGACATAGCCCAAATTACAGTTTTTTGGATGGCTATCTAACATCTTGTCTATGCAAAAATGTCATATGTTAAATGGCTTGGAAACCATGACAACACCAGCTGTCTGGAGCTCACACAAGCTCAATCAAGCCATAATCAAGGATTTTCTTACATGATTGTCCATTATCTCCTTCTCAGTCAGAGACACACATTATAAGAGTAAAAAGACCAGAGTGGAATCACCAGCATTAATTACGTGCTAGGCTAGATCTGTCTTCCTGAAGGAGCAGTGAAAAAGAATTTGGAGTACCTCTAGGACACTCCGAGGAGTTCGGTACTGATTCTGCACAGGCCGTAAACCAAAATAAGGAGCATTAGCACAGGTCAGTGTCACTGAAAATTAAGTTCTTCATATTTGATGAAAGAGAAAATCTGTTCAACTTGTGATTACAAAGGCATTCTATAATGACTATTATGTCCTTCTATGTCCCTCCTAAAAATATAGCACACAATGTGCGTTCACCATGAAGAACAAAGTTTTAGACTAAATTTTTCTGTGTATATTTATTAGACTAAATCCTTGTTAATAGCAGCAGATTCATTTGAAGCCTGTGTCTAAGAGAAGCAAAAATTCTTTTCTTTATAAATTTGTTTGAGGCAGCACAACCTTCTTCAGTCTTATTCTTTAGGTAAACAACCTGAAGCAATTCTGGAATCTCTACCAACTTAAGAAAGAGGTCTCTAAATACCAATTTTTAATATGCCCAAAAGAATCTTTTTAAATCAACAATTAAAGTATGAACTTGATTAGAAATTTGGAATTCTTAAATACTCTGAAGTTCAGTAATACAACAACACAGCTTTCAAGGTAGAAATTGTGTAAGATATCAGTAAAGAAGATCAGAAAGTAACAAATCATGAACTGGAAGTTACAAATATCCAATCCCTCATTATGTCTCGCTCAAGAAGATTTTCCTACAACAGGAAAACAAACAAAACGGTGTAGAGCTCCTCAGAACCACAGCAGAACTTCATTAACTAAAATACACAGCACAGAGCATCTAGATGGAAACAACACTGAGTTTAGTGAAGGCACTGTGAGGAGATAAGACACAGCAAGGAAGACCTGAGGAGACAAATGCATACATACAGAGAAGAGCATGGAAGAAACACACTCTGCGAGTGCTGAAACTGTGAAGAGCTGTTCAACACCCAGACCTCCAGCTGCTCAGTATTTAACATGAATGTGAGTGAAAGAAGAAAAACAAAAGGAACAAACCATGCCACATGCCTAACGCAGCCAATAAAAACTGCTCCAGAGCAAGTGATTAAATACGAACAGCAAACAAACGTGAAGAGCTTATGAACTACTCATGGATTTTTCATGAGATGAAAAAGAAATTTGTCAGACAAATTATTTGCTCTGAATTATTCACTCAGCTGTAATTATGGCCATTGGCAGGCAGAGAAACCAATAACTTAGACTGATGACTTCTGAGCTTCTCAACAAATCCTTCATTAGAAGACCACGATCCCAAGAAAAACAGCCTTTTGGCTGAACTCGTGAAGCCATGCACTGTTTCCTCCAGGCCATCACCACTGCTCCACAGTGATTCTATGCTAAGATTTTGCTCTTGTTGAAATCACAGCCTCAGGTACCACATCATCCCATCACCTCCTTTCTCTGCAGTCCACAATCTGCTCTCCAAGGGAAGACAATATTTCAACTGCGGGTTGTTTTCTTCCCCCTGACTTATACTTCAAGGCGGTAAATGCCGTATTAGTGAAGAGACTCTGCAGTCCTTGAACCTCTAACTTTTCATGTACTGAAAACTTTTGCCACCTCTACCTATTCAAAACATAACAAAAAAACTGAATGCTTGTCCTTTTCTAAAACTTCCTCTCTGTGGGCAGATTGAGGAGGCGAGGCATTTGGAGATGAACAGGATCTCATTGTTTCCTCACATTCCTCTGTCATTTACACCCCTTGAGGGTGACCAGGGGAACAAGGAGAGTTCTGCCCACAGACTTCACAGAGCAGGAGCTGAAAGCACGGTGTCATCTGTGTAATGCCTGAAAAAAGGTATTACACAGCACAGTAAACAAACACAAAGCACACAACAGCAAACAGAAAGAAGTGAGGGTGAGGAGGCCCTGGCCCAGGCTGCCCAGAGCAGTGGTGGCTGCCCCATCCCTGGAGGTGTTCAAGGCCAGGCTGGATGGGGCTTGGAGCCCCCTGATCCAGAGGGAGGTGTCCCTGTCCATGGCAGGGGGTGGAACTGGTTGGGTCCTTCCAATTCAAAACCATTCCATGATTCTATGATTTTATATAAAGTCAGAAAATGAAAGGTCTTCTAAGCAACTTGTAATTTGTGATTACTGAAACAGATTTTCTTGCTTGTCCAGTAGAACAGTGTTGATCAGGTGGGTTCAGCAGAGTACAGTGCTGGGCATATATAACTAGGGAAAGAAAGAGTTACTGCTAGAAACCTGCTTGGCTTAAAATATCAGATTACATGAATGCAGACTTAAAAGTACTTAATAAACAAGGCAAGCTTCGTAATTATTTAGTATGTTCATGAAGACAGACCTGCAGAGGATTTTTAAGAAAGAAAGAATAAGCACAGACATTAAGTGCTGCTCTTCTGATGGGAGCAAGAAAATTCAAAAGAAATTCCTGCAGAACTGCAGAGTTGAGAGGGAAAACAAATAACTGGACATCTGAAAGACTTTTTTAATACTTAAAAATACATGTGTTTCTGCTCACTGGGAACATAGGTAATAACTGACACTTTTCTCCCCTTTTAAACCAGAAAATTTTTGTCTCATTAGATGATTATCTAAGAGAATTATTAGCATGAAAATCCCTTACAAAAAACCAAACTAAAATAAACAAAATGGTCACTGTGGGTGAAAGACCCCTGCCTGGCATTGTGAGGGTGTTATAATAATTAATTTGGTACATTTCAAAGCATTATGCAGATAAAGCATCACATAAATGTGCAGACTTGTATTTCTCACCCTGATCTGCTTGCAAAAAATGCCCCAAAGAAACTTTTCATTGTCTGCTTCGAGCTGATGCTCAGGCAGTTCATTGTGTGTCTTGTCAATGTTTAAATGGTGCTGTCAGGGCTTCAAACT
The DNA here is from genome assembly GCA_033558185.1 of Dromococcyx pavoninus. Classification (NCBI taxonomy): domain Eukaryota; kingdom Metazoa; phylum Chordata; class Aves; order Cuculiformes; family Neomorphidae; genus Dromococcyx; species Dromococcyx pavoninus. Next base: position 73,747 of record JAUMJL010000760.1, on the reverse strand, counting down.
GATGGGAACCATCCCAAGTCAGAAGCTGCATTCATAAACCTGACTAAAAAGAAGCAATTTCAGGCAGCATTGGGTTTTTGTAAGTAAAGAGGGACACAGTGCAGAACTGCATCACAGAATTCTTCCCTATCCTGGCAAGGAGTCTCAGAGAATTACAGAGTGAAACAGGACTAAATAAAGGTAGAAAACCTGATGGCATTGGTACATAAGCAACCTCACTGTGGTTTAAAAAGTAATCCAATAGCAACATCATGAAATGTCAGGTTTGGGAATATAAGATTGCATTAAAATATGACGTTATCTATCTGCCCACAGGCACATATCTATTTACACTATGCACAATTAAGTTGCTTCATCTACATCAGAGTCCACTGTGTGCAGTTATCCCATCAGCAGGAGGGTTACCCTTGGTGCCTCTCTCTAGGAATCAAGCTTGCTGCACTCTCATTGCCAGTTTCTCATCACTGCATCCTACGACCACTACAGCTGCTTCAGACAAACATGCCTCAATTTCTGCCTTCCCATAGCTCTGAAGTGCAAACCTCCACATGCCAAGATGCCCAAGCTCTCAGATTGCACATCATTTTAAATGGGCTATTAAAAGCAGATTTAAGAGCCCTCAATTAGTTTGTTACAGACTTTTTAGGGAAAACAAACAAAGAAACGGGGGAAAAAAAAGAATCATTCTGGGTTTAGCTCCTGACTGAGGAGATCAATCTGTTATCACCTACTCTTCAGGTACCAAAATAGTTCATTGACACTGCTAAGATGATCCCTGCAAACCACACTTCCCTCACCCTTGCTGCAGGATGATGCAGGTGCAGTGATGGGAGGAGCTCTGTAACACTGCCTGATCGGGAGGGCTGGAAAACTCAACTGTTCTTAATGCAATTGGTTTGTGCTTGATGCTCTTAATGGATAACAGAGTTAAACTGAAACCAATCAAAAGCTTTCCTGTTTTGTGATAGTTTTAACTCTGTTCTATTGCACATTTTAGCCACGGACAAAACTATCAATGTTTTCAGGAAAACTGCTGTAAAGAGTGCAGCCTCTACAGAGCCAAGGTTGAGGCTACAGTATCCACTAGTTCTAAACTCTTCCAATGGATGTCATGGAACACACAGCCCAACACTGAAGGCTGCTTGTGAGAACAGCAGACTCTGCTGTTTTGTAAGTCTCTACTTCAGGATTACAGCTTGCAAAACCTACAGATTGCAAACTCAACATAAAACTTTCTAGAGCTTCAAAAATCTCTCAGATTTGTCCGATTTTACCTACTGTATCCAACAGTTGTGCAGAATAACAACAGCTAACTGGGTGTTCCTTCCCCTCCAATAAAACAGAAAACAATAATTAAAAGATTAAGCAATCAAAAATTCAAAGGCTATAAAAGAAAGAATTTTACAGACTCTGAAAATGAGATGGGCTATAGTTATACTTTTGAGCTTAAATGTCATCAAAAAGCATAATTCATCAGTCCATAACTCAAAATGGTTACTTTAATAAACTGTGCTCCCTCATTTCTTCTCAATGCTTTTTCCAAATTTGTCAGAAGTTCCATTTTTTGCTGTTACATGGCCATGTATTCCCTACACCCAATTAGCCTGCAGAGCGTATCCACCGACTGTGCTGTCACAAATTTCAATTCCCACCACAGTCTGTGCTGATTATGCCACAGAATACATTACTTTCCTACAGAATATCAATCGCACAACAACTTCTTCTCCGGACATGGTTAACAAAACCAGCAGAGTGGGTGTTCTCGGGGTGCAGGCAGCAGAGCACACAGGAGCTGTAGGGTTATCACCACTGCACATTGCTCCCCTAACACAAGCAACTGCAGATTTTGTTTTTTAGTTATTTATCAAAAGAAAAAAAGTCATCTCGGTGCTGGAGAGTTCAGTTTTCCAAAGAGAAAGCCTAAGAAGCGATGGGTCCATAACAAATAGCAAAGCAAAATACAGAGAAAAGATTGATTAGGTGCCCATTAAATTCCATTCTACAAATTAAGAAAGATCAGTGGATTCATAAATAGGATTGTTGTAACCTTCAGTGATGCATCCTATTCAATTGAAGTGAAATTACCTTCGCTACTTCTGGGATAACTGATTGCATCTCACACCTCACCCAAACAAACATCACTTTTGGAATAACTGATTCCTCTCAGCTCCTTCCTCTCAACTGGTGCCACCTCTGCCAGAAAGCTTCCCGACTGCATTTGCATCTTTAGACAAATCCTTCCCTAAGTTTGGCTAAAATCTTGGGTGCACAGGTGCCAAGTCTGCTATGGGATAAGCAAAAACACCCCCAAAACACTTCTGCCAGCCTCATCCGCTCCGCTGCCTCCCCAGCAGCCTCCCAGCTCACACGAGCTGTCGGAGCGGCCGGCGCTGGCAGTAATTGCTGCTGACATTGTTCGGAGCCTTGCCTCGCTGCCACAGACAAATCTTTCATTCATGAAGAAGTGCTTGTTAGGCTGGCGCTGGACTCCAAACCCACTTAATTAAATTGGAGGAAAAAAAAAAATTGCTTAACCCTGGTGGGAAATTTGCACACAACGGCCCGGTGTCTGGGTCTTTCCTCCACCATTGTGTCCCTCAAACGGTTTTACAATACAACAGCATCTCTCTCCCCCTCCTCCCTTCTCCTTCCCGCCCGGCAAAGGCAGCGTTGACCCTCATTAACAGCCCGGTTTGTTAGGGGATGTTTTCCCAGTGATTCACGACCAGGGCTTTTCTCCACAGCAATCAAGGGCCTGCGAGTGCTGGGTAAGGGCTCTCCAAGTGCTGATTGCTTCAAGAATTTCAGAAGTAGAGAGTGTAAACAGGTACAGGGGGGAAAAGCCTCTTTTGAGCAGTTATATAAACATTCCCAATGCGATTTAAAAACCTTCATGCTCAAACTGTCAGGTCCGACTCTTTTCTTTGATTATATTCACACACCTCTTTCTGCATGTACCCACCAAGAGCCCTCGGTCTGATCCCCGGGAAAGTGATGGCAAAACACACACTGCAAAGCTATGGAACCGGAGCTACTGGGACTGAAAAACAAACAAATTGACCCTTCACACCCTCCTGTAAACACAGCGCACGTTTTGGAAGTCACAGACACAACCACACTCCCCACATTAAATTCACAGAAAACTTTGGATTGGAGAGGACCTCAAAGCCCATCCAGTTCCACACCCTGCCATGGGCAGGGACACCTCCCACTGGGATCAGGGGGCTCCAAGCCCCATCCAGCCTGGCCTTGAACACCTCCAGGGATGGGGCAGCCACCACTGCTCTGGGAAACCTGGGCCAGGGCCTCCCCACCCTCACAGCAAAACATTTCTTCCGAAGATCTCATCTCAATCTCCCCTTTTTCAGCTGAAAACCCTTCCCCCTCATCCTATCCCTGCACTCCCTGATCAAGAGCCCCTCCCCAGCTTTCCTGCAGCCCCTTTCAGTACTGGGAAGCTGCTCTAAGGCCTCCCTGGAGCCTCCTCTTCTCCAAGCTGAACAACCCCAACTCTTTCAGCCTGCCCAAGCCATTTGTGAAGAGGGAGTCAGAAAATGGAGAAAGAAGTGAACACTTAAAATACTTTGGCTTGATCTGGCAATTTTGGGTCTTTGTCTTGACTTTAAAATTTCCATGTTTGTTTCTTTCAACATCCACTTAATTGTGAGCCTTTTGAGGCAGTGGCCACAGGTCTGAATACCACACAAAATAAAGAAAATTGCCAGTATTAATAATGGATTGCAACAGCAGTTCAGAGAAAAGAACATGGAAAGTCTCACAAATATTTAATGACTGCAAACATTGTCTTTCCTCTGCATGTAATATTCCTTTCTGTACAAATAACAACATCATCAGTGAAAAATTTCTCTATTATATGGTAAATAATGTTCAGAGTAAAACTACCTAATTCCATATGACAGCTACATTCAGCTGTTTCTATACAATTCTCTACCATAATTGAATATTGATTTACATAAAGCAAAATGTTTATCTCTATGTGAAACACAATAAATTAATAGGAACAATACTGTCTGATCTTCTGAGATTCTGTAGAGTCAATGTGAAATTATAACATGAGATCACTGAGGAAACTTAATTAAGATGGATAAGCTAGGATTGAAACAGGAACATCAAACTGTCCCATGATTTAGAGCAGCATCATGCTAGACTCATTTATTTTATTGTTTTTACCCTTATTAAGTCCTTAATCCTTTCTACAGAAAAATAAGGTCACAGAATGGTCTGGGTTGGAACAAACCTTAAGGATCCTCTAAGTTCATACCACTTGAGTTGTCATTAAATAAAATTCAGAAGCAATATGAGCACAAACTTCTTTGATACTCAAATATTCTGCAGCTGTATCTGTCAGACCACAACTCACAACATGCTAAACTGAAATGTGCTCCATCTTACACCTGTGATTTCTGCTTGGCACCAGAGCAGCTGGGCCACACCTGTGTTATCAGTCCTTAAAATTTCAGAATACAGATCTCTCAGAATCTCTTCCTTCTCAACTGACAAACCAAAAGGCAATGCCAAGCAGTGAGGTCTCATTGCAGTTGGTGACACTTGTCCACACAGAAAAAGTAGCAGCATTGGAAAATTACTGGGGATTTATACCCATTGTTCTCCATTGCATTTGATAAACATAAAGCTCACTGATCAAACTTACTGAGGTTCTCAGAAAATCAAGTACAGATCTCCCACATTGTAAGGAATTGGTTATTCACCTCCTTTTCATGGAAGACTTTCCAGCTTTATACCTGAACTGTTCATTTTATGAACAACACTAAATTATTTTCATCAGGTTAATTTTCATCTTCCCTAAAATTAACTAGAAGACAGACAACCTGTACCCAAGCCCAAGGTAATCTGAATCCAAGAGCATAAATTATTTTTGGGGATGAATATTTGAAATTACTCTTTTGTGATGAAGTAAACTTAGTAAACTTTTTCAAAAAAGCTCACTCTGGAAATGGTTTCTCATCTCATTTCCTGTACTTCAGGCTACCCAAAATTGCTTTTTACATGTCTTGCTAATTCTGCCTTTTTTTTAAGCAAAAGAAGTCCAGAAATACAATTAATAATTATTTTCAGATAGTGAGAACTGAGCAGAACACAGATTTGCAGTCCAACACCGGGGTCAACTGCTTACCATGTTGCTCCTAACACAGGAAAACCAGGATTATCCAAAGCTGCCCGAAGTCTACAAAGTCCTCACTTTTTAAGTGACATTTCAATACACTTTTCATCAGGTCCCAAGACAGTGTGTAGGTGAGGCATTTACTACATTCTGATCAATGAACAGACTATTAGTCACACTACTAATTGATTATAACAGCTCCCTCCACAGGGATTTGCAACATTTGTTACTGGAGGTTTCCAAAACCACAGTTTAGAGGAACTGAAAAGTGTGCTTTCATTAGGAGCCCAAAAAATGAGCTGGATGTTTCACAGTTTGTAAATGAGTATTTTAATATTGGTAATATTTAGATGTTTTATCCATATTTTGTGATGTTAAAAAGAAATATAAATATGCTTTAAGTCACTGCCCTGCAGAAGCGTGTCCATCAAAACCAGTAATGTCCTTAGCCCTCCTTGACTCTTAATTAAAACACTTATTTTAACCTGAAAGCGGGGAAGACTGAGATGAGATCTTGGGAAGAAATGTTTTGCTGTGAGGGTGGGGAGGACCTGGCCCAGGTTGCCCAGAGAAGTGGTGGCTGCCCCATCCCTGGAGGTGTTCAAGGCCAGGTTGGATGGGGCTTTGAGCCCCCTGATCCAGTGGGAGGTGTCCCTGCCCATGGCAGAGGGGTGGAACTGGATGGGCTTTAAGGTCCTTTCCAATCCAAACTGTTCCATGATTCTATGATTTTGCTGTACAGTCCCTCTTCCCATTCTTTTGTTCTCAAATGAGTTAGGTTGCATTACTATTTTGATTTGTTTTCATTACTAGCAGATTTTAGCAATGCAATAGAATTTAAATTATTAGTTTATAACTTGCCTTTGGTACTTACACTTCACGTGCATTAAGCAAAAGCTGAAAGCATTAATTTGTCAATCAGCCCTGCTCTATAGTTTCACTTAAAACAGACTAAACATGAGAAAGATCCCTCTGAGGTAAATAAGCCTGTAAACATTCAGGTGTGTTGAGATTTACTGGGACACTGAGCTATAAATCTGAAGCATATTGTACACGATACTGTATTACAAAAATCAAGGTTTCTGTACAGAAAACTCCTTTTAATCTATATAACACACAAATATTTAATTCAAGATCAATCTTCAACTCACATATCTGACCCACAGGTTAAACTAACCATTGTAAAATATTTTTTGATGTTAAACTGAAATCTGAGAAGGATTCCAGAGCAGATCTGATAGCGAAAGGAGTCTTGTACAATCACAGAGGGCACAAAGCTTCTTCCCTAACCATAAGATACAGAGTTCCCACAAACCAGGTAAGATACACTTTTATGTCTTTAAAGTGGTTGGTCAGTAGTGATTTCAGAAACAAATATTGCTGTCCTTAAAAAAACAAAAAACAAAACCACCCCCAAACCAACATATTACTAATAGAAAGCTTTTGTCTATGGCAGTTAACAATATGATAATTTATTTAAAGCAGATACAGTCCTGAAAGTGACCCACTTAAAATTATTAAAAAGCTACGGTGTTTATTTTTGCTGTCCATAAAACAGGCAATGGCTTATGAATATGCAAACTGATCAGATGTAATTAACATGATTGGCTCCTACCGAAATACAATCTTCTGTGTTTAAGGGAGCTGGGTGCAAAATCTAATGAGGTCAAGTTGATAGGCTTGTGAAAAAAGCATCAGCTGTCAAGGCAACTGACAAGAATGCTGGTGCTAATCCCCTTTTCTGAGGAAATAATATAAATTTTCCTCAATAAACTAGGAAATCTCAAGAGCACAGAGTCAACCAGCACTGATAAGTGTGGGACGATTAATGAGAAAGAAATAAAAGCTTGTGTCCATTTATAGTAACAATAAACATGGCATTTAATTAACTAGAAGGTTTTCAACAAGTGTTACGGGCAATTAGTTGACCATCACAGCACTGGCCTCATCAATCCTGTCCAAGATGCACAGTTCCAGCAGGTGACCTGCAAAGATCTTGCTCTGCTGACCTTAAGGAAAAGGTAAAATGTAACTAAATGTATTATGACATCAGCAATTCAACTACACAAGTTTGACCTCTAAGCACAAAATAATCAATACCTAGAAACTGTGGAACATTTAAAAGTTTACATTTTTCTTTTCCAGTGGTTAAAATCCCTGCAGCCACCTCAAAATACCACTGGTGTCCTTTCTTTGTAGCCCCTCCCTGCTACAAACTACATAACAATAAGAAAGGAAAACACAAAATCAAGGCAAATAAAGGTGCAAATGAAACTTTTATTATAATGTGAACTGAGATTCAGGTATCATCCTAGTGCCAGTTTAAGTGAAGAATTTCTCTGCAAGATACCATGGGCTCATTTAATTATGAAACAACTTTCCAGTTAGGGTTGTTGTGTTTCTTTAATTCTGTGTTTGTAAAAGCTTAAATCACCAGACACAGACTTTAAATATTAAATATTATGTAAATAATTTTAAATTACTTTGCTTTCTCCACCTTTTAAAAAACACAAACAAAAAAAAATCACTATTATAGTAGCAGGCATGATTCTTACTTTTAGACACTGAGGTATATTATTTTGCTTGAAGGTGCCATGGCTGGTCTTGTCAACTCTGATTTACTTATTTGATATTGATAAATCAAAGTATAAACATATCCCAAAAACAAAACCCAACCCCTTAAGAGCCTGAAGCAAAGCAGAAAGCAAAGTTTCATTCCCAGTTCCTGCTAGGTGGAACAAGACATAACAACTAAATCCCAGAAAGGGCATCAAGGGTTATTAGGAAAACTGTGAGAAGTGTGATGAAGCACTGGGTAAGAGTCCAAGAACACCGACCATCAGTGCTGTTTTTAAGAACACATTACACAGGGATAGTTTAAGACATAATTGCCCTACGTGGGGCAGGGGAAAAAGGTGAGGTGTCCTCTAGAAACCCCTTTCAGTCGTACTTGGTACAATCTTAACATTAATTATTCTTTAGAATAACAATGCATATAAAGAACAAGAAGCATCTCCCCACCACCAGTACAATGTGAAAAGCACAGAGGAAAATTATCACCTCTGTTCACCTTCAAAGCTCAAACACAGGCACATCACAAACATCAAGGAGTTTGTAAGCACTGCTGGCAGGCTACACAAATACCCTTTCAATGTATTCCTTACATCTAACAGGTGCTGCAGTCACACCAACACTACGTTCCTCTGCCACTTGTACTGCACAGCATCTGCCTTTAAGACCTTTGCAATTTGAGGCCAGAGAAAGCCACCTTCCCACAGGTTCCTGTGGTGTAACAGTGACACCCAGTGATGAGTTTCACACTAACCTCCTGCAAGCAGCCAGCAAAATGTCATCACTCCTCTATTTAAAGACAAAAGGCAGAATTAGTTTGTGTATCAGTTACACATTTCCTCAGTGCTTCCTGTGAGTGCCCAGGCAGGAGCTCGGCCGGGAACACATGCTCTCTGCCACATTCTTTGCATGGAATTCTGCAACACAGAGAGCTCAACAGCAAAACTCCTCTCTCAGCACAGTCCCTTTGTGCTGACTGAGCTGCAGCAGCAAGAAATGACACAAATGCTCATTTATTACAACCTCCAGAGAAGTTAATACACTTTACATAAACGACATGAGCAATATTTTATGCTCATGTAGATACACCCATACGTGAGTACTGAAGGCCTGGCACAACAATCCTCATCTGCCACTGCACTACCTTATATACCAATAACATCCCACATTATTCTATTTTCATTGCCTTTTCAAGTATTTCCATTTCAGAACTGATGTAAGCAAGTATTCTCTTGCTTGATGTTACTGTTAGGTAATTGGGGTGATTTGGATTAACAATTCTAAACCCAGAGGTCACCTGCAGCCTCTAATTTATCTTGAATGACCAATCACCAAAGATAAAACAGTAACAAAGCACAATCACTGCTCACTACCCTGTGAAAAAAACCTTGTTCTTGGTATCCTTTTTCCAGGCTATTTCCCCATCACACAGCAAAACAGATCTGTGTGATACAACACCACTGGACACAGCCACGTTCTGGGAAGAAGGCAATCTGGAACAGCAGGTACCTCAGCCTTCCTAAACCACCCATGGGAACACATCTGCCACAGGATGGCAGAGGGCCAGCTGAACTGTCACTGCAGAAAGCAGTCAAGCAGTTCTCATTTACACCATCATTAACATAACCAAAAACAGTTAATGCTCTAGATGTCACGTCACTTCTGAGACCTCCTTTAGTGCTGCCTTGCTTTACTTCGCGAAGGAGCTTTGCAAAACTGTGCCCTGAACATCGGCCTGAAGTTTAAAAACAAATATTTAAGTGTTCCTTCATAAATTATAACACAAAGGAACAGCCAGAGCAACAACAGCTGCAAGAACATTGTTTTCAAGTTGATATTAGTGAAAATTCAATTACTGTAGCACTCAACCCCACACCCCAAAGTGCCACAGCCGCATAGTCTTTGAACATCTCCAGGGAACGGAGGCTCCACCACTGCCCTGGGCAGCCTCTGCCAGTGCTTCATCACTCTCCCAGTAATTTTTCCTAATATCCAATCCAAACGTTCCCTGGCATAAATTGAGGCCATTTCCTCTCATGATGTCACGTTACTTGGGAGAAGAGGCCAGCACCCACCTCACTCCAAGCTCCTCTCAAGGAGCTGCAGAGAGAAATGAGGTCTCCCCTCAGCCTCCTCTTCTCCAGGTTAAACAATCCCAAGGCCCTCAGCTGCTCCTCTTAAGACTTAAGAGGGTGGGGAAATGCCAGGCAAGCTCTGATATTACAGAGGTTAGCAAAAATAGGAAGCTAAAAGCCAAGGATGGTTAAAATCCAGAGATCTGAATCTCTTGTATTTGTCTGTTAGTTGTCAAAGACTGGAACAGGCTATCCAGAAAGTCTATGAAGCAGTGTTCCAGTCTAGCAGTAACACACAGTCTCAGTGAGGAGATGTCATTGTAGTATGGGCAACCTACGCTATGGGTAAAACATCCCTGGTGTCTCAGAGAAGAACAAACCTCCCAGAACACAACACTGGTGGCTGCTGGTGGTAAAGAACAGTCCCAGAGCAACAAAACAGACAAGCTCTAATTCAAGTAGGGATGACTGGGTAGAATTGGACAAAGACCAATAAATGGAAAGAATTTGCTCATAAACCATAAAGGCAGCTCTGAGAAGGGTCACTTTCTCAAAACTGGGCCAGGAGTTTGACAAAACAGCATCACTAAGCCAAGAGCTGCAAGGAGTTTGGCACTGGATCAACACACCCAGGCAGAGACTGCAGACACTCTCAGTGAACTCAGGAGATGTAATGGAATGAAACATTAACTAAAGCCTAAAGCACTGCCCTCCACAGGGAGGCAGCTCAGTAACTGGCGTGTAAATGTGTCCACGGTGGATGAAGAAAGCAGTCACAAGATGAATTAAGCAAAATTATTTGGCTCCAGAAAGCATGATTTGCATGAATAAAATAAAATTACTGCATGCTTTGGAAATTAAATACCTTCTTTACTTATTATAGTGCAAAAGCTAATTATAGTTACTGGAGATGTTTGCTATTTACTCATAGTAAGCACCTCAATGCAGCATAATTAAAGTGACTGCCAGCTCTCTGGTGCTGACATGCACTGGTAAAGGACCATTTCCAAGTCGGTGAACCCTTGTAAAAGAACAGCTGAGTTGCATCACACACAGAGGCTGCCCTCCAGCGTGCCAGAAATGCCAAACTCACACAGGGTTTCCACTCATACAGTGAGAATCATAGCAATGGGTTGGGTTGGCAGGGACTTTAAAGCCCATCCAGTTCCAACTCCCTCCCACTGGACCAGGGGGCTCAAAGCCCCATCCAACCTGGTCTCAAACACCTCCAGGGATGGGGCAGCCATTCTTTACTGATGTTCCAGAACTATGATCAACACAGAAAGAATACATTGACCAAACACTATTTCCAGACCACACTCAGCAGTGGAAGCAGCTCTGAGCCTCTGCTCCAAAGTCTGCTACCAACAGTCACCCAGAGGGAGAAGGCACAGCAAGACCAGGAAAGTTCAGGTACCCCAAAAAGACACCAATACTGGCAGCACAAAAGGTTTGACACCAAAATACTCAGGTTGTGAGCAAAGACGAGCTCATGTTAGGCTCTACCTTGCTAACATTCAAGGACTGAAGCAGCAAGGAAATTTCTTTTCAGGTGCTCTGATGATTTTCCTGGTCTCATCAAGTACAAGGCTTTCACAATTATTTGGCCCACACAAGATGAGAACCTGCATCAAGCTTAATTCTTTAATCATAATTGCAACAGTTATTTGAGATTCTGAAATGAAAGTAAAATGAAGGAGCACATCAGCCTTTCGCCTGGACTACAAGGATTCCTAATCTGTAGGAATTCTCCCTCCCTCTTTTCTCTTTGTGTATTAAATAAAATCATAAATCCATACAGACATATGCACTGAAGTTGCAGTACAGTTCCCTTCCAAAAGATCAAGAATTTTATTAAAAGACATAAATTCTGTTTCAGCCTTGAATCACAGCGGCACCTTCTCAGTGCCCACATCACCGCATGGTTAAAATGGAAAATATTCTACTACAAACCTGTCTAGATTTCACATTAAACACCAGAATGTGGCTTCATTTTGAAGAATTTTATTCTTGAATAGTTTTCAGCAACTTAGACTGAAGTAGAAGGTACAGCACTTTTGGAAGTGAACTAAGCAGATGTTGTTAAGCACAAGCAGTGTGCCCCAGGAACCCTCAGGTGGGAGTCTACCTCAGGCCAAACTGTAAAAGTTTGCATTACTTATTGAAACCAGTAATGCAGGAGGTTTTCACCTGTACTTTTCCCCTCCTCATGAATATTACAAAACAAACCTACTGTCTGTTTTACGATGGATATGGGAGCTCACTGTTCCAGGGCAGGCTCAGCACTTCCCATTTGTTATCCTACAATTGGGTGCAACTGCCTCAAAGGGCATTTGAGCAGTAAAAGGAATATTAGAGTTCCCTATTCTTGCATCACATAATTGGTCAGAATTTCACTTTCCAAACTGTAGGTTTCCTTCTTTAGCTTGGTAAGAATTCCACTTTTGAAGAGATTCAGCTTCTGCTGGTCCAATGCCTGACACTTTACACAGAATCATTCCATGCTCTTGAACACATCACTAATACAGGATTTGTGCAACAGAAGCCACTGCTGCCCTTTAACTACACACATGGTGTTGAAAAAGTTCTTTTCCATGATGCCTCATGGACTAAACTCTAGTAAAAGCATAATATTTTATCTGGTATGGCAGAGAAGAGACTGGATAGAAGATACCAGATCAGTTGTCTCTGAATATCCACCTTCACTTCCTAAGAGTGTAAACTCTGTAACAAGGTGTCACGCTTGCCATAAAACACCTCATCAACAACAGGAATGTATGAATATATGATGCTGTTTGCAAAGCACAGTTTTTTCAGCTCAGGAAAATAATTATTAATGACAGCATCTTCGTTAAATGCTATCAGGAACAGTGCAGCATGCCCATTTGTAATATCAGCAACTGTAGAAACTGCTCATTATGTTAACAAGATCTCTTCATGCATAATGATATTTCACTTGTATTTTGAAATTATTTTTTGCCATTTAACCTCTTACATCCACACTGAGTAGGAAAGAAAACTGAGATGTAGATTTCTTTGGATTTTGTCCTCTTTTCTACCTTGGTCACCATTTTTATACCCACAGAAAAGCTGCAGATGTGTGACAGCTGCTTTTTATCATAGAAAAAAGGCCAATGGTTGGAGGAAAATGTAATGGTTTTCACTCTCTTCCCTGCATCTAAGGAGCTTAGGCTACCACACAACTCTGTGGACAAACCAGAAGCAAAGTGGGCATTGGGTGGGTGTCAGACTGTTTCCTCAAAGGGAGTACACCACCATTAAACCTTTATGTTTCAAATCTCACTTCTGGACAGGTGACAGTGACGCAGATACCAAAATCCTAAACCACCTCTGATGGATCTGAAAACAAGCTGAGATCAGCTGATTCCACATGAATGCCCTCTACCCTCTCCACAGTATATAATGTGCCTACTGGCAGCTACCACTCTAACAAACTAAAGTTTCTCTCAAGAACAGTAAAAATAAATAAAGCCTGGAGTTCAGGCAACTGCCTCAGCGCAGCCGTAAGCAAATGAAACTACAACAACGTGACAGGCTTTATGCCTGCCTTGGCCTACATCCCCCAGTGCCCCTGCTGAGACCTTGTGGCTGCCAAGTGCTCCTGATCATGCCCCAGTGATCCCAAACCTCTTCAGCTCAGTGGGTGAAGTCTCTGAGCCGCAGTCAGCAGATGTCTGGCACACAGTCAGCAGAACGAGACCGCATCACATCATTAGCAAGAACCAACGGAACAATGTCAGCACAGAAGGCAGCGAACACAACTCTGGCCAATGCATTACGTGCACTAACAAAAACCAGCAGGATCCTATGAAGATGTCTGGCTTTTTTCCTATGGGTGGAAATGCTCAAGTTCTCATAACTAAGGAGCATTTTTGCTGTGAGGGTGGGGAGGCCCTGGCCCAGGCTGCCCAGAGAAGTGGCTGCCCTATCCCTGGAGGTGTTCGAGGCCAGGCTGGATGGGGCTTTGAGCCCCCTGATCCAGTGGGAGGTGGAGCTTTTGGCTCAGTTCATCAGCTCCTTTCTGGGAAAGCTGTGCTTCAGATGAAGCCTCTCCTTCAAAGAAAATTATCAAAAGCCGATCAGTCTTCATAAAGGCAATTCCATAAGTGAGGACTTTCCACCTCTTGCTACTTTCCTTTTTTCTAAGTTTAGACTGATGGACTACGATCAGACTTAAAACTCATTTAACTTCAGTACTCAACATTCACAGCAAGCATTTTTTGCAAAGAGAATGTTTTACCTGCTCTCCCATCATGGAATATAATGACTCCTGTCCTAGCAGCAGTGAAAGAGTTACATTTAAAAAACAGCAGCTGCAGCCCCATCGCTATTCAGTGAAAACCAAACACCACCAGCTCGGCTTGCACAATGGTAATGAAATCACTGTGTAGTTATAAAAAAAATAGAGCTCAAAATGTGTCTGTTATCTCTCTCTAATGCACAGTGACAGCCAAACACAAATATATTTTCAAGGGTATTGTTGTGAGCACTGCAAGGAAAATCTGTGTCCAGATACATCCAACTGTCTAACACTAAACACTGTTAACTTCACCCACAGCAGCATTTAACAGGTTCACAGTATTCATCAGTTGCTGGTCAGTGCCATGTCTGGAACTCTGACCTCTGGAGATGTGATATTACAAGTAAGGTCAGCAGGATGTATCTTCATATCTAAACACATTCATGTTTGAATCTCAAGCTTTATCACTCACACCACCACGCATAGAACTCAGAAAAAAAATCCAAGAAAAACAGGTACCAGCTGCATTAGAAGAATCTGACAGCTGTTCTGTCACACAATCCAAGCAAACCAGAGCCATCAATGATCTAGGGCAGATGTTGCAGGGAACTAGGTTTGATGTGAATAGATGTCACTATTTTTCTGCTCAGAAAGAATGCTCAATTACCTGCAGTCACGACATGCTACACCGAGATTATTTCTTTCCTTTCTCCTTGGATTCAAAATTGAGGGGCACTTCAGAAAGGAGGACTACTCCAGCACTAAGGCCCTGGAACATCAGGCTGAAGTGCTCTACTAGTGGCTAGCTTCAAACTCTGTGTGTAACACAGAATTCCAGAATTTTCTAATGCAGCTCTCCTTCTTTAAGCAGAAATTACAACGTTCTCTCTTAGCTCTTATACAGAGTCCTTAATAGCACAACCTCTGATCTTTCAACTGTTGATGGATTTTATCTTAGAAGACCTCTAGAAATCAGGAGTGTATCAGCTCCACTTTTCTGGCACAGCAGCCATGGATAGAATGGTGACCTCGTGTTCCAGTTCAGCTCCCTGTCAATGCTTTATCTCATATCTCATCCCTGCCCTTCCTCACTTACCTTCTGGGCTTAAGTATATTGAAATAAAAGCATGGACAGTGAAACCATATGACAATTTCCAGATTTACCTGTTTGACCAGCACAAACATGTCCACTGAGGAACAGCAAAACAGACAGATTCCCTTCTAATGGAAGGAAGGTTTAAAGTCATCAAACTGGTGGCAAAAAAGGTAAAAAAAGTATCTAACGTTTCAGCATTTATCTTCCAGAAGAACAACTCTTCCCAGGACATAATCAAGAAGGACATCTAAAATCTATTTTTTTTCCCCACCTTATTTCCTTACTGTGTTATCACTCTAAATAATAATTATAGTAGTAGAACAAAAAGCTGTCCATTGTTAAAAAGAGAAAGAAGCTTCATTATTTTGTCCTATGACTTTCTAAGAGATGTGACAGCAACCGGTAGCATTATGTTTTGTGTTACAGCCCAGGCACGATGGGCAGATTTCCTTCCCAGAAAGAAATTTCACAAAGCAAAAACCCTGCCTTGTGGATCGTATCAGTGGCTTTTGTAAAGCCATTTGTTGTGACATCTGGCTGCATGCCTGACATGCCAAGCCCTGCCCCATGCTATTACTTACTGCTGCAGCACACTGCCAAAAGCAGCAGAGCTGAGGAAATGCAGGGCAGAATTTATGCCTGGAGACACAAGCACTCCCCGGAACACCCAGAATAATCCATCTCGTGTTGAACTGGAGAAAAGGGTTCTGTCACCACGTGCTGTTCACTGGAAACAGAGAGGACAGCAAGTAATCCATGAAGGAAAAGCATAAATGGGATTTGAAAACAGTCAGGAAAACCTTTTCCATACAAGAGAGCAATGCCTTTGGTAACCAAGTGCTATATTTCATCTCTGGAGAAAGAACACGCATGCTCTGGTGGTCTTAGCATCACCCCAGCACCTCTGTCAGTTGAAACAACAGTTACAGAATATTTTTAAATTGCATTGTGATTACCAGGCAAGGTCCTGTGCTGACTGGAGACAGTTTTTATCCCCAGATGAAGTGTGACAACACCAACAACTGTTCAAGCCTCACTTACTCTATTCTAGTAAGTGTGCCTAAAGCCAAGATAACTGTAAACAACAGGGGCAAGTAAAACAAAAGACTGACTGACCTTCTACGTTTGTATTTCCAGGGTCTCAAAAATGCTTTAACAGCTTGACCTAGTACATACATATGAGCTGTCAACCACATCAAGTAAATTTTAAAAGTAATGCCAGAATACATACCAATCTTGTTTGCACCATTTGAGATTTTAAGTATATTCAAAAATATCTACATTGTCATTTACAACACATCTACAGGTGTCTGTATCTCTATATGTTGAGTTACCTGTGGAAGACAAGATGTGAAGAAGCTGTTGAGAGTTGTTAATGAAAAGCATCGCTAAAATAATTACCAGGTTTCCCCTATACAGAGGGAAATGCACGTTCCTAACTTTGCTAACACAGCAGCACAGGCAACACTGAGGAAAGGGACACCAAACGAGACATTAAAATGTAAAAGAACAACAAAATCTGTGGAGCAGGAAGTTTCAAAAAAGATGGTCAGATTAGAGAGGGTTTACAAACTGGAAAGGAAAGATAAACACATGTACTCTGACACAGATTTCTTCCAGAGGTGACAGCTAGAAAATACAGGAAAATTTTCTTTAAAGACCATTGCTGTATCACTAATTGACCCTAGAGCGGGAAATGCTTTACCTATTTCAAAGTACTACAACCAGAAAATAGCACTGATACTCAAAGAGCCATCCTAAAATTCATCACCCAGGGATGCTGAAGGAAGCAGGGCATAATGCAAAGCCAAGGACATGAGGATGTCATTCATTCTAAAACCTGAAGAGAGAAAGTACTAAGTTACTATATGATTCACTAAAAGTACCGAAGCAGTTATTTAACCTTAATCAAACCTCACTCTGTTTAATTTAACTAAATTAAAGTCTACACTATATCATTCTCCATTAGGAGAAAAGAAAAAGGAAAAAAAAGAACAAACCACCGATAAATAGATGTTCCTAAGAACCTTTGCCAAACAGTAGCTCTCACAGATGCTTAAAAAAGTTGGTTTTCCTATGGAAAGTTCACAGAACTCATACAATTTGCTGTGTTCCTTTAAGTCTAAATCAGAGTTACAATTTAAAGCTAATATGAATAACCGAATCACAGGAGAAATACCCTCCAACCATGAAAAATAAATATTCAACATTCTCACCTTATCTTACATTCTTTGTAATTCTGTTTCTCCACTGCATATTAAGTGATTCCCTGTCACACGAAACTAATACCATGTTAGTGCTGAAGGGAAAAAAATAAGAGAAGAAAAGTTGTCACTGAACTGGAAGGTGCCAGCTGCAGATCTGGAGTCGTCTTTGATAGGATAATTCCAGGCTTACATGCTAAATGCTCTTCAGATTCTGGAAAAAAAAAAGAAGTGACTGAGTTTCCATGGATTACTGTGCAGTTCAAGTACCATTTGCCACCAGTTTGGGCACCAATCAATGAGAAACCCAACATTAACAGCGCACCAAAACACAGCAGAGCAGCAGCCAAAGGCCTCCAGACTATTCAGAGTTCAAGTGAGCAATGCTTTCTGTCCCTCAGTCTTTAAGACAAGTTGCATTGTCTCTCTCAGGTATGGAATCCACCAACTTCTCAGAAATTCATATTTAGGTAGAAAGACAATTTGGCACCACAATATTAACAGCTATTTTAACAACTGATGATAAAGAATCACAGCAACTTCATTACTGGCAACAGCAATGAGACACAGATCTTGGCATGGGAATGTCACGGTGATTGCTAGGTAGTGTCTGGAATAATAAAATTCAGTCACCTGACATGAGTTTTAAAAAAATAAGATCTCAAACAGCATCAACACACTACAGCACCCCAGAAACTCTTCCAGCATTGTGAAGAAATTGCCAAGTTTTACATTAATTCCTTGGAAATAGAAACTCCAACTACGTAGAAAAAACAATGTTACTGTTGCTTATTGAACTGACCTCTGAAGGACAATGAAGAAAGCAAATATATGCAAAGAATGAAAAAACTGCAAAGGGAAGGAAACACCCACTAATAGCAGTTTATCTCCTTGAGTCCAGAATTAGATAAAATCCTGGCAAAAAAAATACCAATGTTTTTAAAAAGATGTGATGAAAAAGGCAACATGAAAAAAAGACCAGCCCATACATCCAACCATCAAACACCAGAGGAATATCAAGATGTATATATTTAGGAAAAGATGGGGAAAAACACAATAAGCATCTCAAGGAAAGAAACAAGCACAGTCAGAGAATTAAGAAAGAAATCTTGAAATGCCCTATAACTTGCAAAACTTCCAGCATAAGATCAATGTGAAGATGACAACTCAGCAGATACGATGTATATTCACAGCTCATCGAATCTGCCCAGTGGGTTCTGGCCCACAAGGTGCAACTTTTAAACATTTTTTCTTCTCCTCAAATGTTCCAATCACATCTAACGTGAAAATAGCCTACACTCAAACTGAGAAATTAAAAGGAGAGCATCTGAGTTTTTTTTTAAGCACAAGTTGCTTGCATAATGATCCAATCTCATCACTGGCACCAGATGTGCCCCACTCAGACACCTGAAAATAAATACATGAACCTCACTGCAGTTGTGATGGTCACTGGGTCCCCAAGTGTGAATGGCTACTGCAGACTTCAGGAAGTGTCTGTCACAACTCATCTATTTTGATGTCCATTATGAAACCCTCCTGGGGTTAAATAATACACAGATACAAGACAGTTTCACCTCCGTTGGAAGGATTCTAAAAATGAAATTAGACATGTTTTTGAGGCAAAATCTTTTGCAGTAAACTCCCCGGTTCAGCACATATTCCTGTAGAATCTGTGGCCAAAGGAACCTCCTCTAAACCATTTCCCATCACCTCCTCTGATCTGTCAACTTCAATCGGGCTTTTCTTGTAGCACTACTTGTCCTACACTGAGAGGATAACAAACAAACAACTCAACTTATCCCTCTAGATTTATAACTGTAGTCTAAAAATCTGCATTTGTTCTACTTGCTTAAAAGCCCAAGCTGTTTCAATGCACAGTATTCACCATTACACATTCCAGACTACTGTACTTCAACAATTTGCATCATTTGTCTCTTCTCTCCCAAGTATTTGTGATACAGAAACATTAGGAGAGTCACTTTAACTCTGAGAATACCCCTTCTCATAAAACACCCAAGTAAGGCAGAATAATTCCAAATGAAGAAACACCCATTACCACACTTACTGATCAATCAGTCAAAAATGGTCAGTTTTAATACACAGAATCACTGGGACTATAATTTAACTTTATTTTTAAATTACCTTGAAGGTGGAAGAAGTGCATAAATTGAATTCTTCTGAATGCAATGGTCCAACAATAATCCTTCCTCTGTTGGCATTTTTAGGAAGGAAAATAAATTCCAAATCAGACTAACTGAAAAGCTGGAAGAACATGCTGCTAGTTGGACATACAAAACAGTCACAAAATAAAGTCCATGAGACCCTAAAACCACTATGCAAAGCCTTGCTAGAGAGAACTTGAAAAGCAAAGCTAAATACAAACACATCAGATCAAAAAGAAATACTCAAAAGGCAACCTGAACTCTCAGAGCAAATTACAGATTTCCAGCTAGATGCTTTCATTCCCTATTTTAGATACTGTGATCTCCTCCATCCTCACTGTTATCTAACATTCTTCAAAGAGAAATGGCTCGACTGGGAGGGACAGCACCACTACAGACTGTAAAATCTGTGCCAAATTCCTTCAGTGAGGAAATATTCTGAGGTTTTAATTCAATTTATAATGGGAACCAGAGTCTTAATATTGCATTCTTATGACATCATTATTTTCTAATTTACTTTTGTCTAACAATCGTGGCAAACAACATTCTCTTTCTGCAAATGGAAAGAAGTCAAGTCCTTGTTTTCTCAAAAACAATTCGTGTGTGCTCTCATCCAGATCATTATCAATTCCATTCTTTCTCTTTCTTCTTTTTTTTTGTTTTAAAAGAGAAAGGGGCCTCATACCAGAGCAACTTGTCCATAGCCCACTCCTGATTTAAATGAAGCTCCCAGCTGAGCTCTACAGCAAATGCTCTTTGGGAGATTCTGCAGACTCTGTGTTACCCAAATTGTTTTCCATACAACCTAAGGAAGTTTTTAAATGATCAATCAACACCCCAGAGGAAGTACTCCAGATTTCACATCTCCCTGTAATCCATCCATTCAAGAGCAGTTGTTGACAAATATACTACAAACAAGCTCTGACTAGAGCATGACTAATTTTCTGTTAAATGCAACCCCTCCGAAACCAAACTTATATAAATGAGCAACAAAGCATCACAACTGATGGTACAAAGGAGTAGGCAACTGCTGTCAAATCTGATCTACATTTAGCACTCAGTAGCCAAATACAGTAACTTTTTCACTCTCTATTTTGTCTAGCAAATACTGGTGCAGAAATCTAAGAAATTATGATTTTCTTCACTAGTATGGCTACTTCTTTCAGATAATTAATAAGTACCAATATTAAATTGAATGCTATGTACTAGAAAACCACATTAAATCATAAATAAGGGTTTTTTTAGCCTTACTAAGAAGGCGTTCTTAGAGGATGTCTATGTTTAGATTACCCAGCAGGATATGAATTTCCTTATAGCCACTGACTGTCAGGATATTTGAAGTATCTTGATCGATCAGATGTGTAATACACAGAGATTTGATTCCTCCTACTTTAAAAGAAGTGGGACCAACACATTCCGGGCCAACTCACATCCTATTCACTTAATGTATGTTGGACTCAGAACGGAATAAATAACGTAGATGGAGCAGTGGTAAATATTAAAACCAGCGAAGCAGAGGAAAAAGCATTACAGCAGTACAGAAAACAGAAGGGAAGCAAAGGTGACTAATACTGAAAGAAAATGGGTTTGTATGTTGGATACAGCCATTACAACAGGGATGTAAGTGACATAAATGATAAAGGGACACATGCAAAGGCAGAGGTACAACGGGAAATCATGAGATTGTAGGTCATGCTGAAGAAATTTGATTAACTTCTATGAAAAAGTCGCAATGGGAACTGATGGGACAGACTAACAGACATAATGTATTTGGACTTCAAGATGGCTTAGAATACTTCACAGTAGAAAAAGCTAGGGTAAAAGGTCAGTAAATGCAGTGAAGATAAACATGGAAATTCTGCACTGAATTCAAAACAAGGTCAGCAGAAGCACAGATAGGTAAAGGACAGACAGAAAACTGACAGCTGCGCAAATGGCCAAGTATTTGACCCCTCATACTTAGACAAGGTAAAGATGAACACAGGGGCTTCTGCAGAAATTGGAGCTATGGCCATAAAATACTTGAATTGGAAGGAAGGTTTGGCAATACAGGTGGATATGGTCAGAGTAGCAGCAACCCTGCCATAAATTCAAAACTAGGTGATATGCATTCTGTTAAATATACTATTACACACTAAAAAGAGACAACACCGATTCTTGCAAAAGACCCGTGACACTGAGAAGAGACAACTGGACAACTTTGCTGTAACTTGAGAGAAAGCGGTCATTTTCTATCTCCAGGCAAGTCCCAACAACATATATTTCCAATTTTGTAACTTTATCTTTTTAAGCTCCACCAACTCTCTACTAAAAATGAAATAGAAAGAGAAATCAAAACCAGCAACAGCCATTGCCTTGGGCCTTATCTCTCCTAAATATTGTGGAGAGCTTGAAGACCGCTGTTTTGATAACCAAAACTGAAGGCTTAACTATTCTGAATCCTTCTCCCTAAACACAATTTGCTCTGGTATGTTGTAGAAAGTGTACTTCACACAAGCAACAAATCTGATATCAGATGTGCAAGCAGAGATCAAACAGGACCACCAGGCAACACCACAAACTGCATTCAACTGTGAGATGCCTTCCTAAGCGTCCTGGTGTCAGACACACACTGCTCTTGTCTGCCCTTCCAGAGCTCCTGGTCCTGATTCCCAGACCTGACTGGATCTGACAGTCCTATCCTAACCACCCAGCAAACAACCACAGCCCTTGCCTCAAATCTTACATCATCTTTCTCTGAAAACTGATGGGCATCACTCATGTCCATTCTGCTAACTCACCAATAGCAATCGAGAGGGACCGCTCTCCACCTCTTCAGCTACGAGAAATGGGGACTAACAAGTGAAACTATCAGCTTAGAAGTTCAAAGTGAAGGGGTAAAGGAGTCTTACAGTGCAAGTCTTTAGAAAGCACTTAATTAAGCTCTGGAACTCACCAGAGAATGTCATGGATGCTGAAAGATGTTATCAGCTCAAGGTGTAAGGAGACAAATTATCAAAGAGAAACCAAGCAAGGACTTCTCAGCAGAAAACCGACAGGACTGCTCTATGCTTACTGTACATTAGGAGGGAAGAAAATTCCCTATGAATTAAACTTGAGCACTGATACAAGGACACAAACCTCTTGGATAGAATGCTTAGGACATTTGATATCTTGTCCTTGTACACATAAGCTACAGGAACTTAATTATGCTGTCTCTGTCACCTAAGAACATCCAAGAGTGTCAAGCCTGTTGCTCCCAGCATTACAGGGACCAGGCAGCATCCTGAGATGATCACTCTGTTCCATGACCCTTTGTCAGACTAAATCAAAAAGCAGCTTTGACCCAGACAGCCATGTAGGAATCACCCAGCTTGTCATCGTGTGTGTGCTCTGAACATCTCTGCTGTTGAAAGTGTGAAACTAGACAAGGAACAGAGAGAATCGCACACAGCACAGTCGCATATAAATAAAGCCACTCTTACCAAGCCCTCTTTCTATAACCCTGAGCCCTGCTGTCTCTGCACATTTTTTTTACTTCTAGCCTCCGCCTCTCCAGACTGTCAAACATCTACTGTTCAAAGTCAAACCCACCCCCAAATAAGTCCAATGCCTGCAAAAATCATCCATATTTTGCAGTTAGATTATAGCAATTTCAGAAATTCTAAGACTCGGCACTCAACATCTTCGTGTCCGATGCTCAGAGCTGCTGTGAATCAGCAGCACACATTAACTCAACAGCTTGTCCTCCATCACATTTTGTTGAAGGCAGAGGTCCAAAGAAAAGATACAGCAGCCACACAACGTTCCTTCACTTACAGTCTTCTGAAAATATGGATACCACATTATTTATTCATATAATGCCTAAATTACTGCCAAGATCTCCCAGATAGCAGAAAAACTGATGAACAGGCTCACCTTCAGGCTAGTCTGATTAGCAAAACTGAAGCTTTTATGTTACATTAGCCTCTTGCCTAGGTGTAAGCAATTTGTAAACTTTCCAGAGCTTTCCACAGCCAGACAAGGAATTTCTGGCTTTTAATTGCAAAGATCTATAGACACTTTCAAATATCTTCAAGCCCACAGATAAAAATAAACGACTTTAACCAATTCAGCCATCTGACCTGGAGAACAGAAAGGTCACCACAGGTAGGAATGAGGAGAGAGGTACAAGGAGCATAATGCATTCAGCTATCTGTAGGCAATATTAGATGTGACAGAGCCCACACAGAAACTTGCACTATAGCTAAAAGGCAAAGTCAGATCAAGATGCCAGCATTGCAACTACAAGCACATGTACACAGTGACCCATATTACCACTATTAACTCTCCCTTTTTACTCTGGAACATAACCAATGAGCTAACTGCCAGCTTCTCATCAGAATGAAGGACATTTAGTATTTTTAGCCAAGCAAAAAGGGCATCCACCACAGCTGCACACTGAACTGTACTCACAGGAATGGAGAAAATGGAAGCACTGTTTTTCCTGCAAAAAATAGTTCCAGCTCATTGTAAAACATTAAATAAGATGTGCAGAACATGTTCATTTTGAGGCTCCCTGTTACATTATCAAGTACAAGTCCATGCACTATCACAGCACACTACGAGGCTATATGCTTGCATTTATATCACTCAGACTAAAAACTGAATAATACTGAGATTAATACAGGCCACCACAAGGATGACACATCTATGTGTAAAGCCTTGAATATTTTCTGCAGTCAGACTTAGCTGGAGAACCAATAGTTAAGCTTTGGAACAGTGAGAGATGGTGTTAAAAAACACTGTCTAAATGTTAGGGAGGATTATTAGAGATAAAAATGTGGTCACTGTTTGAATCTACACTGCTGTTTTTAACACTGACCTGTTCTCTTGATCTGATCAGTGAGAAAGTTGTGCTCATTTATAAAAGAAAAAACATAATTGTCAGGAATAGCAAGCTTTACATGTTTCCCCCTCCAAAACCACAGCCTTCTGAATGGTTAAAAAATGAAAAAAAGAGTTGAAACAAATGGCTGGGCTGGGACTAAGCATGGCCTTCGCTTAAACAGGCCTATAAATCACGAGCCTGACACTGGGTAGGAATGATTGCTGGCAGGGCTCGCACTGCTCCAGGCAAACTCCACAAGGACACACAGTGTAGCTATAATGAAATAGCACCCAACTGCCTGTTAACCCTCTGTTCTCTGTTTCCATCTGCAAGGGACAGCAGAAGCCTCCTGAACAGTCAGGCCTTCCTGTACCAAGTTCAACCAAAACTTATGGCAGCACCACAGTAAACTAAAGGGACACTAAGTCACCACAACCTTTGTTTGGTACAGCATAAGACTTAGTTTAGAAAACATTTATTTTCTTCACATAGTTTCTTACAGGTTTTTTTTTTAATTCAGAAGACATGACAGGACTCCTTCCTTTTTCCTCTTCAATTTCCCTTGAAAGGGGCAAAAAGGCAACACAAAGATAAAGAAACAAATGGACAAACCTTTTGGCTTTCATTGAGAAACAGAGCACTTTGATACATATCATTATTTTCCTTGAAACTTTCCACTTCTAGTAATGATTTGAACCAAAATATTCTTATTGGACATTCAAAGTGCTCACCATCTCAATCAAACAGAACTTTTTAAACCACCACCGGTGTGTAAATTGTGAGTCTATTATTTTTCCACTTCCCTGTTACTATTCCTGCTGACATCCTTGTTCTATTACCAGGTACTGCCTCACGGGAAATACAGAAATAGTCTGGGGATAAAGATGAGAAACGAGGGCTCTTCTATTTTGGATCAGTTCCCCAGGCACTTGTATAATCCATGACTCTGGTGTTCCTTGCTGCTTCAACAGTAGCTGGAGTATGCCTTAACTCTGAATTGCTTACAGCCCTCAGGAGCTTCAGAGCACCAATTAGGAGCCCAAACCCTCACAGGCAACTTGTACCGGTGCCTCACCACCCTCACTGTAAAAAGTTTCTTCCCAATATCAAATCTATCTTCTTTCAGCTTAAAACCATTACCCCTCATCCTATCCCTTTTGCTCCCTGATCAAGAGCTCCTATCCAGCTTTCCAAACAACATTTCACAAACATCTTTCAATCTTCTCTTCTCCTCTAATGATTCTGCATCACTTCGAGGCTTGCATTTGTAATACTGTACTCTCATGGCCAGAGTTTTAGTCTTGCCCTGGGTTACTTCCCTGTGGCCTCAAAGACGGCCAAGTAATGCCTCCAGAGTGGAAGTGGCTTCTGCTCCACCGGGCTCTGACAGCTGTGGACATTGTCTGGCTTTGCTCTCCCTGAAAGCTGTTACTGTCACTTCTGCAATAAGTCTCCACCAGCCAAAGGACCAAATATGCCAATTACAATCCTGAGCTGTGGTGAATCAGCTTGCAGCAACGAAAGAAGAACAGGCATGTTTTATAAAAGCAAACACATTAGCCTTTCACCCGAGAGCTCAAGAAGAACTTTGAAGTGGACATTTCAGTGGCCTCAGTTGCTTAAGTCATACTTGGGAAATTCTTTGGTACTGTCATTTCTTTTCCTGGTTTTGGCAGAAAACATAAGTATATGATTTCAGAGTTTTCCTTTCTATGCTCCTTCATCTTTCTCCTCTCCTGTGAATTCTAAGACACAGTCAGGGCTTACCAGCATGTCAACATACTGCCAACACTGGCTCAGCATTACAAATTCTCACAACACTAAGAAGTGTTTTTGAACTGATAGCATGGTAAATTATTTTTTTAAATAATAAGCAGCAGTGCTAAGTATCTACACATTTATTTTGACAGTTGTTACTGTGCCTAATACTGTTTTACCTCGACATGGTTCAGCCAGACTTGTAACCACTTTCAAGGGTAACAAGGCGCTCTTCGTGTTGCGCCCCAACCAGATGGGATAAATGAAAAGTATCTGACATTTCACTGCAGGAGGGGACAACCTGATTAAAACACTCAGCACTGACAGCATAAAATGGTAACACAGCTAAAAGTAATACAGTTATGCTGAAACAAAATATTGTGCTCTACCATCCAGTGTCTGTGCTATCCTGGAGCTTTACTGACAAAGACAGGCAACAGTCCGACTTCTCAGCTCTGGGCCCACATCAGTTTTGGGTCACTCCCTTGCAGGATGCTGAGGGCTCCTTTTCACGCACACTAACAAGAGGAAGAGAAGCACTTTGGGGTGGATGTATCCACGACAGCTGGTTCTCTATCTGATGGATGCTAACGGTCACAGAAGGAGTCATTCTGCTGCTAGGGCATCGTGCGCTGCTCAAACAACTGTCTGCCTGCCCCTTCGAACAGAAATACAGTGAACCAGAAAGAAATGTGCACCTAAACATTTCAGTTTCTATACCCAGATGATTCAGGCTCTGCTCCAACCCTCCTGGGAACAGAGTTTCATTAAAGCACCATGAACTAAAGACTGGCTCCCTCTAGTGCAAACTGCCCATAATCTAATGCTGCAATTTGAAACACCATTCTTCAATTGGTTTTCTTAAATTAGATATTCCCAGATATTCTCTTGTCTGATATACCAATAGTTAATAGTCTTGCACTAAATAAAACATCTGTGATGCGTTTCAGAGGATCTGTGTCGTGTAACTACACCAGATGCCACTTTTCAGACCAACAAAAATGTTTAGGGAAACCAAAGCAGCACTTTAAGAAACAGAATGGAAGCGCTTGTGGAATACTTGATTCCAGGTTGCCGCAATCAGAAATGACTCCACATTGCTTATATGCATTTAAACGGAGACCTAAAATGCCAGAGTTACTCAATGTTTGTTTTAAAAAGATTTGAGCTATAGAAGGAATCACATCCATGATTGGATCTCTGAATATAACACTATGTACACACAATTTTGCCTTTCTTATTAATTCTTCACAAGCAGCAGTAAGTCCTTCATGCAGCTACAATGAGAGATCTTAACATGCTGGCCTGAAGGCTATCGTAAGCTGCTCTTCGTAGCAGAGGTTAAAGTTCCTACTTTATTAGCCAGTTCCAAATGTATTTTAAAGGAAAAAGATATCACTCTCTTTCCACAAGTGCCAGTAGAGAGCGGAAACTGCTATCAGTTACTCTGAATCTCAGCAGTGTTGTTCCTGCTTTAGTTGGAAGGAAATGACACATCAGCATCCTTGACCCATGTGTTTGTTAGAGAGCACCACCTCCAGGAGCTTTTGACAATGACAGGGAAGGGGAAATGTCCTGTTCAGTCCCTGCTGTTGAAGTAGAGAAACAGACAGTGGCAGCACATTTTGTAAAGGCTTAAAATCCTCCACTAACCTTCCACGTTTATATCTGACAAGCTCTTGCTTTACAATACTTGTCACCCAAATTGCTAACACGCGGTAACAAAAATCCGTGCTTCCATACAAGACAAGGAATGTTCCGGCTAAAGCACTGAACTTGGCAGTAAGCCAGGACCAGTATCCCCAGAAGCACGGACAAACAGCATCTTTGCACAGTCTGCAAAGACATTATTCCAGTTGTTCTGCTGCTGCTGCTGCCAGCATTGCACAGCTCCTTCACACCCAAGACATGGAATTACACTAGAACACAACGCCTGCAAACATCTTAAATGAGTTTTATCATCCCCAGTTACAGCTGGCACTGTGGACTAACCTGGTATCTTGTCTGTCTGAGGTGGTGTGTAACTAAATGATAAACAGAGAAAATCAACTGACCAAAAGGTCATGGACAAGGTCTGCCCAGTGTGCTGCACGTGGGTCAGAGTCCTCTTTAATGCTACATTGCTCCCAGCATCTAAAGGGGTGCAAGATTATCCATGCTATTAAGAGGAAAATAAATAACATTTTACATGACATCCTACAGAGCCTGAATGCCTTTCTTACTGAGATCATAATGGACCAAGCATCTCCTAGTGCAAACCACCATGCTGCATTTTCAAAATATAAAGGGCAAGAATAACGGTTCCCAGCCCCTCTTCACTACCATTTTCATTAAAGTACTCAGTAACAAAGTCTGATTGGCTGCTTAAGTTCTGGATAGTTACTGCAGATGGGATTTCACTACAGCATTTCTGGGGTACTGGCCTGGGGAAGGCCTACAGCACACAAGCATCATCTATTTAGCTCTACCAATTATTCAACCAAGACTCTACAACTGTATTAAAGCCTCTGGGAGCAGCTCTGAATTTGTTTCTTCAAGCCCCCAAATGCCAAACATCATGGTATTTTTCAGCTTAAAGAATGCCTTGAAATTATACTTGGCATTGCTTTCCCAGGTGTGACTCATAGCCTGTTGGACTTTATTTACATACGCTGTAGTTTATTTTTCCCTTGGCATTCAATAGCAGTGCCACATAAGGAACTCTGCCAAGGGAGTCCATAAACAGACAGACACTGGTGGTAGCTTAAACTTACAGAGCTTAATTAATGCTTTCTTGTCTTTATTTTATGCTTGAATATTCAACAAGCTTATTTGTTAAACACCAAAAGCAGAAAAAATAGACCCAGAGAGTAACTTCAGAATGCACAGCAGGGCTACCCCAGAAGCCACAGGAGTAATTACCAGGGAATGTTGCTATTTCACACCCTGGTCCTAAGGCTCCACAGAGCAGCCTCATCCCTTTCACACATAGTCAGGCTCTGAAAGCAAACACACTCTTTCCACCTACTGACCTTGGAGTCTCTCCAAGCAACCTGCCTAGTTCAGCACCAGCCAAGGCTTTATTTCTCAACTCTACCTGCCTCTGGGATAATCAAAGCAAACTCTGAGAGACAGAAAATAAAGGCTGTGAATTCAAGCATAGATACCACATAAGCAGTGCTATGGGACTTCTGAGCATAAACTGCATCACATTCACAGGGTTCCTGCTCAAAAATGAGCAAGAAAATTGGGTGATTTCAGGGAAAACAGCTATCCAATGAAAATGCTATTACAAAGTAAAACTCTGGACTGGGCTTTTTTTAAAAAAAAAAAAACACTCAGCCATATCTCTTCAAACAGTTCCTCCAAACATCAATGTCAGCAACATCACCTGAGTAAGAGGCATCACTTCATTCTTGCTTCGAAGAGATAAAATTCAGATACTGCATAACACAGTGAAGAGCATCAAAAGAGACCAACAGATTACACAAATCAGTAAAATGAACAAGGAGATAAACACCATTATGATTTAGCAAGCTGCTACCAGCTTTTTGTCTATTCTTCAGTAATAATCAGGCTACCGAGCAAGTGTGCTGGATTTTACAGCTGCAAAACATATGCCTGCCACCACCAATCTACCCACAGAACAACCTGACAACCAGTGCTTCCTTCCAAGCACGACAGAAGTAACCCCTCAGAAAAAGGTATCCTGCAATGCAGTCAAGAAGATAGGAACAAGCACATCTGTTGTTTTAGATGTTTAAACTGCTTTGAGCTCTTCCCTAGGTACATCTGGGCTGCTACAGAAAGTGACAGCTGGACTGGCAGAAATTTTCTTGAGGTCTGAGCTATCAATCCAAGTCAGTTGATTCAGGCATAGGTATTGTGACATGTTTTCCCCTCCAGCTAATCTCTACATGTAATGATGATGTGCAAAAAGGAATACTTGGTGTAAAGATACCTGAATCCTCTAAGTAATAAACAGATTAGGTGTGCCAAGATGTCCTTTAAGTTTGAAGTATTACAACCCAACACAAAAAGGTGAGATTTTTGACTGCAGACCTGTGACTTTACACATGAAGTGTTTCCTAGTTCTACTGTGTCAATATTTATGTGAAGTAAGCAAATGAAGATCCAAGTAGTAAGATTTTTCTCCTCACTAATAGTACAGAGCAGTACATATATTTAAAGAAACGTATCGCTCGGGTTCAAAGTGCCAAACGCATCACTCATTCCTACAAGAGTATAGATCTTTCTCATTAATAGCAGATTGCAATTAAAGTATTACAGCACTTTTGCAGACAACCATAAAATACGCCAGTAATATCATTTTATGTTGGACATAATGGAGTCTTCAGCACAGATCACAAACACTCAAAATACAAAATGGTTTCAGCCGTGCGCTAAATCATTTGGTAAGAGGAGAAAAACAAAGAGGAGACTTGGATGAAGATGAACTAAAAGATTTAAGGTAAGGACACCTTAGAAATAAACTATTAATCAACTACCTTTTAAGTAGAAATGCGTACAAATTCAGTGTTTAATTGAACTTTTCTCACTCTTCCCATCACACAACTGTAAAATTCTCCCAACCTTAGTATGATGCAATTAAACTTAACGGCAACATAAAATAAATCCCAGTTAAAGATGTCATTCTTGAGTCAATTCACGAATATAAAGCCAGGTCACTTAATTACCAAAAAAAAGTAAAAATATTGTCCAAACACACCTCTTGAGCCTGACTGACTAGCAGAGCAGAGACAGAAGACATGTGCTTGCAGTGAGTGGCACACTGGATAAGCAGACTTACACAAATGCTTTCCTGAACTGAGAGTGGTGCAGCAATAAGGAAGAGGAAAAAAAAAGGACTAGGTCAACTGCAATTCTTATTCAATCTGATAAGAAACAGAGAGTTTGTGCTTTAGGTTACCCATATATTTAATTTTCCTACTCTTTGGTAGACACTTCTACAATTCAGTGGCTCATCCTTAGTCAGGCTTTCTCTCTATTTGAGCTCTGTTGTGCTGTTTCCTTCCTTCCCTTCTGCAGCTTGCTAGTTAGTGATTTACTGCCTCCTACACGCTTAACATCAGCCAGGCAGATGTGCATTTCCTCTCTTTCCTCTCCATAACCCTGCTCCTGGCTCACCTCTGCTGCCCGAATCCTAGAAGCACCTTACACCTTCAGCACAGCCCTTTGCACCAGCTCTGTCTGTCCTATATCCTACGCTGTGAGTTTGCACTGTAACTCACATTCTGACATCTCTAGCTTGCAGTACTAATATTTCTTCTATTCGCCATTCTTTTAATGTAGTTATAGGCTGTACCTTAGCAAAAGAAAAACTCTGTATTTTTTTTTTCTTTGATAGAATCTCCTGACTTCAAAAAGTATTTCAAGGGACTCCTGCCACTGGAGGTCACTATCTTCTGGAGCACAAAAAAAAAATACGGCGGTCCAAAATACACCTCCAACCCCAAACAAATCTAGTTGTAAGATCATACGGTACCCCCTGGAATTCTGGCCAGCAGACAGGTATGCAGTAGCAGGAGCTACTGTAGAGCCAAAGAACAGGCTGCTCAGCATAGCTAATACTGACTCTGGAGCACACAGATGTAGCTGCATTCCATACACTGTGCAAGATGCCAGCTGGGAGATTACAACCACCTCCAAGTCTGACTTGCTAAATTTAAGTACCTGTAGGTAGACATGATGTAGAAGAACAAACACCATAAATACAGCTCCTCACTTACATTAAGGGTTTGAGTTGGTGTAACCTCAGCGTGTTTCCTGGCTACTTCCAGTGCTAGAAAAAAAACCACAACTAGAACATGAATGCACTTATATCTAAAAAGTTTGCAGGAGCCAAGACAAGCAGGTCATAAGTTTATTTCATCCTGAATGATTCTGTGGTTTTAATTCTTTTTTTCTCACCTAAACTCTGGGGAGGGGAGGCTAACATACAATTGCCTTTCACAAATATTGTCCATACTGTGTCAGGTTCCTCCTTGCTCTTACAAAGGCAATGGTTAGTATGCACGAAAATCCAAGTGCAACTGCTTTCTCAAGAAGACCAAAAACTAATGTCAAAAGAAGGGAATGTATACTGGGTAAAACATCCCTTCTTTGTTTTCCCTAAGGATGCACTAGTGCGTGGTACCACAGCCAGGATATGAGGCTACATGTGTTTTTATTTTTATAAAGATGCTTGGTCTATATGCTATGTCTATAATCATAACTTCTACCCAGATACACTCTCATTGAGAAGCAAGGAATACTAAGAACTGAATTCCTGTTCTATAAGCCTCATGAAGCAACATACAGAAGTTGAGGCAAGAATTCTTAATATGTGTATTATTAACAGGAGAAGAGTAATTACATTCAGCAGACTGGCAAAGAAAGCACTCGCTCGAATGATGAGAGACTTATAGAATGTTACAGCCAGAAAACTGCAGACAGATCTCCATGGTTTCAATATCAAACTATGAATACTAACAAGAATTCAGATCACAGAATAGTAAGCAAAAACAAAGGAAATCTTATTTCTAATAAAATGAAAAGTACAAATGCCAAGAGGTGCCAAACCCAGACAGGGAACTGCAACCCACCATGCCCCAGGTTCTCCGCAATGGGGGTAATGTTTGAAGCCTGCATCTCCAAGAAGTACTGTTGGACACAGGACATTTATTTTTGGTTCCCTCTAACAGTTTGGTCAGACACCGTAAGATCTCCATCTCCACGTTATCTTCAAACATATCTCAATGAAAGGGCAAACAGAAATTTGAAAGAGATGATTGCTTCCTTTGTGGGGGATACGGTTACCCACTGCGACAGGAACATATATGAATCCTGATCTGCAATCATTTCCACTATTTATGAGGTCACTGGACTTGCTCCTGCTGAGCTCAATTTAGCAGCTTTGGCTAGATCAGTGCAGAGAATATCACAATCACATTGACTTGGTGATGTCCAAACTACCCCAGCTATATAACTCACAACTACCAATAGGCTGAAAGCTATATATGTGTCAGCAGACAGATTTAGGAAAACAAGATGTAAATACAAATTGAACAATGACCTTAAAGGCACCATTAATTATGAATAGAGACTAAAAGGACACACTAAGGCAGGCATACGGAACTCAGTAAGAACTTCAGAGGGTCATGAAAGGCCTCTGTTTAAAACAGACAAAAATAGCCCACCAAACAGCAACAAAAACCCCTACCTCTTATGTGCATCACAGAAAGAAGAAACATTTCCACCACCTCTGTACTCTGACAGCACTGAGCACCATCTCATCGCACCACTTGCGCAGGATTAGCGTTCCAGTGCTGCGTTGCCATCACAAGGCTGTCTAACAATCAGGGAAATCAGGAGAAATTTCAGCATCTGTAAGTGTCGTAATACAGTACAAGTTCTGATGAGTCTAACTGTGGGCCAAGAAACATTATCCTTGGCAAGAGCAACCAAAGCACACTTTGAACTCTGCTTCCTGCCACGCTTGAAACCAAGTGGAATGCAGTTTCTCTTGTAAACTGAAATTACAATCATGAAAGAAATATAGTATCAGTTAAAGGAAGATCTGATACCTTAATTAATAAATTGCACGTGCTTCTTTCTTTACAGGAAGTTAAGATTTGCAATTTACAAACTATAACAAGGCAATATAATATTTGGGTGAAAAGATCTGTAATCTACACTGTATATTCCTCTGTTTTCACATTCAGAAAGCTTCCTTAGCTCCTCATGTCTCAGGCTTTGGTAGAAACCTGTCCACAACGGCAACGGACAGGAATCAAAATACTTCCTCTACTGATGTTGGTGGATTCTTTTTTTAAGTGTAATCTTTGCTTTTATTATGCTTAAGTATTTTTTATTGGTGTTTGCACAGAAAAACAACGTGCATTCCAAAAGAACCATGAAGAGTGCTACAGATAGAGTTGAGAATAATGTGCCTATTCCTCCTGGAAAACCAGCCTATAGAAAAAATCCCATTCCAGTAATTCATTTTAGCCTTACGTATGAAATAACTGAAGTCAAGGTGCCTGTGCTGTTATTATTTTTTCTGATGTTTCTGACACCAATGTGCTGAGCTTTATGGCATTCACAGTTTCAACAGCAGTGAGTTCCCACTTGGTATCGTCGTAATACTCCTTAATATTTTCATTTTGATGTAATTTGCAGCCCCAGCTTTTTAAATATCCGCTCTGTAATAATGTTTAATTTCAGGGGTCACTCCACCAAGGAGTATATTAAAGCTTATAAAACTCATTTCCAAAGCTCAAATATCAAGCTGTGATCAGGTTAGGAGGGCAGCATCTGTGAATATTTCATCTTTTATCATGCTGATAATAAGGAGATGACAGAGGCACATTATTACAATGAGAGAATTGCTCATTTCAGCCCCGGCTGCTGGAAGCTAGGTCTGCACTGAGTTACTCAATAAACTCAATTCGTATATGAAAAGGAAGTTTACTGAGCCACCACTGTGTCTTATTTGATTGTAATGAATAATATATGGACCCAGGAGCTTGCACATGCGGTAGGGAGAGGGGAAGGAAAAGGTTTAAGTTTGGAGGGGCACTTGAGTACAGACAAGCATTTATCAAAACTGGATTTTATTGTTTAGATGTTATGAGACCACTGTTTGTTACTTATAATTTTGATAACAAATCTTAAAGGTCCACTGCCACAAAGACAGGATTGTCAGTCTGTACCAGCATTCCTTCATTCACCTGTTTACACTCAACCAACTCACATGAGAGCTCAAGCATTACAACACTTCCTGTTGCAGTCTCTTGAATATTCACTTGTTCGGCCACATTTCACACTGATCTCTACCAAAAGAGGAAATATTTGAGGAAAAGCTCATCTATCACCTTTTACAACAGAGGGAAAACACCCCTGTATTAAAAAGTAGCAGTATGACACCTGTTTTGAGAGGGATATAAGAAAAAAAGGCTGAAATTCTCTTATCTCCTGGGTTATATGTTACAACCATTTATGTTTAAATTTATTTATGCCATTTGAAAACTGCTTACCAAGCAGAAATTTGGATAATTTCAGAGAGTAGAACAAGTTTTGTTTAAATTTAGAAAGTTTAACTATCTGTACTGTCCTATCTCCTCTGAATCCTTTTTATTCAAGCTTCACTATATTTTAAAAAGTAATCTAAAAACTTTAAATATCAAATCCCAAGTAGATCTGTATATAAAAGTTTATATATATTCTTCCTAATCCAAATTACACATTTTCTGTTATTATGGTCACTGTTACTTTCCTTTTCAAATAAAATGTTATATATAAGAACTACTTTATAGGTAAGTTTTATTACACGTTTTATCTTCACATCATGAAAGCACCTGTACTGTAAATTGAATTATCAGAATAAGCACTACGACATTGTAGAAATGAATAACTCCTAACTGCATAGTAGTTTTACCTGGAGAAATGGACAAAAGTATTCCGTTTTTCAGGACTATTGTAACATAATCCCAAGACACTTCTACATCACCAGGTATCACAAGTGTGGTATATAATGCTAGTTTTGCCACAGTAGAACATCATTTGTCTCTAAGCTTTTCTCTTGGTAGCACATTTAGTAAAAACATTCACATTTCTTATTTACTTGCCCCTTACCTTGCTATTTTAAGCAAGCAAAAGAGCTCCTAAATTACAGTTTTCCACACTTTGCAAACACAGCAGAATTACCTCTGCCACAGCCATGCACTGGCCTCTGTGTCATCAAGTACAAGTCACAAACTGAAACTAAGGAGTAATGGCTTTTCAGGCAAATTTTGGGTTCCAGGACATGTTGAAAGAAGTTATGTTACTATTTTCTTTATCTTTTCTTTTTTTTTTTAAAGCATCCCAGTACTAAACTTCCACATTCCCACCAAAGATGACAATTATTGTGAACTGCACCTTTAAATCCATCACCCTATAGGCAAATAAGCCAATAAAATCAATTATTTACTATTAGCAACAGCATTAAACAGGGTCATTTCTTTTCTGAACTTCTGGGAACAAATGGTTCTCATCACAAAGATAACATGACTTTAAATTTCCATTATCGCCATGCTGTGATAATGACCTATCATTTTTGCACTTGCAACTCGAGTTGTCTGTTCCAATCCCTAGCTGTAGAACATATTTAACTCATTTACATCTAAATATTTATCCTGTCTGCCTTCGTTTCTTTCCCTCTGCTCACACTCCAACTTCAGTAGGGTTTTATTTGGTTTTTTTCATTATTATTTCCATTCCCAGTTTTTAAAACTTCCCTCCTATTCTTTAAGGAGTACGGTTGAGACAAACTGCAACAACACTCCCACCTTTTCACAAACAGAATGAAAGGAAATTACCGAATACGAAAACCAGGAATATCAGGAAGCTTCCCAAAGTTTACACACATACACTGCAATTCAATAAATGCAGACTAATGCTCACACAATCACAAAAACACCAAGATACAACTTAAAAATAAACCCCATGTATACTCCCCCCTGCTCCGGCACCAGGCCCTAAAGGGTAGGTTTTAGAACCACTGGGCTGGGATTTGTTGCTGTAGAAGACCATTTCCTAGTGGGTGTCCCCTCAGCCCAGAACTCTTTAAAAGAAATATATAATTTGATGGTATAATTATGCATACATGATCTCAAGTCTATTTTTATCACAATGGTCATTTTCTAGTAATTAAATCCTAACTGATTGAAGATTTACTTAGAAAATATTCAAGTAAGAATAAGAATTGGCACGAACTTTCATAACAATGACAAACTTTGCAACACCAGGGAGGGTCCTTTTAACCAAAATATGTTGCAATGGTGATAATTTTTCCTCCTACCCTCATAACTTCTCTAAGTACAGGCCCTCCGAGCAAGATAAATAATTCCTTACCCTTTCACCACTTCACTTCAGCTCTTTAAATTCTGCTTGATGCAATGTAAGCTGAGTGACCTCCATTTATGATCAAAATGAAAAAACATAAAAAATAGTAAAAATGGTAGCTTCACATTGATTCAATTTTAATAACTTGGCCTACAAAATACCTTAATTAGCCATCTGAAATCATCTTCGTACTTATACCTTTCGTTACAGCGTAGCATAAGATTCACTATTAATGGACAAAGCAGCACTTACTAGTGAGTATATAACCTTAAATACTTGATTAAAAAGTGCTATTTCCATTTACAGAAGGTATTACTGTAGTCAGTAGCTTTTAAAGTGCTTGTTAATGGCTTCTGCTTTTCATTCATCATCAAAATTAAAGTAGTACCAGTAGATGTGTTTTATGAACTTAAGTCAAGAAATACGCTTATTCAGCTGTAACAGCCCACTTGCAAGTGATATTTGCTCCTTAAAATAAATTTCTGCTCTTCAATGGTTGTAATGGTCTTATTAATGGAATAATAACTATATGAACACTAATAGCACACCTTGGAGAACGGGATGTCCATTACACTTCCAAGAAAGCAGAAGCTGTGGTCATGCAAAAAGTTCACTCAACTTGCTATGGGATTTTACAAAGTGTGAACACAAACCCTTAAATAAAATCAAAAAATGCATAAAAACCTGCTTGCAGGTGCTCTCTTTCATTTATAATGCAACAAACAGTCCACTTTGCAGGAGGTGACAGTGGTGGTAGCTTCCAGCAGTTAGAAAAATCTCATTCCTTAATTATTATAGCAATTAGTCTTCATAGTATGAAGTTCTATGATCTTTCCCAAGACACATATACAGTTCTCATCGTACACTAAAGAGCTGCAGTCATGTATGCAAACTAAAGAACCCCAGCTCACTGCAAAGAGGACAACTCAGCCCTGGAGGTATCTCAGAATCTTAAATGCAGGTTAAAATAGATCCCTGGACAACCAAAATAATGGCAGCATCCTAGCCCCCCTCACATTTCTTTTAAACCCTCCCATTTTCTGGCGTCACGGGTAAGTAACTATAGCACAATCAACCCCAGGGATGTCTACAACAACACAGAAGCACAGAAAAGATCTGTTACAGGGTAGGATGGCCCTACAGAGAGACCTGGACAGACTGGAGACATGGGCCGATTCCAATTAA
The DNA here is from genome assembly GCA_033558185.1 of Dromococcyx pavoninus. Lineage (NCBI taxonomy): Eukaryota > Metazoa > Chordata > Aves > Cuculiformes > Neomorphidae > Dromococcyx > Dromococcyx pavoninus. Next base: position 35,577 of record JAUMJL010000760.1, on the reverse strand, counting down.
TAAGTCCAAATGTCAGGTACTTCATTTTGGACACAACAATCCCATGCAGAGCTATAGACTGGGGACAGAGTGGCTGGAGAGGAGTCGGGTAGAAAGGGACCTGGGAGTGCTGGTTGACAGGAAGCTCTACATGAGCCAGCAGTGTGCCCAGGTGGCCAAGAAGGCCAATGGCATTCTGGCCTGCACCAGGAATAGTGTGGCAAGCAGGACCAGAGAAGTTATCGTCCCCCTGTACTCAGCACTGGTCAGGCCTCACCTTGAATATTGTGTACAGTTCTGGGACCCCCGTTTGGGAAAGATGTCAGGATGCTGGAGAGTGTCCAGAGGAGGACAACGAAGATGGTGAAGGGGCTGGAGCACAAGCCCTACGAGGAGCAACTGGAGGGAGTTGGGGCTGTTTAGTCTGAAGAAGAGGAGGCTCAGGGGAGACCTCATTGCTCTCTACAACTACCTAAAAGGAGGTTGCAGGCAGGCAGGGGTTGGTCTCTTCTCTCAGGTGACCAGTGACAGAACCAGAGGGCATGGACTCAAGCATCGTCAGGGAAAGTTTAGACTTGATGTTAGGAAAAAGTTCTTCACTGAAAGGGTGATTGGCCATTGGAATGCACTGCCCAGGGAGGTGGTGGAGTCACCAACCCTGGAGGTGTTTAAGGGGAGACTGGATGAGGCACTGAGTGCCATGGGCAGATGATGGTGTCAGTGTTGGTGTTAGTGTTGGGATATAGGTTGGACTCGATCTCGGAGGTCCTTTCCAACCTTATGATACTGTGAAAAGGTGTGGGTTCAGGTGTCTGATACAAGTGCAGAAACAAGAGCAACTGCTGCTAGAGCACACTGAAAATGAGCCATGAGCATTAAAGGGAACAGCAACTGTAAAACCCTGCTTAGAGCTCTTGCAAATTCGTTGTGATTTTGTATTCTTACGCATTTGCTACAGTTTGGGCCAAACCCCACACTCCTTACAGAGTAGAAATTTCCTCTCTACTTCCCTGTTCAGTAAATATTAGTCAAGCCAGCACTACACAGTGCACTGCAGAGAAGAGTCTCATGGATTAGCATGATAGAGAGATAGTCCTCACCTCTCAAATACAAACCTGCCAGGCAAGGAGAAGTCATTCTGCACATGTCACAGAAATGGAGTTTTTAAAAGGGTGGGGAGAAGTAAAGGCAGATAAAACCAACCCAAACACTACTATGCTCATCTTCTCACTTGGGCACATAATTTGCATTTCCCCTAATACATGCAAGCTCCTGCAGAACAGCCAGGTGTTATTATTCATTACAATTTTCTATTACATTGTGACAAATGACACCCCCAGGGGTAAAGCCGCTTGAGGAATGCTTATTATAGTCGTTTAAGTAGGAGTTGATTTACCTTAAATAGCTTGTTTCATTTAGCTACATGCCTGTACAGGCCTGCTACTGCTGTTCTACTCAGTGCTGGAATAACAAGAGTTTAATTGAATTATAACTGTTCTGTGCATGGATTATGCTGTATCCTGTTTATTACAGCTCACAAAATCAGACAGTACTAATTCCACACACTGCAGAGCTAGAATCCATTTATTCTGTTTAGAAATTTGACTTTTCATTTAGCTTGAAGTTAACAAAGGCTGTTGAGTGAGAAAAGACCACTGCTCTCTAGAGACAATTTACAGACAATCTGCAAGCTGTACCAGTCCAGTTCCTGTGCACCAGAAGTAGGCATCTACAGCTTTCAAGATACCTTTAAGTCCACACCTGACTTAAGCACGCATGCACAAGACAGTCCTGAGAATATAAAAGTTTAGACAAGAATCTCACAGGAGTAGACTTACCTTCTCTCCAGGGCTTTGGCCTTGTCTTTTCCACTGCCTTAAACACAGAAATTAAGAGCAGGTATAAAGACATTTTCCTTCAGTTCACATCAATATGACAGGTATCAAATCCTATCAATGGTCTGAATACAATCAGTGTATTTCACTGTTTAAAAACCACAAATATAATGCAGAGAAAATATTCTACTGAGCAAAGGAAACTCACACCTTGGTGAAAAGTGAACAGAAGGTCAGAATAAAGAACTGTAGAAAAGAAAAACTCTCCTACTGAACAAAGAGATAGTATAGTTTCTGTTCAGCTCTCTTCACTAGGTCCCTAAAATTCTAAAATAAAATAATCTTGAAGCTGGAACACCTCATCAACAGCCAGAGATTTCACATCAGGGCAATTCCCCATGCTGGTTTTCCATCACAGGTAGCAGAACTTGTCTCAAATTTAAGAGGTTTATTTTTGTTCTTGCTCCTTTCCTAAGGTTATTATCATTATTCAGGAAATACAGAAGCACTTGCACTGCACATGACCTGTATAGCTCTGCCAACAAAAGAGTTTTCATTAATGCACTACTCTCAATATCAAGAGCAAATCTCACACAGCTGAATTTTGTTTCATTCTATAATCGCAGTAATACATTTTTAAACATTTAATACATTACAGGAGCTTAATTTAATTATGCATTACTAGTAATTCAAGGATATTTTCCAGTTTATTCTGATTAAAAGTGAAAAGCTAAAAACTGAAAATACAGAGCAAGTATCATGTTAAATGCAGAACTGCCTGCTAAAGTTAAAGACCTTGCTTCCACATAAAATTCAAACTGGATAAAAAGGGAATCAGCTTTATATATCATTGTTTTCTCTGATGGGAAAGAAAGGTGTACTTTTTCCAGATTTTGGCATTCAGGTGTCAAAGTCTCAGCTCAAGGACTAATAAACTGTTTTGCAGTAACAAAAGTCCCTATCCTACTGAATACTGGGAAGAGTCTCATATATTAACACTGGACATCATCACGAAGGCCAGACACAAAAGTTTTTCATCTGATCCTTTGTAATAAAAATTCTAAAGAACACAGAATCATGGAATGGTTTGGGTTGGAAGGGACCTCAAAGCCCATCCAGTTCCACCCCTGCCATGGGCAGGGACACCTCCCACTGGATCAGGGGGCTCTTGAGCCCCATCCAACCTGGCCTTGAACACCTCCAGGGATGGGGCAGCCACAGCTTCTCTGGGCAACCTGGGCCAGGGCCTCCCCACCCTCACAGCAAAATATTTCTTACCAAGATCTCATCCCCATCTCCCCTCTTCCAGCTGCAAATTGTTCCCCCTCTCCTCTCCCTGCACTCCCTGATCAGAAGTCCCTCCCCAGCTTTCCTGGAGCCCCTTTCAGTACTGCAAGTCTGGGTGAAGCAAAGTTCAACTTTTAAAAAAGACATTTGAGGTACCCACTGCAGCACAGCTTTGTGTAAGCCACCCACTCTCATGACAGTACAAAATCACCAACATAAATGAGAATGCTGAAGTTGCATCACCCATGTTACATGTGTTATAAAGGTAGAGATGCTGATAAATAAGTTTTTTAAACAGAAAATTAAATTTACTTGAAAATAACAGGAAACAGTGGCCTTGTATTTATCTGCCTTTGACATCACTCTTCAAATGATCGTCAACATTAATTCACAACCCCAGTTACAGCAGGCATTTACACCAACTCTGTCCCATAATTTAGTAAGTATTTTAAATGGAAAATAGCAATGAATTAAACCTTCTGAAGTAAGCCAATCGCCAAAAAATATTCTGATGAGACTACTAAAGCAATTAAAGTTTAACTACTTTTTAAAACAAATTCTTTTAGATGCTAATGGCCATTGTTTTCTCACTTAGTAAAATTTTGTGTCACAAAAGGTTTGATGATTGCAAAGATTTAATTGAATGTCTTAAAGAAAGGGAAGTGTTTCTCTAAAAAGCTAATATGGACCTCTTCGCACATTCCTACAGCAAAAAGTCCTGTAACAATAGAGCTGTGATTTGCTGAAATTAAAATGCTCTTATGGTGGAATTAGGGCTTCAATATTTTTAGCAGCTTAAATAGCCTTCCAGTTTTAAAGGACATCTGATAATAGATAATTACATTTCATCTTAAAGAAACTGAGTTGTTTTCTTAAGGAAAAACACTTTTTTTTTTTCCATAGATGTTAAAGTACAGTCATCATTAGGAGCAGCAACTGGCTTTAGGTGCCTACTTCACCTTGGGAGAGACAGATTAGCATATAAATAGCCGTTGGTGGCTGCTTGATTCTACCTATTTCATGTCTCAATGTGGCATCACAATGCACTTTGCAAGAAACTGGGGTGGGGAGGGGGGAAAGTTTCCTGGAATAGTGGTTTTATAGAAGGGATATCTTTCACTCCAAGAAAACCCCCTGTTGCTATGTTATTGGGTTTTCTATATGTTTACTGTATCATTTCAATAGTCCAATTAATGAGCTCTGAAGAGGAATCTGACACTGTGTTAGAGGAAGGTGCATTGGTTTAAGCAGAAGCTCTGTTCTGAGAATATGGGGTAAGTCAAAGTAGAGCATTTTCTGTAAGATAAAGTCAGTTATTTTATATTTACGTGAAATACACCCAAAAATATTTTTACCCTTTTTATTGATGGAAAACAATGGAAAGGAAGGAGTCACTATTACCCTGCCAAAACCACTTTCATGCAACACATTTCCTCATGGGAGGCAGACAGTGAAGGAGAGCCATGAGCATTCCCTGTCCTCTGTTTCAGACTGACCTTCAAGATTTACTGCTTTAAAATGTTAATCATCCTGAGTGACATTTCTTGTGTCACTAAGTAGATTGTAAGAGCAGAGGGAGAAACATCCTTTTTAACAACTCTCCTCACAGCCAAGGAGAGGTGACTGAAGATGGAGCAGAGGTGCCGAGATGGCTCCTCCAGGAGAGCTGTAAGGGCAAACACACTTCAGTCACTGCAGTCGGTGCATTCTTATGAGGGAGGGGATGTGGGTCTGCAGCAGAACAAGCCTGCCCAGGTGCATATGAAGACCCTCTATTGAATCACAGCATGCAATTGGTGCAATGGCATCTCTCAACTTCCCACTGATGAAGGCTCTCACTAGAGGAGAGCACCAGGCCAGACAGGAAAGCTGAGGAGGGGCTCTTTATCAGGGGGAATGGTTTTGATGAAAGAGGGGAGATTGAGATGAGATCTTAGGGAGAAATGTTTTCCTGTGAGGGTGAGGAGGCCCTGGTCCAGGTTGCCCAGAGAAGCTGTGGCTGCTCCATCCCTGGAGGTGTTCAAGGCCAGGCTGGATGGTGCTTTGAGAGCCCTGATCCAGTGGGAGGTGTCGCTGCCCATGGAGGGGAGGGGTGGAACTGGATGGGCTTTGAATAAGATCTTCAGGTTGCACTGATTAAAGAGGCCATTACAAGTGTTACTGTTTAATTATAAACAAAGCATTGGAAGAAATTCAATACCAGTTCCATCAATTTTTAAATTATCATCTTGCTCTCAGTTAATCAAGTCAAAGAAAGGTCAGAGACCTCTATCTTCTAAACAACAGAGATCTTGATTCATCACATTAGTACAAAATTTTAGATTGTAAAAATGTGACATAACTCTACTATTTTATCTGCATCATTATCATTTTTAAATATCTTATTTAATCTCCATGACCTCTGCATTACAATTTATACTGAATGAATCAGGGCCTACACCCTGCAAATGAAACTATAACCCCACACTTTAGATGCCTCTTTATTAAAAGGGCTGGTGAAAAGAATTATTTTTTAGGTTAGTAAAGCCTGTTTCTATGAGGTTTAAGTCACTAAACCAGAAGTACTGTATTTGCACAATAAAGGGAAAAATATGGAAGTACAGTAATAGAACACTTAAAATATTTCAATTCTTTAGAGGTTTTAAATAAGAGATAAATGCCTGAAAAACTATAAAACAAAGGCTGGCAATGAGGACTTCTGCTACAATAGCAGAGATGACTTCACACAGCCCCAAAGGCCAAGCTCCAAGTACCCATCAGTCCAGGCAGTGTTTTACCCATTGGTTCATAGCACCAGGAATTTACAAGCTCCTTCCAACATCTGTACTTTTTATACATCTTTTGAAACAAATTAAATTAAAAAAACAGGTTTGCATTTTTTAGCCCTAGATTCTTGCTTATGAAAATAGAAAGGCTTACCTGGCAAACCTCACCAGGAGGAGTTGCTTACCTGAGAAGAATTTACTTGGATTGCTCAATATTGCTCTGAAGAGGAACATAAGCTTAATGGTGTAGAATGGCTGTGAGCTTGAATGGCTTAGAAAGAGAAAGGTTAACACTGAAAACATAACCTGGATAACCAGGAAGTATGGTACTTCAGAAATAAAAATATTTTCAAATGCCAAACCACACAATACACCCAAAGCTGAATTAGTATTTTCGGATTTACCAAGCACCAACTGAATACTCTTATACTACTGCATCGTTTTCTTGAAAATAAAGCAGCAGAGCACCAAAAGTGCAACGTATCTCAGTTTCTGAACTACTGGTTTCTAAAATACCTATTGTGTGTGCAGGCAGGCAGTTACTCCTCCAGGAGGATCAGCAAGCTTCGAACAACCTGAGCAGAGGAAAGGCACAGATAAATGAGTGGGCAGGTGTAATATCATATGATGTTTTTGTAATTATGAACAAACTACAGCAACCTTGAAACATGTAGGTCATACTACAGTATGGCTGCCTTTAGGAGAAAGAGTTTTCATTAGAAACTAACAGGCATTAATTATCTGGTCCTCACTTTAACCCCTACCCTACCCCCTAAAAGTAGCTCAATCTGCATGATAGAGCTGTGTCCTCCTTATTCAAAATTCTGATGCAAAGTTAAGTGGGATAGGCTACCAACAACCCAAATATGAAGTTTGCAGTAAAATTACACAGGGTTTGCAATTTTATTGCATTCAACCCTTTAATTACAAAAAAACCCACCCTGCAGATTCTGCAAGCCATTACAAAAAACAAATAATATTATGAAGAAAATTAATTAGGAAGCTGTTCTTCCAACAGGCTTCATACAAGCAACAAATGTGGTTAAATGAAGTTCAGAATGGTGAGAGATCAGGAGTCTGACAGAAGTCTGCTGTCAGAAGCCTCCAGCGGTCACCATGGGCACCTTAATTCTCATTAAAATGCCAGATACAAATGCAGGTTACCAGACAGAAAGGGATACCACTTCTGCAAGGTCAGCAGCCTCAGCATGCAGAGCACCTTAAAATCTACACGTAAAACTATTTCTGAAAATGCCAGCTGAACATCCAGATATTACAGGGGTTCAAACATACCAGAAACTTACCTGCCAACTACCACAAACATCAGAACGTTGATGATTTTGTCTTTAAGAGGCTCATGGGCTCATTAACAACTGGTTAGTTCACATAACTAAGTTATCCCTTGGGAACATTACTGTTAATTACAAATGAACAACACAACATAAAGAAATTCCAAATAAATCAGATTTCAATTCTTCCTGAAGCAGATCAAAATGACTGTGCACAAGCAATAACAAAAAGACTGGATGATCACCCACATCTGGCAAACAATCTCTCCAAATGCAATCACTCTTCATGTGTTTGATGTATTCTGTACACTAAGATTTCTATTTTATGTACTTACATGGAACTAAGTACTTACTTATCTATTGCCATAGTCCTTGAGCTTTCAGATCTGATAACTCATTGTGAACAACAGGCAAACCAAGTTTGGCTGTCTTGCTCCAAATTTCTCGCTGGCGCTAACACACTAATGCAGAAGACAGCCATATGCTTCCCTCTGACAGCTGCACCCAGGAGAGTTTAAGGGGCAAAACCAACTGAGCAGCCAACCAGAAACACAACAACAATGAAAAAACGCCATCAGATGTAATTTAGATTTGTATTTCCCAGACAGGAAAACTTTTCACGTACACACAGTCTGCCCATTCAGAAAACCTCCCCATAAACACAGGGTTCTGTGACAATTACACCACAATGACTTTCAAAGTTTCTGTAAAAACATCCCTAAGAGCTACACAAACTTGGCATAATGATTCAAAGTATGAAGCCCCACAAGAACAAGGATTCAATAGTGCAGTGTGACAATACTTCCAACACTGCACAGCTTCATCAATGCAACTGTGAAGCTCATTTTGCAGAGTTATGTTGGTTTACATCTCAATTTTGCAGATACTGCTCCAGCTGTAACCCCCTAATTAGAGAAGAAATCCAAAGCCCACACCAACAACAATGCCAAGTCCATACATTACCATGGAATCCCGCACCGTGGAACACAAGTGAAGAATGGAAGCTGATTTTCTGCGAAGGATGGATCTGGCTGCAAAGTCGCATCCTCCAAGTTCTCATTTCTTGAAATCCCACCTTGAGGAGTCAAGCATAAATGTATTATTTAGCATCTCAAAATTCCACTAAAATACTTAAATAGCTTTTAAAAAATGGCACTTAGTACCTTAAGAAATAAGATTAGAAACAGCCAAACCACATACATGTTCTAGAAAAGCAAACTAGGGTAAAAATTCCTCTACTTCTCCAGCTGTCTCCATTTAAACTCAACCATTTCAGATGCTCACTGTTACTGTCATAACCCTCACTACAGGCTTATTCCCACTCTACACAGAAAATAACTCCTTCAGCTTGAGAAAACAAACAAAAGGCACAGACCAATATAGAGAACATCAAAGCATGCTTTAAAGAGACAAAAACAGAGGAGAAAAGACTTGCAAAGGATGAACAAAACCATCACGCAGTGCTTAAAAAATTCAGATTTGAAATCAACTCTAGTCAGAGCAAGACAATTTAACACTGCTGAGTGTAGAAAAAAACTACTTGATCTGCTTAATTCCAGTTTACATTGGTGTGCCTTTTTTTCCTGTTGGGAGAGAACGCAGTATTAGACTGAAAGGGTGGGAAACACTGGAAAGACAGACAAGTCTCCTGAGTGCAAACACATCTGTAATCGTAATTAAACGATAGAGCACTGGTAGCATCTGTTTCCTCACATCCCTGTGAGGCTCGTGTGCAGCACTTGAGGTGAACTCACTATATTGGTCAGAAGGGTTAATGATTCTACAATGGGAAGTAGAAAAAAGTAACACTGAGGGGAAAGGATCACCAAGGAAATGTGCATTACTGAATCAACTGAAGAGCAGATTCACAGCAGGCTGCTAACGAGGAGACAGAGATTACAGCGAGACAAATCTTGCTGGTAAGGACATCAACTCGGAGATAATAATGCTGAAGCAGCACATGCTAGAATGGATGGGGCAAACAAAAACAGAGAAGGAAGGAAAATTATAAAGATGGAAAAAGATGCTCTCAGCTGATATTCATTCTATAATGCTAAGTATTTTAAGTTCTGAGTTAACCACGGCCAGGCTTGGGGCCAGGGGGAAAGGGAGAGCTTCTTGCTAATCACACTTAAGTAGATGAGGGGTAATTTTTCCCCTCTCCTCAAAACCCACCTCTATAGAAGTCTGTGCTGCAAAGCACTTCCTAAAACTTAAGGGTTTTTAAAGGGTCACGTTCACAGGGCCAGACACGTGTATTCTGTTATGACTGCTGAACTTACAAAAATGTGTCATTTTGAATTGTGAAGATGAAGTCCAACACAGTGCGATATGTTCGGTTTCCTAATGCCTTAAGAATATTTTGTTCACTGTATAGTTATCCCACACTTATTTCTGCAAGGCATGCTGCTTCTTGTACATGTCAGCTGAAACGACAGCAGCCCCGTTCAAAGACAGATGATGAACCTCCTGCTGTGCTGGCAAACAGACACTCAACACGACTTGACTTTCACTGCTAACAGGCACGGACACTGAACTTGGCAAATGAAGCCTCAGACTGAAAGAACGTGTCCAAAAAGCCCAAAGCTTCAGACTCCAAGTTGTAGTCTCTGCCTCTCAGCTTGGAGTGAAGCAGCTCTCTTGGTCACCCTTGTTCTTTCCAGATCTTTAATTCATGTTGTGAATCAAGAAAAGATCTGAAATGGGAAAAGACACACAACCTGACTACTGACAGTCAAAAATGTAACATTCTGGAAAATGAATATAATTTTTGTTTAAAGGAAGAGTAACAGGACTCCCCCTCAAAATGGAGACAACATATTTGCTTTACCTTTAACCCACTGAATTGCATAAGAGTTTTTCACATAGACTTTGAAATAACTGAAATAACTTTGTATGCTGAACTTCATTTCTTTATAGTAACTCAGAGTTTCCAACTTAGTTCATCTAAATAACAATTTGGAAGGCAAGAAGGGAGACCACCAAGTGATTGTGCACTTATATCCACCCTTACTTAAGCTAACTGGAACCTCATGATCAATGAGAAGTTCTTGAAAAAAATAACCAACTTGAATCATGGAAGCAACAGATTCAACCCTTCGGATACAGATTTTCCTTTAGTTTATGGCAATAAAAAAAAATGAGAAAAGTCATTAAACCATTACTACTTCAGAACACTCAAATTACATCAGAAAGACCGTACTCACTACAGTTTCAACGGCGTCTGGTAAAAGACCTATTCTGAAAAATGCAACCAGGAGAAAAGTAGCACAGCAGTCTTGATACCTCCAAGATCTCTATTCAGCTTAGTAGCTTTAAGGAAATTTGAGTACATTCTTCAGTCAAATCATTCACTATTATATAAAAAAAATCCAGCATGGTTTTACTGAGTCAGTTATTACCCAAAATTGCTACCATTAAAAGAAAAAAATTACTAAATGTTTGTGTCTTATAGATATCTTGGAGTACAAAATACAGAGAAACAGGATTTGATTCTGCTATTTATCACAGTACAAACCAAGACCATCTAGGAGGAACACAATGTAGATATTCAAGTGTAAATTGGTTTAAGCTGGGAAGTGCATAGGCACAGATCAGAAGGGCAGATGGAAGGCAGTGACAAGGTATTTCTATTCAATAGACTTTTATAGTTTCATGAACAGTGGTCACCCATCCTTGCCCAACAACTGCTTTCACCCTGTTAGTCACCTGCAAGCAGATTTGGCGGAAGAGTTAAGATCCAAAGTTCTATCCAATTTCATTCTGAAACTCCACAACCAAACAAAACAAAAACGCAAACATACACACATCCTGCAAACCAACAGCTAGAGGAAGAGAAAACATTCCATTTGTTGCCCCAATTAATTAAACTCTGCACTGTAAGCTCTACAACTGCCCATGTTTTGGCAGCAAATCTACACACAGTTTGTTTGGAATCTGTTCCAACACCGCACTGCCCCAGCCCCGTGAGCAGTCAAACAATTTAAGAGGTGGCTGCAAGTAGAAGAAGTGCTTAGGGCATGCAAGAAGAACTGGTTATCTGTACAATAACTGAGGTTACAGTATATAAACACACAAAAAGTGAGATTTACTTGCCTATTGACTTGCTAGGAACATATTTTAACCTTAATTGCTCCATTCCTACTGGATTCAGATTACAAACAAAAAAAAGAACATCCATGCTCACTGCCAAGTCAGGCTTCTTCAAATTAAGGATTCTGTAAAACAGCACAATAGCCCCTGAGTTCTCACATAAAATTAATAAAAATCAGTTAATTTAAAAGTTTATACAAATTTTCATTTAGATTTATTATAAGCACAGCATTTAAAAAAGCAACTCAAAGCAACAACGAACAAGACAAGTAATAAAGGATCATCTCTATGTCATCTTTTTCTAAAAAGCCACATTCATAGACAAATGGGTTTTCTTTCATTTGTCCATTCTCCAGCAAATTGATTGGCCTGCTTTTCTTTGGCATATCATTAGGAAATGTGGCATGTTTACCGACTGAGTTATTAGGAAACGAATACAAAGAAAACAGAAATAAAGCTATGCCTTTTTAATCTGTTTTCTATCCAGAATACTGGACTTGCTAGAACATTGCCACTAGACTTACACTCAATACCAAAAAGGAAGTGATTTATTTTAGTCCCAATTAACATCCACTCATTCCCTGATATTCAGGTTATGGGGTTTCTAAGAATATAATTTGTTATAAAAGAAATTTAAGTTAGATTTATTTTTTAACATGAGTTGTAGAATTACCATCTGATGGCAACAAAAATAAAACATTGAATGGTTTTTCCTAGAAACCAGACTTCCCCTTTCACAGTCTGGTATCATGAGATCTCAGCTCTAATCTCTGCACTCTAAAGAGAGGTTGATAGCATTCTTCACCACCATTTTTCAGGTTGACAAATTCTATGCTTGGGAAAAAACCAAACATTTCATCTCTTAGGAAAAGCAGAACGGTTGCTGTGTTCTCTAGGAAGTGTATATCAACATACAGAGAAAGCAATACAGAATTTCTTCTTCTCCAGCAGACAAAGACAGATTAATTATATACACCTATGTCAGTGTGCTGTGTACAGCCAAAGACCTGTGAACTCATCTCACTGTGTATGGATCTCTACACCACCACTGGAAAAAATCCTGCAGTTAAGAGAATGCTGGCTACTAATATATTTAAAACCCCACCTGACATGATAAATGAAAGAGAATAAATGTATACAGCCCATGAAACTTCCAGGGAACACGGGAGACTTCAGCACTTCTGCTGACAGTGACTCTGCTGTCAGTGGCCTGTCTCTCTCGGAGGCAGCTGTCAATCACAGACCATCCTTCTCTCCCAGAGGAGTTCATTGTGCCTGCAGACAGTTGTGGAATAACCGCTCCTAGGCGTCAGAGCGGCAGATGGAGTGTATCTGTCAATCATTGTCACTAATTATTAACTTCTGTCACTCACAGCAAGGCAACACATCTCCGCCTGATCCTCTGTGATTTGATCTGCTCCGCCACCTCAGAGACAGGCAGTTCAACCTTTCATTATGTGTCACACACGCAGCGCTCTGCCGGGTCAGCCCTCCCGACTCCGAGCTCCAGCAGGATTCTATTTTAGCCATGGAACAGTACAGGGAGAGGCTGGCACCGAGGACATGATCTGCGTTCAAATGCAGCGGTCACTCGTGTTCAGCAAACATTCAGCAAACACCCGGCTCCTACGTTTTAAACAAGGGGAAGGAGAAGAATCTAAATATAAGCAAAGTAACTCACATGATAAGCTGCCCCTTGTAACTTACTAAAATGTTAATTACCTTATCTCAAAAGACTCCAAAATAAGGCAACTTCTTTTAATGGCAATTACTGACAAGTTAGTGAGGTTAAGGGGGCATTGTCTATATTGAATCTACATTGAAACTATGGATATTCTTATTAAAATTCTGTGCAACCCCACTGGCCACACTCACTAAAGGAAAATGATCAATAACTGAAACCGATCAGTGCATGAAAAGCATATTCTCTTTATATTTTCAAGTATACACTTGATATCCCTCTAGAAATTCCACTTAGCCAAACCCAATCCCAAGACTGATCAAGAGCCATATGGTTTATGATCTAGAAGAAATCATAATGCCTTCAGCACTTAAAATTCTGTAAATCCAACAGGTATCAGAAGTGATAAATTCCTTAAACCCAAGCAGAAGAAAATTTTCATTACAGATCAGCCTCTGTATATCTGTATATTTATGTGTCTTTGAGTTTCTGTGTGTAATTTGATTTAAAAAACCTTGTAGGACATCTCATGTGAACCCTGGCATTCTCAAATCTTTAATTTGCTGGTTTGATTGTAACAAATTCTGTTTGATCACTTTGTTAAACTGGCTAATGATTAACTGCTATTAATATCACATATTTTAATTTTGTGATCTACCTCAAACTACTAATAAATCCTAAACGGCTGCTAAATCCAAGCCGTGCAAAAATTACATCCACAACAACCACATCTCCACTTTCCAATAGTGGAAGTGATCCATTTCAAGCAGTGAATTGTCCACAGTCTCTTGACATTTTCAAGCATTCTCCTTTCCAGACAACCCAATTCAGCTCAGCACAGTGCAGTGCATTTTTAGAAAAGTTAAGGGGTTTAAGAAGCCATTAATGGCTGAAATACGGTATTAACCTGTTCCATTTCCACTGTTCTCCATCTTCAAGCTTCCTAAAAAAGTCATTAAATTTCAAGTTTTTAAAATATAAGTAGGAAAAAAATTGAAATTTACCTGATAAGAGTTTGTTCTCATCTCAAATTCTATTAACTCCTTTATCCAGTATCAGCTGGCTATTGAGATATTGTAATCAGGCTACACCACTTTATTCTCTTGTTGCAATTCCAAAAATAAAAGTAACTGATAAAGCTCAAATCTTTAAGACTCACACTGGACCTGAAAAATCTTATGAGTGCACTTGTAAGTTTAAACTGTAGTGTCTTCATTATCTTCCCCCCTCGAATACTAGATTTTTCTATAGCAAAGGTTGCAGATTCCAAACAGTCTCAGGTTCAGTACTTCCTGCCCCTCAAGAGAAAACTCCAACAAGTAAATAACAAAAAATTAAGATTTAATTAGGTTGTTTGTTTTTAGAAGCTCATGACAATTTTGATCTGTCTATTCAAAATCTTTAGTAACTTCTCTCTCAGAATACTTCCAACTCAAACACAAATTAACTTCAAATTATTAAACAAAAGAAATAAAAGGAAAACAAAGCCAAAAAAGGGCAGCCATCACTGGAAACTGCACAGCAAACTGATATTCCAAAACTTGGAAAAAATTCTCCTTTATTTCCTCACACATGCCCACTTAAAAGAAGATAAATTTCAGTGTCTCTAATTATAATTATATATTAACAGAAGTCCTTTTCATGGGAAAATAGAAACAAAAACAGACCATGAGACTTTGTTTCCTCTGGCTTGGACCCTGGACCATCTGCTGTCATTGCATCTCAAAGTACATTTTATTTCCTTTCATAACCTTTGACAACAAGAATCACTAACAGTATTTTAGCTGAAGAAACTTTTATAAAATATTGCAATCAAATCAATTGCATTAACACATTTTAACCTCTAAGTTCAACACATTGGAAAACACAATACTTCTTTATCATATCAGCTGTCTGGTCATATATAAATCATCTATAGCTAAAAACGAAAGTATTGAGAGTACTATTTATCCAGAGTTAGCAAAAAGAATTATCTGACAGTTGAAAATGAAAAACCACTAATAAGAATTACAGTGTATTGGAAAGTTTAAACAATGTGATTAAGGAAACTTTTGCAATCACACAGAGCGTATGCGATTCTATTTTACCTTGCTAACAAAATCCCCCTGGGACTTCTTACTGTGTTATAAAATAACTAAACTGGAATATTATGTTAAACAAGTCTCACATTCTACCTGTATTCAGAATATATTTAAAATTAAGAGGTAATGTTCTCACAGCATATTGCACCTCACTAAAGCACTCGTATTTTTACTCAAATTATTTGCCCAAAGCAATAAAGAGAAGGAAAGTCAAAGAGCCCTAACTAATGCCTTGGCCATTTAGAGCCTTAAGAGATGCACTGTAAAGACATTTGAGTCATCTTTTATAAAGTTATTTTTAAGAAATGAAACAAGGAATTCTTTAGAAGACTGAGTAGAAAACTCAGTGAGGGAATAAGAGTGATGAGATGACAGAAAACAGTGCATTTACCACCCAATAACAAAGAAAAACAGGCAGTGTAACCCTTAAGGAAACAAACAACATTGGAAAGAAAAGCTGCAACACAGATAATAATGACGTTGCCTATACTGTTCACTTAGTGCTTAAAGAATTAAAATCAGATCAAACAAAGAAAAAAATCAATCAAGATGTGTCTGGGAATAACATGCAGATAAGAAAGAGCAAAATGTGTCACTTATGTTATTTGCTATTGTCCATGGTGGTTAGACACTATCAAATAACCAAATACTATCATTTACAGAAATCAGACTGGACAATTGGCACTGCAACACAAGGTCTGACAGCAGCTCCACATCACACTCGATTACTGTATTCCCAAGTTAGAAACTGTAGTTCTATATATCTGCATTAAGCATAAGTTTTAAACTATTTGTGTTCCTTATTTGGTTTTATTTTGGGCACTATTTGCAAGTATTCAGTGATGAACAAGATATTCCAGTAAATGCTTTGACCTGGTACTGCCAACACGCCATTTGCACCACACCAGCCAGCGGCTTCTCTACAAGAGAGAGACAATTACCTAACGTATTTAAAGTCAAATCCCTCGAATTTAAAGTTTTCCAGAAGTTTCTTCAGTATAATATTACAACCTGGAAATCGTGTCAAGTATCCTGGCCACACAGCTTGAAGTTCACTGTTTATCCACCAGTCAATAAGCCCAGACACACAAACACTTCCCAGCCCAGTATAATGGCCTTTAAGTTACCATCCCAAAGCATGACAAAATTTTCAGACAAAGCAAAATACACACAAAAAAAAAATACTCTCCAGCTACCAAGCCTTTAAAACTATTACCCAATACTATTTTAAATACTTAAGGTTCAGACTTGAGCGCATCTGAGTCGGCACACGCAATCCATTCATTTCCAGAGTTATAAACCAATGATGCAAATTCCTAACAATACATTCAAATTCAGGTCTTCATTTTGCTCAGATTTTAAACTATATTTAAACCCAGCCACAGGGAGGTCAAATTCAGAGTTCTGTGTAACTGCTGACAGTGCAAGTTTATTCTACACTTTGAATTCATTTCAGCTAGAGGAGGCAAACTGAAGCCCCAGATGCTGCCCCTTTATCCTATCCCTGGTTTAATCACATCTCCACCTACAGTGCTTCTCCTCAAACCATTCCTAGATTCAACGCATTTCAATATAATCAACGCAAGAAGTAAGATTATAAAAGCCATGTGTCACGAAAACAATTTTCTGAATCCTGAGAGTTCCTGTTTCCATGTAAAACAATTAAAATCCCCAGAACTTAACTGTTGTTCCTAACATCATTGAGAGCAGGAATAAGCTTTTTTGGTTTGGTCACATACACAGGCAGAGAGACCCATGCATTCTCCTCTCAGATCTTCAAAAAAAAGGAACTATAAAACTCAGAAGAACCATACAGCAATAAATTTACCAGTGGGACCCATAAGCCTAATTCCCAATGCTCTACCCAGTTCCCAGTCAACTCCAAAGGGTACCCAAATTCCTCATGCATCTGAGTTTCCACTGGACAAATTCCTAAAGCACTTTAATTCCTGCCTATCAGGTATAAGCAAACCTTCCCCTTGCTGTATTCTGCATGAAAAAATACTAACCTGCCTTGGTTATTTAATGAAGTCAGGCATCTGAATCCCTGAAGTGGAATCTTAAGCCTGTCATTTTCTATTTTCCCAATTTTGGGCACTGCTATTTTCTCTGTATGGTACAACGAAAATGTGATGCTCAAGACTGAAATCCACGTGTCAAAAAAGAAATGTGAGGCAACTGTTCACAGCATCGTCACTGAAAAAAAGGACAGCGTACGATGTCGCGCCGTAGGACAGAAGAGATGGGAACTGCGATGCTGAAATAACAGCCTACTGTGAAATCTCACTTTTTTGGCTTTCTCAGGGTTTGCTCTTTCCTTCCTCACAGACCGCCTATGCTTCCATTTAACATCAAATTCTACTCTCCTTATAAATAATTATAGACACAGCTAAGAACCCACAACATGGTTAAGAACATAAATAAATGTGAATGCTATTCAAACTTCAACAGACTTCTAGATATTGAAAAGTACAATGTTATGAGGTGACCATGGATGAAAA
Source organism: Dromococcyx pavoninus (assembly GCA_033558185.1). NCBI lineage: Eukaryota > Metazoa > Chordata > Aves > Cuculiformes > Neomorphidae > Dromococcyx > Dromococcyx pavoninus. The sequence continues at coordinate 18,067 of JAUMJL010000760.1, read as the reverse complement.
CCTTTATCATGACAGAAGAGTTGTGCAGCAGTCACATTACTCAAAGATGCTGAACCTGTCATGAACAGAATGTGAGCACAAGGTGGACAGTTTTTAGAATTAGGCTAACACGGTAATTCCCATGCTGTCACTATAATGATGGAGAGGAGCACCAAAATATTCATTCTAGTAATGCCTTTCCTAGGCTAACAGGAAAACATTATTCTAATGTTGAAAATGAACATCCTGCCCTGTCCAAGTCCGAGAAATATTTTACAAACCAGAATGTCAAGAGTTGCAGCAGCTCCAGAAGGACATTTTCTTCTTCCCCAGAAAACTAAGGCTGGTTATAACGATAATAATTATTATTATCCTAACAACAACAACAACATTTCATACCGAATAAGCTGGGAAGCTTTGTGCCCTCACAGAAACGCACGAAACACGATAGTTTTAATGTTTGATTCAGACTCTGTCTGTCAGGAAACAAGCGCGAGCCTTCAGCAGCCGCGGCTGCCTGATTAGTCTCACAGTCACTCCGCCGCGCCATCAGCTTCGCAGCGGGAAGTTCTCCTGCATCACTGCTCCAAGCCTCTAGGCAAAGGATTCTAATAATGAGTCACAGTGCCGTGACTGAGGCCACACTTCTGCTCTGGTGAGCTGCTTGCTGAGAGGGACTGCAGGCTCCCTCATTATCATTTTACAGCTTTTTTTCCTTTTTTTTTTTTCATTTGTTCTTTTGTAGTCCTTTTCCTTCCTCCAAATGCTTGGTGCATTTCAGCGAGAGTACTTAGTGCTACCACCAGGACAGAAGCCATATGCTCATGTTTAATAACCTTCTGGTGCGAGGTAGTCATAAAACTTGAGATAAGGCAGAGTATGATGCAAAAGAATATTATAAGATATAGTCTCCTATCACATCCTAATAAATAGATGTAGTCAGTCTCCTTCCAACCAGCAGTTTTTACTTTAACCTATTTTACACATTTCTCTTTCATTAATGGTATTATGCAGAATGAAAAATAACGCAGAAAAGGTAACTCATTTAGCTCCACCCTAGCAATATAAAAACTTTTTTTATCCCCCTATCTATATTCTTACACACTGCTGGGAAGGCAAATTCCTTAAGGACTTGATGAATGTTGCTTAAGCCTAAATGTAGTTATATCTTACACACACCCAGCGTGGTACTAATTTTTCATTTACTAACTCTCTGGCAACATCCAGTTCAACAAATGGACTGGACAACCTTGCCACTGAACTTCATTTTTCATGCTATTATGCCACTCAATAAAAGGCTCCACTGTTTTGAGATGCACCTGTATCACCTGCAGCATCACGTGGTGCTGCTACTACTCAACTGTTTCCTCTTTGTGTAGCCAGAAAACTTTTGTTATTTTAATGTTTTTTACATTAGGCCTGGATCCACTTTAGTGCCAGCAAACTTTACTTTTCTACAGAGCAAGCACAATGGTGAAAAAGATGAAAGACTTAGAATACACACACAGAGTTCTCAAAAAGATACAGGGAAATATAGAAGTGATTCCATAGCAGACAGAAAAATGATTGCGTTGACTACTTGATCACATCAGGAATATTGAAATTGCCTTATGGATACTAAATGAGAAACCCAGACAGAGTAAAAGATGAGAGCTTCAATAGAATTGCAGTAACCATTTCCTAGTCCATCAAGAACTGCACACAGGAGCTTGTGTACAGGATTACAACTATCTGAAAAACAAATGACCAATTGACTGCAAAGACCCCCAAAGCTCACACAGTTCTGATCCGCTGCAGAATGAAATATCCATACAAAGTGTAACACTAATCTGGAAAAAAAAAAAGCCAGTGAAGCTCTCCAAGTTCGCCTCCAGCTTTTACTATATAATAAAATTTTCTGAAAACAAAGTTTTTCAGAACTATACATGTGGCACATTCACATGTGGTGAAGGTCTTTTAGCGTTCTCCTCTCTTTTTTGTGTTTTGGAAATTATACATCTAAAAATAGAAAGCAACATCGAAGAAAAAATGTTTATCCAACCTTTGACTGAAGATGGAAAATATCTTTCTGTTGCCTTAAAAACAGATTTTCCAAACATTAAAGGTCCCCCAATAATTCTTCCATTCATTTACTTCTGACAGATTTCAGGAATTCTCTCTCCAACCACAAGCCCTTTCACTGTCACTGCTCCTGGTGACATATCACTGTCGTACAAACACAGCTGCACAACCTGAATCTTCCTCCTGCTCCTAGAGTTTTCTGATTTTTTTAGTAACAAAATGTTGAGGTGACCATGCATTTCTGGAAGTCAAAACAAATGCAGTCTTAGAAGCTTTTTAAGAATATTACCAAGCATCTACTTGGTTGGAAATATATTTAAATTAGGTAGCTTTTAATATTCTATAAAAACAAATAACTTTATTAAAGCCAAATGTAAACCTCATGACGAGTTTTTCTTAACCTCAAAATACTCTTATTTGGATTTTGATTTTAGTGAATCGACCGTTCACCCCACCCTACTACTTGAGAAGCTTGGTGACTTAATTGCCCTGGATTTCCTCTATATTTAACTTTTTGTCCCTAAGAGATCTCTGTGGTGCAATGCTGTGTAAAATTACAGTTAACTTATTCGTTAATAGATTCATGTGTTCTTTAAGACTGATGTGCTGTGAGCCATTACAGGCTAAGCTGAGTTGACAGACTCTATTAAAGCACAGTGCTGTCATAGAAATTGTGATCTTAACACAAGTGCATGTGACGGATACCAATTACTTTGCTCTTTTTCATAAAAAGCCTGCATGACATAGAAGTTATTATGAATGACTGACGAGATCACTGAACGCTTTACATCATGACTTTCAAACATGATTCATCCTCAATCAAGGAGTAAGGATAACTACTTATCTATCACATTATGACCTATTGGTATGCAGGGGAGGCAGATCAGGCTCGTCACCTCCTAACCAAAGTTATATCAGACTGTGCTAATTGTCACTTACAGACACTTGCACCTTTCTTCATGACAGTAGAAGGACGCTTAATAATCTTGACATCTCCCCCTCAGAAGCATTAACGTATTAGAAAAGAGAGTCTTTTCCAGAAAGCAATTATTTTAATCAATGCTAAAACCTGTAAGTTATCACCCCTTAACAACTGACTTCAAAAGCAATTAACTAGACAGTTGTTTCTAAACACCCCAAGATCGGTGCTGCAGTCAAAAGCAGGGCACTGATCGTTCAGTGTGTCACTGCAAGAACATTCCCCCCCATCTTTAGTCCCCACCACTTGTGGCTATAGTCAAAAACTTAAGAGTTTAAGATAAACTAATTAAACAAATTTGTGTAATTAAGTACAGGAAGAAATCTGCTACAGCTGTGAGAAACATGAGGGATTTTTTCTTCCCATGATAAATTAGCAGGTGTTTTATATAATGAGAAGTGTATTAGAAAATATTTTCAGTTCTCTGAAACAAGTCAGTCCTTACTCTCCTCCCACCCAGGAGCAGAGGACATATCAGCTCACAGCAGGTTTTCCGTGACAGTCACATATCAACATTTTTGCTCATGAACGCTTAAGTACATTGCAAATATGCAAACAAGTAAAAATTGTGACTATTTAAATAAACTTTCTCCCTCAAGCTCCATCAGACTCTTTGTGTAAAGACTCTTTAAAAGAGAACAAGACAGCCATCTAGAGGACAAGAAAAATTAACTCTCCTTGGATCACAAGGGAACATCGAATGACCCATTCACTCACTGTAAACCAGAAAAAAAACAAATAGATGTGACTCTAAGCTAAAACGATCCCCATTACTATCACGCACCAGGAAGCTTATTTTTAATTTGGTATTTCAACATAACTCACTTAATCGATAACCCTGAACCCCAAAATGATAATTTTCTCCTTTTAGGATGATCATTTATACAGAAAGCACATATTTTTATAAAATCAAAATGCTTTGCACTATACAGAAGTCTATAACATTAGAAGTACTGATCCACAATTAGGGAGAAAAATGTCAGTTTTGTCTGGCTTCTTAATGACATTATTCTTATTACATCATAATAAGAACACAGCACAGCAAAGCAGCTAAATTAGCAGTGAGATTCTTTACTACAGCATCATAAAATAGCATTTACGGCCGTAACGACCATAGCAGTTGATAACTGGTAAGCTGTAAACCTTCACAGTAAGTCATAAAGTGGGAGTTCCAAATGGAGCATCCTTCTGAGTAGGTGTTTCTTGATACATCACAGACATGATTACATTTGGGGATTACAGCACAGTGAGAAAGGGCTCTGGATGATCAGCTCCTGGCAGCTGGAAAGCTTAACACAGCACTTTTAGCACAGCTGGTTTGGAACAGATGATGTAGATAAAGAAAATGTGCATAAGAACTGAATTATCATTTGAAGAAAGTACAGTAAAAGATCTTGGGGCACAGAGAAGACAGTGGAGTGAAAAATAATTAGCAATGCTTTTCTCTCTCTCTAGACTGAGTTCGTAGAACCGCAGAATGGGACCTTAAAGCCTATCCAGTTCCACCCCCTGCCATGGGCAGGGACACCTCCCACTGGATCAGGAGGCTCAAAGCCCCACCCAACCTGGCCTTGAACACCTCCAGGGATGGGGCAGCCACCACTGATCTGGGCAACCTGGGCCAGGGCCTCTCCACCCTCACAGGAAAACGTTTCTTCCTAAAATCTCATCTCAATCTCCCCTCTTACAGATTAGAACTGTTCCCCCTCATGCTAAAAACTTCCTTTTTGTGGTCTCGTTTTCTACCTTACCAGAAATCCAAAAGTTCTTAATGTTGCAAGTCCACCTACCACTGCAAGCCATCTCTTAACCTTATTATGGCTACCTGGCATATTTTGCCTTGCCTAGAGACAAATCAATACAAAATTGTCTCCCATCTCCTGCTATTTCCACAGTATTGCAGTAAAGGTCTTGAGTTGTCACTCAAGAATTGGGGAGGTGCAGGGGTTATGAAGAAACATTTATTATAATTTTGCTGTATACTGATGGAGAAAAATGTCTAGAGAAGGCTGTTCACACAGAAGTATCTCATCCCGCAGACTTCTGGGTGAGCCTGAGACATTTCACACCTTTTTTCTGTTTCATATCCAACACTAAGTACAGATGGCCCACTTACTGACACCAGCAAAAAATAATCTTTGAATTAAATCCAAAAGTATTCTTTAAAAGATTCTTTACACTGGTCTTCTAATGAGGACCCCTTCCCTAATTCTGAAATGGTTTCAACCAGCATTTCTATCATTGCTATAGCTATAAAAAGTAAAACACCTCCTCCTAACCCCATTATGATGAAAGCTTTAAATTTTATTATTCATTTTTAATGGGAAGAAGTTAAACTCCCTCAGGAATCATAAAAGGTAGGGGTTTGATCTGTCAGTTAATGGAAGGTTGCTACAGAGTCATGCCTTCAGCACAGCCTGATAAAGGGTATACCCTGTACTTGGGTGACAAGACAGACAGATGTTGCCCATTATTACTTCTAAAAAAATCAATTCTTTCATTTTAAACAGGACTATTTTACAGCTTCTTCAGTTGTTTCATTTTTGGTGTGGAATTTTTTTTCTTAATGTCTTCTCAGGCTTTGAATAGTAGTTAACAAATTGCATACCATCAAGTGAAATTACAAGCTCAGACCAAGACACCGTCTTAAGATAATTATCTGTTTAACATTTAGATCGTCCCACACAAAGGTAACATTTCTGTTCATCATCCTGCAGCTCAAAATTTTAATATAACCCCTGCTCCACACAGTGTGATTTCCCAAAAGGTGTTAACATCAGTATTTGTATCAAATAAAATCAAGGCTATTTAAAAAAAAAGCTGGGGGAGAGACTGCAAATCAGATGCCCCTCCAGGTCATAAGCTCTCTGCCTTAGCACCTGGTCGATCTTCAAATGAGTTTTCAAAACCTGAGGTTTGACTGCAACAGCTTAGAAGATGGCTCTGAAGAACAACTGCTACCAGCCTAGGAGCACGGAAGGACTTTGAAATTAAACATAAGACTGAGATGAGATCTTAGGAAGAAATGTTTTCCTGTGAGGGTGAGGAGGCCCCGGCACAGGTTGCCCAGAGAAAGGGGGGGCTACCCCATCCCTGGAGGCGTTCAAGGCCAGGTGCCAGGGCTCCCTCCCACCACTGGGTCCCCACCTCAACCCACAAATCTCCCACAGTAAATTCGAACAGTCTTTATTTTGGAAATGGCCAGAATATCAAATTAGTACTCATTTTGGACGTGGCCATAATATCAAATTGATATTTTGGGAACAGCCAAAATATCAAATCACTATTCATTCTGCAAACAGCCAAACCATCAAATCAATATTTTGGGCACAGTCAAAATATCAAGTCAGAATTCATTTTGGACACAACCAAAATATCAAATTGAAGTTACAACATCTCAAAAACTGCAAAAGACAGATCCCAACCTGTTCAGACCCCAATCTGATACCTTCAAGGCAGCTGAGCAAAAACAACATAACACGGATCTGATCCAATGCACAGCAGCACCATGAAAATAAGGAAGAAAATAGGAGAGAGAAAGGAATTAGAGTAGCAGGGGGAAGAGAAAAGTAGTCACCACTTCGTGAGCCGCTTAGGAAAACGTGGTCTTCAGAAACACGCCATCCATTCCCTCTTCAAACACAACTCAACCCGAATCCTACCTTCTTGGTGGGCTTTTATTCATAGGACAACGCCACGCCCCCACCCCTTAGCAGGACTTGCTCCGAAAGTTCTCGAATTCGCGCATGCGCAGAAGGTCCTTTGGGAAAGTCCCGGGTGCGGGGTCGCTGGCGGGTCAATAGACCCCCCCCTCCTGGAATCCCGTCTGCCTGGAGCTTTCGGGTGGGATGGTGGGGGGGCAGCACCTCAAGGCCACAGCACTCAGGGAGTTGTTAAAGACAACAATACGAGTAGAATCAGAGGAGGTTTAAGACAACAGAAGTAGAATCAGGCGATGTTTAGGACCACAATAGAAGTGGAGTCAGTCTCCACACCCGGTTGGGTGGGGCTTTGAGCACCCTGATCCTGGGTCCCTGCCCGTGGCAGGGGGGTGGAACTGAATGGGATTTGGGGTCCTTCCCTTTCAGCCCTAAACCGTTCTATGATGCTGCAATCCCCTCAGATTTGCCATACTGTAGTGGAAATAGAGGTGTGTTTTGGCAGACATTGTAAGCTGTACCGCGTAGATTTTAATAATGCACTCAGCAAACTGGTGACTATGATGTGTAACATAAAATCATACTTTAAAATTAAAGTCAACCCGAATTTATTCTGGATTCTGTAAAAGAATGAGTTGTAGCATGTTTAATGTACGCGTTTCATCACTTTGCCTATAGATTTGTTCTATTAAAATAACTTCCATGATTCTGTCATCCCTTCAGATTTGCACTGTTAGAGTGGAAATATAGGTGGGTTTTGACAGATACCGTAAGCTGCACTGCCTACAGATGATTTGTTCTGTGGAGAAAACTGTTCTGTGCAAATAATTATTGTGTGATTCTGTGAACTGGGGGGCTGCAAGGGGGGTGTCTGTGTGTCCCAGGAAAAAGGCGGGAAGCGGTTAAGGCTGCGTTGGGAAGGGAAGGAGTCGCAGGGCTCTCCAGAGGGAGGCGGGAGGCGAGCGCCACCTACCGGGACCCGCTGCCCCCTCAGCGCCGCCCGCAGGCGCAGAATCACGGAGTGCCCCCCGTTGGAAGGGACCCACATGGAGTCCAACTCCTGGCCTTGCACACGACACCACCAACATTCACACCTTGGCCAAATGCGTCTGGAATATTGTCAGGCTATGACTGCTTCCCTGGGGAACCGTTCCAGTGCTCCACCACCCTCTGGGTGAAGAACCTTGTCCTAATGTACAGCCTAACCCTTCCCTGGCCCATTTTCCTGCCATTCCCTCGGGTCCTGTCATTGGTCACCAGAGAGAAGAGCTCAGCGCCTGCTCCTCCTCCTCCCCTTTAGAGGAAGCAGTAAATGCTATACGAGGTCCCTTCTCAGGCTCCTCGAGCCTTGAACAGACCAAGTGACTTCAGCTGCTCCTCCTATGACTTCCCCTCTAAACCCTGGGCATGGAGCCACCCACCGCTGCGGGGAGGGAGGCAAGAGCACTCACTCTTCCAGACAGGTTTAGATAGGCAGGTTTAGATCTTCAGGACAGAAAATGATCCAAAGATTGGAGCACCTCCCCTATGAGGACTGGCTGAGAGAGTCAGGGTTGTTCAGCCTGCAGGAGAGAAGGCTCCAGGGAGACCTTAGAGCAGCCTTTCCCGTACTGAAAGGGGCTCCAGGAAAGCTGGGGAGGGGCTCTTGATCAGGGAGTGCAGGGATAGGATGAGAGGGAACGCTTTTCAGCTGAAAGAGGGGAGCCTAAGGCTCACTATTAATCAGGGTGAAAGAACACAACGCTTCCTCATTTACACACCTTTAAAGTCTGGCGTCACCTTCTGAAAATCGAGTATTCAGTTTGGAGTCAGCTTTTACCTGAGAGGAAACAGCTTTTACCTGAGAGGAAAGCTAACATTGACTAAAACTCTTAAAGCCTCACAGGGGAAAGTGGTATTTAACTTTTAAAAAATACTGTGAGGATAGCGCAGCTTTTTAGGATTTGCTTCACCGCACAGGCCTGTGTAAACTTTTGTTGAAGTGCCTCACCCTCCAACAGAAACAATAGTGTTACAGTTTGACCTTTTTTCATTTTATTAGCACAAAATCATGTAGAGTTAAGACAAGAGAGGAACATACACGTGTGCTTAGAACATGGAAAACTCGCTGCACAAATGGGAATGATTTCTTCCTTCCTATGATCTTGCCAATCACTTCTCCTCTTACCTCGAGTACCAGAACACAGTGATATAGCTTGCAAGCTACAAACCCCATCTTCGAAGCCCACAGCGCTTCCTTAAACCCTGTAGTTCCATTACCAAAAAGGAGCTCAGAATTACAACTGCTATTAAGAGAACTGAACTAAAGCACTTGACTTCCCAAGTCCCTTGCTGCCCGTGGTAACTTCTGGAGCAGATCTTTTATGTATTTAGTATCATACAACATCTTTAAAACAAAGGAAAAACATTTATACAGTATGTGCATACACCCTAATGTTAATGCATGTATATTCATTTGTACATAGTTGAATGAAAATCCATTCTATAAGCACAGAAGCAATCCCGTGGTTATTTCTGACCACATAAATACAGCGGTTGTGGAGATCGCTTACAGTCACAGATCTTCCTGCAGAAACTTTGATAGTGGCACTTGTTATCATCAGTTGGTCCAGTGGCTTCGCAACACCTATACACACACAGGGAGAGGCAGAAAGAGGCGAGATCTTTACGGGCCAGCAGCCGAGCTTACTGCGTAACGAGGCTGATGTACAGGTGACATCTGCGGTAATGATACCAATAAATTAGATTAAAACAATCCAGATATACTTCCCGTAGGATGAAAGCCAGCATTCGCAATATCAGAAATTACGTCATTCTATTCAGATTGCATGGTGACAAACAAGGTGTTTGCCATGATACAGAATCAACACACTTTCAACATCCAGTATCGTTAGCAGGCTGTGGCACACTGATATTTAATTGCCATGCAAGGATAACACCCTCAGACATTTGCCTCAGAGCGAGATTCACCACCAAAGTCGGTAACTTTGTCATTCCTTCGGCTGGGAATTGCTGAAAGTGGTTGCTTTACTCCAAGAGATGGCAGATACTTCAGTTTAATGAGCCATGCGGTTGTTTTGAGAATAGGATTGATCACACAGATTTATGACATCCATGATTTTGCAAAAGAGAACAGGTAGTTTATTTCTGGTTTTAACGCTTCCCTTCCATCCAAGCAGGCATACCAAGGAGCGCGGTCTGAAAGCAAAGTATCACGATCTCTTAAAATGAAGCTCCAAGTCAGCTCTCTGAACAAACACAGAATCACTAGAACAGAGCTCTACCTTGCATCCACGTAACACAGACAGAATTCATGGGAGTACTCCGAGCACACCGCGAGAGCAGGAATTACGTTATGGAATGATTTGTGAGACTAGCCCCACCGAACAAAAAGCCTAAGGTTCCCAAGCCAAAATAATACCACCTTTTCTTGTTTGTTTTTGCATGACAATACAGAAAACTTAAGCAAAAGTGGATATTCTGATATTCTACAGACTGATAAAAAAAAAATAAGTTGAGCAAGTGACCAATCAGGGTTTCACGCAAAACTCAACTCAAGCATTCCTAAGTTGTGACCGGGCAATCAGTCAGAGGCAGACTGTTAAAACAGGACTCCAAACTGAAAAACCACTGCGCTTGCAACAAAGCTGGCTTCACACCGGCATTTCTAACTCCACTGGCCTCAAAGCGTCGTTTACAGTAGTTTCGGTTGTCCGACATGAGTTACGAGCTGCTGTTCCACAGTTAGCACCACTCTTCTCCTGTGAAACATATTCAGGCTTTCAAGACTACTCTCCTCTTGTTCCACAAAACTCTGGAGTGAAGCGCTGACAAGTCTATCCAACGTCCTTCATTTCGCTTTAGACTGCGTTCCTAGGTGTGCCATTGTGAGTCACTGCTTTCATATTTGAGGTGCTGGATTGATGGTTGCAGATTCTGTGGGAGGCAACGCCTACTTCAAAGACTTCATGAATGGCTTTGCGGAAGCAATGAAAATTGTAGTCTATGAGACCTGTAGAAAAGGAGGGTAGGAAGAGGAAAAACTGGGCTGAGCTTGGCACATGTATGTAATTTACAGAACTCCACAATAAGTACGTTTCATTTAACCTACAGCCTTTTCCTGCTTATTTTAGTACGAATTTGGATTCAGAAGGTTTAACAAAAGTCTTACTGATGCTGATATTTATTAAGACTGTCTCAGTTTTCAGGAAATAAAGGTTTGGAAGCCATGGTGTATGTTCAGAATTAAACAGTGAGTGAAGGGATAACACAACACTCTACCTCCCCAAAAACAGCAAGACCATCATTTGGATGTTAACCTTGCACTGTATGTCACTGACATCACTGACTGCGGTGAGGAGAACTCTGAGATCAGATACAATATAGGTATTAAAAGAATACATCCGATTTTTCTTTTTCAAATGCCAAGGTAAGCACTGTCACTGTTAAATATTTTGATACTAGGACCAAGACTCTCATTTGTACCTATAATCATGTGTGAGACGATTCCTACCATCAACAAGGTGACTCGTAAAGTCTTATTATTATTTTACAGTTGATAAAAAACATTATGTAAAAGCCATTCCATGGGGGGAAGTCCTTACCTTTGCGCTCAAAACTCTCTTCTCTAAGAATGCAAACTAATGCCAAAAACTTTGTTACTTCCTTTAAGTACAGGACCGTTGTGTTATTGAGCTTGATAATCGCCATTGACTCCTTATCATAAGCACTGCCCGTGCCATCTTCCTTTAACCTAAGAAAGAAGGAGTTAACTCCAGACACAATCTAGGCCTGCACATGGAACTTCAAGGCAAACCCCTGTTAAATGCAGTGAGAATGACTCACACTGAACAGTAAGCAAGTGAGGAACCTGCAGTGCAGGTCTTGGTGCTGTCTACGGCCACCATCACACCCTTAGCTTCGCAGCTGCGACGGCAGCTGTCAGCCCCCGTTATTAGCAGGTAATAAGACACCTCCACCCAGCGTGCCAAACAAGACATAGTAATATTTGTATTTTACATGAAACACTTGATTTTTATGAATATCAGATGGCTGTCTACAGCCATGAGCAGAAGGAAATACACTGAGCACAAATACTCAACCACTTGGCTTTATCCTCGTGACTTACAGAACCACTGTAAGTACAGACCCACCTATCACATCTCACTGCACAACAAAGCCTGCACCACTCACACAGTCTGCAACCTATTCTACAACTTTATGGACTTTTTTCCTGGGAGTATTCATCACTTACCCATATATACAGGAAACATCTATCACTACATCAATCATGTCACAGCACAACTCATAGGATTGCATGTCCACCGGGGAACTGTCTGTTGCGATGTAGATTTTGCTGACTACATCGAAGAGAAAAGCTTTTTCAATGCCTGAATTCTTCAGAAAGAGAAAGAATTTGGATGAATTTTTAATAACAGCTGCATTTTTTAAATCTCAAGTAGAATTCATGCACTTTCACATTCTTAACAGCAGGAAATGGTTTAAACAATCATTTAGAGGCTTAAGACAGAATCAAGATTTAGAGCATATCAATACAATACTCTTGTTGCCATAGTACATATCAATATCACCTTCTAGATGGCAAAAATAAAGTTGGACACTCAGTTAGAATTCTTTAGTTTATTATTTACCAGATCAAAATTTCTTATCCTAGCTAGTGTGAATACCTAAGGCAGTGTCCTGAGGACATCCAGACAATCCTTCTGGCATCAGGGCCACGCTCACAGCCATAACTTAAATGAGACAGGCTACTTCAGCCTTGTCTCTAGGGAAAAACTTTATTAGATTTAAAGTATACAGCAGCCAATTTCTATGTTGCAAATTCTATAAAGAACATAAACACTGTAAGAATAAGGGCAAAAGTCTCAGAGGCCACATGAAATAGGCAGCTTAGTTCAAGGCCAAGTTCATGAAATAAAGTCTCTCACCAGTTAGACTACTGAGTGCATTAGCAGACTGATCAAGTGTATCGCGCTGGCAGAAAACTTGTGTAACAACAGTTATAGCCAGCCAAACTGTGCTTTGTTTAGAGAGAAGAGGCACAAAGCACACACCAGTACAATTCAGCTGTGGTAAAGAGCTGCTAATACAGCCAACCAAGCCAGCAGGTTACACCCACCAGTGCCACCCGAGCCTTCCAGGGGCAGATCTGGCCGGAGTTCCTTAGCATAAGGACGTGCTTTACCATCCCACGTATTTCACTCCAAGTTCTGTTAGATGAACACTTACTGATATAAAGATATTTAGTAGGTTTTCCAGCGTTGGAAGTTGCGGAATGAGCTTCTGTACCACTTTACTGAAGGCTTCAAATATTGAATGGTCATAGATACTGGTCAAATAAAAGCTGAGATGAGGAGGAAGGGAAAGGGAGAAAAAAAAACCACCAGTCTTTCAGAATTACAATAGAAAAGTTAAAGTTATTGTTTCTAACATTCAAGGCTGATGATTCAGCTGGAATGCCTTTATCACAAATATATGTAGCCACTGCACCAAAAACCTAATTTCTGAGCCACTAGAGTAAATACGGAATAGACTTCCCATCTCCTGGACACAAGAGAAAACAGAAAGGAATTTGAACATGCCTTCACAACACACTTAGTCCACAGAACGCTCATCACAAAGGCTTAAACACCTGACTAGATTTCTCCAAGTCACATTCCTGGCCTTCCACTTTGTACACACTAACACTGAGAGGTACCAGCGATACTTAAAGGCTCCATGAGAATTCAAATAGCAGCAAAACCAGAGAAAGGATAACTTGTTTAAAAAGTGTTGGTAGAAGACACCTTAAAAGTGAGCTTAAATATCAAGTAAGAGACTAAGTTTTTAAACCAAATCCTACTGAAAAGTCAGGACTAGAAGGCAGGCAGTCTCCCATGCCCTGCCCCTCCAGTCACACAAACAAATTCAGCCTGTTGTGCTGAACAAAAAGTATGCAAAGGAACCTTGAGTTATCAGCAAGTTTATGAACAAATCTGTTGACTGGAATCCGATCCAGCAGCCTGAATTATCTGAGCCAGGCTCATGTCTTGAGATTTGGCTGTAAACTCAGTGGTGTGTTTTACAACAAGAGTTTGGGCAACATGAAGAAACGAGGCCTCACGCTGGTCCCTCCACTGTCCCATCTCAAAGCTGTCAGTCTGTGTGTATCAGCAGCAGTAGAATCACACATGCTGGAATCTTAAACTCACCTAAGGTGAAGTTTCTCAAGCCCAGCATCCGTAAGGTCATCATTAGCCCTCTGGTGAATATCCCTCTGCGTTTCTATTTTATGGTCATCTGATAAACCATCAACTTTATGAATAAAAACTTCAAAGTTCATTTCTGGGTTGACTTTGTAGGCTTTTGAAACAGTAATGTGGAGTCTTGTTAATGCTTCCATGTAGTCATCCTGTAAATAAAGTTTAGGCAGCAATGAATGACAAGGCTTTACCTCCATAACTTTTCCATTCTGCACAAGGACAAAATATTTCAGTGCAAGAATTTCACTTCTGTAACGAAACAGAAGTATGGGAGGGAAGAACACCTTGGAGTGTCAGAAATCCAAGTAGCTTAGATTCTGTTGCGTAAGTTAAGCTGTAACAGCTATGCAAGGCTCAACTACACAAATATAGGCTTTGGAGCAAAAGGTAGCTTACACTTCATCTCCAGGAAAAGGAGCAGTGACCTCCAAACCAGTCCTAATAACCAGGTTATCTCCCACAGTGCGATCCCCATGTTCATTTGAAGCTACCAGATACCAAATAGTACTGAAAACTGTGGTCAGAAGGGTGCTGTTATTAAACTAACTCCATAGCCAACAAACTCCAATAGCAGAAGGAAAGGATAATTCAGACCATCTGGCACAGCAGTTTCACACATTTATTGTGGAACAGGTACATTCGGAGCACTCACTCATTCCCACTCTCTCCACCAGAAATGTACATTCCAGTTGCTTTACCAAACTAAAAACTACACACCAAAAGTTAGATCATCAACGCATCCTTTCATACAGAACATATGTCTTAGAATTTATGTAAAGATATATATTGTCTAAAGATATAAATTATTTCTCTTGAACACAAGGTAAAAAGAAAAGCCCCATGTGATTCTTACTGATTTGTATTCACCTGGGCATCAATAACATATATGAGAGCCCCTGTTCCTCTGAAGATCATCTCATAATCAAACGTTGGATCAAAAAAGTCCATCTGTCCAGGAAAATCCCATATTTGGAAATTCACAAATGAACTGTTGGAAATATCATCTTTGTAGATCTTGTTGGTACTTTCTAAGAACAGAGTCTCATTGGGAGACATCTTGTGGAACACCACCTGTTAAAAGAACACAAATTACAGTCTCAACTTTACCATATTAGAGGTGATTGGTAAAAGTTCTGTGACTTGAATTGTACAGAAAAGTTTGTCCAATCTAAAGTGTGGAGTTTTCTTTTGGTTAGCAGACAGCTTCCTGCCTCAGCAATGGGAATCACCTACCCTCGGCCAGAACCAAGCAACCTAGTACAGTTAAACTTTTTCACAAGTCTAAATAACCCCACTGCATGAAGACAGACATCCCAGTTACTTGCTCTTCCTTCTAAGTCCAATACTGTATTTTCAAATTCTGCTCTATCAGCCAATTCAGATCTAGTACAAAGCCACTGTTTTTGTTAAGCAACTGCAAGCTTTTAAGAACTGTTCCTTTCCAGTCTTAGAGATTCCTAAAGGCAACTTTGCTTTTAGTCTGGTGTCAAGTGTGATGACATGGTATAAGCAGACTGTTTCTCAACTGCAACAAAACCAAACAAAAAAGACCACCTAAGTTTTAGAGATCCAAACAGCTCGGCAGTTTGCCATCTATTAATTATGTTTGCTGGCTCTCATTTCTTTCCTTAAAGAAATTATGAAAGCTTTCACACTGGCTGGTAAACAGTTCAGCTGCAGCGATGAAAACCACACTCCTTGCTAGTACTCAGAAAGCCCAGCTGGGATTTTAGCCCTTCCCTGAACAAACAGAACCAGCACAGAGTCCCAGAGCAAAGCAGCCTGCAGCAAGAGCAGCCAGCTCCAACGTGAACCCTGCGCTAAAGCAGCTCATCCATATATTACAGAGATTAATACAAACATAAAGTGGTGGAATGCTCGGACTGCAAAAAGAAAGACATTTCCTATAGAGCACTTCTTAATGTTTCACACAGTTACAGAATTCATCTGTTATTAAAGAGACCTGGTGCAGCAATCGCTGTTACACAAACAACTCCACACCCAGCACAGTTAATGGATTGCTTAGGTAGGTTCAAAGTAGACGTCAGCTAAGATTTTTAAAACCAAAGGGAAAAAATTCAGTTCCTCAAGTCAAATGTTTGAGGAAGCTCAGATCTATACGAGATTCTAAACAGCAGGACACACGTATGGAAAAGGAAGAGCAGTTTTGTAGCTGTATTGCAAGGTCTAGGAATTCCTCAGAGCTTGGAGAACAGTTATAAAGCATTCTGAAATCAAAATTCCTTCTTTGGAACTCAGCATCTCCCACAGGACAGAATGAGTGAATCCAGTTTAAAGCAGACCAATCTCTGACAAACAATGCCATTACCCCCTCTCTCCTCCTTCCCAAAGCTTCCTTTCATGAGACTGATGTTCCCCACCTGGTTTTCACATTAATAGCACAAAAAGGACATAGTTTTGATCAAATTTCATTCCTTTCACCTAGCATTCACCTCCCCTCATTCCTTTACACAGCTTCAATAAAGCAAATCAAAACGTTGTGGAAGCATCCAATGGAAAGGACGCAGCTACCACCAATGCCAAGCGATTGCAACCAGGCAGATGCAAGAAGAGCAGACAAAGCTAATAAAATCCTAAGATTCTGCTGGACCCGTGAGCTGAATTTGTCTGAAATGCTCATTCCCACTACCTTAAACTTTGAGCAGACTCCCCAGGGAATCACATGTGTGTGTGTGTGTGGTTGTTTTTTCACAAACCAGAGAACAACCACACTCAGAATTTCACTTCCACCTGAAACACTGGTCTGATTTATACCAACAAAACTCCCCCAGACCATCAAATAATCCTATACATTGGGTGACAGGCACGACTGCCAGAAGATCCCGACTCCAACAACTCATAACCAGGACACCTTACCGGGTATGCTGTAGGAACACCTGTAGACTACAAGGATACCTAACCCATCCTAACAGGATGTGGCTGAAAGAGTAACAAATCCAAGACAGCTTCCCTTTTTTTGACCCTTTGTCTACAAACATCAACAGCTGATTCGAATCAAAGAAATTCATAGAGCCTGTGTTTCAGCAGAACCATGCAGAAAGTTTCTCATGCAAAAGCAGAAGCCTCTCTTGAAGGCTCAAAAGGCAGCAGAGCAGCTCAGTCTTCCTCCAGCCGGCCAGCAAACCACTGAACACCTGCACTGTCCACGGTGCTTTCACATCCCTAAGGAAACCTCTCATGCCAAACATCACAACAGCATCTTTACTATTTGTTTCTTAAGCGTGAAAGTAAAGAACAAGGCTATAACCTACACCTCCCAGCCTTCCTCTCCAGAGCATCTCACCAGAGCCCAATCTGGGCTTTAAACAGGAGCTCCGCTGGCTCCCACATCGCCAGCCCTAGCAGCAACACTGGGATAAGAAGTCAGGCGTGGGGGTCAGGGAAGGAGCCGGGGGATAGTACAAGGAAGGGAGTCTGGGGACAAGCAAGAAGTGCGATGAGGGGGAGAGGGAAAGAAGCCCGAAGCTAAGGAAGGAACAGGGACCAGAGAAGAGGGAATGAGCTGCGCACAAGGAGAGAGCTGGAGAGAAGGAGCGGAAGACAAGGAAGGAGATGGGGGAGAAGAAGCCGGGGCGAGAGGGAAGGAGCCTGAGGGGTGGAAGAGGGACGGGGAAGGAGCCCGAGGAGAGGGACAAGGAGCCGGGGGGACAGGGAAGGAACCGCGGAGGGAAGGACGAGGAAGGAGTCTGGAGGTAGAAGGAGCCAGGAAGGAAGGACAGGGAAGGAGCAGGGCCAAGGAGTCGTCCCTCACCTTCTGGATGGAGGACTTCCCGCTGCGCCGCAGCCCCATCAGCAGGATGCGCGGCTTGGAGTCCGCCCCGCCCGCGCCACCGCCGGGCCCCCCCGCGCCGCCGCCGGGCCCGCCGGGGCCCGCGCCGCCCTCCAGCTCCGCCTCCTCCTCCTCCTCGCCGTAGCCGAAGTCCTTGGGGAAGGAGTCAGCAGCGCCAAAGCTGCCCCCGACCAGAGCGGGCTCCTCGGCCGCGCCCGCCGCCCCGAACGGCAGCGCCATGGCCGCCCGCGCCGCGCCCGCTTCCCCCCCCCCCCGGCTCTGCGCAGCCGTTCCCGATTGGCTGCCCGCCCCGCGCCCCGCACACCCATTGGCTAAG